>OY728142.1:768047305-769247305 GCA_963277665.1 Viscum album
CAAGTTGTGGTCTCAGGCCTTCAGGAATTTCCCTTCATTACTGTCACTAATACACATTAAAAATAGAGATCCACACCATGATATTTTTTAGCCTAGTTGATGATGTTTTGGGTCATGACCCATGGAAATCCAATCTCCTCCTTGTGGCATAAAGATGCATTTCACTCAAACTCAACATTTTGTGTGTAACTGGCCATAACATCTTCAATTCCGTGGAAAAGTTCATTGAACACATTTTATGGTGTCAATATATATATATATATATATATATATATTATACATTCCCACAGAACTATGTATTAATACACACACACACACACATATATATATATAAACAAACACACACATAAATTTACACACAAACAAACATATATTTTATGAATTTAGTAAAAAATAATTATAATACAATATTGAGATATAAGAATAAATATTTTGAAAAAATGTATATGTAAATATATATAAATAAATTGATATTTTAGAACATATATAAGAAAAGGGGAGAGAGTAGTGGTAAGTGTGTTTTCTTTGTACATGAAGGTCCCATGTTGTAACTGAAGCATGCACGACTATGTAGGGAGGAGGAAAATAATGAGAAGGAGGATAGTACTAAAAAGGGTATAATAGAATGGGTGTTTCATATGATAATGAGGGTGGTATGGGGGAAGAATTGAAAATGGGGTGTTGGGGTGCTAACAAAGAGGGGGAAGGTTTTGGTAGGATAGGAATTGCTCGTGGGGAGGAGGGTGGGATGGGTTCAAGCACTTACAAGAGGGTTATGGGGTGCAATAAAAGAAAATGTATGTTCTAAGAACCTAAATAAATTTAAAATTATAAATATATATATATACATTCACTAAAAAAGTGTTGATAATGGACCATTTTATCATTCAGTTTTTATAACTGATAAACATGCCCTTTATCTGTTATTTTCTAATGTTGATAAAAATAACCAAATTTTAAAGTTTCTCTGAAAATAAATTCTTTTTTATAAGTGAAAATGCGCATTTTGAGCACTAAAAAAGGGATATTATATAGTAGTTTGTGTGCAGACTACAATTTCATCATACCTCACAATAGTAACTAAGTCAAATATTTCTCAAATTGATATAGAAAATAACTCAGTATAAAAGTTATTGGTAAGAGTCTTAGTACTAATAAAAACTTCCACCTAACAGTTTTTTTCATCCTCTTAGAATATTTTTACTAATGAAAATAATATTCTAATCCCCATCCATTATATGCAACTCCTTATAAACCATATCCCGATATTAATTTTTTGAGAACATCAATATCTTTATCCTTGTAATTTACTTTGTTTTTCATACTATTTTACCATGATGACACATTATTTATATATTCACCATATCTTAATCAATTCTTCCATGTAAATTGTTAATCGAGATGCGACCCCATGACTAAAAACTCTTATCAGCACTCTTAATTATATCTAAAATATACATATAATAATACTCTGAGAATAATTTAGAAATATTAAAATAGTGGGGATCCCAAGTCCACAAAATTTAGAATTTAAATGATTTATCCCTAAAAATAACCTATTTATCAACTAGGAGAGCTAGATAGTGGTCAAATTAAATTAGTTAAAATTTTGTACTCTATAATATTGTTACAGATTTTTTTATTCAAAAAATCCTATATATCATTTTTGCAGCTCACTATTTATATCTGTCCTCTATTAGGAAAATTCATTCAAACAAGTTTAAGAAACAACAATATGATCTATATTATAAAATAAATGTGTTCTTTACATTAAAGAATAAAAAACACTATATAAAAATTGTATAAGGATAAGAATGAGAGAACCCACCTCTAACTACTTCCTTTAGCTGCTAATGTGAGGAGACTAGGAGAGAGACCTCCTCTCATTGTAGTTACTCCCAATATAGTCACCCAATTTCTAGTTATTCTGAACTGTCCTATCATCCAAAACCTTCATCCATGTATATAATCAGTTTCTAGATAAACTAGATAGCTAAAAAATTCATCATGCCCCGCTAATTACATATTTTACCTACCCACCATAGATATGTATGAATTATCCGGGGACTATAAAAGATACTAAGGGGTTGATTCCTGGTAATAAATCCACCAACCTCCCTAGTGCTAACATTATTCCAATTCATAAAATAATCCTTTTCCAAAAGGAGAATAAATGGAAATTGATCAAGTATATTCATATAATATTCCCATGTGGACTCATCCTTGGGCTTCACTTTACACTTGATGAGTAACATTCCACGTGAGTGTATGGGGGCTTCCTTGGTAGCCAGTATCCCAACCAAATCGACCAAAATAAATGGACCAGTTCCCCACAATTCTAGAGGTAATGAATACTCAATAATATCTCTTATATATTTTATGATTTGTGGAACATGAATCATTGGGTGAAAATGACTAGTGTCCACCAAATCCAACCTGTGATAAGTGTTTTTGATTCTCTACAAAATATTAAAAGGGAAATTGTAACATGTAACTAATTTAAGAAATGTTTTTCAAAAATAGTAGTCTATATTACATGACTTGTTTTAAAAAAAAATAGACACACCAATAGATAATTCATCTTCTCTCCTATTCTTATTAGAATATTTGGCCATCAAATTTTGATCTTGGTGGATGTTTTACTAGAGTTGACTTAAAACCATATCATGCTTCACAAGGGTCCTAGCCAAAATATCCACTAGTTTCATTCCAATGAAATAAAATTTTATGGTTGGTTTACATATATAAACATCCTAAAATCTATATAGATAGAAAAAATATTGTATGGTAGTTTTATAGTTTCACTCTTCTCATGGTACCCAATTATGCCATGTTGTAGGCAATTCAGAGTCGAAGCACCTGAGATAAGTTCCTAAACACTTGTTGATAAATTAGGTTTATGCATATATTTCTAAATAATAATAGGATATATATTTCATTATTTTTTACTTATAATCAAAAGAGTTCATTCTATAAATTACCAAAAATATTATGTCGTTTTTATTACAATTAATAGAGCGGGGTAATCTATTGGGTATGAATATTTCTAGAAATCATACCTTGAAAACTAACATGGATTTATGTAGATGTCACCTTAAAATGAAATGTGAATATTTGGATAGTTTTTAAACCAACACTAGGAGGACACCAATCCCCTATGATTTTGGAAATCTGAAAACAATATCCATTTAAATTTGGTTCCAAACAAATTCTGGATTCAACAATGGTTTTAGAAACACCACCAATGAAATGGGAAAATACTTTTTCCACCAATATCTTGTGAATTTTTGGAAGTTTATAATTTCAACCTATAGGTGAAGTACGGTAATTGTGTAGCGATTTGGTAATATGATATGATTGTGTTGACAACAACAATTTCTAATTAAAATTTAAAATACCATTATAGAAAATTTATCCAAGTTTGGTCCTGGTTTTCTATTCTAGGGTCATAATAATACTCCCTCATGGGAGTATCAGCCTCTAGTTAGAAAGGTTCCTGAAATAGCCATCCCAAAATTAAATACATCCAAACTCTTCTTCATTCCTGCTTCAACTAATCTCAGCAAGTAATTTTTTTCTTGGTTTTGTTGTCCTGGTTTAAATGAAAACTCAAAATCTAGACAAAAAAAATTAATTTCCAATTTTATTGGTTTGATAAATGGTTATTTTCACTAAGAATTTTTTTAATGGATTTGTGATATTTATAGACCATGAAATTATTCAAAAAAAAATTCCAACAATGAATCAGGGAAAAAACAATTCCCATTATCTTATTCTCATATATGGATTTTGAAAAATTGGTTTTGGCCTAATTATTACTATAATAAGCTAACATATGGCAATAAAAAATGATTTTAGTGCCTATTACTATTAAAGATGAATCAAATTCATTAGAAAATAACATTTTGAAATCTAGTAGTGAAAAAATTGTTGTTGAATTCGCATTCTTATTTAATTATTCAAGGGATATCATGGATGCAATATCCCACTAAATCTCATCCTTTTTAATCAATTTAGTTGGGGGATTATCTATTTTCTCTTACCTAAGTAAACATTATAGTAATATCCCTTAATTCCCCACAATCCTCTTAATCCATTAATATTCTATGGTTATTGAAAAATTATAATGAATTCAATTTTCTTGGGGTCCATAGACAATCCTTCTGACGTAATAATGTGTAAAAGTATACCACTAACCGCTAAAAATAAATATCTATTAAATTTGAATTGGTTGTCCGGTAATAATTGAAAAATGGTCCCCAAATATTCCAAAGCTGATATATATATTTTTATATACAATAATATATCCTCAAATAAGATCAGTATATACTATCTCAATACATCATTATTTAAGAGATTAATTGTTAAAGAATGATACTAGGGAATTCATTAGCCTAAACGGAATAACAAGAAACTCATAGTGTCCCTTTTGATTTCAGAAAGCTATCTTGAAGACATATTCACCCCTCACAAACACTTGATTAAATATAGACCTTATGTATATTTGACTAAATCTGAAATCCCTATATAACTCATCTAGTAATGAAACAATAATCAGAATTGAAAACATATCATGCATTGTGATATTGTTAAATTATATGTAGTCCATTCACATATTCCAACTTCCATTATTTTTGTATACTAAGACAATAAGGATGGAAATTGGGATATTAGAATCTATAATAACTCTATTGGACAACATTTCTAATATTTTCATTTACTCCTCATCTTATAAATAATGAGCTAATTTATAATCCAAAATATTCATAGGTTCTACACCTTCAAGTAGTGGTATAGTATGGAATATCACCCTTCTAGGAATAATCCCCTCAGTTCTTCAAATTGTCCTTGTAATCCTTGAAAAATTTCCCCATGTTTTTTCTTTTTAATGAAAACTATTATTTCTTCTTGTAATACTAGCTAATTCAATTTTATATTCCATATCCACCCTCCATTGGAATTATTTTCAACGGTTACCCCAACCTCAACTTGAAAAATGTATTATGAGCCTCAATTACTCCATGAAATTTGATCTCTTTTCCATCCAAAATTATCTTCATAGTGTTTTTATTCAAATTTTTAGTACAAATCCATATATATTCTACCATATTATGCTTAGAATTATATCCAATAATAATTTTTTATAAATATATTTCTCCATAGATATGGACAATTTCATTAATCCAACCTAGAATTTCCTACATAATCCCAATGAAATAACTCAATTCCCATATCCCATCCTCAGTCCAAATGGCTTGGTTGGACTGATTAAAAAATTCATCATTTTGATAAGTGTCTTAAAAAAATTATTACTATCACCACTATCCACAAAAACTTCAAACTGGTACCCTTGAAAGTATCTAAGAAATATAAATGAATCATCTCTTTCTTATCATAAACATCATAGCTACAATATCTCACTTATTTTTGCCTCTTTCTGACCACGTGACTCTAGAGAAAAATTTTTTTGACCTAATAACTTGTAAGCATCATTATATTGATAAATCTATTCCATGGTAGACTCTTCCAATTCTTAAATAAAAAAATTTATATATTTATCCAAGTAATGATGCTTGGATGAAAATGGCTAACCATAGTGAAAACAAAGGCCCTTTAACTTATGATATTCCCTTTCTTATTGGATTATAGTGAACTTTCAACTCCATCATTCCTTAACAATAACTATCTTAAAACCTTATTCTTTTTTCTTTAATCCACCACAAACCTAATGGGACTTCTTTTTGGAACAATTTTACCATATCCTCATGGAGGAGGAAAAATAACTAGTTTTCCATATAAATTATTATTTACACATTCTCTGATTAGTTTTAATTCTAAATTCATAGAAAAAAATTTATTTTTATTCGTGTTATTATTTTCTTGTGTTGAAATGTTATTTTTAATCTATGTTCATAGTTCTCCATTAAATAGGCTCATATACCCTGGCTCTGAGAACTCTTCTATCTGAAATTCTAGTTACTTAAACACTTCTATAGAATCCTCCATTGTTCAAGTTTAGCAGATCATATTCATATTACTCAATTGTATGCCTCTATTAAAATTTCCAAAATTATCCATAAGAGATGGATTCAAATATTTCCATGCCTCTCTTTGATTTTTACTATGTAAATAATGAAACCATTATAATGAATATCTTTCAAAACTGATCTGAATCAAATGTAGTTTCTTTTTCTATGAAATTGGATTGTCCATAAAATATATTTTGAATATTTTAATCTATTTAAATGTATCTATTCAATAATATATAATTTGTTTCACCCACCTTGAAACGTTATAAATTTCTTCATCCATTAAGATAGCATTGGTATTTTTGTATCCTTTGATGCGACATTAATAATCTGGTTTTCCATGTCCGTATACTATAGAATTTGTTAGTGATGCCACATTTTGTTTTCGATTTATAAGTACTTATTATACTTTAAAATTAAACTTCTTTATTCAATCTATATTCTACTACTTCGTGTTCCAAGCTCAATGAGTTACTCGCTCCTCTGTTTGTTGAAAACTTTAGTGTACTAACTGTTGATTGTGATTTTTTCCTCACAACTATCTAACTATGTTCACCAATATCAATGATAAGGTTTGATCATGCTCACAATAATTTTATTAATACATCCATTTTATTCTTTCAAAATAAAACTTGACTGAATCAATTCTCGACTCCATTATTCTCTGCATCTACTCATTAGTCTTCTAGCGTAGTGCACCACCATGAAAAATCGGTCTGGTCAACTCATTTTTGACTCACTTTCACTCTTGATTCAGTTAAATAGGTGCTAAAATTCCTGTTAGCTCCTATCATATTAATTTCTTATCAATTTTTTTATAGCACCATTCAACTACATGACATGCTCGATTCCCCAAAATGGTCAAAGTTTCACCAAATTCCTCTTGTCCATCGCAAATTCTACATACAAATTATCTTTTCTACCATTATTAAAATGAAATGACTGGTATGTACTTATAGTCATGATAAATAGGGATTCTAGTTCACCCTTACGTGACTCAAATTTCACTTTCCCACCCATATTAATTTCAAAAGATCACCCTTTTGTAGTTCCTGGTTTGACACTTACGGAAAATTACCTTTAAAAAAAAATAATTTCCACCTGAAAATATTCTTATAGAATCAATTTAATATTTTTTTCTAATGATAAGAACTCTACCCACCTGATAATCATGAAATTGCTACCACAAAATGATCACTCCATATCCATAGTGGATACACCAAAAATGATATGACATTGCACTAAAACTAGATTAAGAAACAATAATTTGTGTTATAATCCACTATAATGGTATTCTTCACATCATAGTAATACACATAAAACACTATAAAATGATTGGAGAAATAAAAATGAGAGAGTGACCACCTCCAATTATTTCCTATGGATTTTGACGTTAAGATTTATTCTGAACAATCCTCCCCACTAAGAACCTCCATCTAAATATACAGTCATTTTTTAGAGAAAATAATATGATAAAAAATTACCCTTATAACACTAGTTAACCATTTTATCCCTCCTTTTATATGAATGAATAATACAGTTTCAAGGTAAGCTACTATGATTTTCATGAAACTTAATCATTCTACAACCCTCCCTAGTGCTAAATATGTCCTCCATTCTCAAAACCATGTAAATGTTTTTCTATAAAATCCAGATCTGTATGACCACCAACATTAAATTAATCCTATTAAGAAATCATTTTAGCTGAATTTATAGGTGTAATACCATTTTTTATACTATGTAAAATCTCATATAAATGTCCCATAATGAGAACCGAGCTGGAGAAATCATTCCTCAAACAATACAACCAAGGTAGTCAAACTCACGACTTTAGTATTCCATCTTAGTGGAAAACTCTTTATACTTATGAGTAAACTCCTAAAATTGTTAAAAAGTTACCAGGATCATTGATTATACTCATAAGATATACTCATAGGTTTGATAGCCAGGACTATAATATCTCTAATGTTATATACTTATCCACTAACCAAGGCTGACCATAAATTCCAAATATTATCGACTCAAATTTTCCCATTTTAGATAAATACATTTCAATATAATTCCATGAATATTTCTTAATATTAACAAGAATATAGCCTTTCTATAATATTCATAATATACCTATGTTACTATACATTTCCACTGTGAATGCATTATGAAATTCAATTTCATTTTAAATGAAATGAATTTCATTTATGAAAAAAATAGCGTCATAAGAGAAAACTATATTTGGTGTATTCTTATTATCTTTGGATTAATATAACCTTCCAATGGCTTCCATGACCTCAATAGTTCCACCATAAGAGTTTCATCACTCTCAGAAGGATTTTTTAATGAAATATTCTAGAAGTGTATGATTATGAAACTCAAAATGTAGATGATTATGGTCCTCTAATATAAAACATGTCTCTCAGATAATAAAAAACCATAAAATTTAACTGAATTCAATTATCAACGGAAATTGAACCACTAAATGAATTTAGTTAGACAAAATGAGGATAATATTATCCATAAGAAGCAATAGAAGTTAAAACAAATAGCCTTGAAAAATAATCAAAAACAACAAATCTAAAATATTTAAATAAATTCAATCCATGAATATAAAAAGTTAAATAAAAATTTGATCTACCAAGTATAGTGTTGCAGACAACCTTAGGGGTACGCCCTCATGTAATATCCAAGAAATATATATATTTTATTTGTTTCCCATTTGTTCATGATCTTGAAAGTAGAAATTAAAAAATTGATCTTATTATAAGTGTAGACATAAATTTTGGTTCAAGAAGAGCGATAAACGTAACATAAAAAAATTAAAAATATATTATTATAATATAAGGACATTTGGAAAAAAAATTCCCTTACTTCATGGAAAGAACAAAAACATATTCCTAGTTTTTTTAAGCACGAGAAAAGAGTAAAAATTGAATGAGAGTAGAACTGTAAAATAATATAAGAAGATAAACCTAGAAGTGGAAACAAACAAAATAATTTAAATAAATATTAAAAACATGCGTACAAGTTGGATTTACCATCCATGTATTTATACTGGTCTTTCCAAAAGGATTAACGTCATCAAAAAATAGTAAGAAATATATCTCAACATAATCAGTGGCCAAGAGTCTTCACTAGACACTGAAATACAGTTTTATTGAATATTTATATAGTAAGGAACAAATGTTGTATAATAAAATTGTTTTACTTAGATGGCACCAACTCTCGCTGTTGGAATGAAGGAATGAAGTGTTCAGACATGGGATGCATGATGTGTGTTGCTCTCGTGGATTAGGTGGCACCTAATGCATCAAATGAGTAGACTTTTATTTTCCTCTATTTTTTATCATTGGTGTTTATATGTGCTTTTTTTCTATAAATAGGGAGTGTCATGTGTGTTGTATTTTAATTCTAGTTCAAGTCATAATTACTAATATGGTGGTGCTCTGTTTGTGTGTTGCAATCACCTCCAGTGATTTGCATCTGCATGGTTGTGTTTTTCACTGCATAATTATCCATCTATCATATTGAAGCGATATTGATGGTGGGATTGTGAGATATGATTCTTCTTTTACCAAAAAACCCACCTTCATTTGAATTATATTGTTCAAGGTGATCTATGTCATGATATATTTGTGATAATTGTTTCCATTTATTACAACAGCAATGTGGTGGAGAAGAATATGAATATTCCAAGGGTTTTAGTTTTCCATCAATTATATTATTCCAATGTTATCATTTATTTTCCCATTTTTTCATAAACGTGGGTCTGAAGTTTTTTTGGAATTCCCATTTTCACACCACTTTGTTGGGAAGTGGTTGTCATCCTATCACGCCACTCTCCACCAACCATCAGGTGTCTAACCTTTTCTCAAAAAAATAGAAACATAAAAAAGACCTTTTTGAGATCCCAATTATTCTCTCTATGTCATATCTCCATAAAAATCACCTCATTTGATTCTATTATTCTCATATTTTATTCTGTTCCATGAAAAAAACAAATCCCTTTAATAGTTATTAAACAAAAAATGGACAAGTCTATAATTCTAAAAAAATAGAGTATGTGATTCTAAAAAACATAAATCCCCACTATATAAAAAAAAAGTTTCAACATATTTCATTTTGACATTAAGAAACATATTTTGTCTCCATGTATAATGAATTTTCACTAGCTATGATCCAAAGCCTGATGAAGAACAATTATGATAACCGGTGCATCCAAATTTGAGCACTCCTTTACACCCAATATGTAATGGACATCATGGAGGATAGATATTCTGAGCTATAATATAAAGCAAAGGAGGATTGTCTTCCATATGGTCATAAGAAAACACTTCAATTCGAGTATAAGTAGAGATACATGGAAAAATACTTCATTTTTCATGGCCTTGACGAAGTGACTTTAAATATAATCATTTCATCTAAATCATCATATAAGATCAGGGAGAACCATTTAAAATCATTAAAAGTCTTTGAAAAACGAAATTATTTTCAGATTCAATCTCTGTGAGGTGTGTTTGATTCCTTATTTATGAAATATTCTGAAACCGTTTCAAATTATCATACATGTGTAATGGTTATGGTGAACTAACTATGAATAAATAGTGAAAATATTTCTGACATGTGTGTATGTGATAAAAATTTTCAATACCATGATCCAAAATTTTATTACATAGTCATTACCTTTGAATACAAAAATGAATTGGATATGATTTCTATCGAAGAACATTGGGATCTCTACAATCCCAAGAACTGAAGGTGAACCGTTAGTGTATAACCAATGGATTGGAGCATGCCTAGAAATCAAAGAAGTATCTCAAAAACTCTAAAAAGGAGCCAGTAAGGATATATTGAAGATCCTGAGGTAGAGGATTCCCTGAAAAAAATTTGATCTTAGAAGAGGAGGACAAGGTGGAAGATGCACAAATAGAGGAGGACATGAATATCAATACTATACTCCATGAGAATGAGGATGTGGAAGAATATGAGGTTTCAATAATAACCATGTAGTGAAAATAAATGATTAACGATTTAAATGTAAAAAATATGGAAATTATATCAATGAACATTAGTATAAGAAACCCTAGGAGAATGAAAATGAGGTGAAAAATATCACCAAAGAATAAGATACTTTTGCTGAGTCCCATGTGATCATGGAACAAACATTAACACAAAATCATGGTATGTGGTATATTGACTCACCAACTACAATCCACATGATAGGGAACAAAAACTTTTTTATGAACCTAGATTAGTGGGTTCAAGGAGATATTTCATTTGTTGTTCTCTTAATAATATTTTTATATGAGAGATGAGATATTTCGATCAAGAAAAATTATGGAAATCGTGATTTCATGTCTGGCATCTATTATATACCCAACATGAAGACCATCCTCATGAGTTTTAGATAGTTGGTGGAAAAATTATTTCACATTATCCTAAAAAAGTTGATTGTTGATGACAAAGGAAGGCAGATCACAAAAGTACTGATGGTGAAGAACCACATGTTTCTGCTTATAATCCAACAGGGCGTACCATGGTGTTTGATGATGGTACAAGATGATAATGACCTGCAATGGAATATTAGGTTTGGGAATTCAAACATTGAATGTTTAGTATTATTATAAAGAAAGAACATGGTGAATGGGATTCATATCATTCTACAATTGAATCAAATATATGAAAATCTATTCTCAGAAAAAGTAAAAGAAATTGTTTTGCAACGAAGGCCAACTAGAAAGTTGCAGCGCCACTAGGGCTAGTTCACAATGATGTGTGTGGTCCATTGAATATAAAATAAGATGAAAAAGAAGTTATTTTCTAACATTTACTGATGATTATATAAGGAAAAAATGGATATGACTTCTTGAGACGAAGTCATACGTGTTTGGCCTCTTCAAATAAATCAAGGTGAAGTAAGAAAATAAAAGAAATCATCGTATACAAACATTGTGATCTTATCAATATGGTGAGTACACCTATTATTTTGTTCAAGAGTAACTCATGTAGAATAGAATTCACCACCAGATGATACCAGCTTACACACCATAGCTCAATGGAGTAGCCGAAAGTAAAATCACACTATTATCAATATTAAAAGAAGTCTGTTGAAATAAAGAGTATTTCCCATGAATTTATAAGATGAAGTTTATTTTTCTCTAGTGTGTCTACCCAATATATTCACAAAAAAAACCATATATAAATGATGCCGCATGAATCTTAGAGTACTCAAAATCCATGTTTAATTCATCCTAATGTTGTTGGTTCTATTTCCTATGTCAGGATTATGGAGGGAAAACATACAAATCTCAAGGGAAAAGAAGTAAAATGTGTCTTTATTGGATACAGAGATTGAGCAATGGGATATTGGTTGTATAATCATGTCACCAATAAGATTATATTCAATAGAGGTGTTATTTTTTATTAAAAGGAGACATGGAGATTTGATGAATAAGATGATTCTAGAGAGGTACAATAAACATTAGATGGTGAATAAATCATTGAAGAAGTACCATTTGAGGAATGAGGAATTGAAGAACCATGGACTTCATCACCACATACTAATATATCTGAAGACACTGAATGAAAAAATTATCATATATGTCCCCAAAATTATTTAATCATTATGGATATATATGAGATAACATAACCAATATAGGAGTATGTAAATTTTTATTGTCTCTATGACTTCTAATCCAATTAGCTTCAAGAAAACTAAAACCAATGAAATGTGGAAGAAAGTTATAGATTAGAAAATATATTCCATCGATGCAACCAATGGATACGTAAAAATTGAATGAATTGACTATGGTGAAGTCATTGCATCTATTTTTTATCCACCCAGATATGATTCAAATTCATAAGTCATAATAAATAAATTTTAGGTAGGATGCTCGATAATAAACATGTTTTTCACTGATGGAACCAACTCTCACTATTGGAATGGATGAATTTTTTTTCAAACATGGGCTACTTGACATGTGTTGGTCTGGTGGATTGGGTGGCACCTACTATATAAAATGAGTGGACTTTTCTTCCCTCTATTTTTGATCATTGGTTTTATTGTTTGACTATATCCCTATAAATAGAGAGTTTCATGTGTGCTTTATTTCAATTCCAATTCAAGAAACAAATACCAATTTGCAGAAACTATTTTTGTGTGTTGTGATCACCTCCAATTATCTACATCTCCATGGTTATGTTTTTCATTGCAAAATAAATCTTCAACACACAGATGATCCATCAGTAGATGATGAACCCAATCTTTAGTGATGAACTCATTCTCTTTATCAATATTTCTCTCCCACTCTATTTTAAACAAGTATAGTTATGATGTAAATATCCTCATCATGAGATTTCCTAGGGAAATGATAAATCTTAGGAAATGAAGGTGGGATGTAACATCATTGGATAGTTGTATATAAGTAACCAATTTTTCTATTACCACCCGCATCCAAAAATGCTACCCTAGTTACGATAGAAATATAAAATGAAGAGTTTTTTGTGTGATTTTTTAAAAAAAGTTCAAAAAATTTCTAGGTCAAAAAAACATAAAAATTTTAGAAAGTCAGCAGGTGCCCTATCTCCTTTTGGTTAAGTTAAAAGGAGACATAGGTTGTGCATCCTTTTAAAAAATTGAAAAATATTTTAATTATTCATGTTTGTATATTTATAAACATATTGGTTTGTATATCATGATATTTATATATTGTGTTTATTTTATTCTATTTATTATTATTTATTTAATATTTCAATGTGAAAATATTATGTCCCATGCAATAAATTATATGAAATTGAAATTAGAATTTACTTATTATATTTATGATTTCATTTATTTTCAATTATGTTCCCTGATGTATTATTACATCCTAATATTACTGCTGCTGCCAATCATTTTTTTTTTCATTTTCTGAATCCGGTTTAAGGGAACCGGTACCCCAAACCGGTTTAAGGAAAACTGGAAACCGTACAAAACATCCCATCCTCCTACAGAATTCATTTAAAATCAAGATTAAAAATTTAAAACAACCAAGTTCCACTGAGCCGCGCCCATCATCACGTTCCCCACCTCGAGTCGCGCACCCATCATCACGTGTCACCCATCATCACGCCTCGAGTCGCACGCTACCTCGAACCGCGAAAACCACGCGCCACCAATCATGCCATCGGCGAGACTCACCGGACCGGCCAGACCAAAACCCGCCGGTGATCATCACCGATGACCGTTGAACCACCGACCATCCATCCATGCACCACCTTTCACAGGAGGACGCCAGCAGAGCCATCCTCCGTCGTCGACTCCGAATCTTGAACTTCGTCGTGGTCCGTGAACAACCAGGCCAAGAACATCCATCAACACAAAGAAAATCCAGAAAAAAAATGGAAGAAATCCAGCAAGCACAATGAACTTTCATCAGAAAATTGGAATCCAACTCGGTAGACATCCAATGCCGCCAAGCCTACCACCACAGAAGACTAAAAAGAAACCTCAGGTACACACCCGCCGCATAAGGAGACCCCCGGGAGACTCACCGCGGGACGACAACATGCTACTGAGAAGAACCCAGAACGCTCCGGAGAGTATGCCAGTGGAACGGTCTTACACCCTAGATCCGACCAGCAACGTCGCAGAAGCCCGAAGCGCATCGCCACTAGAGGAGCCGTGCAACCACCGCAAAGGCACCAGAGGCATCGAAGAAGCCAACCACAGGGAGGGAATGTCAACAGGATGAACCCTAACATAGAAATCCCTTCAAACTCGAACGATTGCGCCCAAAATAAATCCTTCACCACTGAAAAAACACAAAAAAGAAAAGGAAACAACGCCTCCCCTCCCCGAGCCGCTCCAAATCCATCGTCGGCCTTCAATGGAAACAAGCCTCAACCGCCTGCCGACCGAGACGAATGACACGCCGAGCCAAGAAAGTCACCGAAAGGGAACTCAGGAGGAAAAGGCCGGAGGGGGAAGGGTCACGGGAACGGAGGAAACCCTAGACGCCACGAAAAAGGGAGGCGACGCCGCTCAGAGGCTGTTCTTTTTTCACATCCTAATATTACTAATCTAATAATTTTAGTTCCAATGTATCCTATTAGAAACCACTTATACAAAGTTTTATTCAGCAATTCATTTTCTTAAATAAGATTTTTTTCTCTTTTTTAAATTACTATAATTTTATTATTCATTATAAGTTTATATATTATGTACTTACTATACTATTTTCATTCAATATTTAAATTCATTTGTTTTATTGAAATTTATAAGAACATGGGGACATTTGAGAATAAGAAAATGACTATTCATGATTCCCTAATTGAATCAATTTTATTTCTCTTTATCAAACTATAATAATATGTTATGGTAAAACATTATTTGATATGATTTGGTAGAATGAAATGTTCAACTTGAATGAAGGACATGTGAATTGGGGATTTTTTATACATCCACAGTTTATATAGGATTCGTTGTTCTCTTAGCATGAAATTTTTTTTATACATTTCATGAAAATTATTATGTTATATTACTCCATTTTTTTGATTTTGTAAGTCAAAATATTCTCTATAATTATAATATATTAGTAAATGGTGTAACTCGAGTAGAAACTACTCATTTTAGTAAGTGTCAATATCTACATTTATCTGAATCTACAATGTTCCAAATTAATCAATAATTTATTAAAATTTAATTTTACTAGTATATTATATTTTTTTCAACCCATTACAATTGAATTTATAAAAAAAATTACATTTTTTTTATTTTCAATATTTTATTATATTTATGAAATTATTTTCATAATAAAAACCATTTTAGATTATTAGTATAAGTGTTGTGTTTTATTTAGATTATTTTTATAGTTTATATTTTATAATATTTTTAATTTACCTACTTTAAATTTAATAAGTTTTCATATGTTTTAAGTATTCAACTTTGAGAGCTATGAAAATATAAAATTCAACTAAAATATAAAAAACTGAAACAATGGATAATCATATTAAAATGGTTTATAGTAAAATGAATTTCTTTATTTTAATAGATATACAAGAAATACATGAATGATTATAGTCACTGTCTATAGTGAGGTTCCATCACACATGATAGTGTGTGAAGGAAAGACCTATATTGAGATCAGTGACCACTATTCTAGGGTGCAGTGTGATGACATAGAGGTGGATGATCATTTTGCACTAGAACCTCAGCCATCAGATGCTCTATATGTGTATTAATGGGAGTGGTGTGAACTGTATGTCATTTTACACACCCAATCCTTCTCCCGCTATGGTAGTATAAGGACCCTCCATCATCATAGAGGAGAACCATATATTCTATGAAGGATCTGGAATGACAGATGGAGTCCTCGAAAATGACCCCTAATTGATGTTGATACAATATGAACCTAGAAAAAACTACGGATATCCTACCAATATAGATGGATCCCATTCCTCCTAATAAACTCACCCAATTAGATGAGGCAAGACTGTTAAAGGGGTGATATCTTCCTTTGGACATGGTGAGGCCCCACATGCAGCACGACTCGGTCTACATCATTTTCCTTGTGGCACCTCATAATTATAATCTATCAGGGGAGGTTTCTAAGAAGTAACCACCTCTCCTTAGGAAGGAACCTCCACTCATTGGGGTGAGATATCGAAGATACTATCATGAAAATCATAATAACCAGGAATTATCCCCTACCCTGTAGTATGGATAACTGCCAGGCTAAAAACCTGCCCCTCCTCTTGATCAGACATGTAGATAAGATTTTACACTCTAGTATATTGTAAATATATTAAAAATGAGTTATAAAATAGTACAATAAAAATACTAATCAAAATTTATTTACCTAATATATTTTTAATCCTTATACCATGCTGAGTAATATAATGTATATATTTCAATCTATACCATGGCTCATATGCGACATGCTCTGAAATATAGAGTTGCATAATACATTGTAAAGGCCCGAGCATCCCCCATCGATTACTTTGCGTACATCTGGTGTCTAAGGTGTTTTGGGAGGCAATGATGACTCATTTCAAGTGTTTTCCAAAAAATTGAGTTTTTCCAATGGTGTGTCAGTAATAGTAGTTTGTCTGATGGTGGGCCATCCACTGGTAGGTCCCAATGGTGAGTCTCATTGGTGAATCTCTAAAGGTGAGTCTTATTGGAAACTCGCTGATGGTTATTCACGTCAATGACACCTATTGTTCACTCACTAATGTTGGGTTGTGATGGTGAGTCGCAATGGTAGCTCACCGAAGAGTGACTCGCCAAACAGTGAATCATCGAACTGTGACTCGCCATCAGTATCTCATCACCAGTATCTCTCACTAGTGTCTCACTCACCAATGACACGTGATGGTTACTCACACAACATTGAGTCACTTCAACTATTTGTAAAAATTTCATGTTTTTCCTGATTTTTTCAGATTCACCCCATTAACGTTTTATTTGATCTAAAATGAGTTTAAAAACGTGTTTATGGGTTTTTGAAGATGTTTCAAATGATGTAAAATATATATTTAATTTCATAATGCAATGGATCCATTAATATAGTCAAAACACATATTCAAGATCCACTTTTAATGGGGATTTCAAAATGGTTTCATATCCATTGAGTATCAGATCTAGTTCTTCAAATCCAGAAACCATTTCTTCTTTCTTTCTTTCTCTATTCTGTTTATTCCTAGGGAATCCTTGATCATTTTTTCCCCAAGGAGATTCATGTCTATGTTTCACAATTGTATCACATTTCCCTGAAGCCTTGCACACCACACTGTTTGGCGTAAGGAGGATGTGCTGATTGTCTGTTTCTCGGAGTAGGGATCCCTTCATCTCTTTTATTTGTGAATCATGAGGAGTTGGTGTATCAATGTTTCCCATGTGAAGTAATTTTAATCCAAATTAGATAAATATAATTTAATTGGATTTGAATAAATAAATATGGATTGGGGTAAGGTGTTTTATGCTTCAGTTTCATTCTTTATTGATATCTTGATCTATATGGGCTATATGCCTACTGAAAATCATGGTTGTTGTTAGTCCTTTTTTTCACTTAGGATAACTTGTGATGAGTTTTTTTATCATGTGTTGAACGTATTTATATACATATTCAACTGATAAACCCAATAAATTTATAGTAAATAAATTGTTTCCCTAGGATTGAACTTGTTTTATGATAACCCTAAATTATCAAAGTGGAATTAAAGAACATGTGTTTACTAAATCTGAATACACCCTTCCTTATTTGGTGTGGTTGTGTGTTTTTTGTGGTTTCGTTTTTTCTTTTTCCTTGTATGGTTGTATGTTTGATTGGTTGATAGCATGACTGTAAGGTGGGGTGGTACGAGTGTTGTAATATAATCTAAGGTTGAGAGATTTATTGATTGTGGAATGGATAGTTTGTGTTTGAATAGTGAGTTTGTAGGTTTTTGTTGTGATATGTGTATGTTTCTAGGTGTGATGGGTGTGGTGTTGTTATATGAGGGTTGTTGGGGTGTTTGTGATGAGTTGTTTTGTGATTTTTTTCATCCTTTTTGGGGGGTTTTCTTATTGAGAACAAGAACATTGAAAAATTAATTTGAAGAAATATTATGGAAGTGGGTGGTATGGGTGTTGAACGAAGTGAAAATATGAAGTGAGTTGCTCTTTTGTGGTTATTTTTCTCAGCATGATTTATGTTGTGTGGATTCTTCCATGTTTTGGTTGTTAGTTTATTAGGTAGGGATGGAATGAATAAGTGGTTTACTTAATAAGTAATGAAAATTGGTTAAATGAGTTTGGATGTGGGTATGTTTGAGTATTGGATTATTGTGAATGGATTCCATTTATCAAATTCTGAAGTGACTTATTCTGATGTTAAATAATTCATTTAGAGGTAATAGCAAAGTTGGTAGTATCATAGGGTGGTTGATTATTTGATTTAGAACACATTGGTTGGGCTTGAGTGTTTGATACTATATATACATATGTGTATTTTACTTGTGTTTTCTATACGCAATCCACCCTTGTTGAGAACTATGTGCCAAACACTCCCATTGGCATGGGGGAGGATGTCTTTCCCAAATATCATACTATGAGGATGGATGGATGGCCACCCACTCTTCTTTACTCCCAATTCCATGCAGTGATAACCCAAGATTATTTGGGTAGGTGATGGTTTGTGAGGCCCAAGTTTGTGTGAGTGATTTGGGTTTTCCTAGGTGTCTTGGATATTAGATGAGTTTTGGTTTACAATGTTTTTTTGTTATGTGATGTGGTATGTGGCCTAAGATTATGTGAGTGGGATGTGGTTGTGATGCCCAGGTGTGTTCGAGTGAGATGTGATGAGCTTCATTTTCCCAAGTTGTGGGACAAGCAGTGGGGCCCAGGTGTGTGCATTCGGAATGTGACGTGGTACATTTAGAATAGGTGTGAGCTCCAGGACATTTGTCATTATGGTGTGAGAGTGTCTAATCAGTTGGAAATTGGTGTGGGGAACCCTATCATGAATTTTTTTTATATTACATTACATGAATTTAATTATTTCGTGAGTGCACGTTTGGTGAGGATGGGGTGGCTAGTATGCATTGTTAGGGGTTGTTAGTTTCTGTTTTTTCCTCATAGGGGCATACGTGTGATTATCCACTTGTGCATTAGAGACTTGGTTTTCTATACTGAGTATAATCATATTCTCACACTACGTTATATAAATACTATCAGTTTTCTATGAGAACTACATGGATCGTGTTGGTAATTACTACCTCAAACATGGGGGTAGTTGCTGCAATGATTCTTATCTTTACTTTTGGGTATTTTCTATGGATATTTTCATTTATTTTTTGCAGTTTTTACTTTAAACATTCATGTGGGTTGGATTTTAGTTTTTCTTTTTCATAAGTCTTGGAGTTTTTTTGAGGTTAATATATCTTATATAATGATGTTGTTTAGTATTGAAAGGGTAATACCTACCATTTTGGGAGATCAATATATCCATGGTTATGTTCTCCACCCTGGGGCCTACTAGATTCAGGACTCAGGGGGTCATTACCTTTCTTCCTTCATTGCTAGCTCAGGAGGGGTATCTTTTGTGGGATGGGGTCCTGAAATAATGGTATCGAAGCTTATGGTTGAGATATTTGAAGGAGTTTGAATTTAGGCACTGTAAGGATTGCATAGGTTGGTTATGAAACTGTGTTAGGTGATCTTGGTACATGACATAGACAAGGGAATATCAGATATGATAGGGGATTTTATGGACCCCATGATCCGTTTAAAGGACTCTATGTCTACTAAACGACCAATAAATGCTACATATTTTATAGGGTAGAGACCCTAGAAAATTTACATGCAGCATGATGACTTTTGTTTCTATTTGAATTGGTCATTTTGAGTAATTTTAATAAATAATGAGTTGAAATGAATCTTATATAAAATTTCATACTACTCTATCTTAGGAATTCCTTGTTTACCTTTTTCAGCTATGGAACTCAGTCATCATCCACTTGTAGTAAAAGTAATGGAGGCTTAGCAGGCTAACCCAGTTGATCTATGGAGGGTGGACCCAGTGGGGGATAATGACTAGTGCCTACAAATGTTACGTGCATTACAATGACAAGACTCTGGGGAAGTATGATGGAATCATTTTGGACATGGAGATAGATATTTGGCTCGAGAAGCTTATAGTAACCTTCAGTTTGATCTAGGATATGAAAGTGTATTGGGTTCCCTTAGCGGTGAGCCAAATATAGGGATTTTCGAATCAGTGTTGGATGCTTTACCTAGGGGATAGGAAGGTGGATGTTGTTATGTGTATCAAAGGAGCTCCAAGCTGAATTTCTTTATTCGACTATGAAGGCTGATAAGAGGTAGGATATAATCTCCCTAAAACATAGGAGTATGTCTATAAGGGATTTGGGTATCAAATTAAAGGATCTCCCTCAATTTTCTCCATATCTCATTCCGGAAGTGGAGTCTCATGACAGATTCCAATAGGAGGCACTTAATCCTTCTCTTCAGTATGAGGTTACTCCATTTACCTTACTGACATACTTGGAGGTCCAAAAGAAGGTGGCGGTAGTTGAGAGTATTCACATGTGAGAGGTATATAGTGAGATGAGAGTCAACATAGTTTTTTAATGGGAATGATTATCTGTTGTAGGTCTCTGGTGCCAGGGCGTTCGAGGTTCCAAATGGTGGGGTGGTGACCTCAATTGTTTCTATTTCGATTTTCTGGTCCTTGTGCCTATCATGTCAGACTAGGTACATTATTTTTTATATGTAGAGTCGGTGGTCATATCCAGAGTCAGTTCTTAGTGTCTTTTTGAGCTCAATGTGGTGGGGGTGGGACGGTCGAACGTCGGCCTCAACAGAAGTTGCTGGAAGGGTGGTTCCAGCAGTGGGGATAGTAGCGTCACACTCCACCGAGGGGAGACAGAGTAGGTAGATGCTGACCTTAGGGTGTTTCTTATAGACCTTGGACTAGGAAATTTTGAGGAGGCAGTCATTATAATAGGGGAAGAGAAGACAAGAATGATAATTTTCATTTTGTAAAGGCAATAGTTCTTGTAGGGATAGAGATCATTCGAGGTAACATTAGTTATTTTAGTACTCTTTCTTGTGCATTGTTTGATTCAGGAGATTTTCAATCCTCTGTTGCACCAATTCAAACCCATGATATGGGAAAATATGTAGAGAGGCTTCCTGTTCCCATGGTGTTGATTACACCAGTCGAAGGTTAGACCAGCTTGTTCGATGTATTCTAGGTATGTAGACTTATGATTGGGAAGTATCAGTCACGAGGGGATATTTTCCTGTTAGAGATAAAACTATGTGATTTCAAGATTAAAATCGACTTTTTTTACTCCATACATTCTTTTATCAACCTCTTTTGAAGGATATTTAGTTTTTCAAATGTGGATGGCGAGTGTGTGGATTTCATTGGAGAGCAGAGTTGTCAGATGGGATGTCGGTATATAGATCCCCTTCTTTCCTTTTTGGTCATAATGTTAGTGGAATAGGTGGATGATGAGATGGAGGAGGTTCCCAGTATTGTTAGAGAGTTAATGGATATCACCCATGAGGAGGTTGTGACACTACCCCCTCGATGGGATTTTGATTTTGGGATAGACATGTATCAAGGTGCTTCTCTAATTTGATGGATCTTTATCGGATAGAACCTTCAGAGTTGTGGGAGCTGAGGATTCAGATAGATGATCTGTTGAAGAAGGGATATATCTGGTCTAGTGTGTCATAATGAGCTTCTATGGACTTTTTTCAACAAAGGTGCATGTTGGTCTGAGATTCTGCCTAAAATACTAGAGTTTTAATCACGTAATGGTAAAAAGATGCTACCGTCTCCTGGGGATAGGAGAAATTTAAAGAAACTGAGGAGTGAAATGTGGTTCCCTAAGATTGATATGTGGTCTGGGTATCACCGGATGAGGGTGATGGGAGTTGATATCCTGAAGACTACTTACAACTATAGGTATGGTCACGTCGAGTTTGTGATTATGTTGTTAGGTAATATGAATAGACCAACCATATTCATGGGGCTCATGAACTTTATTTTCCATACATTCTTTAACCGGTTCATTTTTATATTCATCGATGACATCATGATATACTTGATGATAGAGGACGATCATATCGATAATCTCCAGACTATCTTCGATGTTCTTGGACTCCAACCACTCTATGGGATGCTTTCCAAGTTAATTTTTTCGATGAAAGTGGTTTATTTCTTTGGATATGTGTTGTAGGAGAAGGGTGTAGCAGTGGACCCGTCAAAGGTCGGGAAGTTTTTTCTTGAAAACACCCATTATGTTGTATAATTTCATAATTTTATTAGTATAGTGAGATATTTTCAGATAATAATACCCAATTTTTCATGACTATCCACTCCATTGACATCCTTAGCTCAGAATGTCCATTCTTTTGTGTGGAGTTGGTAGTGTATGGTAGCATTCAGCTACCTAAAAGGGACATTGTTTACTGCTCCAGTGATCTTGTTTCCAAAGTAAGGGGTGATGTTATAGTAGTTTTGTGACTCTTACCATCTATGTTTGGGATTTTTTTTCAGATGAAAAAGTGGGGATTGATCTCTTATGGGTCTAGGTAGTTACTTCACAATGAATGTAACTATGCCACCCCTGATCTAGAGCTAGTATCGGTCGTGTTTGTGCTGAATTTGTTATGGAATTACCTCATTGGGGATTTCTTTGGGGGCTACACGGATCACAATATCTTGAGTTATATCTTTTCCAAGAAAGATATGAACTTGGGACAATGGTGGTGGATAGATTTTCTCTCGGACTATGACTTAGAAACCAATTAAACCTCAGTAAAGTAAATGATGTGGCAGATGCATTGATCATGAAGTCGTAGAAGGAAGTAGTTTAAGAATTTATAGATTCTTTGAAGGTGATGGAGGATTTGGCTGCTTTGAACTTTGATACATGAATGTATTGTAGTATAGGCTACTTGTTTCAAATGATACTTCTGTTTTTATTTAATACAATAGTTAGAGGATTCTTAGTTGGGAGACTCGAAGGTAAAGGGGATGCGTGATCTCGTTGACCATGGTGATTCTCCAGAAGTATGGTCAAAGGATGGCCAGAATTAGATGTTATTTCGTGGTAGGTTGTTTGTTCTAGTGGCAGTGCATGAGGAAGTTCTAAGTGAGTTTCAAAGCTTACCTTTAGCAGTGAACTGAGGAGTTTCATAAATTTATCGTGGATTGAGGACGCGGTTTTGGTTTCCCTGAATGAAGCAGATTGTGGAGGTGATTGTGGTGAAATGATTATTGTGTCAACAGGTGAAGGTTGACCACTATGTACTTGTTGGTTTCTTACATCCCCTAGATGTCCCGGATTTGAAGTGAGATGGAATATCATTGGAAATCATCACATAGTTACCCAGGTTTTAGGTATGATGTGATACAATCGGGGTAGTAGTTGATCGGATGATTAAATATACTCCCTTCATAGTGATTAAGGTGTCGGGCATAGTGGATGCCTTAGCTAAGAGGTAAGTGGATGAGGTGGTGTGGATTCCTGGAGTTCTAAGATTAATCATCTTATATTGAGATGAATGGTTTACCTCGTGAGTCTGGAGGGGATTATAGCACGCTTTGTGAACTCAGTTCGGCCTCAGCAATGATTTCCACTCTCAATAGGATAAACAGATATAGCGGACCATCTAGATGTTGGAAGACATGTTTTGGGCGTGATTCTTAGGATTTCACATATCATTGTTGTGACATGATCCCTTTGTTGATTTTTCTTACAAAAATAAATATCACACTTCCATCAGAATTGATCCATTCAAATATTTTTATATATGAGCTTTTCATTCAACCTTATGCTTGATGGAAGTTGAAGAGGCAGTCATTCTTGGTCTGAACATGGTGTAGAGTACAACCAATAAGGTGTAGCTTTCCCATGAGAGGATGAAAATAGCACAGGATAGGTAGAAGTCGTATGATGATTTCAAGAGGAGTCCCTTGGCTTTTTCTAATGAGGACTATGTGTTCCTGATGGTTTACCCTCAATGTACATTGAGGAGTTTTGACAAAGGGTTAAAGCTTTCTCCATGGATTATCAGACCTTTCGTGATGTTGGCGTGAGTGGGTAAGGTGGCATACTAGCTGTCACTACCACCATAGTTGCAGAAGGTCCAAAATGTCTTTAATGTCTCTCAGCTCTATTAGTATCATCACTATGATTTTAATGTCATTTAATAGGGATAGTTGGATGTAAAATATGATATGACGTTTGTAGTGTGTCTAGTATAGATCCAAAATCTTCGGAAGAATGAGTTGTGTGGATGAACCATTCCCTTGGTTCATATTTTATGGAGGCATAGTGGCCTAGAGGAAAATAATTGGTGAAGGGAGATATAGTTGTGTTCCATATACCAAGAGTTGTTCAGAATTTTTCCTTATTGTGTTTCCCTTTGTAATGTAAGGTTTGAACCTTGTTTTTTATATGATGATTTGTTTCCTATTTCATCAATGTGTGATAAAATACTATCATATGAAGAGGGGAGGAACTTATTCATAATCAATATTCATTAATGAGGATGTTATCAAACCCATGCGAGTGAGCCAACACCGCCTAAAGTAGATAGTATCTTTACATGGAGGAAGGAATTACATGATTCCTTTTTTTCGAATGGTGACCCACTAAATGGTGACTCACCAAATGGTGACTCACTGAATGGTGACTCCCCATCCATATCTCATCACCAATATTTCACACTATTGACTTGTCTAATAGTGACTCACCCAATGGTGAAAAACCCACTGGTGACTCATGACGGTGATTCATTTCGACAGTTTTTCAAAATTTCCAGTATTCATAGTTTTTCCAGATTCACCCCTTTAACATGTTATTTCACATAAAATGTGATTTAAACCATGTTAAGTGTTTTTAATTTAGTTTAAAAGGATTTAAAATATATTTTTAATTTCCTAACACTCAATATTGTTAAAATTACTCAAAATACGTAGTCAATATACACTTTTAATGGGGAGATCAACATAGTTTCACATCCCTTTAGTCTCAGATCAAATTCTTCAAATACATAAACCTTTCCTTAGTTATTTTTTTCTATTTTCATCTCATACCTAGAAAATACCATAACCTTTCCTCCCTAAGGATCCATGTGTTTATGTTTCACCCTTGGATATCATTTCCCAGAAGCCTTGCACACCCCATGTTTGGTGCAAGGAGGAGTTGGTAATTATATTTTCCTTGGAGTTCGGATCCCTTTGCCTCTTTTATTTGTACATCATGTGGGGAGGGTGTTTGAATGATTAACATGTTAATGTAGTTGAATCCAAATGAATAATGAAAATTGAATCAGCATTAAACAAATAAATATTGGCTAATGGAAAGTGTCGCATGCTTATGTTTCTTTGTTTATTGATATTGTGATATATATGGGCTATATGCATAGTAAAAATCATGTTAATTAGTGGTCTAGGTTTTTACACTCAAGATGACTTGTGATGAACTTTTATTGATCACATGTTAAACAGTTGTATATTTATATATGTTATTAATTGAAAACATAAATTTGGTTTATTAAATGGATTCCATGGGATCAAACATGTTCTTTGATAACCCCTAAGTTATCAAAGGGTAATTAAAGAATGGGTGTTTTATAAATCTGAATACACCACGCCTTGTTTAGTGTGGTTGTCTGTTATTTGTGGTTTTTTTCTATCTTTTTCTTTGTATGGTTGTGTGGTGTTGGGGTTGAGAGAACGACTGTAAGTTGGGGTGGTACTGGTTTTGTAATAGAATCTTAGGTTGAGAGATTGATTTATTTTTGAATGGATGGGAAGTAATTGATAAGTAGCGACATAGGTTCAAGTGGTGTTATGTCTGTGTTATTGGGTGTGATGGGTGTTGTGTTCTTATACAGCGGGGACATCCTGGTGGTTTTGATGAGGTCTATTGTGGGGTTTGGAAGAAAATTGAGGGTTTTCTTATTGATAGGAAGTACAAGGAAGAATGAATTTGGAGAATGATGATGATAGTGGGTGGTATGGGTGTTGAATGGAGTGTAAATATGAAGTTTGTTATTCTTAGGTGGTTCTTTTACTTAGTTTGGTTTATGTTTTATGGCTTGTTTAATGTTTTGGTTTGTAGTTTCCTAGATAGGGATGTAATGAATAAATGGTTTCCTTAATAAATAATGTTAAATGGTTAAATGAGTTCATTGAGGGTATGTTTGAGATGTCAATTTTTTTGAATGGTTTTCATTTATCAACCTTTGAAGTGACATTTTTTGGTGTTAAATAATGAATTTATATGTAGTAGAAGAGTTTTAAGTATCATAGGGTGGTTGATTTCTGGAATGAGAACCAATAGGTTGGGATTGAGTGTTGTATAATATATATATATACCTATATTTTCGTTGTGTTTTCTATACACAACACACCCTAGTTGAGAACTATGTGCCAAACACCCCTATTTCTAGGGGAGGGTGTATTTCCCGAACATCCTAATGTGAGGATGGATGGTTTTCCACCCTCTATTGCTTTCTCCCTCTTATATGTGTTGATAGCCTAAGATTATTCAGGAAGGTGGCAGTCTGTGAAGCCAAGGTGTGTGCGGGCAAGTTGTGTTTTCCCAAGTGTCTTTGGGATGAAATGAGTTGTGGTTTCCCTGGGTTTTTAATTATGTGATGTGAAATGTGGCCTAGGTGACTTTGGGCAGGATGTGGTTTTGAGGACCAGGTGTGTGCAGGTGAGATGTGATGAGCTTCATTTTCCAAGATTGAGGGACTAGCTGTGAGTCCCCGGAGTGTGTAGGTGGTTTGTGAAATGGTACTTTAGGAAGAGTTGAGAGCTCTATAAAATTTTATGTTAGGGTGTTAGTGCATCAAATAAGTGGGAAGGTTTTATGGGGTATAATATCATCAATGTACTCTATATTACATTACCTAACTTGCGTTATTTGGTGAGCGTGCCTTTTATGATGTTGGGTGGCTATTATACCTTATTAGGTGTTGTTGGTTTCTATTGTTCTCTCTATAATGAACCATGATTGATGTACATGTCCATTAAATTACTTTTTCAGAATACAAAATACATTACACAAAAATATTCCCAAAGACTATATTAGTTTCGTGTCTTTGAAAACTCTGAACATCATCTTCTAACATGGTGAAAGATCTTCAATATCTCCCATAATGATCTTCTGATTTTGTATTCCTACCTAAAACCCTTCTTTATATCTTGGGGAAAAGAAAACATAAAAAGGGTGAGCTCAAATTCTCATTAAGGGTTAACATGACGAACATCTAACAAAATATAAAAATAAGAATCTGAAAACATGAACATAAAATTGGAATATCAAAATTCGTAAGTCATGAAATAAATCTTGGAAGTGAAAAATGCATAGACCATAAAGGATCATTAACCATGATAAAATACCATTGGTATAAAACATAGGATTGTTTCAAATAAATAATCACATAATATGATTTACATAGTAGCAAAGTCATTGTTCCCAAGACCAACATAGTGGAAAAAGTCCATTATTAAACCATGCTTACTTGTCATTCTAGCCATGTATTACTGGACTAGATTTAATTTACATTCTATTCATGTATATATCATGAGACATAAATCTTTACCCAATGCATTGGAGGTAGATATAGTTCCCACCCATCACATAATGAAATCATTCTTACATATTCCACCAAAACATAAATAATTCATCCTAGCATAACCGAAGAAATAAAATGGGATTATTAAACATCATTCCATCATAACATAATCCATATAAAATATAATTCCATAATTAACAAAATAAAATCCTAGTAATAATATGGATAAATAAATAACCCTATTTAAGATCATCATCATACATGGAAAATAGTTTTGATAAAATATTTGAACTTAATTCTTGACGAAAATATCCTTTCTTATTCAAAAATGTTTTATTTTATCAAAAAACAAAACAAAATTAAAACCAAATATTTTAGTTGAAAATAAACTTTCAATATTGTAGAGGAAGATTCTGGAAATAACATGTTATGATGATATAAAAGTATGTTCTTTCCATATAAGTTAAAAAAAACATTTTTCTTGTACTTTTGCCGAAAAAGTCAAAATGTACCTTGTATGGTAAACAAATGAAAGATTCCTTCCATACCATGTAGTAAATTTCAAAAATGGGTAAAAATTACTTTAAACATAAAAAAAGAATAGTAACATTTTTAGAAAACATGGACATGGATGATAAATATACCCCAGTGAATACTTACTTATAAATAATCTCGGATAAAAATAAGACTGCAAAATTATCCCTTACCTTAGGTATGATTTCGTCCGTATGTTTCAGAAACTCATGTATAGTGGGTTTAAACATATTATTAACCTTTAAAAAACCCATAATTATATTTATGATATCATATATGATTCACTTGTGACTTTATATTTCATGTACATTTGTCAATTCCTTGTTAAAGCAATGTTCTGGGTAATAATCGTTTTATTTAACGTGGGTGTTTGGACTTGTTATTATTAATATTGTTACATAGATCACCACTTACATAAATCAAGAATGTAATAAATGATTCATATATCAAATATATTCAGTATATAAATATTTATATAATAGATAGATAAATGAAATTGAGTACATTGTTCATGGAGATAGTAGGTTGTACGTACGCATGAACGTTGTTTTCATTTCATTATTGAGTTGAATGGATGTTTGTAAATTATATATATACATAAATCCAGTAGAATTATTATGTCATATATTTCATTATTATTTATTATTTATACTTTTTAATCACTCTTGAATGGTTAACGTGGACAATTAATCTCTTCGCGTCGTGGATATGGTAAATCATATGTATGAACGAGCGATGATATCATTATTTTTATGGTTAAATGGTATGTAATTGTAAGGTATATTAATTATAAAAAATATTTATCATGTTATATTAATTATTTAAATTCATTATACTCATCATTACACCCATCCTAATATAGTATTTTTTAATAACAAATTACACCACGACGTGGAGACTATAAGTCGTACGTATACACACATGGTGATATTGTTAATCATATGATGGATAAAAGGAGGTAAACTTTTTTCCCATAATTATAATAACATACAATCATATATAATATACTGGATTTATTACTTTTTATGGAATCAACATAGATAGAGGAAGTAGAATAAGAAGAAAAATTGAATTGAATTGGTAAAGCAATTACCTCTTTTTCGTTGGACTTCCTTTGGATCTCTTCTTAGGGACATTAGGGATGACCATTTTTTTAAAATATGACCTCCATGAGTTGATTAATAATGTTTACAGGATAATTGGTCAGGTTTTGGTCAAGATATGAGGCTCAAGGTGGTGTGAAAAAATGTGGAGGAGATTCCATTTTATAAGAGAGGAGGAGGGGCACTTTTGGAAGATATTGAAATATTATTTTATTATAAAATGATTATTGGTTTCAAATGGTCCAAAACACATATAATTATAAGATAATATGAATATTTTTGGGAATCCTCTTAACCAATAGGTTTTAGAAAAGTTTAAGTCTCTAATGTAACCTTATCTTTTATATTTAACCCTTAGTTACCTAATTTAACTCTTACAATGTCTTCTTATATATTCATACTATATGGATAATATAGTTACCATAAAATTACAATAGAATGTAAAGTGTTTAATTAATGAAAGTTTCACAATTACATAATTTATTTGGCCAAATATTATATTTTTAGGACATTTATATCATTTAATAAAATAGTTTTTTTTAAACTCATTATGTCAAATTTTATACTATTCATATCATTACATTTTAAAAACAGATAACAACTTGATTATTTTGAAAACAATTAATTAGTTAGAATATATAAAGTCATAATAATCCATAAAATCCTTGGATGAAATAAAAATTCTTGAAATTAATTTACTTTGATATTTATTATCTAATTTATTTAAATTATTAATTAATAAGGTAATCACTACATCACCATTGTGGCATTAATAAATAAATTTATTTTGTATCTAAAATTTATAAATATAACAAAATGATGTAGGAAATCCTTTTATATTTACAATTAATATTTAAAGTCTGATTTATATTATATATAAACCCATATTAAATTTTTTTTAATAAGAATATACAAGTTTATGTCATATTTCTCTTTACGTTAAATTAATTCTTATAGAATTTCATTTTGACATCCAAGTGGTTGCATGGGGTACAAAAATCGCCCCAAGGTTTACCAGGGTCATTATAACTCATCCAATTTGATTATAACATGTGTTAGGGTAGTTTTATATTATTATAATATTATTTTTTACCCTTATTTACCAGATTTACTCTTTAACGGTGGAAAATAAAATTATTACTGATGTTACTATTCGTATTATCCAAAAATAAAAGTTACCTATTTACACAATTGTAACATTATGATTCCAAAAATTGAATCCATTTTTTCAAATTCAAAACATATAAGTTTCAATAATTAATTTAAAATTAATTCTTGTTGTCAATACCAAAAAGTGGGGTTTTAAGAAATAATAACTATCAAAAGATTGACATGTGTTTATGTCCAATTTAAAATTGAAATTACTTACAATGGCCAAAATTGGATTAATTGATAAAAATATAATCCAATTACTCTTTAAAACCAATTAATAGTACAATTTATCTATACAAATAAATTAGATGAAAAGGTAATTTTGACTTAAAATGCGGTATTTTCACTATTCATTATAATATGAAGTTTATCAAAAAAATTTACCAATAATTTATCAGAAGTAAATTTTGATGTTCTGATTCCAAAGTATATTTTTATTTTTTCATATAGAATATATAAAATCGTTAAAAACTATATTTAAAATGGGTGCGCCATAAAAGGGTGGCAAAACTACTTTTTTAAAAAAATAGTTCTTTTATCCAAAAAATGAACTTGTTATTATATCGTGTTTAGAAAGTACATAAGATGAATTTTAATGTTATATAAAATTTGAAAAGTGGTTAAAATAATTCATTATGGCTAGTTTAAATCCTATAATAATATTTTAACAATGCATCGTTGTTTAGTGAATCTCGATATTGCATACAATGCAAGCAATTGAGGAAGGTTTCTCTTGCGTGTAACGCAATCCAAAAATAGTGTTTCTTGTTGAGAAAGCTAATATTAGTGTTTTTACAACACATGACATAAAATATATTAAAATAATCTATCTCATAACATTTATAGGTGTTACATTCTACCCCCATTAAAATAAATTTCACCCACAAAATTCGTCGGGGTTATCAATTGTTTACTACATGAAAGTTTCTCTCATGGAAACCCAGATCATAAAAAGAAATACTAAAACTAAATTTTAAAAAGGAATGTTATAAAAATAAAGGTTAATCAAAGTAACTCATCATTGGGATTCCATATATGAGAGAATAGGTGGTAAGTGAAAACATGGATGCCAAAGAGAAATCTAACCATCACGTTTTGATGGATAGGGATAGAGAATACAATTTGGAGAAAGTTAACTATGGGAAATCCAAATATCTACGTTGGTTTAAGGAACCATCTGATTCATCAGATAAAACAGTACTAGGATGACATTTTTTTGTTCCAATAACAATTTCCTAAAGTTCATAAATTTTTTCATGAGGAGAAATACTTACATGATTTCATTAAAATCTCATTGTTGGTCATTCCATCAAAAATTTCCACTTCATCCCTTATTTAATGAAATTAAGTTGGATTTTTCATTCTTTAAGTGTTAAGAGATCATGTGATAGAATGATAGTTCATTCCATCTGTCTCAATGAAAAGGTTATAACAGGTTATCAAATATTCAAAAGTCCACCTATAGTGATATAATAAATTAATCTAACAAATTCCAATCAGAAAATAAATTATACTATATATAAATGGATAATATTACAATCATTTAAAAACTAAAAATATGAAACTTTAGAAGGAGGTGAACTAAATCGATTTAATATTTGTCTCTCGTATCTCATTTGGAAGTTCTTGGTTGTCACATTCCAAACATGTGAATACCTTAATCATGGTTTCTCTTTAAAAATGATGATAACATGAATTACCATAGAACTGTAGTGAAAACATGCATTCAATGAATATTAGCTCTTTCCACAAACCAAAAATGCCAAAAATTCTATATACTCAGACCATGATATCACTTTTTCCTAATATTAGTCATGAGATCATTAATACTATCAAAAATATCATTATCTCCTAATCCATTTATTATACACATATCATATGCCTTCCAAAAATATTACAATCACTTTTCATGGTTACAGGTACCATATACTCAATACATAGATATTCCAATATTCCATAATACCATAAATTAGATTCAAAAATACTTTTTTGGAATCCCATTACATAAACACTTAATCATTCCACCACTTCTTTAGCATACTGAACATCTCCAATAGTGATTGCATGTAATTTTCCATTGTATTTCTCTTTAAGAGTTTGTTGATGTCGATAATCATTCATAACCTTTGGATTAGGGAATTGGTTATAATAATTTCACATTTCCTTTCACATGTGATCCTAATTTGTGGGAGGTGCACTCTTCAGATATTTATCTTAATTCACACTACATGGACTATAAAATGCTCGATAACCTCCTTTCCCACACATAAAACATTTATCAGTCCCATGAAGATAGTTTCCTCAATGTTTCCTTCCACACATTGAGCAGAAAGAACATCTAATATTCTTTTCTCCATATTTTTATAGTTTTCTTTGAATTTTATCTTTCTTTTCTTATCATAACCAGGATATATATGAGAAATTAATTCTCCCTTTTTGTAAGAATAATATGAGGAAGTGACATACTGAAAAATAAGTTCTTGAACTCATCCCAACCCATAGAGGCAATTTTACCTTATTGCCTCATATTCTAGATAATTTTCCACCACAGATTCACTTTACATTCCAAGAAATAATTTTCCCCTCTAATCATTTCATGTTCTAAACAAAAAAGAGTGAAAAATAACTTTTCAACGGTAAAAATACATTTATCTGCAACTAGTTTATTTTTTATTCCACTAAAATAAGGTGGATGTTGCCTTAAAAAATATTCAAGAGAATTTTGTTCCCAACATTGGTCTTTTAGAAGCCTAGCAGGATTTTTGGTTATATAAACAAGATTATTAATTAGATATCCCATAACATTTGGTTGATCAAGAGGACAATCATTTCATTTCCTAATGCATTGATCTTTAACACAGTTTCTTCGAGTCCCATCCATTTTCTAAAACCCAAGAATAATAGTGTGAGAGGTAAAATCATTCTAGGAAAACAACATAATTAGGGGGTGTAAACTCAATTTCTAACAACATAGGTTTAATACGTGGTTATTCAAGATCATTACCATAATTCTAGGACTATAATCTATAGTTATACTTATCCTTAGGTAAATACCTAGTCATACCTTAGAAATATTTTTAGGGATCTCACTAGAGTATTGGAATCCTAGTTTCAAAAGGTTGACTTAACCTTCACTATAATACAAACTATAATGACCTATGATTTACATACATGGAAATTACATTAATTTTGTGGAATAAATAATACAATGCACCGAAATATTCCCAATTACCATATTAGTTTATTGTCTTTGAAAACTCATAACATCATCTTCTAACATAGTGAAATATCTTAATCATCTCCAATAAAGATATGCCCCTTTTGTTTTCCTACCAAAAACCTTTCCTTATATCACGGGGAAAAGAAACCATAAAAAGGGTGATCTAAAATACTCAGTAAGGATAAACATGAAAAATATCTAACATAACATAAACATTAGAATGTGAAAACATGAACATAAATTTTGAATATCAAAAATCATGAGTCATGAAATATATATTGGAAATGCATAAGGAAAAGACTATAAAGGAACATGAACAATGATAAAATAGAATTTTTATAAAACATGGGATTGTGAAAAAAAATAAGAACATAATATTATTCCCATAGTAGCTAAACCATTGTTTCTAAGACCATCATAGTGGACAAAGTCCATTACTGAACCAGGTTTACTTTTTGTTCCATCCATGTATTACTAAACCATATTTACTTGTTGTTCCAGTCATATCTATCTCATGATATATAAATATTTACCCAATGGATTGGAGGGATATATATGTCCCACACATATCATAATTAAATAATTCTTACATGTTCCACAAAAACACAAATCATTCATCATAGCATAACTCAAGAAATAAAATGGTCTTATTAAACATCATTACATCATAACATAATTCAAATAAAATATCATTTCAACATTAAGTCAATAAAATCATTGTAATAATATGGATATAAACATAACCCTATTTAAGATATTAATCTTAGATGGAAAATAATTTTGATAATACACATGAACATAATTCTTGAGGAAAATATCTTTTCTTTTTCAATTTTTTTTTATTTTCTCAAAATGTCGCACAATTTTAAAAGAAAATAATTAAGTTGAAAATAAACATGGTAAACATTAGATAAAGCTCCTATAAATAAAAATTATTAAGATGTAATAATCCATTCAGGACATATAAGTTAAAAATATATTCTCCTTGTTCATTTTCCAAAAATTCCAAGAAGTACATCCTATGGTAATCAAAAGAAGGATTCCTTCCATATCAGGTAGTAAAAGTAAAAAATGGTTAAAAATTACATTATACATACATAGAAGAATATTTAAAAATTTATGAAAACATTTTCATCAAACATGGACATGGATGGTAAATATACACCACGCGAATACATACTTATAAACATTCTTGGATAAAAATGATATTTCAAAATTATCCCTTATCATCGGTCTGATTTCTTCCGTATGTGTCCGAAAACTCATGTATAGTGGTTTTAAACATATTATTAAATTTTAACAGAAACATAATAATATTTATTATATCATATATGATTTAATTATGACATTAATTTACCCATTTATTTGCCAATTACATGTTAAAAAAACGTTTTGGGTAATAATCGATTTATTTATCATACGTGATTGGACTTGTTATTATTGATATAATTGCATGGATCAAAATTTAATTACTTCCAAAATTTAAAACATGATTTATATATCATATATATTATGTATATGTATATATATAATAAATAGATAAATTAAGTGTAATACATCATTCATGGCGACAATAGGTCGTATGTATGCATGAACGCTATTTTAGTTTCCTTATTGAATTGAATGGAAGTAAGTAAATGACATATATATATATATATACATAAATCCAATATCATTATTATGTCATATATTTCATGATTATTTTTTATATATACTTGATAATCATTCTTTAATGGTTAACGTGGAGAATGAATCTCATTATGTCGTGGAGACGGTTAGTCGTACGTACGCACGAGCGACAGTATCATTGTCTTGATGGTTAAATGGTATATAATTGGATAGTATGTTAATTATAAAAAAATTATAATTTAATATTAATTATCTAAATTCATTATACTCATCATTATAGCAATCCTAACAAACTAATTTTCAACAACAAATTACACCACGGCATGGAGACTGTAAGCTGTTTGTACACACTAATGTTGATATTGTTATTCCTAAGATGGATAAAAGGAGGTATAATGTTTTAAAATAATTATAATAATATATAATAATGTATATTATACTATATTTATTACTTTATTATGGAATAAACATATAAATACATAGTAGAAGAAGAAAAGAAATTGAATTGAATTGGTAAACCAATTTCATCTTCTTTGTTGGACTTCATTTGGATCAATTCTTAAAGACACTAGGGATGATATTTTTGGAAAACCAGGACTTAAATAATTTAAATAAGAATGTTGATAGTAGAATTGGATAGGATTTGGTTGAGCTATATGGCTCAAGGTGGTGTGAGGAAATTTTGGAGGAGATTCCTTTTAAAAGAGAGGATGAGGGGAACTTTAGGAAGGTATTAGAATGTTATTTTATTATAAAATGATTTTTGAGTTCAAAAGGTCAAAAAATAATTTAATTTGATGATAATATGATTATTGTTATAAATCATTTCAACCAATAGGTTTTATACAAGTTTATATCTCAAATTTAACCTTATCTTTGAGCTTTAACCCTTAGTTAACTAATTTAACTCTTACCATGTCTTCTCGTATATTCATACTATATGGTTAATATAGTTACTATAAAATTCCAATAGAACCCCAAGTGGTTAATTATTAACATTTTAAACATTATCTATGTCATTTTTTCTAATATTATATTTTTAGGACAATTATATCATTTTATAAAATATTTTTTGTTTTAAAACCACATTTTTGTATTTTTTTATACTATTCATATAACGAGTTTTTAAAAATCCATAAAAACTTGATTATTTCGAAAAAAACTCCATTAGTTCAAAGATAAAAATTCATTATAATCCATAAAATTCTATCATGGCATAAAAAGTTTCTAAATAAATTTATTTTAATATTTATAATCTCATTTATTTAAAACATTCATTAATAAAGTAATCTCTACATCATCATTGTGTCATAAATAAATTTATTTATTTGGTGTTTAAAAACTATAAGTAAAATACCATGATGTAGGAAATACTTATATATTTAAAATTACTATTTATAGTCTAACTTATCTTATGTATAACCCCATATTAAAAATTCTTATTAACAAGGTACGTGTTTATTTCATATTTCCCGTTACTTTAAATTAATTCTTATAAAATGTCATTTTCACATCTAAGTGGTTCCATATGATCCCAAAATAACCCCAAGGATGTAAATGGTCGGAAATATATCATCCAATATGATTATGACATGTGTTAGGGTAGTTTATTATTATTATAATATTATTGTTAAACTTTATTTACCAGATTTACTATTTAACCATAGTAAATAAAATAATTACTCAAGTTACTATTAATTATTTCTAAAACTAAAAGGTACCTATTTACCAAATTTTAACTTTATGATTCCAAATATTCAATCCATTTTTCCAAATTTAAAACACATTATTTTCAATAATTAATTTAATATTAATTTCTCTTGTCAAAACCAAAAAATGGGTTTTTATAAAGTAATAACTATTAAAATATTGACATGTGTTTATGTCTATTTTAAATATGAAATTACTTCTAATGACCAATATTGGATTAAAAGATAAAAATATAATCTAATTACACTTTAAAACCAATTAAATGTATTTTCTAACTATATAACATAATTAGATGAAACAGTAGTTTTGACTTAAAATCCTGTATTTTTTCACTATTCGTTAAAAAATATAATTTATCATAAAATTACCATAATGTTATCCAAACTAAATTTTGATGTTATTTTTCCAAATTAGATGTCTAATTTTTCAATTAAAATATATAAAATTGTTAGAAAAAATATTTAAAAGTGTTGCACCATCAAAAGGTGGAAAAACTACATTTTTTAAAAATACTTCTTTTATCCGAAAAAATGAACTTGTTCTTATATAATGTTCATAAAATAAATAATTTAAATGTTAATGTTATATAAAATTAAAAATTTTGTAAGTACTATTAATAAAGTCTAGTTTATATCCAATAATAATATTTTAACAATACATTTTTGTTTACTGAATCTCGATATTGCGTACAACGCAAGCTATCGAGGAAAGTCACCCATGTGTGTAACGCTAGAAAAAATAGAGTTGCTTATAGTGCAAGTTAATCATGGTGTTATTCACAACAAAACAAGACATCATAGAAATTAAAATAATTTGTCTCATAAAATGTCACGACCTGTCCTCGGGGCCCGTGCCGTGACTACCCCAAACCCGCCTTCCATAGGCCAGGGGCTGGCGACTAGCACCAAGGCGTAATTCCCGATAAAAAGGGAAGGCATTTCCTTTGTAAAGTAACCAAACACCACAGGGAAAGAAAGCAGTAGAAGTATACACTATGTAAAAGCTGATACAAAAGTAAGTGCGGAAAAGAAAGGGGGCCAGAATACAAACCCAAACTGAATGTAAAGTACAAATGGAAAGAGAAAACAATAACTGAACGTAAAGACGCAACGTCGAGCCATCCACAGGGAGTCCCACCTGAAGGGTGAGTACAGATAGCCTCCACAGCTCCTCGGGTCCAGCCGTCCGCTCCGAGTACGTCCCACCCAGTGGTCCACCTCCAGGTACCGTCCTGCTCCGCAAGCCTCAACCACGATCAGCGTTGTCTGTCATCTACAACCAACACAACATAGTGTGGGCATATCCCATGTAGGGGTGAGTATAAGATACTCAGTAGGGACCCCGAGACCCCCAAAGGTCTCCCATAATTCACAAAGGATAATCCACAAAGGAAAGATACAATCACGAAGTAACATCCGACACTGCTTAGGTATATGCCCATACATATACCTAAGTCATCAATTCCAGTTCTCTCCAACCTCCAAGCCCAAGTACAACCTAGTACACACATGAAACCACAACCCAATCCACACAGGAAATCATAACACAATCCACATAGGAAATCAAGTCATGATTCATCTCACACAGGTATACTTCTTCGTATAACGATAGAGATGATCAGATATAGCCACTGATTCATCTGAGTCGTCGGAACCACAAAGGATCGATAGGTACTAACCCCCGAAATGACCCACAAAGGATCTAACCCACACAGGATCGATAGATAACTTACCCCTACAATGACCCACAAAGGATATGACACACACAGGATCGATAGGTAACTAACCCCCGCAAAGACCCACACAGGATCGGACCCACACAGGATCTGTAGACGTTGGCCCACACAGGACCACTGACCGCTGACCCACACAGGATCGGACCCACAGAAGATCGGTAGAAATGATCCACATAGGATCGCTCAGTGCTGTAGTCGTCGTCGTCAAATCCACGGAGGATTCCTGCACAGTCGTCATCATCGTCGCAGTCGCAGCCAGCTCTAGGGTTCCCGCACACAACAAGCTCGTTCGGGAGGGTCTACTCCACGAGCCGAAGGGCTAATACATCAACTGACACATAGTCCGAATTTTATGTATCCAAAAGTTCTGTATCATCAACAGGAACTCAACGTCGCAGATGGCGCGTCAATCGGACACCCGGTCTGAGAGTTACTGGCTTTTTCGTCCCAGGGGCCCTGTTGGATTTTAAGTCAAAACCAACCCGACCATACTCAAACCACGTCCAAAACTCGAGTGGAGTAATCCATAAGGTCCATCTCACTAAAATGAATCCAACAAAGTCGACGACACGTCAATCAGATGCTCGGAGCTCAAGTTATAAGTGTTTCCGCTCCGAGGGCCTGGTTGGTTTCGTGTACGAACCAACCCGAATGAACCCAAAGTTCTCTGAAACCTTGAGTGCGATATACCGAAACGACCGTCTCAATACAAGGATCGCACCGCAACTGACGGTGTGTCAATCGGAGGCCCATAGCTCAAGTTATGGGTAACTGACCGAAAGAGGTTCGTTATTAAGGGGTTCGGGCCCGGTCCGACCCGGCCCGATACCCCAGGGTTGGCCTATCCCGGGTCGACCCAAACCAGGTCCGGGTCCGGCCCGCTTGGGCGCAGCCCGGTCCGGCTGGCGTGTCCTGGAGCGGCTTGGGCGCGGCCCGGTCTGGCGGACCGGCCAGGGCAGCCGGCCCGGCGCGCGGCGCGCTGGCCAGGGACTCGGCCGAACGGTCGAGCCGTTCGGATGCGGGGGGCGCTACCCCCACATGTAGTAACCACGACCCCTTAATGGGGTCTCTCACGTCCGGCCAACCGGGGGATGGAACCCCAGGCTCTTCCCTATCCGGTCAGCCCGCTCCGGCCGGCCGGCTTCTGCCGCCACGGGACAGGCAAGGCCGGTCCCCACTGCTCCGACGTTGGTGGCCCGATTCCGGCTGCCGGTTCCGCTGCTCCGTCGTGAATTAAGCCGCGGCCTTGGTCCGTCCAGTGCTGCGCGACGGTGCCGCGACCCTCCGCTACGGCCTGCTCCGGCCGCGGGGTCTTCGGTTCTTTTCCGGCACGGCGCGACGGTGCTGCTGTTTGGTTCAATTCTCAAATGTGAGGCGCGATGGCGCTGCACATTTCTTGCCGCTCGTTCCCGCGCGGTGTGATGGCACCGCGTTACTTTCGTTCGAACCGCAACAACAAATAATAATAAGGGATGAGGGTCGGCCATGTTTGTGAGGTCCGGCCCCCCTCCGTTAAACTATATCAAGCGGTCCAAATGAACGAGGTTAGATGACGGAAGATTTCACAAATTAAAACACATAACCCCTACCTCAACGTTGTCGTCGAACGAGAGTTTGTCGTGGAATTAACCATCGCGGAAGAAGAGGATCGCCGCGGAAGAAAATGTCAAGGAAGGAACATCGTTGGCATTAGGTGATCTCCGAGGAAGGCGTCTCTCGCCGTCGTCCACCGTCGGTGGTCGGCGTTCTTCGTCGGCGGCGGTGCGTTCTTCGCGTTCTTCGTCGTAGAACGAAGAATCCTCAAGACTTCTCTTTTTCTCCCAAAGGATCCCACAACCAGAATTCCAACAAAATAAAGTAAGTCCTTCCTTTATTTTATTAACATAACATAAGCATTTGAAAATCAAAAGAAACGAAATGAACAATTAATTCAATGAATTAATTGTAACGATTTAACCGCCCAAATTAATGAGGCGTTTCTTAACCAAAATAAATGTACAGTTTGAATTCATTAAAAAGGGGGGTGCGGGTGCGTTACTTAGAAGGGAAGAAATGGTGGGGCTCGTGTGGGCCCCACCTCACAAATATCCTTCCAAGTGGGTAGGATATTGTGGGTCCCACCTTATCCTCTTAACTTAGGTTAAGCCGTTTTAATTAAAATAAAATAAATTGTCACACCACTTTATTTTATTCCTTAACTTAACCCCAAAAATTAAAAACCACACCTGAGCAAACACAACTCCGGAAAAGGTGTTTCTAAGCAATTACCGACACTGTGATTCCATTGGGGCCCTCAGAATTCGATTCCAAGCACCGGTTCAAATGTTAGTAAAACCCGCTCGTTTGTTCACTGAACGTACCCGAGCTATGCTTTGGAAAATGATTCCAGGAACACTGGGCCTCGGAATCAGGTGCCGTCAGAAACTGTGTTCTTGTAAAAATCCCAAGAAAATTAAGAGATAAATTTCCTTGAATTTTTCGAGTCTTCACATCACTCCCACCTCAGGGGTTTACATCCCCGTAAAGATACATCAAAAACTAGGGAATCAAAAGTGGGTATTGAGCACGCATCTGAGCCTCCCGCTCCCAAGTGCTCTCCTGGAGGTTCCCATGCTGCCATCTAATGCGCACTAGGGGAATCGACCATCCACGTAGGACTCACTCTTATAGATCCTCAATCTCCACCGGGACCTCAACAAAAGTCTCCCCATCATCAACGTCAAGCTCCCCATGGTCAATGATATGTGTCGGGTCGTGCACGTATCTCCTCAACTGAGATACCTGGAAGACGTCGTGCACCCGGTGCAAATGAGGTGGTAGAGCTAGGCGATACACCACCTCACCAATCCTGTTGAGGGCCTGGAATGGTCCGATGAAGAGTGGAGACAACTTTCCGCCTCGGCCAAATCTCTGTAATCCACTTCGAGGTGAGAACTGCAAGAAGACGTGGTCGCCATCCTCGAACTCCAGTGGCCTCCGCCTCCTGTCAGTATAAGACTTCTGCCGGCTTTGAGTTGTCCTCATCTGCCTGACCATCTGTCTGAGGGTGAAAGGTGGTGCTCAGACGTAGCTGCGTCTCGAATGCCTCCTTCAACCCCTTCCAAATCAGGGAAGTAAAGTGATCATCTCGATCGGAGATGATAGATGATGGCACACCATGAAGCCGCAAAATCTCCTGAACATAGAGACGTCCCAAGCTCTCCATTGAGTCGTGCTCTCTGATGGGCAAGAAGTGATCCGACTTGGTGAGTCATTCGACAATCACCCAAATGGAGTCGTGACCTATGTAAGTGCGTGGAAGTCCAGTCACGAAGTCCATAGATATCCTATCCCACTTCCACTCCGGGACCTCTAAGGGCTGTACCAAGCCTGCTGGTACCTGATGCTCTGCCTTCACCTGTTGGCAGGTGAGCCATCGAGAAACAAACTCTGCCATAGCCTTCTTCATGACCGGCCACCAGTGTTGTCGTCTGAGATCCTGGTACATCTTTTCCACTCCAGGATGTACCGCCAAAGGGGAAGTGTGAAACTCCCTCAGTACCTCCTCCCGAAAAGCAACTGGTGCCAAGGTACGTTCTCTGAAAAGGACGTCGTGATCTGCTCCAAAGGAGAAACCATCAGGTGCCTATCCTGAGGATATCTATGCACGCCGCATCTCACAGTCGGCATCCCCACGCTGTGCCTCTCTGACCCGCTGCAGTAGTGGAGTGACTGTGAGTGACTGAAGGAAGGCTGCTCCATCTCTATCCACAAAGGATATCTGCAAAGCGGCTAGCTACTCTGTCGCCTCCCCAAGTAGCTGAATGCCCATCCTCCTGCTGAGATCATCGGCTACCATGTTCCCCTTCCCAGGAGTATAGACTATCTAAAAGTCATATTCCTGGAGGAACTCGAGCCATCGCCGCTGTCTTAGGTTCAGGTCCTTCTGAGAGAAGATGTACCTGAGACTCTGATGGTCAGAAAAGACTATAAAGCGCTCGCCCATTAGATTGTGTCGCCACATCTTTAGAGTGAAGACCACTAATGCTAACTCCAGGTCATGGGTAGCGTAGTTCTTCTCATGTGTCCTCAACTGGCGTGATCCATAGGCAATCACGGCCCGCTCCTGCATCAGGACACATCTGAGTCTGGTCCCTGATGCATCGAAGTAAACCACGTACCCAACTCCCTCCTCCGGAAGCCTCAAGATAGGTGCGCTAGTCAATCTCTGTCTCAGCTCTTGGAATCTATGCTAACATCTTCCAGACCACACAAAGGGTTTCCCCTTCTTCGTCAACGCTGATAGTGGTGCTGAAACTCTGGAGAAGTTTGGCACAAATCTCCAGTAATATCCGGCTAGTCCCAAGAAACTCTGCACCTCCGTCATGCTCCTAGGTGGATCCCATGCTAGAATTGCCTCGATCTTCGCAGGATCCAATGAAACTCCCGCCTCAGAAATGACATGTCCCAAGAAGTGGACCTCACGTATCCAGAACCGACACTTCGAGAGCTTTCCATAAAGCCGGTGCTCTCGGAGTGTGTCAAGTACAACCCGCAAGTGGTAGGTGTGCTCCTCCTCAGTCGTCGAGTATATCAAAATGTCGTCGATGAAGACCACGACAAATTGATCATGGTATGGCTGAAATATCTTGTTCATGAGGCCCATGAACACTACGGGGGAATTGGTTACGCCGAATGGAATAACCAAGAACTCATAGTGGCCATACCGACATCTGAAGTTTGTCTTCTGCACGTCCTCATCCCGAACTCTGAGCTGATGATAGCCTGACCTGAGGTCTATATTTGAGAACTACCGTGCTCCATTGAGCTAATCGAAGAGTTCATCAATCCTCAGTAGCGGATACTTGTTCCTCATGATCACTTGGTTCAGGCGACGATAGTCAACATAAAGCCGCAAGCTCTCGTCCACCTTCTTGGCGAACAATAACGGGGAAGCCCAGGGTGAAACACTAGGTCGGATGAATCCCTTTCCCTGCAAGTCCTCCAACTGTACCCGTAGCTCTCGAAGCTCGACGGGATCCATCCAATAAGTTGGGGTGGTTATCGGGGTTGTCCCTGGGTACAGATCAATATAAAAGTCTACCTCTCTACGAGGAGGTAGTCCTGGAACGTAATCGGGGAAAACGTCTGCATACTGATCCACCACTATAGGAAAACTAGGACTCCGCATGTCAACTGCTCCTAGGATGAGGCTAGCCAACTGATGAGTGATGGGATGTCCTCTCCTCTGCGAGAGTCCATCCTATGCTGCGAAGGCTCCCTTCTCGCCGATGAAGGTGAACCTGCTCCCGTCGGTGCGTATACATCGCACCTTGCGCCTAATACAGTCGATCTGAGCATGGACTGTAGATAACCAATCCATGCCCAAGATGACGTCGTAAGGCCTCGACGCCACTATAATAAGATCCCAGCCGAAGCTCTCACCTCCTAGAGTAAGCTCACACTGCCGAAACCAGTGTGTAATCGTCGAGTATGCTCCCGTAGGAGTCTCTAGCTGTAAGGATCGAGCCAATGGCTCTATCGGAATCTCCGAGCTCTGAAAAAGGGCAGCGGCTATAAAAGAATGACTCGCTCCTGTGTCTATAAGAACTGCAGCAAGGGTAGAATAGAAATAGATAGTACCTCGAATCATCTTGGGCGTGCCGTGGTCGTAGGCCTCCACTGCCTGGAGTTGTTCCTGTCTCTACCCACCAGCTCCCTGTGGTCGGGGTGGAACTCCTGGTAGTGGTGTTGGTAGAGCCTCAAAGCGTCGCCCACCACCTGCTGCTCGGGCAGCTCCTCTGCCTCGTCCGCCTACTCCCTGTGGACTGCCATGGTCGACCCTCTGCCTCTGCCTGGGTGGCCCCTCAATCGTCTACTGCACCTCGGCACGGCGGGTCGGGCAGTCCCGAGCCACGTGGCCCTACCCGCCGCAAGCGTAGCATTGCCTGCCTCTCGAAAGACTGGCTCCGCGCTGTGTTCCCCACACTGCTGAACCAGGGTCCTGAGGTTGTTTTCCTGAGGGTATGGTCTGCCTGGACCCATGAGTCATCCATCGACTGCCTGCTGCAGAAGACTCTGCTACGTGCCACCTAGCAGTAGGTCTCGCTGCTGAAGAAGGCTCAGCAAGGAAGCTCTTGATCAAAAGGGCTCGCTCCAGCACTCCCCCCTAGGTTGGAATGCTGAGGGAGATCAATGATTCCCTGATCTTATGTCTCAATCCCTTCTCAAAGGTCCGGTCCCGGAAGAATGGCTCTTGTACCATGTCTGGCGAGTAGCGCGAGAGATCGGTAAATCTCGCCGAGTACTGGGTGACCGTCAAGCTGCCCTGCCGCAGCTGTAGAAGCTCCTGGATGCGCACCGCATGGAGGGTGGATGGGATGAACTCCGAGCGGAAGAGGCTCTCAAAGTTCATCCAGAGGATAGATGCCTCATCGTGCACCTGGAGCATCATGCTCCACCATCTACCTGATGTCGCGTGCAGTAGGCTCGTTGCAAAGATCACCATGAGGTCTGCTGGTGTCCTCACTAACCTGAAAACTCGTACAACTACCTCCAGCCAATCCTCGGCTGCCTGAGGGTCTGTCTCCCCGCGGAACCTGGGCGGTCGCTAGCGTTGAAACTCATGTAGTGCACTAAGGCGATGTGCATCGTCAGCAGCTGGGGCTGGAAGCATCGGTGGCTCGACGGGTAAAGGTACCGCTGGTGCCTCACCTGTCAAAGGGCCCTGTACCGAGGCCTCGTCGCTCAGTGGGCTATCGTCACGCACAACTCTCGGAACCCTAGATGGATGTCGTCATGGGGACATCCTGAAAAGAGACAGGTGTGCCACGGTCAGAACATTATACCTGGTGAGCTGACATAAAGTAATAACAAAGAAAATGTGAAACACACATGCAATCAATGTTTTCGTGCATTAAGTCGGAAATCAGAAGTCCGGGTCCTAGTGTATGGATACGTCAGCCACCGCACCAACACTGGACTCCCTGGACTGATAACAACACCCAATATGCTTAACACTATTGCTTCACATAGAAAAAGATCATATTCCAAAGTTCTGTGGTAGAACCGAACTCCTCTGATACCAATTTGTCACGACCCATCCTCGGGGCCCATGCCGTGACTACCCCAAGCCCGCCTTCCATAGGCCAGGGGCTGGCGACTAGAACCAAGGCGTAATTATCAATAAAAAGGGAAGGCATTGCCTTTGTAAAGTAAACAAACACCACAGAGCATGCAAGCAGTATAATTATACACTAAGTAAAAGCTGATAGAAAATTAAGTGCGGAAAAGTAAGTTGGCCAGAATACAAACCCAAACTGAAAGTAAAGTACAACTGGAAAGGGAAAACAGTAACTAAAAGTAAACCGCAATGTCGAGCCATCCACTGGAAGTCCCACCTGAAGGGTGAGAAAAGATAGCCTCCACAGCTCCTTGGGTCCAGCCGTCGGCTCCGAGTACGTCCCGCCCAGTGGTCTACCTCCAGGTATCGTCCTGCTCCGCAAGCCTCAACCACGATCAGCGCTGTCCATCGTCTGCAACCGACACAACGTAGTGCGGGCATAGCCCGTGCAAGGGTGAGTATAAACTACTCAGTAGGGACTCCGAGATCCCCGAAGGTCTCCCAGAATCCACAAAGGATAATCCATAAAGGATAGATACAATCACGAAGTAACATCCGACACTGCTTAGGTATATGCCCATACATATACCTAAGTCATCATTTCGAGTTCGCTCCAACCTCTAAGCCCAAGTACAACCCAGTCCACACAGGAAACCACAACCCAATCCACACAGAAAATCATAATGTAATCTACATTGGAAAGAAAGTCAAGATTCAGCTCACACAGGTATACTTCTTCGTATGACAATAGAGATGATCAGATATAGCCATTAATTCATCTGAGCCGTCGGACCCACAAAGGATCGATAGCTACTAACCCCCGCAATGACCCACAAAGGATCTGAGACACACAAGATCGATAGGTAACTAACCCCCACAATGACCCACAAAGGATCTGACCCACACATGATCGATAGGTAACTAACCCCCGCAAAGACCCACACAGGATCGGACCCACACAGGATCTGTAGACGCTGGCCCACACAGGACCGCTGAGCGCTGACCCACACAGGATTGGACCCACACTGGATCGGTAGCACTGATCCACGTAGGATTGCTGATTGTTGTAGTCGTCGTCGTCGAATCCACGGAGGATTCCTGCACAATCGTCATCTTCGTCGCAGTCGCAGCCATCTCTAGGGTTCCCGCACACAGCAAGATCATTCGGGAGGGTCCTCTCCAAGAGCCAAAGGGATGATACATCAACTGACACATAGTCCAGAGTTGATTTATCCAAAATTTCTGTATCGTCAATAGGAACTCAACGTCACAGATGGCGCGTCAATCGGATGCTCGTTCTGAGAGTTACTGGCTTTTTCATCCTAGGGGCCCAGTTTGTTTTTAAGTCAAAACCAACCCGACCGTACTCCAAATGCATCCAAATCTTGAGAGGATTAATCCAAAAGGTCTGTCTCACTAAGAGGAATCCAACAAAGTCAACGACACGTCAATCGGACGTCCGGAGTTCAAGTTATAAGCGTTTCCGCTCCGAGGGCCATGTTGGTTTCGTGTACGAACCAACCCGGCCGAACCCAAAGTTCTCCAAAACCTTGAGTGCAATATACCTAAACGACCGTCTCGATCCAAGGATCTCATCGCAACTGAAGGTGCATCGATCGGAGGCTCGTAGCTCAAGTTATGGGAAACTGACCGAAAGAGGTTCGGTATTAGTGGGTGCGGGCCCGGTCCGACCCGGCCCGATACCCCAGGGTCGGCCCATACCGGGACGACCCGAACCGAGTCCAGGTCTGGCCTGCTTGGGCGCGGCCCGGCCCGGCCTGGGCATGGCCCAGCCTGGCGGCCCGGCGCGCGGCGCGCTGGCCAGGGACTCGGACAAACGGCCGAGCCGTTCGGATGTGGGGGGCGCTGCCCCCGCGTGTAGTAACTGTGATCCCATAATGGGGACGCTCATGTCTGGCCAGCCGGGGTTTTGAAGCCCTGACTCTTCCCTGTCCGGACGGCCCACTCCGGCCGGCCGGCTTCTGCTGCCATAGTATCGGCAAGGCCGGTCCCCCCTACTCCGACGTCGGTGGCCCGATTTCGACTTCCGGTTTCGCTGCTCCGCCGCGGCTTAAGCTGTGGCCTTGGTCCGTCCGGCGCGGCGCGACGGTGCCATTCCCCTCCGTTGCAGCCCACTCCGGTCGCAGTGTCTTCCTTTCTTTTCCAGCGCGGCGCGACGGCGCCGCGGCTTGGTTCAATTCTCAAATGCGTGGCGCAATGGCGCCGCGCATTTCTTACCGCTCGTTCCCGCGCGGTGCGATGGCACCGCGTTACTTTCCTTCGAACCGCAACAACAAATAATAATAAGGGAGGAGGGGCGTCCGTGTCTGTGCGGTCCATCCCCCTTCCGTTAAACGATATCATGCGGTCCAAATGAATGAGGTTAGATGACGGGAGATTTCACAAATTAAAACACATAACCCCTACCTCAACGTTGTCGTCGAACGTGAGTTCGTCGCGGAATTAACCGTCGCGGAAGAAAAGGATCGCCTCGGAAGAAAATGATCGTTGTGGAAGAAAATGTCACGGAAGGAACGTCGTTGGTGTTAGGTGATCTCCAAGGAAGGCGTCTCTCGCCGTCGTCGGCCGTCGGAGGTCGGCGTTCTTCGTTGGCGGCGGTGCGTTCTTCGCGTTCTTCATCGAAGAACGAAGAATCCTTAAGACTTCTCTTTTTCTCCCAAAGGCTCCCACAACTAGAATTCCAACAAAATAAAATGATTCCTTCCCTTATTTTATTAACATAACATAAGCATTTGAAAATAAAAAGAAACGAAATGAACAATAAATTCAACGAATTAATTGTAACGATTTAACCACCCAAATTAATGACGCGTTTCATAACCAAAATAAACGCATGGTTTGAATTCATTAAAAGGGGGGGTGCGGGTGCTTTACTTAGAAGGGAAGAAACGGTGGGGCTCGTGTGGGCCCCACCTCACAAATATCCTACCAAGTAGGTAGGATATTGTGAGTCCCACCTTATCCTCTTAACTTAGGTTAAGAAGCTTTAAGTAAAATAAAATAAATTGTCACACCACTTTATTTTATTCCATAACTTAACCCCAAAAATTAAAAACCGCACCCGAGCAAATGCAACTCCGGAAAAGGTGTTTCTAATCAATTATCGGTGCTGCGATTCCATTGGTGCCCTTGGAATTCGATTCGGAGCACCGGTTCAAAAGTTAGTAAAACTCGCTCATTCATTCACTGAATGTACCCGAGCTAAACTTTGGAAAATGATTCCGGGAACACCGGGCCTCGGAATCAGGTGCCGTCAGAAACTGCGTTCTTGTAAAAATTACAAGAACATTAAGAGAAAAATTTCCTTGAATTTTTCGGGTCTCTACATAAAATCTCAGGGTGTTACACTCTCACAGGGGCATTAGTATGCTTCTCCACTTGTACACAAGAGACTTGGGTTTTTCTACTGAGTATATTAGTATGATCACCCTACATTCTATAAATACATTATGATTTATAGGTGGACTATGTGGACTATTCAAGATGTTACTTTCTTGGACTTGAAGATAGTTGTTGCGTAACTGATTATCTTTACTTTGGGGAATTTACTTTGGATATTTTCATTATATTTTTTGAAATTTTTACTTTAAACATGAATGTGGGATGGATTTTGGATTTTATTTTATATAAGTATTAGAGTATTTTTAATTTTGATATATCTTATCTCCAAATATTGGATAATATAAAAGGGTAATGCATTCCATTTTGTGTGATCTGTATACCCTTGGTGCTGGTCACCACCCAGGGGACTATTGGGGTAGGGAATTGATGGGTCATTATCTATCTTCCATCATTTACATCTTAAGAGGGGAATCATTGGAGAGAGGGGCATGACATAAATACACCATTTATATGAAGTGATACTCATCTGTCCAAGTGTTCGAGAAACGAGGCATTTCATTAGTGTCAGTCGACATCTTACCTCCCCATCAGCATCACAAAATAAATCTGTGGTGACTATCTCAGCAGAAATGGAATACACTGAACCTAGCCAAACTGGTGAATGGGGAAATTCCACACAATAATATCAAAGTGAATGAGTGTAACTACATCCATTGCATCATGAAGTTTAGTAGTGAAGTATGCAGGAAATTGGTCTGATAAATCCAGGTATGGAATCCATGAAATCTGAAATGAAATGTGAGATTTGTCATAAAAGTTCCTTACTAAAAACAAAAAATGATAATATTAATAAATTTTGTATTAAATAAGTGATTCTTTATACATACCTCATCAGGTAAGATACTATCCAAAATAATACAGTATGCACCCAAATGGTGTGTTAGAGTGCTAATAAGGCTCTATGATCATACCAGAATCCACACAGAGCTTCATGCAGCACATATATAGGAAGTTTCTGAACAACACCATCATGGTATAGGGATGGGATGCACTCCCACGACCACATATAAAAAATGATGATTCAACCCATAATATCCATGTGTTCATAGCAGCATGTCGTGCATAATGCTCTGTAAGTGACTGAAAATCAGGTTGATCCCTTGTTGTATTTCCCAAACTGATCAAAATTCTATAGTAGTCCTAGATACATCATGTTCATACACTTGGCTACATGACTAGTGAATATTGTCCCTTAAATAATACATAAGATATAGGAACGTACATGATGCATGATAGTCTTCTCATTAGCATCATTTGGTAAATGTGAAAAGTGAATCTGAATCCAACTCATAGGTATTGACCCACCATCTATAGCATTATCGTTATCCAAAATTTAGACAATGATAAATCTATATACCTACTCAGGACAATCTATATGGTTCGGTCCAATAACGGTATCCCCTAGATAAGAAGACTAAGTAGGATAGCCACATCATTAAGGGTTATGGTCTTCTTTCCCTCAGCTAGGTGAAATATGTGTGTGTCTCATCTCCACCTCTCTAGGATTGTAATAAGTAGGTGATGATCAAAAGATATTATATCAGATACCGCAATGCCATAGAAGTGACCACATCATAGGTATTATATAATGCTAGCTAGAGGCAGCATGTGATGATTATGGTGTGTTTGACGCACACTGATCTGTTGAACTGGATGACCCTTTATCATATAATTGGAAATGTATATATCTTACTCATTGAGTAGTATAGTATGTTCTATCTATTTTTAAAAATAGAAATAAGTATTAAGTGTAAAATTTCAATATAATGTTATCGTCAGCTAAATGTTATGAATTGTATACTATAAGACATTTCAAATTTATTCTAATAGTTTTATGATGCTTTTTTACCAAAAGGAAAGGGCATGAATTCGTGTTTTTCAAATATTATTTCTAACGTGTTTTCATATATGTTTTTACTTAGGAATGGGTGTTTTATAAAATATGGTTGTATGTATATATATATATATATATATTATTTCATTTCTTTCTAAATGTTTATTATAAAATGGTGTGATTTCTAATCTATGTATGATTTCTCATAGGATGGTAAGTTTCATGATTATTTTCTCACATTCTGTAATTATTGTTTAGCCCTTGATAGTTTGATTATGCATTAATTTCACCACACATGTACTTTCCATATTCCTTTTAATGTAAATATGAAACACTTATTTTTATTTTATAGTAAAATTATTTTGAAATGTGGGGAAATTATACAAAAAATGGATATTATATTAACACCATATAATTTACAATTGGAGATAATCACAATAAATACAATATATCATTGTGCCTAAGAGTGTGAACTCAATCCACTAATGTTAGGACAACGTTTTTGGTTATGAAATTCTTGATGACATATGTTACATCACAAACCTTTCCCATATTCCTGAGGAGAATCTATCTCATACTGAATTTTGCTAGACTTTTTCCTTCCTCATTGAAGCAATCTGTTGATGTTAGTTATCAATATCATATAGACTTCGGCCATTGCTAAGTATTGAAACTCATAAATTGGCATCCATGGTGCATCATAATAGTTATCAATGGTGTAAATATAATACACTATATTAACATATTCATCCCATGGTATGTTCACAGAGGCATATGTTGTGATTCCATGTGCACATAGAAACTATAATTCCTAGAAGTTTCCACATTGATATTTCCTCACTTAAAGCAATGCATCCTTTTTTCACTGATGTGACTTGTGATGGGATCTGAACAATCTTGAACTTCCAATCGAGTTTCTTCTCACAAGAAAAGGAACACTTAATAACCATACTCTTCTTAAATGTTATTATCAATCTCCCATTGATATTTTATTCTCTACATTATCCCATATTGGATCCCATTGAATACTATTTTTTTCAATGAAATAATTCACAAAAAGATAAAATTTCTCCTTAACAAGAGAAGTTATAGGTAACTTGAGAATCCCCTTTAAGACACCATTGATTCCCTCTATAATGTTTTTGATCATGTGTTTGTACTTATTCCCCTTGTCACATTCTAATGTCCATTTATATTTTGGATACCGTATCATATAATCATAAAATTCTTGATTAGACTTGCAGATTTTGCCAAAACAATTTCAAACCGTCATTGATTAGGCTCATATATTACACATTAGTGATCATATTTAACATAAATTGATTTTATCTTTATGTTCAACTTGTAAAAAATAACAAATAAATTGCATACCAAGCCTCTTGGTTTCTTTCTTTATAGGTTCACTGTGGAATTTTTTTCACATGATACTAGAAATGTGTATGATGCAGTACTGATGATGGAAATTTGGGGGTCTCTATATATCAGGATATGCATTGATTACATCATTGGTAGAGAATATCGATCAGATATCAAACAAATACCCTAAAATGCGGGTGAAATGGTTGTTGATACATTCCAAAAACCGACTCCATGATTCTTATTTTTCCTTTTCCATAATATAAAATGAAATAAAAAGTGGTGAACCATTTATATCTTGGGTTTTCTCAATCATAAATATACCCTAGTATTTTCCAAATATAAACGATCAATCAATCTGTATGAACTATTTCCTGAAATTAAATGCTGAAATAAAAGGGAGGAATACCTAGAAAAAATAATTAAATTAATCAAAAGATGAATCAAGTCAGTTATATTGACAGACATGCTTGTTCATATGAAGATATAAGGAAACTTGGTAATTTTGTCTCGATATGGATAGGAATTTCTGAAACACATGATACGATTCATCCCAATCACCATTGACATTCACAATTACCTTTTGTTTCATCATACATTCCTTATTATAGGAAATCATATAACTTAATTTTTATTGTATCTCTCTTGAAAAAGGGATATATAATTTCTTTAAAAATTTCTTAATCATCTCAATGATAATAGATGGAACACATTCTGTATTCAATGAAGTATGGTCTTGTGTCAGGTTTGGATGAACGCAAGTATTAGATAACTCAATCTTTGAAATTATACATCCTTGAAATGAATTGTTTATAATCTCCCTCAAATATAATCTACAATAATTCATATATTTATCACACTGTATGATGTATATTTTACATCATGATTATTGAACTAAATATTTATAGTCCCACTCTATATGAAATCATTTAGGCATATTTTTCAATGCATATTTAATTGGAAAATCAATTCCAACATATAGTGTTTTTTAATATCACTAAACCTACCTACTGTAACCTCAAAAAACACAGTTTTAGGTGTGATAACATTGTAGTCCAAATTAATAAAATTTTACATTGCTTCCGATCAAGATAAGAAGAGTGGTGGATGATTTTTTGTGGGTTGAGAATCATGTAAAAAAATTCGTTTCTAGAAACATCCTTTATATATTTTGATTCCCCTCATCATCAGCATTATTTTCTTCATCTATTCCTTCATTAAAATAATCTTCATTGAATTTTGGATTGACATGTATATGTGGGAGATAATCTAAGTCTTACTCTTAGAAATCATAGGTATGAGCATCAATTTCTTGGTATAGACCATATTCAATCACTCTTCTATGTTGACGTCAACATATAATTTCACATTTCTGTTGTATAGAAGAAACCTCAATATATTAATCCATCATGGAATCATATAACCACTGGGAAAGTGAATATATTTCATAGAACCAGTTCTTAGCCGCAATGAATTGAAAATATAGATGATATAGTGTATTTGGGAATTGAAAATTTCTATAGCTAATAGATATGATGTATTGATCAGGCCCAAGACATAAGAAACCAGAAATTATTTCTTGAAGTTTGCATAGGGTTACACAATCAGATATCATAACCATTATTATTGGTTTAGTACTAAAAGAACCACCTTTATTGGTTTGAATAACCTCCTCAAATCATTAAACACCTTAACACATGACTCTTTGTGTTAAATTTTTTGATCAATATTCTGATAGTGTAAATTATATCGACAATGAGGGTTCTCCATATAATATTAATGATAATGAAATTTTTTAATGTATTTTTATATAAAAAAATATGATATTAATGTTTAACTATATAAAAGATAATTAGAATATAAGTCATAGAATATTTTGGAACCCAAGGGAAAAAAGATAAAACATCAAATCAAATTATTTATCAATGATAAAATGAAAATTCAGGTCATATAAAGTGAAATAGACATGAATAGACACATTAAATAACACATGAAATATTTCCCATAGAGATAAATACCATATCATTTTTCAACAGAACAAAATTTGTATGAGATGAGCCTAACCTTGGAAGAGATGTAAAATCTAGCTTGTTTTCCTATAGTAGGTTAATACCATCTTCCAAAGATATGTACATAACTTTTGAATTTTCAAAAGATATTGGAAATATGATACTATATCTAAGATTGTATCATAGATGTAATTAGATTGTAAAATTATTTTGAAATTTTCAATGTTTTGTACATCTGTTTGGAAGATGTCATTAAGCATCAATTTGATAATAAGTTTGATTTTACCTCACTTCTGATGTTAGGCTCATCTCATCCAAACTCTATTATGTCGAAAAAAATAAAGTTATTTCTTATCTATTGTAAAGAATTCAACTGTTATTTAATGTGTTTGTTATTTTCCATTTCACTTTATATGATTTTAATTGTAATTTTATCTTTGGTAAATAAATTTATTTGGTGTTTTCTCTTCTTTTTACCTTGGTTTCACAAAAAAATATATGATTACTATTATCAATGAGGGTTGACCATATAATCTTTATGGTACTAAAATTTGAGAACATCTTATTATATACTATAATATGATACTAATGTTTTGTATTTAATTTTTTAATCTTTTTAAAGGTATTTCAGTAGTTTAAAAATAAAATATGAATAATTTAAATAATATCTCTTAGGATTGTCAAACCAGTTGTGAAGAAAGACCCTTTATTGTACACCAGTTCCCGATCAAGTCTATCTCAATGTAGTGTTTTCATGTTTTACCCTTAGGTACATCTGTCTTAGATCCATATCCACTTGATGTATCCAAATGGGGATATGATTGCTTAGATAACCAAATAATTTTTTTACTACAAAATTTTTAATGTTTTTATATATCCAAAAAGTTTGCACTATTATTTTGTAGTTTAATATTTAACTTTTTTAAATGTTTTTCAATGGATTATAAAGATAATATGATTCATTTAAAACATATCCATCATCAATAATCATTCCATAATCAAAAAATAATCCTAATTTAATCATACCTTACTCGTGCATTACTCATACCTTAATTTTAACTTAATCATAAGTTAATCATCCCTTACTCATACCTTAATCATATATTAATCACTGCTTAATCATTCCTTAAGCATTCTTCAATTATTACTTAATCATTACATAATCATTACTTAATCATTAGTTAACAGTTACTTAATCATTACATAATCCTTCCATAATCATTCATTAATTATTATTTAATAATTAGTTAATCATTACTTAATCATTAAGTATGCCTACCATAATTATTCCTTAATCATTTATTAATCATTAGTTAATCATTAGTTAATCAATAATTAATCATTCCTTAAATATTCCATAATCATACCTTAATCTTTACCTAATCATTACTTAATAATCTATTAATCATTACTTAATCATTCCTGAATCATTAGTTAACAATTACATAATCATTACTTAATCATTAATTAATCCTACCATAATCATTCTTTAATCATTCTTTAATAATTTTTTAATCATAAGTTAATAATTCATTAATCATTACATAATCATAAATTAATCATACCTTAATCATAAATTAATCACTAATTAATCATTCATTAATAATTACTTGATCATTTCATAATCATTACTTAATCATACCAAAATAACAAGTTGGTCATTCTTAAATAATTAGTTAGTTATTCCTTAATAATTCTTTAATCATTACTTATGTTAGATAATCATTACCCAATAATTATTTAATAATTACTAAATCATTGGTTAATAATTACTTAGTTATTAGTAAATCATTACTTAATCATTCTTTAATCATTAGTTAATCATTCACTAATAATTCTTTATTAATTATCAAATAATTAATTAAACGTTACTTAATCCTTAATTAATTTTTCCTCAATAATTAGTTAATTATTTTATATTCATAAGTAAATTATTGTTACCTAATTATTATACGTAATCACTCTTTAATCCTAAGTTACTAATTAGTTAATCTATAATTAATCATTAGTAATTATTATTATTATTATTTCTACGCTATATATATGTAACTAAACAACTAATTAAATGATTTATTTAGAACAAACAAAAAAATAAATTAAATTAATAAAAAAATTTATGTAAATAATTAAAATTCCTCTAAATAATGCTTCGCGAAAATTCAGGACTTCATTTAGGTCGTCAAAACCATCACCCCCAAAGAAGCCTTATTTTGTAGAGAGATGGTATGGAGTCTAGTGACATGTGGATATTTTCAACTGAGGAGGTGAGGGTAACCTTTTATAGGGACTTCAGGGAAAGGCGACATGGGGGTTATGACTGTCTCATTTATGTTAGGTGAATGGAGGCACACCCCATACTACATTTTCTATGTCATCGATCTGGGTGGATGACAAACAAAGGGAGTAGGGAGTGTTTCATCTTTCAATAAATCTGAAATATGGTCTTCCGACTTTTGGAAACATTTTTCAAAAAAAATACCTATCCATATTTAAAAATATATATTAGAAGATGTAGAAGAAAAAACATGAAAATGAAAGGGTTGGTGAGAATGAGAATTATGTGAAGTGAAGTTTAGCCTCATGTGATAGTAAGTGATATGCTCTACATGAGGTTCATGACACCTCTAGAGTTTGATTAAAAAATATAATATATGGCACATAAGAATAAATTTCCAGGAACAAACCCTCATGTTATGCGAAACCACAAGATTGAGTTAGGTGAAACTAACTCTCATGTGAGATTAACACTCTCATTCTAGAATAAAAAATTCTCATGTCGTGTGAGATGAGAAGATACAAGGAATCATATAAGGTGAAATGAAACCACAAGAGATCTCATTCTTGAATAAACAAATTTCACAATGTAATCTTGATAATAGATCTCACGAAATGTAATGAAAAAATAATTATTTGAATCAACAAAATGGATAGTCAAAGGGTCTTCACGTCAGATTAATAGAAACTTACGTCGAAATAAACAAGATGGAGCATAAAAATAAAAGGTAGATATAGAACAATAATATATGGTATATAGAAAATAAATGAATCAAGATAACCAAAAAATAAAACTAATTGGATTTAGTTTTGTTTATAAATCAAACAATCTTTCAAAATTTATCAGATATATTCGAACATGGAAAATACAGTAGATAAACTAGGTATTCATGCATCCATCAAATTTACCAAAAAAATATGATTAAAAAAATAAACATAAAAATGTTATAGATAAACCAATTATAGTAAATCTAGGTATTGGAAAATATGATCCAGTAGGTATAAAATAAATATTCCAAATGAAGCATATGATTACAATAGTTAATCCGGCCATTTGAATACCAAACAATTGACCAGGTATAGAGAAAACAGATTCACCAAAATTGGAATATTTTAATTAACCAAATGTACAAGAAACCTATCCACCATGTCAAAAATAAATTAATCCAAACTACCACAGATCCGGGTAAGGGATGTTCTACCTTTTATCAACACTAAGCAAAAAATCACTGGTAAAAGCCACACTTTTATTAGTACTACAAAAAGTACTAATAAAGGTGTATCCTTTAGCAGTGTTTTTTAGAGCTAATAATGGATATATTTATCAGAGCCATTTTTAGAATTGTTAAAAGTTTTTAATTAAAAATATAATTAATTATTTTTTGGAAAGGGAATATCCCAGTGTGGCCTTTTCGAACCCTCGACAGAGAGAAACCCCCCTCCCCCATGAAGGAGTAGTACCCGGAAGCAGCTCCCCTAGCTGGCGAAGGATCCGTTGCCAGCCCAGATGGCAGAGCGTCCCTAAGGGTAATGGCTCAGTAGCGATGGGTAGGCACATCGATCCGTCAGGAATGGTTCATGCCTCATTTTGCCTGCCCGAAGAGTCTGGGCGGCCCGGCAAGGCGGGTGGATACCGGGGGAGTGGCTCGCCCCGAGAGCGGAATCACAGGATTCGAACCCTGAACCTCCAAAAGAACGACCTTGTTTTGGCCACTCACCTTCACCACCACACCACCACTGAAGTGGCATAAAAAATATAATTAATATATATATATATATATATGTGTAATTATAATATTTGTATTAAAAATTATGATTATTTGTATACATTAATTAAAAAACTCTCGTTTATAATTAATATATATTTTCTAATAATTAAAATATATATTATGTTTAAAAAAATATTTATAAGATTATAAATAAATTAAATAATTAAAAAATTATAATAATTTTTCAAAAATAATAAATATATTTATTGTTTTATATATATACTTTTTAAATATATTTATTTATAATTATAATTATATAAATAAATATATGTCTCCAATGAACTTGGTCAATAAATAAATATATATATTTATATATATATAATCATGATATTCATGAACATGACTAATATTATTTATGTTCATACATTGATGCGTGAGTACGTATAATTGAAGTTGTATGATCATAAGTTTATTTATGGACATGATTGTGGGATACTATGTTCTAAATATTAAGATTAAAAATATTGTGATGATGCATGAATATGTTATTTATTTATGACTCCTGAATGTTCATCTATACATTGACACCCTTATTAATAATTCTTTCCATATATATGTGATGACTCATTTTCATTTTATAATCTATACCTTATTATATATGATTCATTCATGTTATAGATATTAACTTATTATGTCCCATAAATACTTACAAAAATTCAGTAATTATATTTGAAAAACAAATATATATTATATTTATAATTAAAAAATTTATTTATATATAAATACATTTAAAATTCATTCATGTATAATTATATATATATTTATTTATTTACATAATCATAAAATTATAGTAAATAAATTTATTATTAGTCTATAAATATATATATATATATATTTATTATTATATAAAAATATTTATAAAAATATTTTTTTATAAAAATAATTGAAAATATAGATTTAAACAATTATAAATATATAATAAACATATTTATTATATATATATATATATTAAAAAATTAGATATGAATATATTTATTATTTTATAATTATATTAATATATAATTATAATTTTAAATATATATATATATATATTAATAATTGTAAATTTATAAAAAAATATTTTTTATATTAATAATTTTATAAATTTATATAATATTATATATATATATATATATATAATATTATAAATATATATTATATTTTAAATATATATATATATATAATATAAAGATATTAATAAATATATACAAATAATTATAATTATAATTATAATTATATATATATTTAAATAATTATAAAATTATAATAAATATATGTAATTATATAATTCTAAATTAAAAATATAATAAATATATTTATTATAATTTTATAAATATAAATAAATATTTATTTATTCAGAGTTATAAGTATAAGTAAATATTTATTTTTTAAATAAAAAAAAATTAAAATAACTATATTTATTATATTTATCATTTTATAAATATATGTATAATTAATATATTATTTATATATAAAAATAAAATTATATATATAATAAATATACAAATTATAATCTTAAAATTATTTATATAAATATATATTTATTTATAATTATAACTATAAATAAATATATGTTTATATTAATAATTAGAAACTAAAAATAAATATATTTATTATAATTTTATAATTATTTTCATATATATATATATATATATATATTTATAATTATAATTATTAATATTATAACTATATTTATTATAATTTTATAAATATAAATATATATATTTATAATATTTATAATGTTATAAATATATATAATCATATAAATATAATGAAATATTTATAAATATTGTATATAAATAAATATGTATAGATGTATATTTATTTATATAGAGATATAATTACAAATAAATAAATATATTTATTTGTTATAAATATTATTTTATAAAAACATATAATAATATAAATAAATTGTTTACATTAGATCTCTATCAGAATTTTTTTAGCGTTGATAAAGATATCATTTTGTCCTCACTAAAAAGGTGATGATAATACCATTCTTTATTAGTGCTATAATTTTAATGTTTATAAAGACACCTTTTATCAATGCTATTTTAAAAGCCCTCATAAGAGCTTTAACACATTTTTTAAAAGAGTTGTAACTAGGTATCTTCTCTTACACACATTCATGCTCTTGTTGAAGTTGACTGCCTACGCGCCACTCCTCTCACTGAACCCCATTGTCACCCTATCACTATTCTACCACTCTTGCTGAACCGCACCTGTGTCTTCAAACCGAAACTCTCACAAAACTATATTATCATCGTTTTTCTCTCACATAACCCCACTACCGCCACCCCCTACTTCCACATTGGACCCCCATTACAGCCTTACCAAACCCCACTACCGGTATATCTCTATTATGACTTTGTTAAATATTATCTACGAAGCAAGACCCTCAAAACTAATGATATGCTATTCAAATATTATTTTTACGTATTTTTCAATGGATTTTGTGCATGGTTAACTTTTTTAATTCTCGAACAATAGTGTGTGTGACACACCCTTTATGTTCTAATTTTGATTTTTTTGTCTCTAGTTATGTTCTAAGGTTGTTGAAAGTTAAATATTATTTTATTATATTGATATGTTCATGTTATGTGATTCGAAATTTGGCTTGGAAAGGTTTTAATTATTTTATTTGATTGTTGTCTACCAAAATTTGGATTTTTTGTTTTGGGTACAATTAATGATCTCTTAGTAGAATTTTTTTTAGGAAGCAGTTTGAGTTTTAATATATTAATGATGAAATATGGATATGTTCAAGAGATAGAGTTGAGGATGATAATTCATTAGATTTTTGGGTGAAGTATTTTGAAAATAGTTTATGTTTCAATGATTCGGTAATGGATTATCGATTCCTATAATGAATCATTGAAATTTGTTAATTTTTTAGGTTATTGGTTTTGAATGATTAGTTAGTGTATGAGGAATTTCAAGTTAGGGTACCCTAGATTTGTTATGTAAAAAAATTAAAATTCTTCGTGGCTTTTCCAACAAGGATGGTTTTTATTTAGATAAATGCTATGTTTTTCATTTTCATGGATTCTAAAATACTTTTGGTAGGTATCCAACTTTGGAAAAAGATACATTAAATATGGTTATAATTGTCAAATTCATATTAACCAAAAGATTATAACACACCATAATTAGATACTTTTACATATTAGTAATGTCATAAATGAGATTTAGCATCAAATTAAAGCAATTTACCCACAATGGGTGAATTTCAATAAATGAATGGTTTCTAAAACCATGTAATTAACTATAGGGGTTATTTATTGATTAATGATCATTTTAGACAATTGTGAATCCAAATAATGTATTTTGGGAAAATTTCATCACTCTCACCTCTTTCAATTATAATGATTTTAGAATTATGTTTTTCTGGTGGACACTAATATTCCTTAAAATATGAAAAAATAAATGAATTTTAAATTAACATATAAATTGATTTTTGGAAAATATAATTCCTTTTAAAATGAATATGTAAGGTAAAATAAAAAATTTTAAGGTGTATTTCATGAATTATTTTTAAATGATTACGAAAATATGCGTTTGAATTAATAAAAAAATAAGGAATTCATGTTTTTCATGATTTTTATTTTATAAAAATTAAATCACATGGATATAGTAAGACTCGTGATTTTACGATAATAAAAATTTCATTATAATAGACATTTCATAATACATGTTCTTTTATTTCATTACATTAATGAAAAATAAAAATAAAAAAATAATGTAATGAACCAAGTCAAGTCAATTTTCTATATCACAAAAGACAATTTTTCACAAGGCCTGATGTAGTTTCTTGATCCCTATATGTTGGAAACAAAAAATGAGGGCATTAAACACTAAAGAGAGTAAAATAATAAGAGGTAACCTGATGGGTGACATATGTAAAACAATTAACATGAAATCCAAAAATAAGTGCCCTATGATATACCCTAATATATAGTAAAATGGGTAGTAAAGGTGGTAACTGTTGTTGAATATGGATATATAACTTTGGATGGGAATTTTCGAGCCTCTAGAATGGAATATTTATTTTTTATGTTGGGAAATATATAAAGGGTTTTGGAAGAAATTTTTATTTTCCTAAGGTTTTTTAAAAAAAATGATCTTAATTGAGATTCTTAAAAAGGTAAACTCATCTAAAATTTTCATTTAATATCCAAAAATTTCAAAAACAAAATATTTTCCATGATTTTTTCAAAACCATAAAATTCAAATTTAACTTCTTAAAATATTAAGTGAAGTAATTCAATCCTATTAAAATTCTACTTCAAAACCCCATTTTAAATTTCATATTCTCGTGTACACACAAAATTTTATGTCTAGTAACATTTTACATTTAAAAATAATTTACCCACATTGTTGTATTAAATCATTTGGTCCTTATTTAAATACCCTGACATTCTCAATTGTATATATTATTATTTTAAAAAATACAATTATTTATTTTTTTATTTTTGAAACCATTATTATGTTCACTAGCCGCATTTCCTATTATCAATTTTTTTTCATATAATATTTCCTCTTTTATTTAAATTATTACATTCAATAGATGTATTTATAAATTTCCATCAATAATTTTTATTTTTTGATCATGTGGGATGATAAACCATTTTTCAATAATTCCATTTCCCTTTAAGGGAGTAATGATATCCATTTTCAACTGAATATATTTTGTGTATTTATTTTTTTAATTATTAATATTACCAAATAAAATTGGATGGATATAAATATTGAATGGAAGGATCCAAATCATAAGAAAAAAGAGTATGAAGATGTAATGAAAGTGTTCATGAGTTTTAAAAATTACCATGCATATTACCCATCTCAAGTACTTGATGAATTTGAGGAAATCAAATTCATGTTATTTGATCACTTTTTCTAGGGGGTATACTTTTATTAGTCTAGATTGCATATTTATGTTTCTTTATCTATAATTGAGTCTGAGTTTGTTACAAGTATAGAGGGTGAAAATAATTTTTACAAATAAATAATTTTATTCATTTGATAAATTTTACTAAGGATGGGTTGTTATAATTAATGTTCTATTTTTTGAGAAATAATCACACTTTTCATGGAAGATCCAAACATATCAATGTATATTGTCATTATATATGTGAAGTCCTTTATTAAAGATAGTTTATTTTCAAGAAGATACACATAGATGATAATAGGTTGGAAATATTGTCCATGATTATATCAAAAAATCAAATTCATGTTTGAAGACATATTATAGGGTTGGAAATGATTCCCATTTGAGTTGAAGGTTAGTTTGTTGTTAGACCTCCACATCTCGGATCCTATATGATTTTTTAGTAATGGTTTTTTATAAATATGTTGGAATGTATTTTATTTTACATTTTAATATATATTTAAAAATATATATATATTTTTTTTAATAAAAGTATTGGAAGTAATTCCACATTTTTATGAATTTAATTTTTCAGTTTTGTGGTATGTATGCTAGTTTTGAATAAGTAAAAATTTAGAGAATAAAAAATATAAAACTAAAAAAAAAAAAAATTAATTGGATTATCTTTGATTGTTGGTGGTGCTTCTTATTTTATTAATTATTTCTCATCACCCTTTCATTTAGGTTTCAAACATTATATTGATACAGTCTGATCTTTGATTGGCCATTATTTTCAAAAAAACATTCATTTTTCTTAAATTTTCTTACTATAAAATGCACTTTCTTGTATTCGTTAATTGAAGAGTCAAAATTTCAAGAATAAATCCATATAAAGTTAACACACCTAAGTTAGAAATGAATGAAGGGAGATAATGTCCCCCAATTTATGCCTATAATAGGCCATGGGTTGAAAAATAGCACAGAGTTTATATAAATCTTACACATGAGAGGAAATACACTTACATATTTTATGGAATAAGAAATTAGGAAAAAAAACCATCAACCAATAATATACATAAAATAGCATCAATCATAATAAATCTAATATTAGACATAGACTGAAAAAAAAGAAAAAAAATTAAGTACCAGAAATAAATCCTTGATTATGACTATAAAGCTCGAACAAATTTTGAATAAAAAATAATACTGGTACTACCCTTCCCAATCACCAAAAAACTCATGTGGACATAGTATATAGTTTATATACATAGGTTGAGAATAAAATTTATACATAATTGGATCCTCCCTAAAACACTTTTTTAAAATTTGAAATAAGTAAACTAAATCTCCCTGAGAAAAGAAATAAATCTTATTCATCACAGAAACAGGTAATACTAGTTTCCCATCATCACCATGCATCACTCAATAAGTAACACGTATATGTAAACCATTACTTATCAAAAGGATATATATATATATATATATATAAGGTTCCCCACTTCAACTTCTTCATTGGTTTGTTTCTCTCACACCCCAATGTCACACATATAGTAATCACACCTTCCATAAGTAATGCTACATTTCATGAAGAAGTATCGTAACCATTATTGTATCCTAAGAAACCCAACATCTCATTATCATCATAACAACTAGTAGTAACTAAGAGTGCACCCAGAAGCCATTATATATTATTAAAAATCATTAGAACTCAATCCATCACCTCCCATGTACTTACAATTGTGAGAATCTGTTGCCACCACAGTAAGATATAGGTATGTACTATACCTTAATCCATTAAAACCCACACATAAATTTATAGTAAAACAAAGATATATCACAACATGTGTGAGAAATAACCATATATAACAAAACATTATATGTTGGGATACACCAACTCATATCTATATCAAAAGGGAGATAGTGGGAGAGGGAGAAGTCATCCATCCATTCCCTCTCCCTTCTAGATTCTAGAGAAAAAACCTCCTAAAACATTTGGGTATAAGCTTCCCTACTAATGAGGGGGTGAAGGATATGAAATCAGAAAAATATAAATAATTATCATGCATTACCATAGTAAGGGAAACTACCTAGACTTAGACTCATTCACTATTATCATCATGTTAGACCCTTGATTGCCACAACTAAGGACTAGGTATCAAGTAAGCATACAAACATATTTTCTATATTAATTATTTTCTTATCCATTAATTAATATTATTCCATATCTATTTCCAAGATTAAAATTGTAATCTTCCAAGATAGTGCCTACAATACTATAGGATATCTTAATTATATTATCAATCATGTCATCATTAACTACTTAATAACCATTTATTACCATTCATTCATTTAATTATCCATAAAATTATAATGTCTCATTATCCCTTCATTAAATCTAGTTTAACCAGTTTTTTTATATCCAACAAGATTTAATAAAACACCTTACGAAACCATATTTAAAACCATTCTCCTTGGAGTACCCTGTTAAACCATATCACGGTTTACATTAATATGATATATATAATTTAACATCACTTAAATCATTAACACTCATCCAATTTTTTATTTATTAAATAATTAACCTGTATAAATTATCTAGGCACTTTATGACTCATAATAAGCTTATAAATTAAGATTCACTTGTAATTCATAGAGTCTAACTGTGAAAATAAGTGTAAACCAAATAAAAAAATAACATCCAACTACCCAACCATTTGAAAATGAATAAAAAAATTTCAAATATACTAATGACAAAGCCCCTCTCTAAACTCATATTGATCACTCATCTATCCTACACCATTAAAAATAATACATAAAATCTATCCCGATAATACCAACATTGACCATCATTTTAGCCCATGATCCTAGAAAATTTCTCATAAAAGGTTCCCAACCATATTATGTTCACAAAAAAACACCACATGGATCTATCATTTTAGATAAATCTTACAAAAAATAAATTTATTTTCAGCATGAAACCTTCACAAGAAAAATCGGGCCAATAAACCAAGGCTTACAATCCTTACACAAAAAGAATGGTCTCAATCTACAAAAAATAATTTATCATTAGAGAAAAAAAAATTCACATCTATAATTAACTAGTTTATTATACATAGGTTTCCCATAATAAGAAACCTATACCTCCTAAACTATGAATCGATATAATAATGGTTTTTTAACATTACTTCCATGTTTTATCATACTCAATAAAGAAAAATTAACAATTGACATGAATTTTAATTTAATTACATCATCACAAATCTGACATGAAACATGTTATAGTATTTCTACAAAAAATAACCTTATTAAACACAACAATAACCTCAAAATTTAAATATCAAACTATCTAGAAAAACAAGAGGCAGCAACAACATAATGATATATGAAACCGATCAAAAAACCCAAAAATACAAAATATTATTTATTTACCTTCCAATTTATTATATTTATTAGTTTAAATTCACCATTACCAAAAATATTAAGTCATGTTAGTCCTACACTTTCACTTTAAATAAAAGAAACTTAACAGATCCCCTAAATCAACACGAACATCTCAATGTTCTCCAATCCAGAATAGAACAACAAGCACCAAAATATAATTAACTCTTATATGGGTAGATAATTATCACTAAAATATCATACCAACAAGGTCCCTATATCATTAATTAATATAAACTACAATAAAAAGAGGAGGATAACCCACCTTAGCATGGGAAAAGAATAAAAAAATAGAATACAACCATTAAAGAGGTGAAGAGTAGCATTATATCAGTAAAACTTGATATCTAGAAGTGAGAGGATTATGCCTAGAAAACGAGATTGAAGGGATTTTAGAAACGTTCCTTAAGTCACATAGGGATTGGAGTATAAAATAGAAATTATGAAGATTTCAAATTCATTTAAAACTTATACTAGGTTATTAAAACAGATGGACACAACATAGCCTCATGGATTACACTATTATGGGTAGATTTTTCCCTAATTATAAAACATAGGAAAGATGACCATACCATAAGAACCCCAATCAAATTTTACCTCTAACTTCCACAATATGAATCCCAAAGTATCTCTATATTCTAAAAACCTAGTCAAATATGTTTCTAAACCCACAGAGTAACGCTACAATGTATTTCAATGCTCCACACCGCTGCAACTATCAAAATGATATAGATAAGGAAACTGAGGCATTGAGACACCATGATGTAGCCCTGACCCAAACCTCAATAACCTCTCATGAGGTAGATACACCAACACATAGCTCTAGGATGCTACACTTCAACCTACCTCTATACTACTACTACCTCTTAAGAGGTAGAGACACTAAAACCTCTTATCTTATGGCCCTACACCATAGGGTACACTTATATACTAAAAAACCTTTTGATGAATCCAAGGGATCTAATCCATAGAAACACACTCTAGATAATATTTTATCACATCTAAACTTTGGCTATTCTATATTCATTCCAAACAACTTCAATCACCTAAAAAGGAAGGGATAGTAAATATAGGCCATTAAATCAGATATGTAACACCTTAAGATTTTAAAAACAAGAGATTTATTTTTGATAACATATACCATAGGAATCACCAAGCTTAAATGACCCATTAAATATATTTATTTAAATTTAATTTCTTCGATAGGTGTGATACATGCAACCTTGAGTCTAAAAGAATGGTAAAATAGAATATTATTATAACCTAGACGTTAAATTGGTCATTTTTAATAAGACTAACTAATTTATGAAAATTATATTATTTAAAAATGTATAAATCAAAGTGAACATTCATATATTTATTATAAATAAAATAATAAGAATTTGAAAGAAAAGGAAATGTTTTATAAAAAACTATATTGTTCTAAAAGGTGGTTTCATCGTGCTTTGCACACATACTTCAAAATTACTTTTTTTTACCAATTTTAGGAAATTTTTTTTTAAGTTAACTTCATTTTTTAAATCTTCTTGTAAAAATTATGTTAGATTGGATTTTTGATAATTATATAAAAAGTTTAGTTTTTCTATCAATAGTGAAAAATATTGATTTTTATTAAAAATCGCGTTTTCATTTAAATCATTTATAAGAAATATTTTATTTTATTTAGGTTTTAAAAGTAAAATTATTTTAATTATATATTTATTAATCCAAATTAGTTAACTGGAATGAATTTTATATTTAATTTTGATATATATGTTTTTTAAAATTTGGAAAAAAAATTCCTTGAAAAACTATTTTTTCGTTTCATATGTGGGTTTGATGATAAATTTAATTATGAAACTATGAATTGAATTTATAATTATAGATACAATATTTTAAATAAGAATAATTAAAAATATATAATAATTCAAACTAAATTTTGTTCATAATGAATAGTAAAAATATTAAATATTAATTACAGCGGTTAAGGATAAAATTGGTCTACCAGGGGTTTAAACTAAACATAGAAGGGTTAAAATGACCTAAAATTTATTGATGATGTATTTTATGGCCATATTTAGACCTTATTTCATTAATGGGTAAATAATTATCCATTTTTTATCCTTTTGGCATGTATAAAATGAGGGTATCACTTTAGCTTTTCAAAAACTCAAAGTGTGTTCTCCCCCCAGTTATTAAAGGCCCCCATCTCCTCTATTATTTATATGTAACAAGAACATTTGTTAAGAATTAAACTTTTAAAATATAATATTTACTCCCCTAACCACTTAATAGATTCCTTTGTTTGATAATAAATCCAATCTATGAAGGATTTAGGTGTAAACCTAAATAGGTTGTTCGAAGAAGAGATAATGTTCTTAAACTTGCATTTTCATTTTAATTTTTCTTATAATTACTTAAAATATTAAAAAAAATGTAATATAATAATAAAATTATATCTAATATATACTGATATATTATAATTCAAGAGGAATAATATATATTCATCTCTACTTCCATCAAATGGAAAATGAAACTGTAGATCGTGTGTATGTCAGACTACCACCTTACGAACCGTTGTAATTTTTTTCTATATCCACCTATCACAACTGGATATAATGATGGATTTAATATATTTTTATGAAATTAATATAATTTTTTATCTATAATATCACATAGACCTTCTTATATTTCAACTATTCAGAAAATAATAACATCGCTTGTTTGTACATGTGGACTACCGCCTCCATGTATCGATGTGAAATGTTATTCGTTTTATTTTGACATGTATGATAAAAAATATATATATGATGAATATATAAGATATATTTGATATAATAATAATTATTTAGAGGTGAAATATTATTTACCTTTCTTTCTCCCTATCTGTTGGAAAAATAGAAACAGTGTTCATGTATACATACAGCCTACGATCTCCCTGAATGGTGTAACTCATTTTACCATCTCTAACTTTTATGGACTATTATCTATACTTATGTAATGATTATATATGTTATTTATATCATTTTTAACATTATTGATATTATTTAACCATGATCGTAGTAAAATTACTGAAACTACTAAAACAAAAATATACATGAGAAACAAATCAATTATCACCTAAATTAGAGATTTTAACAAAGAATCATTATTAAATGGGTCATGAAAGGCTATAATTAAATCATTTATGGTATAATATATAGGATTATGATTTTTTTAATATATAAATAATAAGACTATATATATTTTAATGTGTTTCAAACAGAAAAAAATAAAATTAGATCTTAGGTAATGGTTTCTCATCTCACTTATACATCTGTGAGACATGCCATATTATAAACTTTTTTTATAGTGAGTGAAATGAATATTTTAAATTTTATATCCTGAAAATATTTATCTTTATGGTATTTAAACTATCAATTATATTTATTTATTTCATGGGGATTAATAATCAAAAGTTACTAAAGTGGAAAGTGTTTATTTCGCAATCTCATCATTATTGAGGATTCTATATATTTAAGATTCCCATGTGTGAATTATTTGATATATTTATCTTAAAACCAATATGTTTTCTTATCCATTATTTAATATTTTTTTTTCATGTAACAGTCCCATTTTTAGTCTCTTTGATACCAAAGATTATTTAAAAAATGTTTTTAAGAAAAGATGAATTTGTTTCTCTCTTCGGTTGAAAATAATTTTTCTTCCATATCCATGTTTTCTAAAAATGTTTTCTAAAATGTTTTTACTAATATCCAAATAATTTTAAAATAATTTTTTATCCAGGTTTAAATTTAAAATAATGGTTTAAAATAAATCTTCCTATTTTTTTCAAATGTGTAACTTTTTTGGATTTTATTAAAAATGTGAAAGGTATATATTTTTTAACATAATCAACATGTATAGAATTTCCTAACATCACGACCACTAAATATATTAATTATTCTATTATAATTTTCAAAGACTATCTTCAAGGAAAAGGATTTTCAAAATTTTTGGCGAAATTTTATTTTTAAAAAGGTTTTTTTTAAAATTGGAAAGGTTATTTTCCTCAAAAAAATTTAATGATATATTTTTGAAATTTATATTCATAAATGACAAAAAACCTTTTTTCACTTAAGCCCCATTGGGAAAATATTGTGATGATTTAATCATTATTATTTATTTGGATTGTTTATGATCAGTTTGATTTCGGATATATTATTTTGATATCATTTTCCATATTACTCTAAATTGTTTATGATTATGTTTATTGATTAGGGAAAGTATTAAAATTTCATATTCTAGTTTTTCAATATGAATATTTATGTTGATTATGTTTCACTGATTTAATATTAGGAATGTATTGGAATAATTAAGTGAAAGATTGGGACCAATATAGTCCTTCAATATATCAAAAATTATTATAAGACAAACATGATTGGGTTTTGGTAGAGGTCTTAATCATTTATATAGATGTCTGGGCACAAGGCCTATATGAAATTTCAGATGTCTTAAAACAAGGCCACAATGGTATACTTAGATATAAGAAATTGTAAATTCTATCATTATGAATTCAATTATTTATTTCCATGTGATTATTTTATTTGTTATGATATCCATGGATGGTTTTATAACTCATTAAATTATTTATATAGAATTATTTGATCATCTATTATTATTACTGTATTATTCACATATTATTATATTCTAATATTTTCATACCCTTACCAAGCATTTGATATCACCTCTCTATTATTTTTCCATTCCCTGGTATACCAATTAATTTTTTATGATTGATATGTAGGGACATTCCATAGTAAATAAATTTTATCTAAAATAAAATACTTTGCTATATATTTTTTCAAATGTTTGTGAAATTCAAGTATAATGTAGTTTACTAAGAATACTAAACTATTTGGTCCTTTAAGATATGATCTCCAGTATCTAGTTCTAATTTAATAATGTAACCACTGAATATGGGCCTCTAAGGATAAGGTATTTATATTTTGAATTGATGTACATTTAGTATAAACCTTGTGAACTGTATTTAGGAAAACATATATTAGGGAATTTATCCCTATGTATAACTTTGAAGATAATTATGAGTTTAGGATATCATCCTATAGTTTTGATAAAGTATAAATTATGTGGATTACCTATAAATACATTCATTTATGGGCACTATAATTGGATGTGGTTCTAACACATATGTACATAGCTGTAATAAATCTAAAAAAGGCATGTTGGACTTGACTTGATCATAACCTGGTACATGACATTAGATCTTACTGCTCACCTAGTTTGAAACTCTTAGGGGGATATGCTTTGGTTTATTGACATTTTCATTACAAACCAACATTAAGGATTTTAATACATGATGAACATGGATGGACTTGGTTAAACATAAGTGTCATAGTTTAAAAATAAGTTGATGTGATTTATTAATCAAATAAGTGATTCTTCATGATTATGTGATTCCATTATATTATTACTATTTCTCACAATATGATTTTTTTGTTTTAGTTAATGGTGGGAACCATAAGGAACATGGTTAACATTTATTATGATATAAAACATGTTTATGAAAAAATGGGATGATTAATGGAGTGAAGGGTATTTTAGTTATTCCTAATTTGTTATCATGATATATGATTAAAAATATGCACATTAACCAACTATTTTAATCACCAAAAAAGAGAAGGATATTGTTCGATGAGAGCTTGGATGGTGGAGACCATAGAGGAAATAAGATTTAGTAACCTAAATATAATGAATGTGTGATGAATCATTCAAGGTAATGTATCATATTAATGAGAAGATGTTTTATGCATGGATTAGAATGTAATGTATTAATCAATTGTTGAGGAAAATGAAAAGTTCAATTATCATAATGGATGGGAATATTGGTATCCCTAATGTATTATCAATAGATTAATTTTTCAATTTTGTAAAGTATAATAATTATGTAATTCAATGTTATAGGTTAAAATATCAAGAAGATGATTATCAAGGATTTTATAAGTAAAGGTTATTCTATTGATATTGGAGAGACTATGAGTGAGATATGAAAGTAAAAAAGTGTTAATGAATAAGATAAAGAATCCTATTTATTGGTGTGTGAAGGATGTGTAATGATTTATAGGTTTATGTGTTGGGATTAAAATAATTTTATTATATAAGAATGATTATCAATGGTATTTTTGTTATTAGAATCATGAAACATCAATTGATTGTTCCTTGGTAGTTTTTCATTAAGGACTTAAAATCATGTGATTAATAGTATTAATATCCAAAAAAAGTGATTCTGTGGAAAGTTGATCTTTTTGGAAAATGCATGATTGAGAGAAGGTAACCCTTAATATTTTGTCAATTTTGTGATAATATCAATAAATATTGTTTTTGGGACAGTATTGGTGACCTTAAAAATTGGTGAGTGAATCAATAGTTTATTTTATCCTTTCTAAATTTTAAAGCATTGTTGGATTTGAGGAACATATTCGATAATATGATATTTTATTTTTGAAAACATCCATGTATTTATTAAGGTTTTATGTTGATCAATTTATTAAAATATATGGTATGTGACATTAAGAGCTACATTATGTTGTTTAGGGAATCTAATATTAAGTTGATATTGGAAATCTAGTGACCTTCTATTTTGTTTGACATTGAATTTGGTCAAACTGGTTTTGGAGGAGTATTAAAGTTAAAAATTTATAAAATTTATTAAGTTAAACATTGGGTTATCTTTATGGTTATATAAATTAATGTGTAATTTGATAAATTATATTAACCATTTTGGTTTTGGAAAATATTTAGTGATTGGAGGAATTAATTTTAATTATTTTATGGAACTTATGATCTATTAGGAGTTAGTTTTATCACATTAGGAATAAAAATTTCATCTTTAGTACTCGTATTTGGGAGGAAAATATGATCTTGTGGTGGATATTTATTAATGAATTAAATTATACTTGTCAAGTAAGTATTTTTCCATATTTTCATAGTCTAGATGGTAAAGGAATTCATCAAATCTAAGAAAAATATCTTGACACAAAAATGTTAACCTTTTAACTTCATCTTCGATGAACTGATGGTCTTTTCATCTATAATAGATTTATAGATTTTTTTTGTTGAATTTCTCATGATCATTCAATCTCTTATGATCAACGATCTTTATCACTCTCCATAATTATATAAGCTTTTCTTTCATTTTCATATCTTCACTTCCCAAGAATGTTTTCCCACATGGAAACCTAGTTATGTGTTATTCCAGATGACCTTCATATTTTCATTTTTCTCTTTCAAGAAGAAGTTTTGTTAACCCTTTTTATGATATGGGGTTTCAAGAAATGAATTTTCAAATGTTGAACCTTTGATTTTCAAGATCATGTTCAAATTGAGAGGACACAATTTATTGAACGTGGGGAGAATGTAACACCCATGTATTTTAAAAAAAAGAGAATTATATTCAATATCATATACAATATTAATCACTAATCATAAACCACAATTTAAATATAATTATTTAAATTTATTCACTTCGATAGTTTGGGATACATGCAACCCAGAGTTTAAAATAACAATAAAATAGTATACCATTATAACCTAGCCGTTAAATTTGTGGGTATGAATAAAAATAAATAAATTTTAAAAATTTAATTGTCTACACACATATAAAATAAATTAAATAGTTATATTTTGATTATAAATAAAATATGAATCATTTGATAGAAAAAAATATTTTATGAAAAAATATATTTCTCTAAAAGGCGGTTCCGTCATGCTTTGCACGCATAATTTAAAATCAAATTTTACCACTTTTATAAAATTAACTTCGTTTTTGAAAATAAAATGTAAAAAATTATTATTGATTGGATTTTTGAGAATTTTATGAAAGGATTAATGTTTCAATGAATAGTGAAAATACTAATTTTTATTAAGAATCATCTTTTGATTATAGAATTTACAAACCCTATTTTATTTGAATGTGGTTTTAAAAGATAAATTAGTTGAATTATATATTTATTAATCCAAATTAGTTTATTGGAATAAATATTATATTGAATTTTGATATAAAAACTTTCAAAACTTTTGAATGTTTTTTCTTTGGAAAACTATTTTTTTGTTGTCTCTATGTGTTTAATTTTAAATTGAATTCTTCCAATTATGTGAAATTTTTAAGATGCCAGGTTATCATAAAGGTTATAGGTTCCTATAATTTTGTTTTTAATTGTGTTTTATGGAATAATGTGAATAACATTTTAGGTTGTAGGGGTATCAAGGGTTTTTAAGGATTTTTCATAGCCTATAACCAAACCTTCTGGAAAAAAAATGGCAGACCATAAGGTTAGTTCAAAAAGTGTGGCATATTCCACATAGTTTTTCTTACTATTCATGAAATAGAAAGTAGAATTTAAGAGACCTCTTAGTTTGAGGAAAATATGAATAGGTAGTTGTATAATCATGTAAAAAAACTGTACCGTTTTGATAGTGGGATTTTGCACAATTTGACAATGATTATGAAAATAATGTGAACTAACCATGCGACCTATTTTTTTAAGAAAATTGACTATTTTTCCCTTAAAAATTACAAACTTAAGACAAAATTATATTTATCACATGTCTGATAGAACTCGTCCTTAGGATCTCTTCTTGAATTCAATTGATAGGCTTTTTCACCATTCTTCTATCCGAACTCTGAATCAAACACGTTTTATCTAGTTGGATTCACACTGATGAGTAATATAATCACATTATGTCATTATTCATTAATCTTCGTATAAACAGTGTTTTTTAGGTGTAATATAATATTTCCTATTTTTAGGTTCTTGGCATATTCTTCATTTTTCTTCTAATCTAGATTAAATCAAAAGATGAGTACTCTTTTACATGCTTGTGGTAGGTAGTCTTTACCTTCCCAAGTAGTTTGGTGTTTTACATAGCTTAGTTCCATTATACCACCTGATGGACCTTCCAACATTTCCACATAAATGAAATTAATTTTTAAATTGAATGAATCGCAACATGGTATGGATGCCCTTTAGTTCCTTGAGGTTTGTTAGAGGTTGTTCTGCCCAGCCTAGGCCACGCATGGGTTGTGACTTGTGATTTCCCATTGCATTTTCCTAATACAGAACCACCCAATGGGTGTGTTTATAATATGTCATAGTTATAGGAATCCTGGTGATAATTGAATAGAATCGAACTGGTTTTTTTATGATATGGTTTACCTCGTTTTCCATTTTACATGATGTGAATTGTTTAACTTCTTAAATAATAATTATTATATGAGTGGATAAAATCATGGAACATAATTTAATGGGAATTATTATATAAGTGTGTAAACTCATAGAATTTAATTTAATGGGAATTATTATATCAGTGGGTAAACTCATTAAATGTGATGGTATGAAATGATAATTGAATTTAATAATAAATGATTCTACAAGATGCCATGGGTGTGCTACATCATGGGTCATGATAGTGGTAGAGAATTCATTGGGCTTGTATGATCCTCAGATTCTAATTCCATGGGTTTCATTGGGCCTTTTAACCCCTTGGATATAGTTTTTTTGGCCTCACAGTGAACATATTCCATTGATATGCTTCTTGGAATCCAATTCAACCCAAACCGAGTTTCCATCAAGATGCTTTTGGGACTCGATGAGGACGAATTGGTTCCCTATACCTTGGATATAACCCCATGTGGTTTTAAAGTTATGATTATGTGCCTTATCCATGGTAAATCTAATGCTTCTCATTATAGAGATCATCTATGGTAAATGTGACACATCTGATTATACATCTCGACCGTGTTAATAATTACACTTCTGATTATATGGCTCAACCTTAGTAAATGTGACACTTATAATTATACATCTCAGCTTTGGTTGTTATGAGATATAGTTCATATGATGTTTCCATGGTTGAAATAATATACTATGTATATGGCATGGTCGTGGTGATTGGTTTTATTTACATTACGAATGCCTTGTTATAGGATCTTTACACATGTTTGCAGGGAGTATAATGTGGTTATACAATATCACTTGTTTGGTTAGTTTTTCCTTGGGCACTTTACTTTTATTTTTTCCATACTTTTTATATTCTACACCCTACTTTAGCTTGTATTTCTTAACCAAGATTTTCATTGCCACTGTTGTTGGTGTCCTACTAGGATTTTATCTCACACCCTATATCAGGTCATCGTTGGGTACCCAAAAAACCATATGGATATAGGTAGGGACTAGGGAATGCACCCACAGTTAAATGTCTGACTTTGTGATATGATTAGGACCAGGGATCACATGACTAAGATAAGGCTCATGGTGAAAGCTAGGATATCTCTTTTGGTATTCTTTTTTTGTTGATAAATGTACTGTATTTATCGATTAATACCTATTTTGGATGCATTGTAGAGACCTTACATGTATAATCATCATATGTATATGAGATTCCTTCTGGCATTGTTTATATATTCCCATCTTGGATTTTTATCTTCTATATGATTATTTTACTGCTTATTATACTTATCTATTATATATATCAATTGTGCTAAACTTTGTTAATGAGGGAACAATCTCCCCATGGACACACCCCAGGCCATCACTTCTAGTTAGTAGACTTAGGAATTTAGGGAGATGAACTAGAAGACATGCGTCCCACAGTCTCAGAGCACAAGATACTGGAATCATGGTCAGGATGTTACAAAGTGGAATCATTGAATTTTCATTTCTGGCTTACTATTTTGTGATAATAGACAGGGATATGAAGGTATTGGAATTTGGTAATAATATGTGCATAGGAGTAGCTAACCCACGTATAGGAAAAATCCAAACATCCAAAAGTGGACATTTCTATTTTCTATACTTTGACTATTATAGTTGACTTTAATCCAACATTGGGTGATGAACTTGAACTGTGATGTTATCATTGATATGATTGATCTGTTTTACCATTTCTCAATGAAATTAAGGTTTTCATCTCATGAATCATTTTAAGAACCTTCTATAATTCAAAAACCATGCATTATTCCATGATATATAGGGTGCATTGCATGGCTGCATGACAGTATTATTGTGTGTCTTGAGTGATAGATCTATTGTTGTGGTAGATATTGTGTGAAGGGAATTGAGAAAAATGGTTGGTATTTAGAGTTCCTACCATAACCTAAATAGTTTTTTCCTGATTAGGCTACAGTATACACACTAGGAAACCAATTATTCCAAATTGCTCCAAGGACAACAAGTCACATGGACAAGGACATGTTATTGTATGAATTTAGAGGATACCATATTTCTGTTCATAAGGTGTATGTTCCCTTAAGGATAGGGGGTGATGTACCATTTGGTTCAACCATTTAAATGATAAATTTGAAAGGAATATAAATTCAAATGGGAAATCCAATTGATAAATATATAACTAGACCTACACCATACTTTGGAGTTGGTAGAGGTAGTGTCTATAGTGACTTTCATGGATGTTCATTTAGCAGTGATGGCTTAAAGATCATGTTGAGTGGTATAACATATTGTTAGTAATGTTCTCACTTGTCTTATGATTTTGAGTTGTGAACTTTGATATTGATATTTTTGAGGTGTTTGTATGAAATTTTATAGACATTACACTATGAATAACTCCAATCGTATGCCAGGAGGGTGGTGATAGTCATGCTCTGAAGGTGATGGTCTATGGGATACCATGGGATATTTTTGAGTTCCAACTGCAGAACTAATGGATTTACTAGACATAGGTGGTGAGGCATAGTTTTGGAGTATATTTTCTTCATTATGTAAAATTTTTAGGGATCAACACATACTTCCTCGACTATAGACGAGCGGATGCATGTGTTCTAGAAGAAAAAAACTCCAATGATTTTTTGGGTCATGGAGGTTCATTGGGTGCTTATATAACATGTGTGTTCCAACAAAAACAACCTCCCACGTTTTTTGGGGATGGTGGTACATAGGGTACTAAGTTGTCGATTGAGACTACTCTGTCGATATTCAATCATCTGGACACACCATATTGGAGGAGATTGATTCTCATGAAATATATTATACATGGAGTAGTGAAGTTCTCGTCGGATATTTTGAACTTGGCTGACGGGCTATGAGATATGGTTTGGGATCATTTCCAAACCAGGTTCTACAATTACTTTTTCACCAAGACTCTAAGAGTAGACCATGCATCTAGAGCAGGGAACCATGACAGTTAGGGAGTATTTGGAACACTTTATAGAGCTCAAAAATTTTATGTTTACATACCTTGTTGATGTGTTATTGAGGGTGAGATGCATTGAGGAAGGTCTCCAACATTCTATTCTATCTTAGGTCAACATGTTTAGGTTGACAACGATTACAAGAATGGTAAATATGACACTAATTACAAATAATAATATGAGGGAATATGGGGGAACAAAATTTATTAGTATAGTCTCTTGACCAAGTAATTAAACTTCCAGTATTAGGAAGTGATGTTTTGAGGATTTCTATGAGATGAGTTCCAGCTAGGTTGTGAGTAGAGGTAGCTTGGTTTTATGTCATCAATGTATAAGACTTAGGTCGATGATGAATCAATATGAACATTACCCAATCGATTGTTGAGATTGTGTTAGGATGGGATACCTGCAATGTTTTCGTAGGACCTTCCCTCCTAAAGTTAGTGGAAGGGGTATAACTCCGACTTTGGGTTCAGGAGTGGGTTTTATAGTTTCATTTCAGGCTAAGTGCTAGAGCAGTACTGGTCATTCAGGCTGAGGTGGTGGTGTTCATGGATATAGAGACTCAGAATTTTCTTACAATAATATTAAATAATTATAAATAAAAACAAAATAATATTATTACACCACAAGGATCTATAGGTCTAGTGTCTTGTGCAAACTAGGACCAAACATAACATTTACGACATCAAGCATAAAATTTTATTTAATTACTTCCTCTATAGATTCTTATTGGCCCTTGACTTCTCATTAGAACATGTAGTCACTAGGGGGTATACATCAAAATGGGTGAGCTAATATCCTAGTAAGATTATAGTTTAGAACAATATAGCATGGGGTGAGCATAACCATAATATCATCATCAAAATCATGATAGGAAATATTAATAAAAGTCTTGAAATGTGGCAATGCATAAAAAATGAAACAGCATGTCTTAGTGGTGATCTGCAACATATAGTTGTAAAAAATGATAGCATCATGTTAACACATCACTTAACTTTAACTCATGAGGTTCATCACGTTACCCAATTCATTGGAGTGATGTAAAATTCAGGACACACCCATCACATTCAAACATTCATATTACGCTATATAACTCCGGGTGTACCAAACACATCATAACATTTTCATTATCATGAATGAAACATAGAAAATATATCAATAATTAAAATAAATAACAATGGAAATTAATGGTTTTAAACTCATAATAACACATTTATAAACTTTGGGTTCCCAAAAGAAAGAGGGAATAACATTATTGATACAAGAACCATCAACCTTGCATGAGAAGTAAAAGGTGTGTTCTTGAAAGAAGAGGCCTTTTTGAAAACATTGTTTTTGAAATAAAATATAGTATAAAACATTTATATCCCTTAATAGGTAATATAATGATGAAAAAGGGATTTTTAAGGAGTAACCATAACAAAAATGGAGTGAAATAGGGAGAACTCAAACAAAGAAAGTTGGGTTCGAGAATTTCCCCTTACCTTGTATCCGAACGTTTTCGTCACATTAAATTACCATATAAACACATTATATTCATTAATTAAAAATTTAAAAACATTTTATATATTAATAAAATTCATGAACGTTTTATTAAGTTCATTTATGGTCTTTTGGATGACTTTTATAGTTTAAATGCATTGTTCGGGAATGTTCGTTTTTAAGGTTTTCTTTGAACGGTTCACTTGTATTTATGAATGGAAGTTCGTGTAAAACATGGATAAACATAAAAAATGAATATTAAATGTTATTAATGATATTATAGTAGTTTAAATGATCTTATAATGAATTATGTTATATACCATGTGGTTGAATCATTAGTTAAGATTTAATGATGATCGTTTTAGGTTAATTATGGCGGTTTTTGGATCACAATGAACATGTTTTGATTTACCATTTAGTAATATGTATATATGTTAGTTACAAAACATTAAATAGAATAAAATACATATAACATAATCTGGATCAACCATAAAAATGTTTTCATGACCAGATCTGAAGGTGGTAAAGGAAATTGAAAACATGTCATTCTTGAAGGTGATAAATTAACACCTCACGAACAACGTTTTCCTTCCTAAAATAAAAAGAAGAGGAGAAGGTGGTTGGATGATATACTATCCCATTGGTATCATAACATTACATTATATTTATGATAATGGAGTTACCATACCATGTGGATGAATATAAGTCGTAAGAGAGTAAGAAATGAACTTGAAATTGAAAAGAAATTAAAGGAAAAGAGAGAGGGAAATTACCTCTTGAGTTATCCTCTTGAGATCCTCCATAAGGATCCTAGGCTTGGTCCTTTGATGAGACCAGAAGCTCTTGGACGTGAGGGAGGGGATAGGGAATATTTTTGGACATAGTTTAGACTAAATTTTAATCTTTATAGGAGTGAGGAAATGAGGGTGTGAAGGGTGGTGTTTATAGTAGATGGAAGAGGGTTTTCCTTAATATTTAATTCATTAGTTTATTAATTTCCCCCAATACAAGAAATAGTGATGATTACATGACCAATAATAGTAAATATGGCATGTGAGATCAATATTTGGGTGCTTATATCACTTTTGATGTCAGTAATAGTGGATTTAAATTATAATGTATTTATATAGTAAATTAATGCATTTTACTATTCACCAAAAATTCAAGTATTTTAGAAAAATCCAAAAAATTAACCCCAACCATTTTTTGACATGTAGAATCTAAAAATGAAATATATTTTTTAAATATATTTTTTTAAATATGATGAATTTAATTCTTAAATAAACTAATAATTTATTCGAAAAATAACAATTTTAAAACATTTATTTTCTTATTCCAGGATATAGGTATATCATACATTCACTAAAATATTATATATATACTATCATAGGTAATGTTACTATTCAGTAGGGTATGGAAATATTAATAAGGGTAACATTATTATTTATAAGGGTGTGTTACTATTCACCAAGAAATTAAGTTTGTCCTATCGGACACCAAACATCTTACTAATCGCAACTGTGTATGTCAGATTGTCAAAATTCAAAACATAAAAGTTGAAATTTTTTGTTTAATGGTCACATAATATTTAGTATCATGATATGTCATTTTTATTCCCAATGTGATTATATTATAAGGCATAATTATAAGAAGGAAATTCCATTGATAAAACTTGGGGTCATTACATTCTTCCCCCCTTATGAAATTTCTCCCTCGAAATCTTGATTTACATAAAAAGGTGAGGGTACTTATCCTTAATCGCTTCCTCCGATTCCCAAGTTTATTCTTCAAACTTATGGTTCCTCCACAAAACGTTGACAAGGTGGGTTGTATTGTTGCATAGGACCTTATCTCTCCTGTCTAGAATCTTTATCAGATGCTCCTCAAAAGAGAGATTATCTTCCTACCGTACCACCTCGGAGTTTAGTACATGTGAGGGATCTGGTATGTACATCCTCATGAGTGATATGTGAAACACATCATGAACATGATCCATATTCATTGGAAGTCAAAGTTGATAGTTCATGGCTCCTATGTGGTCAAAAATATCAAAGTGTCCAATGTACCTTGGGATTAGCTTCACTTTCTTTCCAAACCACATGACTCTCTTCCATGGTGATATTCAAAGGAAGACTTTATCTCCAATGTCAAACTCCAAGTCCCTTTGATGGTTTCTAGCGTAGCTCTTTTGCCAACCTTGTGCATCTTTGATATGTTTATGAATGAACTGAACCTTCTCTGTCATCTCTTTCACAAGATTAGGTCTATGTAGCCTTCTTTCTATGACTTCATCCCAATTGGTTGGAGTTCTACATTGCTTTCTATATGTAGCACCATATAGAGCCATATGAATACTCAAGTGGATGATATTGTTTTATGAGAACTCAACCAATTGTAGATGTTGATCCCATCCACCTTTTAATTCTAGAGAGAAGTCCCTTAGCATGTCTTCAAGTGTCTGAATAGTCCTTTCAGATTTTCCATCAGCTTGGGCGTGATAAGCAGTTCTAAAATTTAATTCAGTGCTCAATGCATATTGAAAAATCTTCTAAAATTTATATGTGAACCTTGGATCATGATCAGAGACAATTAAGAGTGGAACCCCATGCAGTCTCACCACTTACTTCATATATATATTTACAAGTTGTTCAAGTGAGATGTCTTCCTGAATAGTGATAAAATGAGCAGTCTTGGTGAGTCCGTCAACCATAACCCATATCGCATTATTTCCCTTCGACGTCTTCAGGACACCCGTGACAAAGTCTATAGTAACATTCTCTCATTTCCACATGGGTAAAGGCAATGTTTGAATCATCCCTTTGGACCTTTTTTTCTCTACTTTAACTTCCTGACATACCAAGCACCCTGATATATATTCCGCAATCTCTTTCATCATGTTATCCCACCGAAAGTGTTCTCAAAGATCACAGTACATCTTGGTACACCCAAGATGGATAGAGAATGTTGAGCTATGTGAATATTCCAATAGATCCTTCTTTATCCCCGGAGATGAAGGCTCACAAATCCATGTTCCAAACCAAAGCACACCATCAACATATATATGTAAATCGTGAAACTTATCTTATTTTACTGCATTCACACTCTTTTGTAACTCCAGATCATCCCTTTATTCCTCCATAGTCTTCTCTTGGTTAGATGGTTGCACAATAATTTGGGAAAGGTAGGATGTATACCCTTCTATTATGATTTCCAAATCCATCCTTTACATATTCGTGAAAAAAATGTCATTCTCAATCCGCAACATGGATAGTGTAGGAGGTTCTTTTCTACTTAGAGCATCATCTTCCTTGTTCTCCTTTCTAGAATGATAGTGAATAAAAAAATAATAGTTTTTGATTAGCTCCAACCATCTCCTTGGAGGAATTTTTATCTCCTTTTGTGTGAATATATACTTTAAGATCCTGTGGTCGGTGTATATGTCACTGATAAAACACTATTTTATTGAATATTTTATTGATAATAAATGATATAATTTCATCACATTGTGTTAAACATGTTTATTTATAAAATATTTGGGATTTGATCATTCATTTGAAAATTTGGTGAAAATTCCAGTTTTACCCTTAATAGTGCACTGTAGTATTTCGAAGATAAATATTTTTATATTTATTATTTGAATTTTAAATTTTGTAACAGTGTTTCTAACTTAATTATCTACAACTTTTATTCAGGACACTAGAGCTAAAGAGTTCATTTGGTTGTTGAAATTGGGCCATGAAGTCAAAGTTGGGCTGGGCTCGCCAGAATGGAGAAGGTTATGTATTTGGGCCATATCCTCTACATACGGGCTTGGATTGAGCCCACATTTTGAGGAAATCTCGGGGACATGATGTGGCACAAATCATCCTTCTGGAAGGCCGGTCAATTCACGCGTTTTGGAGGTCAAATTGGCAGTGCAAGTTGGAATAAAATATTTAGCCGAGATTTTCATTTCACACTTAAGAAGTTATGTATCCCTAGCCCTCACAAACTCTATTTAAAGGGGGTTTTAACTCTTTTAGAGGGCTGGTCGAGTCTTTGGGAAGGTTTGGCCGAAAGGGTGTATCTTGGGAGCCCCTCATAACTCTTGTAAGAAGTAAGCCTTTGTGCAAACCTCTCTTCCAAAAAGGCTCTCCTCTCTCACCTCTTCTTTGTATTTCTTTTCTTTCATGTTTGTTTCATGAATTTTTCTTCAAATAATATTCTGTTCTCATCCCTCTTCTTCTTATCGTAATATTCTTAATTGGTTTGTAATCAAGAGTGGAGACAAGATTGGGTTCTACCCTTTCAATCCGTTGCTTATGCAAAACGTCTCCACGATGACTACACCACCCATGGAAGAGTAGTTCTTTTTAGTAATCGATCGACCTCTATCCTTATTCATTCATTTATTTTGAATCAATGAGATACTGTAATTCACATATTATGATCTATTAATTGAGTTTTTAATTTAAATTAAACTAAGCAAGCAATTGAATAGTTAACACAAAACACGCGAGGTCGGGAATTGTGTGAACTTTGAGAGCGCAACCTTAACCAGTAATTCAAAACCACATGGGATCAATTTGTAGAGTTCAAATATAATCCCTAAACTCAATTAATCCTCATTTCCAGAGTGGTTATGTGCCTTAATTTACCACTGATCATAAGCTAATTTTAGAACATCAATCAAAGCAGGGTGTTGCGATTGCATGTTCCGAAGTTAGCCTAAGGTTAAATTCACTTCAATCTTCGTGGTAAAGTTAATTCTCGTAGGGTTCGGGATTTAACAAATTAAGGGATCATAATTAAGTGAATATTAATTTAAATGATAATGATTAATAAATGATTGAAGAGGTAGAGTTAGATCGATTACGTCTTTTAAATATTGTCTAAACAAACATCTTTTTGTTGTGTCATTCTAATCGAAACTTCATTTCAAAATTAAAAACAAAAAAAAATGCAATATTCTTCCAGCAAACTTCTTCTAGATTAATAAACTATAAAAAACCACCCCCATCCTTTCAAGTAGTGTTTTTATTATCTTTTATTTTACTTCTATAATACCTCTAATAATTGTTTTAATTCACTTCCTCCTTTGAGAGACGACCTTGGTCAGCCACTCTGCTGCACCTAAGTACCCCAAATTACACTAATCATTTGAGGGCGCCCACGACAGCGCTCTTTCAAATTGGCGTCGTTGCCGGGGAGGCAAGTAATTATTTCAACCAATTAGAGGTATTTATTTTATTTTAAATTTTATTCTCTTCCTCTCTTCTTTCTTTCTTCTTTACCCAATCTGATTTTTCTTCTTCTTCTTTTATTTTCTTCTACTTCTTTTTGGACCATCAACTCAAACTTCTCATTTTTATTTTACTATGGTCCACCTTCTTTATTTTCATTTTTATTTGATCTATGACACGAACTAATCCCGAAGATCTCTTAGATCTTGACCCTGAGATTGAACGTAGCCTTAGGGCACGAATCAGACATTCTCAATCTACGGGAAGTTTCAATATTCAACCAGTTGGTGAATTCCTCTCTTCTGGAAACATTGAAATTGGAAGCAATTCAAATTCAAACATAAAAGAGGAACCAAATGCTGGAAATAATGGAAATGAACTTAATAGAACCATTCGAGAATTGGCTGCACCTGATATTAACTATCAACCAAATTGTATTGCATACCCAAATCTCAAATCGGACTTTGAATTGAAATCTGGATTAATTAACCTTCTTCCAAAGTTTCATGGCTTATCTGGTGAGGATCCCACCAAACACCTTAAGGAATTTAATGTGGTTTGCTCAACTTTAAAACCAAGAAATGTTTCTGAAGATCAAATTAAATTAAGAGCATTCCCATTCTCACTTGATGGAGCTGCAAAAGATTGGATGTATTATTTGCAACCTGAAGATGTAACATGTTGGAATGATTTGAAACGTCTTTTCTTGCAAAGATTTTTTCCAGCATCAAGGACCACATCCATTCGAAAGGAGATATCGGGGATCAAGCAAGCACAAGGGGAGTCAATGTATGAGTATTGGGAGCGATTCATGAAGTTGTGTGCAAGCTGCCCACATCACCAAATCAGTGAGAAACTACTCATCCAGTACTTCTATGAAGGACTCACACCCATGGAGAGGAGCATGGTGGATGCTGCAGCTGGAGGAGCATTGGTGGACAAGACACCAGTAGCTGCACGAGCATTGATCGACAAAATGGCCCAAAACTCTCAACAATTCGGTGATAGAGGTACACCACATGTTCGAGGAGTACATCAAGTAAGTCCTTCTTCTCTTGAAAGTCATTTGATTGATACTAAGTTAGAAGAATTGACAACTATGGTGAGGCAGATTGCATTGGCACAAAAGACATCTCTACCCCCTCCTTCAAGGCCTTGTGGTATTTGCACTGAGACTAGCCACCCAACTGACTGTTGCCCACAACTCCAAGAAACAGAAGATTGTGCAGCAGTGTTCCTTGGGAGACCATTTCAGCAGCAACAACAACAACCATATCCCCAAAAGAAGTTTGATCCAACATACAAACAAGGGTGGAAAGATCTAGCGGACATGAGGTATGGCTCTGGACAACAACAAAGGCCCCCTTTTCAACCAAACTTCCAGCAGCCTCCACCTTACCAACAGGGTTTCCAACAACCCCAAAGGAGATTCGAAGCTCAAACATCAACGAGTCAGCAACAAGGGAATATACAACACAAGGTAGACTCTAACACTGATGATCTTTTGAAACAAATTGTTCTTAATCAACAGAATGAGCTGAAGAGTCAAGGTTCGGAGCTGAGAGAGTTGAAGACTCAAATGAGTCAGATTGACACCGCCCTCCATGAACTTGTGAGTAATAATTCCGGAAATCTACCTTCCCAACCCACTCCATATCCAAAGGTGAATGTTAGTTCCATCACATTGAGAAGTGGGAAGCAAATGAACGATACATCTGCACCTACCATTCCACCGGGATTCACCTCAAATTCAGAGAAGCCGCATTCCATACCAACTGATGAACAATCCAAGGAGAAAGATAAAGTTAAGAAAAAGATTGATGATGTTCCTCCTAAACCCCTTCCTTTTCCAAACAGGATTGTTCAAACCAAGAAGATGGCTGAATAAGCAATGCAAAAGAAGGTTTTGGACACATTCAAGCGTGTGGAGATCAACATTCCTCTACTTGAAGCCATTAAGAAAATCCCAAGGTATGCCAAATTCTTAAAAGAACTCTACACCAATCAAAGAGGGCTCAAGGGAAATGAGAGGATAAACCTTGGAAGGAATGTCTCAGCACTCATTTCACCAACTCTAGCAATGCCAATAAAGTGCAAGGATCCAGGGACATTCACCATCCCATGCACCATAGGGGAGTTGCACTTTTCTGATGCACTTTGTGATTTAGGTGCTTCCATAAATGTGATGCCTCACTCTGTATTCTCTTCCTTGCAGGTTGGTGAGTTGAATCCAACAAGAGTAGTGGTGCAATTGGCGAATAGAGCTACGGCATATCCAGTGGGAGTCCTTGAGGATGTACTTGTCCGGGTAAGAGACATGATCTTTCCAGCGGATTTCTATGTTCTTAACATGGAGGATGATCAGGTAAGTTCTCATGCCCCCATTATCTTAGGTAGACCCTTCCTCAAAACTGCAAAAAAATAACATAAATGTCAATGAGGGTACACTTTCCATGGAGTTTGGAGATGAAGTTGTGATATTTAATGTTATGGATTCCATGAAGTACCCCTCAGAGGACCATTCTGCTTTTGTTATCTCCCATTTTGAACCACTAAGTAAAAACATCATGGAATTGGATTGTCCTATGCTTAGGGAGATTATGAGTATTGGTTCTGGTTTAATGACTAAGAGAACTTCCACACCTGTTTCTAATGAACAAGACTCTCTAAGATTTGATTTTGATGTGGATTCATATTCTGATTTTGATCATGTTCACTCTGATTATGAAATGGCTGTTGAGTATGCTAATGGATTTGATGCTTTATTCTATGATTTTGATGATGTCTATTCTGATACTGATGCTCTTTGTGCACATATTTCAGTTCCTTCAATGTCTCCATCCATACTACACCCTCCTTCATTAGAACTCAAGCCATTGACACCAAATCTGAAATACTCATACTTGTTGAGTGGTGAGAGATTACCTGTTATCATTGCTAACAATCTCCCTTTTGAACATGAAGAAAGGCTTTTGAATATTTTGAGGGAGAACATCAGGGCGATTGGGTGGACCTTGGCTGACATATCAGGTATTAGCCCCTCCATTTGCATGCATAGGATTCTCTTGGAGGATGGGGATAAACCGGTGAGACAACCACAAAGGAGACTCAATCCCACCCTCCTGGAAGTTGTTAAAAAGGAAGTTGAGAAATTGCTCGAGGCAGGTATAATCTTTCCCATTTCAGATTCACAGTGGGTAAGTCCAATTCAGGTTGTGCCTAAGAAAACTGGTTTTACTGTTGTTAAAAATGAGAAAGATGATTTAGTTCCAATGAGGGTGCAAAACAGTTGGCGTGTGTGTATTGATTATAGGAAACTAAATCAGACCACTCACAAGGACCATTTCCCCCTCCCATTTATTGATCAAATGCTCGAGAGACTAGCTGGTAAAACACACTATTGTTTCTTGGATGGATTTTATGGATATTTTCAGGTTCCTATAGCTCCAGAGGATCAGGAGAAGACTACATTCACCTGTCCCTTTGGCACATTTGCCTACCGGAGGATGCCATTTGGACTTTGCAACGCCCCAGGTACCTTCCAGAGATGTATGATGAGTATTTTTTCTGATTTTATTGAGACCTTCATGGAGGTATTTATAGATGATTTTACAGTTTATGGGTCTTCATTTGATGAATGACTAAGTAGTTTGGGAAATGTGTTGAATCGTTGTATTGAGAAGAATCTGGTCCTGAACTTTGAAAAGTGTCATTTTATGGTAGAGCATGGAATTGTCTTAGGGCATGTGGTGTCAAAACATGGGATAGAGGTTGATAGATCTAAGGTAGAAATTATTTCATCCTTACCCTATCCTTCATGTGTGCGTGATGGTAGATCTTTCCTAGGGCATGCAGGATTTTATCGGCGCTTCATCAAAGATTTTAGTAAGATCGCTCTTCCTATGTCACTATTACTTCAAAAATATTCTGATTTTGTGTTTGATGATTCTTGTAGGACTTCCTTTGATGAGCTAAAGAAGTGTCTGACCACTCCACCTATCATACAGCCCCCACGGTGGGACCTTCCATTTGAGCTTATGTGTGACGCCTCCAACTTCGCGGTTGGAGCTGTCTTATCTCAAAGGGTGGAGGGACGTTCACATGTGATCGCCTATGCATCGAGGACGCTAGATTCAGCCTAATCAAACTACACTACCACAGAAAAGGAGTTTCTTGCTGTCATATTTGCTTTAGATAAATTCCGTTCATATTTATTGGGCTCTAAAGTAGTTGTTTTTTCTGACCATGCAGCTTTGAGGTACCTCCTAAAGAAGCCAGATGCAAAGCCACGACTTATCCATTGGATGCTCCTTATTCAAGAGTTTGACATCGAGATAAAGGACAAAAAGGGATCAGAAAACTTGGTGGCGGACCACATGAGTAGGCTTACTCACACACTAGAGGGTGACACCTTGGACCAGGTACCACTTCGGGACACTTTCCCCGATGAGCATCTCTATACCATCTCAGGTAAGCATCCTTGGTATGCTGATTTAGTTAATTACATTGTTGGCTCTGAAATCCCAGTAAATTTGAAGAAGCATCAAGTCCAAAAATTAAAAAGTGAGTCTAGGTATTATGTGTGGGATGATCCGTACCTCTGGCGCATGTGTAGTGACCAAGTCATTAGGAGGTGTGTTCCCGATCATGAGTTTGAGTCTGTTTTGCATTTCTGTCATACACTTGCTTGTGGTGGACACTTTGGACCCCAACGGACAGCTATGAAGGTTTTAGACTCTGGATTATATTGGCCTAGCTTGTTCCATGATGCCCATTTGTTTTGTAAGTCATGCTCTCGTTGCCAACACACTGGGAACATTTCTAGGAGACATGAGATGCCCCAACAACCCATACTATTTTGTGAGATTTTTGATGTATGGGGCATCGACTTTATGGGTCCTTTTCCTAGTTCATTTGGATTTTTGTACATTTTGGTTGCTGTTGATTATGTGAGTAAATGGGTGGAGGCCAAGGCCACCAGGACTGACGATTCTCATGTTGTTGTGGACTTTGTCAAAGCACAAATTTTTTGCAGGTTTGGAGTACCAAAGGCCATCATCAGTGACCAAGGGACACACTTTTGTAATAGGAATTTTGCTTCCCTCCTTCGAAAGTATGGGGTGACACACAAAACATCAACACCATACCACCCCCAAACAAATGGCCAGGCTGAGGTTTCAAATCGTGAGTTGAAACAAATCTTGGAGAAAACCGTGCAGCCAAACAGGAAGGATTGGAGCAAGCGCTTGGATGATGCATTGTGGGCTTATAGGACAGCATACAAGACCCCCATTGGTATGTCCCCATTTCGGATTGTTTTTGGGAAAGCGTGTCATCTCCCCGTGGAAGTCGAGCATCGGGCATATTGGGCTATAAAGAAATGTAACATAGATTTGGACCAAGATGGAATTCAAAGGAAGTTGCAAATTCAAGAGCTTGAGGAGATTCGACTATCATCATATGAGAACTCAAGGCTCTACAAGGAAAGATCAAAAGCAGCTCATGACAAAATGATCCAACAAAGGGAGTTTCATGTTGGAGAGAAAGTCCTTCTCTATAGTTCACGACTGAAGTTGATGCCTGGTAAGTTGCGTTCCAGATGGTTAGGTCCTTATATTGTGTCTAATGTTTTTCCTTATGGTGCAGTGGAGATCACACAAGAGGACACTGGAAGGAGCTTTACAGTCAATGGGCAACGTTTGAAGAGATACATTGCGGGACATCCTACTGATGCAGTGGATTTTATCACACTGCATGACCCCATCATCACTTGATCACATCAGGCCGTTCCTAACCCTTTCACTTTTATATTATTTGTCCTATTTAAAAATTCTGAATTTCATGTGCATATATCATCTCACGGGTTCACATTGAGGACAATGCAATATTTTAAGTGTGGGGGAGGGAACCTTTTAGTTTAGTAATTTCAATTGTTTTCCTGTTAAAAAAAACCAAAAAAAAAATTTGTGTGTTTTTCAAAATTTGTGTGTTTATTTTACAATTTTCTTTGTGTTTTTGAAACTTTTGGGCTGAAATGATTCTCATAACCATTTTTAAATCCATATCAATAAGTGAAACAATTTACCCCTTGAAACTAATCTTAAATGAATGCTGAAATGACTTTGTTTCAAGTTCAAACATTTAGTAATTTCATGAAAAGTACGCTTAATTTTGAATCCCATGCCAATCTCACTGTCTTTATATTTGAAATCACTTTCCTGTGAGGCTTCTAAACCATTATTTTCATATTATTTACATTCACCTCACTTCTTGAGAGAACCAAACCATGCTTGATTTAACCAGAATTTGATCTATTCCTGTCAAAACTTGAGGGTTTGAGGTACATATGTTTAAATGATTGAGGCATTTGTTTGGTATTAAAGCCCCTATTTCAAAGAATCCTTTTTTATAATGGCCTACCTTTAATATTTAATCCTTGTAGCCCTTAGAAGTCATGCGCATCCTGTTAGGTTAAGCCACATTACAAGCCAATTTTCCCTATCCAACCAACTCTTGAAGTGAAATTGCATAATCTAGTTGAGCTTAAGTGTGGGGGAATCTGTCTTGTGTTGTGCCACCACATTATGTGATACTTTGGGTGGAAAATTAAATTCTGAAGAGATGTGTTTGCTGCTAAAGAAAGTAATTATATTGAAATCTGTGCCTTTTCTGGAGCTTTCATGACAAGTGAAGCTGTGCCTTTTCTGGAGCTTCTAATTGAGGTGGAAAGCTGTTCCCATCTGGAGATTTCAAGAAAATCATGTTTGAGAAGATTGACATTTTTTATGCTGAAATGATGAATGGTGTAAACCTTTAATGACTTTTCATGATGATGGAGCTGAATTGATACTATGGGGATTGAAGAGAAGACCATATTTAAGTGAAAATTAGATTAATGCAATTTTGCTTTAAAAGAGTCAAGCCCTCCTCATTCAGCCTCAGAGTTTTTCACATCTTAATCCTACCAACCGAAAGCCACAGAACAACCCTGAAAAGTCCTCATGATAAACATATGTCCTTGACTCACATCGGGTAGCGATGTAGGAATCTATCAAGCCTATGGTGACCCTTGTATGAGTTTGGATGAGAAAGACATTGCAAAAAAAATTGATATTTGAGTGATGAGAGAAAATTCAAGCGAGGTAAGTGTTTTGTGCATGGGCGGATAAATGAAGTGGAAATATATTGAATGATATAAATGGAGAACTTGAAATAAGGTTTTTTATGAGGCATGATATCTTTTTTATTCTTGGTGTGAAATTGATTGATCTTAAAGATATGTGTTTTAAAATTGGTTTTGATTTGATATTGATGTTTACTTGATATGAGGTTTTGCCCAGGTGTGCAAAAGGGTAAGTGTGGGGGAGTTGATAAAACACTATTTTATTGAATATTTTATTGATAATAAATGATATAATTTCCTCACATTGTGTTAAACATGTTTATTTATAAAATATTTGGGATTTGATCATTCATTTGAAAATTTGGTGAAAATTCCAGTTTTACCCTTAATAGTGCACTGTAGTATTTCGAATATAAATATTTTTATATTTATTATTTGACTTTGAAATTTTTTAACCGTGTTCCTAACTTAATTATCTACAACTTTTATTCAGGACACTAGAGCTAAAGAGTTCCTTTGGTTGTTGAAATTGGGCCATGAAGTAAAAGTTGGGCTGGGCTCGCCAGAATGGAGAAGGTTCTGTATTTGGGCCATATCCTCTACATACGGGCTTGGATTGAGCCCAAATTTTGAGGAAAGCTCGAGGCCATGATGTGGAACAAATCATCCTTCTGGAAGGACGGTCAATTCACGCGTTTTGGAGGTCAAATTGTCGGTGAAAGTTGGAATAAAATATTTATCCGAGATTTTCATTTCACACTTAAGAAGTTATGTATCCCTAGCCCTCACAAACTCTATTTAAAGGGGGTTTTAACTCTTTTAGAGGGATGGTCGAGGATTTGGGAAGGTTTGGCCGAAAGGGTGTCTCTTGGGAGCCCCTCATAACTCTTGGAAGAAGTAAGCCTTTGTGCAAACCTCTCTTCCAAAAAGGCTCTCCTCTCTCACCTCTTCTTTGTATTTCTTTTCTTTCATGTTTGTTTCTTGAATTTTTCTTCAAATAATATTCTGTGTTCATCCCTATTCTTCTTATCTTAATCCTATTAATTGGGTTGGAATCAAGAGTGGAGACAAGATTGGGTTCTACCCTTTCAATCCATTGCTTATGCAAAACGTCTCCACGATGACTACACCACCCATGGAAGAGTAGTTCTTTTTAGTAATCGATCGACCTCTATCCTTCTTCATTCATTTATTTTGAATCAATGAGCTACTGTAATTCACATATTATGATATATTAATTGAGTTTTTAATTTAAATTAAACTAAGCAAGAAATTGAATAGTTAACACAAAACACACGAGGTCGGGAATTGTGTGAACTTTGAGAGCGCAACCTTAACCGGTAATTCAAAACCACATGGGATCAATTTGTAGAGTTCAAATATAATCCCTAAACTCAATTAATCCTCATTTCTAGAGTGGTTATGTGCCTTAATTTACCACTGATCATAAGCTAATTTTAGAACATCAATCAAAGCAGGGTGTTGCGATTGCATGTTCCGAAGTTAGCCTAAGGTTAAATTCACTTCAATCTTCGGGGTAAAGTTAATTCTCATAGGGTTCGGGATTTAACAAATTAAGGGATCATAATTAAGTGAATATTAATTTAAATGATAATGATTAATAAATGATTGAAGAGTTAGAGTTAGATCGATTACGTCTTTTAAATATTGTCTAAACAAACATCTTTTTGTTGTGTCATTCTAATCGAAACTTCATTTCAAAATTAAAAACAAAAAAAAATGCAATCTTCTTCCAGCAAACTTCTTCTAGATTCATAAACTATAAACAACCACCCCCATCCTTTCAAGTAGTGTTTTTATTATCTTTTATTTTACTTCTATAATACCTCTAATAATTGTTTTAATTCACTTCCTCCTTTGAGAGACGACCTTGGTCAGCCACTCTGCTGCACCTAAGTACCCCAAATTACACTAATCATTTGAGGGCACCCACGACAGCGCTCTTTCAGTCACATTTCTTACCATAAAGGTAGTGCCGCCAGATTTTCACATAAAAAAGCATAGATACCATCTCTAGATCATGTTTTGGGTAGTTATTCTTATGGATCTTAAACTGTTGTGAGGCATAGGCTATCAAATTATCATTTTTCATGAGTACTCAACCCAAGACATTCTTTGAAGCATCGCTGTATATCACAAAAATTTCCCCACCTTCTGATAATGTGAGTACAGGTGTAGTGATCATCCTTCTCTTTATCTCCTTGAAGCTTCCCTCACATTATTCCATCTAGACATACTTTACCCCTTTCCTTGTTAACTTAGTTAGTAGGCTTGACAATCATGAGAAATTTCTCAAAAAATGTCAGTAGTACCCAGATAATGCAAGAAAACTATGGATTTCGTTGACACTAATGGTCCTGGGCCTTTCCTCAATCACCCCTTTTTTAAGGGTCCACAAAAATTCCCTCAATTGTGATCACATGTCCCAATAACGTGACTTTCATCATCCAAAAGTCACACTTGCTGAACTTGGCTTACAAGTTCTCCTTTCTCAATATCGCCAGCAAAAGTCTTATATGTCCATGATATTCCTCTATTATATTGATGTATATAAGAATATCATCAATAAAAAATACCAAAAATATGTCGAGGTAATGTCTAAAGACTCTATTCATAAATTCCATGAAGATTGTAGGGGAATTAGTAAGTACAAAGGGAATAACAGGAAACACATAATACACATAACTTGTACAGAAGGTAGTCTTCTGAATATCTTCTATCTTCAACTTAAGATGCTGATATCCAGAATAAAGATCCACCTTTCAGAAGTATTGAGCTCCTCTTAAATGATCAAACAGGTCATTAATCCTTGAAAGAGGATACTTGTTCTTTAAGGTGATCTTGTTGAGTTCCTGATAGTTGATACATAACTGCATTGTTCCATCCTTCTTCTTCACAAAGAGTACTATTGCACCCCAAGCTGATGCACTAGGGCATATAAATCATTTTTCTAGATGATCTTTTAGCTTCTTCTTTAACTTCTTCAGTTCTATAGGAGCCATATTATAGGGACACTTTGAGATAAGAGTAGATTTGGGTATGAATTCTATTGAAAAATCCACCTCACCATCTGGGGGATGTTCAGTTAACTCTTTAGGAAATACATCAATGAATTCCCTCATAATGGGCATTTCTACAAGGTTGTCACTTTTCTTTGACTCAAGAATTTGGGTGATGTATGATTCTTCATAGAGAATCAACACCCACATAGTTGAAGTATTTTTCAAAGGATATTCATGATCTTACTTTCATTTGTAGAGGATCATGGGATGGTTCGGAAGTTGATATGTTCTCTATATAACGAGAGCCAACCCATTCCCATTATAGCATCGAATTTCACCAAGGGATGTATTACAAGATTTGTTGGAAGAATCTTCCAACATACACTAATATGAGAAGTGTCAAACACTTGGGTTTCAATTATTAAACCACTTGGTGTTTTTACTGATATATCTACTTCATGGTTTGTGGCTTCAATTATATAGATCTAGAAAACTTCCAAGATATAAAAAAATGCATATAACCCAAATCAATTATGACTTTTTCTATTCTTGAGTGAATAATAAGTGTACCTTGTATGACTTTATTATGTTTCACCACTTCAGCAGTATTTATGGTATAAGACTTCCCTTTTTCCTCGGGAATTTGTGGCTACTAACGTTGATTACCCTCAAGAACTCAAGATTTAGTGAATTGGCTTGCATAGTGAATTTTCTCCCTACAGTTGTAGTATTGAACAATGGGTGGTTCTCTCCTTTCTTACACTACATTATCCTTAATTTCCATGTCTCTTCGACACTCTTGAGCATTGTGGACTTCTTTCTCAAACTTTATTCATTTTCCTGTCCCTTTGAGGTTGTTACCATGTTGCAACTTCCCACATTTCTGGCATATGGGTTGTTGAGTTTTCTTCCCACTTTTATCATTAGATCCTCCAGCTTGGAACACCATATTTTTTTATTATCACCATAGTCATGGGACCATTCCCCAAACTCCATCTCCACTTTGAGAGCACATAGAACAACTTCTTCATAACTCCCAAAGTCTCAAATTACAAGAGCCTTTAGAAGGTGTGGTTTTAATCCACTAAAGAATCTATCAATTTGGCTATCATTGTTGATTAAAAAACATGATGTGTACCTTGCAGGACTTGTGAAATTCACTTCCTAGGTTTTGAAAGATTTTACTTTTTTTTTAGCTCAATGAATTCACTCCCCATCTTCTTATGAACATTTCTTGGGAATACTTGTTAAGAAACATGAACTTAAATCTTTCCAATTCCATCTCTTCAATTTAATCACATGGTTTGGTGTCCTTAATAAAATCCCTCCATTGATTGGCCTCTCTATCTAGTCAATAAATGGATAAAGTCACCTTTTCTGTATCATAATAGTGAATAACATAAAATATTTTCTCCATGGAGTTAACCCATTATTCTACAACTAGTGGACCAAAAGAACCATTAAATTCCAGTGGTCGTTTTTTGTATAAAACACTCGACCGATAGTTTCTCCCTCTTTGTTTAAGGAGGACATTCCACATTATTATGGTTATTATTCATAGCCAAAGATAGTTATGTAAACATCACCATGATGTTTTGAACTCCACATCGCAAAGAATTGGGAATTTCATTCGGGAAATCATTTCATTGGACCTTACGTGAGTTGTTGGGCTGGTTTCTCCTCGTTCCCACCATTTTCAAAAACAGAAAAGGTTATAAAAAAACATAAGTCAACAATTCATGAATAAATTACTTTTTAATTTTTAAAATCTTCACTAAAATCATTACTTATGGTATCCTTATATAAATTTTCATGTGTGCACATTTGTACTCAGTCTCATACTTGAGGTTTTCTCTAGGATTCACTAAACCTAATTCCCAAATTAACTAAACCTTGCCTCTGATATAAACTATAGAGACCCATAAATTTATTAAATTACTATTAAATCATTATAAAGATAAAAAAACATAATAGTATTACACCATGTGGATCTATAGGTTTAGTGTCTTGGGAAAAGTAGGACCAAACATAACATTTAGAACATCAAGCATAAACATTTATTTAATTACTTCCACTATAGCTTCATATTAGTAGTCCAGCTCTCCTTAGAATATGTATTCACTTAAGGATGTACATCAAAAATGGTTGAGCTATAATCCTAGTAAGATGATATATAAGAAAAATATAGCATGGGGTAAGCATAACCATAACATCATCATCAAAATCAATAGAGGAAACATTAATAAAAGACTTGAAATGTGGCAATGCATAAAAAATGAAACACCACGTCCTAGTGGTCATCTACCACACATAGTTGTAAAAAAAAATATCATCATGTTCACACATCATTTCACTTTAACTCATAAGGTTCATCACTTTACCCAATTCATTAGAGCGCTGTATAATTCTGGGCGCACCCATCACATTCAAATATCCATATTCCGCAATATAATTCTGGGTGCACCTGTCACATCATTAAATTTTCACTATAATGAATGACACATAGAAAATATATCAATCATGAAAATAAATAACCTTGTAAATGAATTTGTTTAAACTCAAAATAACACATTTATAATCTTTGGTTTCCCAAAAGAAAGAGGGAATAACATACTTGATACAAGAACCATCGAACTTGCATGATAAGTAAAAGGTGTGTTCTTGAAAGAAGAGTTATATTGGGAAATATTTTTTTGACATAAAATCTAGTGGAGAACATTTATATACACTAATAGGTAATATAATGACAAAAAATTTATTTTTAAGTACTAACTATACCAAAAATGGAGTGAAAAATGGAGAACTCGAAGAAAGAAAGTTGGGTTCGAGAATTTCCCCTTACCTTGTATTCGAATGATTTTGTCACTTTAAAGTCCTATATAACCAAATTAGATTCATTAATTAACAATTATAGAAACTATTATACATTAATAATATTCATTACAGTTTTATTAAGATCATTTATGGTTTTTTTGGTGAGTTATATAGTTTAAATTCATTGTTTAGGAATGATGGTTTTTATGGTTTTCTTGAACGGTTCACTTGTATTTTTGAATGTATGTTTGTGTAGAAAATGGATACACATACAGAAAATTTATTACATGTTATTAATGATATTATAGGAGTTTAAATAATCTTATAATGAAATATTTTATATACCATGTGGATGAGTCATTTGTTATGATTTAATGATGATCGTTTTAGGTTAATTTGGGTGGTTTTTGGATCACAATGAACATGTTTTTATTTATCATTTAGTAATATGTATATAAGTTGGTTTATTTACATTAAATAGGATGTAATAAATATAAAATAATTTGGTTCAAGCATAAAAATAGTTTCATGATAAGATCTAAAGGTGTTAAAGGAAATTGAATACATGTCGTTCTTGAAGGTGATAAATTAACACCTCACAAACAACATTTTCCGTTCTAAAGTAAAAAGAAGAGGATAAGGTGGTTGAATGATATAATATCCCATTATTATCATAAAATTATATTATATTTATGATACTAGAGTTACCATACCATGTGGATGAATATAGGTGGTAATAGAATAAGAAAAGAACTTGAAATTGAAAGGAAATTAAAGGAAAAGAGAGAGGGAAATTACCTCTTTAGTTATCCTCTTGATATCCTCCTTAAGGAACCTTGGCATTGTATTCTCATGGGACCAAAATCTTGTGGAAGTGGGGTGGGGTCTAGGGAATATTTTTTTGTATAGTTTAGACATGTATTTAAGCTTGAGAGGTGTGAGGAAATGAGGGTGTGAAGGGTGGAATTTATAGTTGAGGAAGGAGGGTTTTACTTAATATTTAATTCATTAGTTTATTAATTTTCCCCAAGATAAGAAAAAGAGATTATTCCATGACCAATAATAGTAAATAGGGCATGTGATATAGATATTTGGGTGGTTACAACACTTGTGATGTCAGGAATAGTGGATTTAAATTATAATTTATTTATACAGTAAATTAATGCATTTTACTATTCACAAAATTCAAGTATTTTAAAAAAATCCCATGTATCCCCCCAACCATTTTCGACGTGTAGAATCCAAAATTGAAGTCCATTTTTTAAAAATAATTTTATAAATATGGGGAATTTAATTCTAAAATAAAATAATATTTTATTCGAAAAATAACAATTTTAAAACAATTATTTTCTTATTCCATGATATAGGTACAACATACTTTCACTAAAATATTATATATATACTATCATATGTAATGTTAGGTTATGTCACTATTAATATTGGTAACATTACTATTCATAAGGTTATGTTAATATTCACCAAAAAATTATGTTTTCCTATCGAACTCCAAACATCTTACTGATCACAACCGTGTATGTCAGATTTTCAAAATTCAAAACCTAGAAGTGGAAAAATTATGTTTAATGATCATGTAGTATTTAGTATCATGATATTTCATTGTGATTCCAAATGTGATTATACTATAAGTAATAATTATAATAATTTAATTCCATTGATAAAACTTTGGGTCGTTACAGTGGATAAGGAATCCAGAAAAAATTTGTTCTGAGATAATAGAGTAGGACTACTCTAGGTAGTGAGGGTGTACCATAGAGTTGTGGTTCCAGCCAAATAATATTTTTGTAAAACCTACACATGAGTATTAGGGTTTCAGACCCTCTATGGTGATATGTATGATCTTAGTAGCATGTAATCTTGTATCTCCTCATTTGGATATAAGTTTATTACATAGTTTTAAATCTAAACCTATGTTGGAAAGGCTTGGGATTTGTATATAGTATTATGTTGGAGTCATGGAACTTGATACTCTGATGGGGACCAAAATGGATGGTGTAATCAAGTTTAGGGAGTGACCCATTGAGGTTGGTTACTATGACTTTTTATGGGATATTTTTTCCTCAAGATGATTAGTTTGACATCATACTCAGAATAGAATGGATAGTTTCTTACCAAGCCTATGTTGATTACTATCACTGGAGGGTGATGTCCACATCACAATAGGGTGGAGTTTATATTCACAAAGGTTAATGAGATGTCCAGGAGAGCCAAGACGGACTAGAGAATCATGGGATGGGTGGGGTGAAAATAATGATTTCTAGTTTATATTTGGATGATCAAGGAGTGTGTCAGGAATATTTCTCTCTAGTAGTTGAGCCTTTTAGGTACATCTTCCTGGATGACTTTTCTAAGTTATCTCCTAAGGGAGAGGTGAAGTTCTCCATAAAGATAGTTCCAAGAGATGCATTGATATCTATTCATCCTTACAAGATGGCTAATACAGAGTTTCATGATCTCAAGAGGTAGCTAGAGGACATGAAGACAAAGGAGGTTTTTCAAAGCAGTACTTTTATGTGGGGTTCATTAGACCTTTTTGTGAAAATGGTGGATGGTACCCTTAGGTTGTGTGCAGATTATTAGAAATTGAAGCACTTTAATATTAATAACCGGTATCCCTTGTGAGGATAGATGAACTTTTTGATCTGATTAAAGGAGATCGAGTGTTCTATAAAATTTATTTGAGATCTAGATATCATCAGGTCCATGTTCAACCTATATAAATACTTTGTATAGATTTTCATAGAAGGTGTGGTCTATACGAGTATCTAGTTATGTTGTTTGGTCTCATGAACACACCATCAATTTTCATGATTCTTTTGAACTGAGATTTCCATCCTTATCTAGATTCATTTGTGGTGGTTTTCATGGATGATATCTTGGTGTATTCTCACAATCAACACGACCATCCCAAACATATTGGAATCATTTTTGATACACATAGAGAGCATCAGTTTTATGATAATATGACAATGTTCCACCTCTATAAGGGTAAGATTCACTTCCTGGGTTATATTATCTTAGATAAAAAAGTTTTAGTTGAAGTAGAGAGGGAAATATCTATATTTTCTTAGGAGATTCCCAATAACATTTTTGATATATAAAGTTTCATGGGGATAGTTGGATATTACAAGTGTTTCATATAGGGCTTCTCATTCTTAGAAACACCATTGATGGGATTGAATATGAAGGGTGAGAATTTTGTATGGTTAGATACCAGTGAGACAACTTTTAAGGAGATGAAAGGGAGACCGAATTCAGCATCGATACAGATTCTACCAAAGTCGGGAAGGATCTACCTGGTGTATTATGATGAATCAAGTATTGGTCTGGGAGTTGTTATTATATAGGGAGATGGAGAAATGGTGTCTGGGTCTCGACAGTTGAGGCCACACAATAGGAACTACCTGATGCATCATCTGGAGCTAGCTATAGTTGTATGTGATTTAAGCTATTGGCGACACTATTTACATAGATAGAATTTTATATTTTACACAGACCATAAAATCCTCAAGTATATATTTACATAGTGTGATCTTAATTTGAGATAGTGATGGTGGGTTTAATACCAACAACCCATCGACTTTGAACATACCTATACATCTGGAAAGGTAAATGTAGTGGTTGATTCGTTAAGCAGGAGGACTCATATATAGGCAGTTCAGGAGGCAAGTAGTGACTGAAAACCTATAGAATTATTCTCTAAGATACACTTGGAGGTGAAGGATAGTCATGGGAATAATTTTCATTCATCATTAATTGTGACATATACTCTACTAGATAGAGTGAGGATAAGGCATCTATCAGATTCTGAGGGACTAGTCCTATGTAAAATATTGGTAGGTGATGACCCACCTACTGGTTTTACTATAGTAAAGGATGATATCTTGTGTATATGTGGATGCGTTTTGGTTTCAATGGGCATACAAGAGGAGCTGATGTGTGAGTTTCATGCCTCAGTTTGGGTAGTGTATTCCGCTATCACCAAGATGTACCATAACTTAGGCCATCAGTACTGGTGGGAGGGTATGAAATGTAAGGTAGAAAAAAAAATTATGATATATTCCACATGTTAGTAGGTAAATAAAGAACATATATAACCAGCCATAATTTTATAGTAGTTACCTATTCCTGAGTGAAAATGGTATGATTTAATAATTGATTTCATAACCGATTTACGGAGGTATCCTCATGGCAATGAAATAATTTTAGTTTTTTTGGACAGGCTCATGAAGGGTGTTCAATTCCAACCAGTTAGAGAGACATTCAATATTAATGAGATTGGGAGGTTGTATATCCATGAGATCATATGAATTCACAAGATCCCTTGTACTATCATTTCAGATAGGGATGCATGGTGTATGAATCATTTCTGGAAGAGTTTACCGAAGGTGTTGGGTACACAGGTTCTTCTGAGTACAACATACCTCCCTTAAACTGATGATCGGTCAGATCATATGATACATGTGCTTGAGGACATTATGATAGCATGCATTCTGAATTTTTGGGTGTTTTCAGAGTTTCTTATACACCTAGTAGTGTTCAGCTACAAAAATAAATATCAGGTAACTATAAAATGGAACCTTATGTATATTTGTATAGCAGGCCATGATGACGGCCCCTGTGCTGATTAAAGGTAGGTAAGAGAGCTTTACTGGGACCACATCTTGTACATGAGACTTCTGTGTAGGTCTAGTTGATCCGGAAGTAGATGGATACTACATAGTCTTGATATAAATCATGTAATTATCTCTGTAGACAACCTATAGAGTTCAAGGTCAGGGATCAGGCCTTTCAAATGTTTCATCGAGGTTGGGATAGAGATGGATCAGAATATACGGTAAGCTTTCACCATGGTATATCGGGTGATTCAATATTATGGAGAGAGTCAGGCCAGTATCCTATTTGTTGTGGTTACCTCCAAGGTATCAGGACATGCATGAAAGCTTCCATGTATCTCAATTGTACCATTTTCATTTACACTCATCTCTTGATTTTCATATCAAAGAGGCTGAGTTTTAGATATATGTGTCCTTTGAAGAGTGTCTAATTTTAATTTTGACAAGATAATGAAGGATTCTAAAGGATTTTTATTTCTACTATTTTTTGGTGATATGGATGCATGGTCATTTACAAGATGATAGTTTGGAGCGGAAGGCTGATGTACATTCTTAGTTGTTAGAGTTATTCTTAGCCGATTCTTGACCACTCTTGAGAGGGAAATTCAAGGATGAATTGCTTTAAGGGGGAATATTGAAAGATTATCGGTTTTCATATGAGGTATGAATATATTTAATTTTGGATTAAATTTTTTTATTACCTAATGTGAATACCCTTTGAGTTAATGGGGGTATAGAGGGTGTTAATAGCTTGTTTAAGGACCAAAACCAAAGTTTTTGAGAAAAAAATAAGGCCACATGGATAGTAGAAACAATAAGGGGTAGGGTGCATAGTTTTTCTAATAGTTTGAGGCTTAGAAAATGGGACATAGGATCCTGTATGGTTTGAGGAACCCATGTGGAGAGAGGTTCATGACAATGAATAAAATTACAGATATTTGATAGTGGTAATTTTCATGGTTTCTACACGGTTAAGAAAACCATGCGCACTAACTATGAATCCTATTTTTTCAAGTAAAATTGACTATTTTTTCCCTAAAAATATTATAAACATAAAATTTAATTTTATTTATCACACATTTTATATAACTCACCCTTGGGAGATCCTCTTGAATCCAATTGATAGGATTTTCCACTGTTCTTTTATCCAAAGTGGAATCGAACATGGTTTGTCTCATTGGATTCACATCAGTGTGTATTGTAATAAAATTATTCCATTATTCAGTAATATTGGTATCGATTGTATTATTTAGGTTCAAGATAATATTATCTACTTCAGGTTATTCATTCTTTTTTTGTTTTCCATCTAATTTTAATAGAACCAAAAAATGATATTGGACGAGTACCCTTCTACATGATTGAGGTAGGTGTTCTATAACATCTTACATGGTTTGGTGTTTTAAATAGATATGTTTTATTGTTATATATGTTGATCCTTAGAGAGATTACACATAAATGAAATGAATGTTTAAATTTAATGAGTTGGAATAGTTTTGGGATTACCTTTAGTTTGTTAAAGGTTGTTAGAGGTTGTTTTCCCAACCAAGGCCACCCATGGTGTGTACCTGGTTATTTTCCTTGAATTTTCCTAATGTTGAACCACCCAAGGGGTGTGTGTGTGTGATTATATAGTTATTGGAAGCCCAATGTTAATTTTATTGAATTGAATTCGTTTTTTTTTTTGAGATGTTCCACCTCATTTTCCTTGTTACATGATGTGAGTTGTTTAACTTCCCAAATGTGAATTTTTATATGAGTGGGTAAACTCATGAAATAAAATTTAATCGGAATTTTTATATGAATGGGTAAAATCATTGAATATAATTGAATGGGAATTTTTATATGACTGGGTAATCTCTTGAAATGTGATGGTATGAAATGATAATTGAATTAAATTATGAATGTTTCTATAAGACGCTATGGGTGTGATACACCATGGGTCGTGATAGTGGAAGAGAGTACCTTGGATATGTATGATCATTAGATTCTAATACCATGGTATTCTGTGGGCCTCACTACTCCTTGGATTCATTTTTTGGGATCGTAGTGGACATAGTCTTCTGACATTATCCTTGGACCCCAATTCATTCCTAACTGAGTTTCTACTGAGATTATCTTTAGACTCAATAAGGATGCATCAGTTCACTTTACCTTGGATCAAGCCGCATGGGGTTTACACTTCTGATCATACAACTGTTCCATGGTAAATTTGACAGTTTTTATTATACAGATCGACCATGGAAAATGTGACACTTTTGAATATATGGATCGTCTTTGGTAAATGTGGCACTTATGATTAAGTGGAATGGTTATGGTAAATGTGACAATTATGATTATACGGCTCAGTCGTGGTTGTTATGAGAAACAATTCATATGTCATAGTCATGGTTGGCATGATATAATATGTATACAACATGGTCTTGGTGATTAATTATATTTAATATTCCACTACCATGTTATAGGATCATGACACATGTTTAGAGGGAGTCTTATGTGGCTCCACAATATCACTTTTTTGGTTACTTTTTCCTTGGGAACTTTACTTTTAGCACTTACATAAATGTTATATTTTTCACACTCATTTGCATAGAAAAGATTGTTATAGACACTGTTATTTGTTTCCTATTGGGATCATATATTACACCATATATTGGGTTGTCATTTGATACCGGGATAGAATATATGGATGTTGGTATGGACCAGGGAAAGAACCCATAGTTTGATGCTTAGATTTGTTCTATGCTCAGGAGCAGGGGAGAAAAGAACTGAGTTAAGGCTCTTTATTCTTGATGAGATAGCTATTTTGGTCTTTTAAATTTTTATATATGTTTTAAATACATTTTTTATATACACATAATCTTATTATTAGATACATTACATGTATCATCATCATATGTATATGATATTATTTCTGGCATTGTTTATATATTTCTGTCATGGATGTTTATCTATTGTTTGATTATTTTACAGATTTTTCTAAATATTATTTATATATAAACTTTTTGAAACACTCTATTAATGAGGTAATGGTCTCCCCATAGACATACCCCAGGCCCCCACTGCTAGTCAGCAGCCTCTGGTGTTCATGGAGATGCGCTTGAGGCCAAGTGACCCACCAGCTCGGAGAACCGGATAATGGTATTCGAGTGGGGATATTACAATTTTTTTGGAAAATGGATTCCATATTTGGAATCATAATAATTAATTTTATATAATAATGTGAATTTAATTTTTTTCATAATGAATATTAAAAATAGTTAAAACTATTTTCCGTGATTAATATTAAAAAAGGTTTACCATTGGGTTGAACTAAAATGATAAGGGTTAAAAATGACCTTAAAATATGTACCATTTATATTTTATATCTATATTTCAACATCATGTCATCAATGGTTCTTTATTTTAACCATTTTGGAGCCCTGTTTCATTTGAAAAATGTTGGTATCACTTTTTCTTTTCAAAAATTTTAAGTGTGCCCTCCCCCCCACTTATAAATAGCCACCCATCTCTTCTCTTATTAACACATAAAAAGTAACTTTTTTACAAGAATTACCAAAATATATTAATTAATTATATATTCACATACTAGAGTAATTTTTTATCATAAATCAAATATATAAAGTCTTTTGGAATAGACCTAAATAGGTTTTACGGAGAATAGGAAAAGTTACATACTAAGCATTTTCGTTTTACAACTTTTTCTATCTCCTATAAATATTCTCAATATATTCTAAAACAATAAAACCATTATCTAATATATAATTATATTTTTTTATGATAATATTATAACCTATATCCATCTCCCCTTCCATCAAAAAAGAAATGAAACCATCAATCAGGTGTACGATAGACTACTACTTTACGAGCCGATGTAATTATTTTTCCATCACAACCTATCACAGGTGGTTATAAGGACATATTTAAACTATTTATATTATATTTATAACATTAATATACTTCTATAATTATAATATAGTATATACCTTTTTAACTTCTATCCCATTTGAAAACGAGAACATTTCTTGTGTGTGTTTGGACTACCACCTCCACGTAGAGATGTGAAATGTTATACATTTTATTTAGAAATCAATGGTAATAAGGATATATTTAATTAATATATATTATATATTAGATAAAATAATGGTTTTATAAATTATAAATATTACTTACCTTTATTTCAACCATTCTATTGGAAAAATATAAACAATGTTCAAGCGTACGTACGACCTACCGTCTCCATGAACGGTGTAACTCATTTTCCCATATCTAAATTTTATAGACTATTAAGAGTATATATATGATTATTATATATGTTATTTATATAATTGTAAAAAATTTGGAGAATACATAACCATGATCAAAGTAAAAGGACTGAAATTACTGAACCAAAACATACATAAAAAATGAAGCAATTATTACCCAAAAGAGTGATTTTAATAAAGAATATTCATTACACGGGTAATAAAATAATATTAGTAAATAAAATATGATATTTATATATTATTATGGTTTTATAATATATTTATAATAATCCTATATTTATTATAAATGAGTTTCTAACATGAACGAAGGAAATCAGACCTGAGGTAAGGGTTTCTCATCTTACTTTTACTTCTGTGAGACATATTCCCTATTCACCATTTATTTATTTTTTGCGGTGTATATACTGACACATTGATATGTTATATATTGAATCAATTTATCTTAAATGTATTGAAATTTTAATTGAATTTATTTCTTTTGTGGGGATTAATATTCAAAAGTTACTGAAGTGGTTAGGGATTATTTCATAATCTCATCATTATTCGGGATTATTTTTGTTCAAATATACCTTGGGGGAATTGTTTCATATATATATCATAAACCCAATATTTTTTCCTATAATATAGTTATTAATAATACTTTATAGTAATAGGAAAATATTCATCTCTTTGGAACTTAACATGATTGAGAATATGCTTTTAAGAAAAACTAACTTCATTTCTCTATTTGGTTGAAAATAGTTTTTCTTCCTTATCCATGTTTTCTGAAAATCTTTTCAAAATTTATTTTCCTATAATAATATGATTCTTAAATGAAATTTTTATCATGTTTTAGTTTTTAAAATAATGGTTTCAAAATTAATCTCCTTTCTTTTTCCAAATGATCAACTTATTGGATTTTACCGAAAATGTGAAAGGAATCTTTGTTTTAATGTACCCGGTATGTACATAATTTCTTACCTTCATGACCACTCAATTTATTAAAAACTAAATTTAAGTTTCAAATATTTTTTTCATTGAAAATAATTTAAAAAAAATTGGGAAATTTTAGACTTAAAAATGTTATTTTTAAATTGTAAATATTATTTTCTTCAAGAATGTTTTAATGATATCGTAATTGAATATCTATTCATAAACAAAAACCATTATTTAACTTATACCCCATTAGTGAAATTTTATAATTATAACATACTTATTATTTATCCATATAGTTTCAGATCAATTTGAGTAAGGATGTACTATTTTGATACCATTCACTATATTACTCTAAATGGTTTATGATTATGTTTGTTTACAGGGGAAAGTATTAACATTTCTTTTGATAGTTTTCCAGTAAAAATGATTATGTTGATTATGTTTCATCCCTTTAATATGAGGAATTCATTAGACTTATTAAGTGATGGGTGAGGCCCTCTATATCCCTTATATGCATTTGTAGGTCTTAGGAAACAATCTAGATTGGGTTTTGGCCGAGGCCTTACACATTCATATAGATTTGTTGGCATGAATCTTGAAAGATATTTTATGTCTTAGAAAAAGGCTTCGATAAAATATTTAAGATGTATGAAATTATGTATTCCATTATTATGAATTTAGTTATCAAATCCCATGCGATTATTTCATTTTTTTTATATCCATGGATGAGTATCTAGCTCATGAGATTATTTATATGGAATTATTTGATTATTAGTTATTCCTACTTTATTATCCATTCCTTATTTTATTCCTCTATATGCTTACCCTTACTATGAATTTGAGCTCACTGATTTCTTATGTCTCCTTTCCCTAGGATTTGAATAGTTTTTTTATTATTGATATATAGAGACATGATAGAGGGAATAAAGATGATCTCAAAGAAAGTACTTTATTCTATTTTAACTTTTCAATTGAACATGAAACACAATTATGTATCTTATTTACCAAGATTTCTAATATATTTGTTCCTTTGGAATGGAATTTATTATATATAGTGATAATATAATAAGGTAACCATCAAATCTATGCTACTGGGGTCGGGGTCATCATAAGGTACCTCTCAACCAATTCTCATACTTGATAATTTAAAAACAATATGAGAAGATGGAAAAAGTGTCTTGAACAACCACCCCATAAGATAAATCACAAGAATCATGCCATAAGAAGAACACAACTAACACTAAAGCGTGATAAAGAGTATAAACACACCTCAAAACCAACTCTCATAAAATAACAGAAGATTTTAAATTTAATTTCAATATGGATCAAACAAAGAATAAAAAAACATTGAATATTATTCCTTCATATATTACTTCTATTCCCATGTTCTCTCCTCAATACAACCATGTCACCATGGGAAATGAACCAAAAGAGTAAAACACTTGAACAACATATTATCCCAATAGACCTTAATCTCAACTGGTTATTCATCAAAGATAAAATCATATTAATCATCCATATCACCCTAAATAATTACATGAGAATCATCTTGAAGATATCATAGAAGTTGTGACAAATAGAAGATTTCACAAATTCAGCTCATATGTGGCGGGTATTTCTAATCGATATACTATGGATATAATCTAATCCAACAACTCTAAAAACCCAATAAAGATGGGGGGATGATTTCAACCATGACAAAACCTTCACTATACATGATTAAGGGACACCTTTAAGAACGCAAATTCTCATATTTCATATTTCAAATGCCCCTCATATGATCAACATAGAACTTATGATGACCCTAAAACGACCTAAACTATTATAAATAAAATACCCATTTTATTTAATTAAATATCTTATTATATAATATGGTTATAGAAAAAAAATGCACTTTTTTTGTTTTATTATAACCAATTGGATTTAAATTATTGTGAAAAATACATTATAATTTGAAGGATCCATGAATACTTCATTATATTATACAACATGTCCCAAGGAGTATACCTCACTATCCTATAACTCAGACTTCGGTAACTTCCCAAGCAGGTGGTGAAACCGAAGAAATCCCAAAACAACTCATAGATGATTTGTGTGATCCTCCATAGATTCTGAAAACACAAGGATGTCATTGATAAATACCACTAAAAACTATTCACAAATTCATAAAAAATTGTATTCATCATTCCCATTAACTGGGATGGAGCATTTGTAACTCCAAGAAACATCACAATGAGCTTGTAATGCCCATAATGACTTAGGGATATCCTCATACATTACTCTTATCCAAAGATATATAGACCACAATTCGATCTTCATGAACCATCTATATCTCGGAAACCAATCTAATAAATCATCAATATGTGTGAGAGGATAATAGTTCTTCACTTTCAAATGATTTAAATGACAAAAATAAAAGAAAAGCATAGACTGTGGTCTACCTTGTTTACAAATAGAACTAGAGTACCCTAAGGTGACACAATAGGATGAATTAATCCTCTATAAAATATATCATCAACCTTGATCCACAACTCCTACAACTCATAAGGTGGAATTCTATATAGATACATTAATAAATGATAAACATATGGCTATAGTTTTATAATAAACTCAATCTCTTGTTGAGGGGGTAACTCTATAACCTATGAAAGGAAGAAAAAAGGTTACTAATCTACCACCCTAGGAAAAAACACTAGATTATCTTTTATTAAACTCAACATTATTCTAAACACCAAGAAAGATAGATACTCTTCGTGCCTCTAACCCATATAGGGGTCTCACTCACCAAGAACCCCACCTGACCTCTATCAGCCTCATAGAATATAACACGTCTACTAAAAAAATACATGATATACCATACAAAATACAACCAATAGATGTTATGGATGATATCATATGGTTTTATATATAAATATAGGAATTCTTCCCAAGATTGGTGTTTCCCAAACACCAATTCACAGTCTCTGCACAAATCAAACATGCTAGCTTGACCTCAAACTAATGTAGTCAATACCAAGGGAAATGAATGAATATCTACCTCATGTACTAAAGAATGAACTAGAGTGGGTGAATCAAATGATTCCATATATAATGAATCAAACAATTTATAAAACCAAGTGGAAAATAGTAAGATAGTACCTTGCACGATGTCAGGATCACCCAACGCTGGAAAAGTTAAGGCGTGCATCTGGCTATATCCAGCTCCATGACATCTCCAAACCTGATGGTGGCCACTTCTATGGTCATGATATACTCACTATTATTGAGGAATTGGGTTTTCATATGGATTCCATTTTCATGCACCAACCCCTATACACTGCTCATAAGTTAGGATTCCCCAAATATATTTCTACCTCAGCTAAAACTATTGTAAAAGATGGGCCTAAATGGGCCACCAATGAAATGATGACTACAATGGAAGGTAAGTCGCTAAATAATATGATGTTCACAACCTTCATAAGAAAAAAAACCATTCTTGACCTGCTGGAAGGCCCCTATGAACTTCTATCGTTAGTGAAGAGGGTTGAAGATGGTTGAAAACTACTCTCTAATAACTAAAACCTCTTCAGCACAGAAACTCGTAACTCTTATTCATAGATATACTCTATGAGGATTTAAAATGAACCCTTTACTATAATTATATAGTCTTATGGAACATCCTTTTTATTAACTCACCCTTCATTAGCATCTTAAGGTATGAATTCAACATAAACTTGGTGACCAAGAACTAGATCTTTGGGTGAAAAGACTCCTTAAAGTGTCATATTTTTCAACCTCCACTCTATATTGATCTTATAGAACATAATTCTTAATGTATTTAGCATGAAATTGATGGTAACATAGATCTAGAACCATATATTAAAAATAATAAGCATCAAACAATCCTAAACCCAGAAAAAATAACATTTTATGTTAATTAATTACATTGTTTTTTACAAATTTCACATTATCTCCAAAATTAAATCACATGTAAAGAATACCATAATACATGAATATTACCTAGTCCTATAATGCACAAGAAACATCACTTCACTTATCATGTTTTGTAAAACTGAAGGTCTTTACATTATATCATAGGTGGTAATAAAATCCCATGTCCTAGCTAATCTCCCTTGTTTACATCACTTACTAAAACTAACTAATAATGTTTACCTACCAACCCATGCATCCTCACTTGTGTTTAACTCCAAACTCTATCTTATCTCTCAACCATCATCTTTGCTACCACTCCATAATTACGGCCTCCCTCTAAAGGAACCCCACCTAGGTTAACAATGAATAAAGTGACATAATGACACCCCAAATCCCACCTCCAATAGGATACGGGTTGGTGATTGACACTAAGGGTATACTAATCAAACACATGGGAGGCATTACCCTCATTTAGTTAATGGAACAATATATAAGATCCAAATAACCACTGTCCAAAACCATTCTTAACCTAAATAAATACTAATACATGTAATTTCATACATAAATAAAAATAACTGAAAAGAAAAAACTAAAAGTACAAAAATTAAATCCCTAGTAGTGACCATGAATCTCCAAAAACACCTAAAAAAGTTCCCAATATATCACCTCCTATCTCGATCACCAACCATATTTTATGGACTATAAAATTAGTTTATATATATATGGTGAGCATAACATGTATACTCTATAGGATCCTATATGAAACTTCTTGTGAAAAATGTGAACGTAGCATACTAAATTACAATAATAATAAAAAATAAAACTAACTTCTCAACTAAATAGGTAACACAAGTTGACCATCCTCCCCATGGATCACTCGAAAAATAACATATAGAAGTAAACCACTCATTATCGATAGAATATATATAAAAACAAAGCACCCCACTTCCATTTACCCACTAGATTTTTACTCTCATTGACCAATATCACACATATTGTGCTCATCACTTCTATAACTGATGATGCATCCCATGAATAACCATTGCTACATCAAATGAAACCAAACATCTCATCATCATCATCCCCTCCATTAGTAGCAATGTATATTCATTGAATCGACTAAAAACTGTGTAAATGCATTATACCTTAAGCTTCCATAATCCATTCACATAAACCCATGGGAATCCATAGTCACCATGACCAGATAAATGTATTCTATATAATTCAAGGCATTACCACATGCACTTAAATTTATTGTAAAACCAACATCCATCATAACCTAGGTAAGAATACACCCCATACCAAAATCCATTATTGGCCAAGATACAACTACTCATATCTATATCCAAAGGGTGAGTGGGGGAGATGGATAAGTCATCCATCTATTCAATCATTATCTTGGATATTGGAGAAAACACCCTAAAAAATACATTTTCTGTAACTTTCCCCACCGATGTGGGTGGTAAAGTCTATAAAATCATAAAAATATAAATAAGTATCACACATGACCACACTAAGGGAAAATAACTGGCCTTATAATCATCCCCCAACTTCATCACTATAGAATTATGACTTAAAAACTAAGGACAAGGTCTATATCATGTATAAAAACATCAATTTAATATTAATCAATTCATTAATAATTAGTTAATATTATTCCATATCCATTTCTAAAATTAACAATATAATCTTATGAGCCAGTGTCTTCGGTACCAAGGGATATCTTTCTTATATTTTCATGTATGTCATCATTGAAAGCATAGTAATTAATTATGAACATTCATTCATTTAAATATCTAGTAAATACTCATGTCTCATGATATCATCATTAAATATGGTTTATCCATTTTTATAGGTAAAAATATTTAAAAATCACATTACAAATTTATAGATTTAAAACCCACACTCTTTGAAGGATCTATTTCAACCATATCATGGTTTAAATTAATATAATAAAAATAATTTAATTCACAGCCATTAATGGGACCACATCCCATGGGTTACTTATTAATTAATTTAAACGTCATCAATTATTTGGGTGCTTTATGACTTAATCTAAGATACCACATCAAGATGCACTTATAGTGCACAGAGATTAATTATGTTAGGCAAAGATAACCTAATAAAAAAGTTAATTCTTCTACTCATCTATTTAAAAAAGAACCTGGAAACATTAAATATATTGATGAGTAATCCATTGGTTGAACTTGTTTTAACAACATTGATGTAAAAAACCATTTCTCATAGTACCAAAAATCTATTCAACTATCATTGGCATCAACAGTAACTATAGATCGTTCTCCAATCCCATTACTTATTAAAGGTTTCGAACCATACAATGATATCAAAAAAATGCCATAGGGATCTAGCTTCCTAGATAACAAATATAAGCAGAAAAACTATTTTTAGAACAACATGATCATAGGTAAACTAAGGTCATAGAAACAATTCTTATTATCCTTCCACAACAAAATGATCTCGCTCAAACCCAATGAATTTATCTTTAATAAACAATCATTTTAATTATTATAATTAATTATCCAGTTCATTATGGATATGGTTTCAATAATAATCAAATTATACCTCATTATCTATCAATAAAAATGAATAAATATAAACAATATTTTATCGTTACTTTAATATTTTATCAAACTCAAGGAAGAAAAAGTATTAATTTATATACTGATTACTTTAATCACACCATCACAACTCTAAATTTACATTGTTTATCATCTTTTTAACAAAAAAATTACAATTCTAAATAAGTAATTCCCCAAAATATATGTAACACACTGTCTAGAAAAACAAGAGGCTAACAAAAATATATTGAGATATTGTCACGAACCGAATCTGGTCACCGCCAAAACCGGCACCAAACCCAGCCCGTGACATGACCCGAAAGGCGTTCCCTATCCCCACGGGATGGCACAAGTGCCCGGGTATCATTTATTTAGTTTTGGGAACGATTTACCCGAATATGAAGGCATAAACCATTAAAAACAATCAATAAACTGAATCTGAAAAATTTATACCAAACGATGTTTAAACAAAAACCAGAACTGAATACATAGGTTTAGAGTCAATACAAAAGGTCCAAAGACACAATGGAACAGAAACAAAATAGCCCCATGGACTCCACATGACAAGGGGTCATCACCCCCAAGTCGTCTCCACTACTCCTCCCCAAGGATGAGGACTAACACCCTGAACCGTCAACACCCTTAGCCTTTCCTTTACCTGGGTCAAAAAAAAAGGTCTACTTACACCCAAGGGGTGTAAGTAGGGTGTGAGCCTAAGACCAATAGGATACCACCCTATGATTCCAAGGTGCATGCAATACAAGGTGAAAAAGCAGGCAGTTTTAATATGCAATTAAAAGCAGTGACAAATTCCACGAAATGAAACTTTAAATTGAAAACATTTTTCAAGATAAAACTTTCAGAATGTTAACACATTTAAATAGGAATATTATATACTTAATTATAATTCCAAAGACACCCAAAAACAAGGGCAAATACCACAAATCCACTGAGCAACAAAGACGATAACACCCCTAGGCACTAGATAGTCTCAGGCCCCATGTACCTCGTACCTCAGTGTAATGTAACCATAGTAAAATCCTTTCTCGTGCACGAGCCACTAGTAGGGAACATACCCATAACCTAGTGGTCCCCAATCATCATCCACATAGTTTAGTTAGAGTTGTCGTTATCCAAATGCTAAGTGAAACAGGGACAAAACCCATCCGGTCCACTAGCCGTACTAGTACAAATCCGCCCCACCTAGGTACCCGGGCTTCCCCCTTTGTGCTCAAACAATTTCAGTATTTAACACACATCCATTTTAATGTAAAACACCACTGCTGGTCACATACACCAAATACAGTAGCTATCTCATTTTCTACCACTTAAAACACACAACAAACTCTTTGAATTTGAATAAATCAATTTCACAAAATCTTGTGTAGTTTTGCACACAAAACCCCTTAAGAAACCCAATTGTACCCGATGTTCACAATTGTAAGTTACCAAAATAGTAAAGGCAGCCCAATAAATATCCATTAAAACAACAGATCAATTTTTGGGCATCCTCATGTTAAACAAGAAGTGTTCTCTTTGTAAAACCTTCATTTTCACACAAAAGTGGAACCAAAACTTCACTTTCTTTACAAGCACAATTAAAACTCATTATTTGCAGCAATTACCAGAGGGGATAAACATTATAAACAGTATTTTATGCCTTATTACAGATCAATAAAAACAACTAAGTATTTATAGGGCATCCCCAAATAAACAAACAAAACACTTCTTTGGAAAACCCCCAATTTCACACCAAATTGGCATTTTAAATTCAATTGCAATGGAAACATCATTAGAACCAATTTTTGTAGCAATAATAAAATTATATAAATCTGAAAATATGATAAATACAGCATTCTAATACACAAATATTGCATCAACATTGGAATCACCTACCAAATCAAATGAAACCATTGAATCCTTTGTGCGAAAACACAAATGCACCACCGCCGCACCTCAAGAAGGGTAGATCAAACTTAAAATAGAAAATTGGACCAATAAAACCCAAGGTTAAACCTTAGGTTCGAACCCCTACCCACTGGTCATTGTTCACTTCAATAAAAAGGGAGGAAACCCTAAAAAATAGAATGAAACCCTAATCAATTTGAAAGGGGAAAAGAAATGGACAAACTTACTTGAGAAATCTAGAATGAATCTCCCCAAAACACTAGTATCTGAAATTTAAAACGGCCAAAACTCAGGGGATGGTCTCACAAGATTTATTAGGTCATTTAGGAATTGGAATTGAGGGAAAAGATTAATAATAGAAGGAGTTATGAAAGGATCAATTTACCTCTCCAAAATCTGGACGATTTCTGAAATCCAGAAAGTTTCGACTATTTTCGCGACTCTATCGAGCTCCAAATTGTGGGAGGAGGGCATGGGGTCGCGCCTGGGCTTTTTAGGGTCGATAGGGAGGTGGAATCACCGAACAATACATTTTAATGAATAAGATATTAATAAATTAATGAAACAATTTAAAACTGGAAAATGGGCCTTCGGGTTGGCCCAATTCTCAAATAAAAACAAAAATCCACCATGATTATGAATTTATAAAGGCCCCAAATTTAACTTTGGGGTTCATATATCAGGGGAGAACAATTAGGAGTTTTAATGAGTCAAAAATATTAAAAATTGAAAAAGTTATAAATGAAACAAAATTTATTTTTAAATCTGGAATTGGGCTCGCAGCTTGGCCCAATTCATGAAAACTCACCTATTCTCAATAAAACCTTTGGAAACCACCAAAACAAATCATGAGTGGAAAATAAATTTAAAATAACCCTAAAATAGGTTGCGTACGTGGCAATTCTCCCCACCTTGAAAACTTTCCACCCCAGAAAGTCACAGCAAGGTGAAAGCAACAACCAAACCCAACTGAGAAACCAATAGGTACACCCTTGCCAGGTTTCACCCCCAAAGGTCAAAACACCTCCAGTGATCAATGATGGAAGGAATACTGTCACAAACCAAACTTACACCACTTTCCTGAAACAATAAAGTACATTCAGGATTTATCCCAAATGAAAACTCCTCAAATAAAATCTGAACAATACTCAATCAATTTACCCAAAAAAACAACAACATTGAACAAGGTTACACTTCCCTACTATAACTAAACCATTGGAAACTCTCCAATATTAATGTTTACCCAATGAATATGTAGGTAGTTAGATATCTTTGAATGATAATACCTACTTCCCAGACAAGTCCAAAGATAAAAAATATGAGTTACTCGTATGAAGAGACACAAATGGGCTCCCCACCATAAGAGACAACTTAAATTGTTTTCCCGAGACAGAATCAAGACACTAATAGTGGGAGGCCCAAACATACTCTCTAGTAAAAGGGATATACTTCCATTAAATTTTTATGAAGGAATATTCATGAGAATCAAAGTGGGTCTCCCCACCATAAGAACTGACCATCTTAACCGACCAGCATGGGCCGACACAGAAAGAACCAAAAAGAAATCAAAGATTTAGGAAGGGCGCAGGATTAGTCTGCATGGTTTGGGAAACTGTGCACTAACTATGAATATAATTCTTTCTACATGGCTTCCTAGCACACGGCCACTACTAAACGTGCACAAACTATGTGCTCAACCATGACGAAACCATAGGTTTGAACTATTCCCATATTTCATACTAAGGATAGGACTTTATACAAGGGTTTAAATGGCCCTGGGATTTTCCCTGACTACGAGCCAGCTTCTCTCCGAGACCTATGGCTGGAGCTCAAATGATTGAAGCATCTTCGGCCTCGTAGTTAATATTTGGAAACCCACTGAATGAGAATTCTTCTTTTCGGTGCCACCAAAAACTACACCGCAGTCCCAAATAAGTTTTCTAGACATAACACATTCCAAACTCACTTTACCTTATCCCGATATTTCACTGAAACAAGGGCTGAGAAGATACACACACATCACAACTTGTTTCTTCAGGTGAGAAACAATAGAAGTAAAGAACACCTACACTCACATTCCTCTAAAATAGATGATTTTAAAGTTTTTCCAAGGGAGACATTTGCCCAACATAACAGGGACTCTCAGAGGATTTCACTACTTTCACCTATACAGTCAATCGAGTACATGACATCATAAGGCATCACCAAACATGACCATTTCAACTGATATAAACAATTCATGGAGAGGGACCTTATACAACATCCCCAAACAACACACAATTCTAGAAAGTGGCCACAATATCCTATCGTGACCATATTTCCCACACCGGTGGTTTAACATGAATTAATGCATCAAAGAAACTTTGAAGAACCCAAAGGTCCTCTTAGACACCATCAAGACACTCATCCACACTTACAACCAAAGAACACTTCCACATTCAATGAATCATGAAACATTAGAAACTAAGGTTTCTTTAAACCTTCCACAATAACTTTACCACTACAAGAGGATCCAAAAATCAACGAAATGAATGGGTGTAGACTCAATCAACAATGATCGATAAAATATTCCTTATATTGATCAACTGGAGGATTTTACAATGGCGAAACAATATGGATTGCACTTCAGCTATGCATTAACCCTTAATGGGGGCATACCTTATCCAATGAGAGAACCCAAGGACCCAACCAATTTGGTCCATTAGTCAAAACATGCCTCAAACCATATCCAAACACATGAATGGAACCACCGTAAAGGCATCCCAAAACATTTTTCAAAAGAGACCACTAATCGTCCCTACAACAGAACTTACTGACCAAACCCAAACCCAAAACACAGTTCAAAAAGGAGGGGTTCTTGGACTCAAAACATCCCACAACATCAACATTTTCCGAAAACACATAATATACACCATCCCAAAAAAAATCATCAATAAATCATGTTTTTTTTATTTAAAAACATTTCTTTGAAAACAAATGGTTCAGCGGTAAGTGCATCCACCAATGGTACCCCATGGGCCTTACACATGCATGTTTCTATGCCACACCAGGCACCCTCCTCATTTCCATCCCGACACTCATCCAGTCATGTCATCAACCATCCCTCTTCCCATATAACCCCATGCATGTGGTTGCTCATGAAAATACCAAAGGTTAAAACAAAAATTCTTTCCACTTTTCAAAACCAAAACGGTCAACCAACACATCCTTTTTCTCAAAACCGCTAACCACGAGATCAAATTCCAACTCACATCTTACAAAACTTTTCAGAAATGCACAACCATTAAAAAAATAACTCACTTTCAATATATTCACATCAATTTCAAAACATCTCATCCCATTAAAACACTATTTGATTGTTTAGAAAACTCTATTGTAAACACTTTTCAAAACCAACTTCAATATAGTTCTTGCTTTCAAAAGAGGTGTAAAAACACCATTTTACATTTCAAAAAAATTCTAAAAATTCAGTTCCACCATTTCATAAATCAATCCATTCCTTATTTATTTGAAAATAATTTCAAAAAAACTTTATACTTCTTAAAACCAAGTCCTTTTAAAACCAAAGTTCCAAGATTGCAAAACTATAGTACAAAACAATCTGATAGGAAACTAGTTTCAGTGGGTGACTTGGACATATGGTTGGTGGCCATATTCCAATCACTTCACTATCACATAGAGTGTTCTAGGGTATATCCCCAGCTCCACATGGCTTGTCAGGCCCTGCGAGCTTACAGAGACCATTAACCCAACCCTCTTTTCATTTCCCCTAACCATCATTAAAACAAGAAAACCAAAGGTCTTAGATAAATCCTGACTTCCCTAGGAAACTTTAATCCTGTCATGAGGTGTGGTGATCAAGCACACTACCCATAACTATAATACCAAGTCCCTACAATCCTAACTCCATGATATCCTGACTCTTCCCAAAATAACATGACCCAAAGAGTTAACATGAACCTCCTCTGATACCATTTTGTCACGAACCGAATCTGGTCACCGCCAAAACCGGCACCAAACCCAGCCCGTGACATGACCCGAAGGGCGTTCCCTATCCCCACGGGATGGCACAAGTGCCCGGGTATCATTTATTTAGGTTTGGGAACGATTTACCCGAATATGAAGGCATAAACCATTAAAAACAATCAATAAACTGAATCTGAAAAATTTATACCAAACGATGTTTAAACAAAAACCAGAACTGAATACATAGGTTTAGAGTCAATACAAAAGTTCCAAATACACAATGGAACATAAACAAAACAGCCCCATGGACTCCACATGACAAGGGGTCATCACCCCCAAGTCGTCTCCACTACTCCTCCCCAAGGATGAGGACTAACACCCTGAACCGTCAACACCCTTAGCCTTTCCTTTACCTGGGTCAAAAAAAAGGTCTACTTACACCCAAGGGGTGTAAGTAGGGTGTGAGCCTAAGACCAATAGGATACGACCCTATGATTACAAGGTTCATGCAATACAAGGTGAAAAAGCAGGTAGTTTTAATATGCAATTAAAAGCGGTGACAAATTCCACGAAATGAAACTTTAAATTGAAAACATTTTTCAAGATAAAACTTTCAGAATGTTAACACATTTAAATAGGAATATTAGATACTGCATTAAAATTCCAAAGACACCCAAAAACAAGGGCAAATACCACAAACCCACTGAGCAACAAAGCCGAGAACACCCCTAGGCACTAGATAGTCTCAGGCCCCATGTACCTCGTACCTCAGTGTAATGTAACCATAGTAAAATCCGTTCTCGTGCACGAGCCACTAGTAGAGAACATACCCATAACCTATTGGTACCCAATCATCATCCACATAGTTTAGTTAGAGTTGTCGTTATCCAAATGCTAAGTGAAACAGGGACAAAACCCATCCGGTCCACTAGCCGTACTAGTACAAATCCGCCCCACCTAGGTACCCGGGCTTCCCCCTTTGTGCTCAAACAATTTCAGGATTTAACACACATCCATTTTAATGTAAAACACCACTACTGGTCACATAAACCAAATATAGTAGCTATCTCATTTTCTACCACTTAAAACACACAACAAACTCTTTGAATTTGAATAAATCAATTTCACAAAATCTTGTGTAGTTTTGCACACAAAACCCCTTAAGAAACCCAATTGTACACGATGTTCACAATTGTAAGTTACCAAAATAGTAAAGGCAGACCAATAAATATCAATTAAAACAACAGATCAATTTTTGGGCATCCTCATGTTAAACAAGAAGTGTTCTCTTTGTAAAACCTTCATTTTCACACAAAAGTGGAACCAAAACTTCACTTTCTTTACAAGCACAATTAAAACTCATTATTTGCAGCAATTACCAGAGGGGATAAATATTATAAACAGTATTTTATGCCTTATTACAGATCAATAAAAACAACTAAGTATTTATAGGGCATCCCCAAATAAACAAACAAAACACTTCTTTGGAAAACCCCCAATTTCACACCAAATTGGCATTTTAAATTCAATTGCAATGGAAACATCATTAGAACCAATTTTTGTAGCAATAATAAAATTATATAAATCTGAAAATATGATAAATACATCATGCTAATACACAAATATTGCATCAACATTGGAATCACCTACCAAATCAAATGAAACCATTGAATCCTTTGTGCGAAAACACAAACGCACCACCGCCGCACCTCAAGAAGGGTAGATCAAACTTAAAATAGAAAATTGGACCAATAAAACCCAAGGTTAAACCTTAGGTTCGAACCCCTACCCACTGGTCATTGTTCACTTCAATAAAAAGGGAGGAAACCCTAAAAAAATAGAATGAAACCCTAATCAATTTGAAAGGGGAAAAGAAATGGATAAACTTACTTGAAAAATCTAGAATGAATCTCCCCAAAACACTAGTATCTGAAATTTAAAACGGCCAAAACTCAGGGGATGGTCTCACAAGAATTATTAGGTCATTTAGGAATTGGAATGGAGGGAAAATATTAATAATAGAAGGAGTTATGAAAGGATCAATTTACCTCTTCAAAATCTGGACGATTTCTGAAATCCAGAAAGTTTGGACTATTGTCGCGACTCTATCGAGCTCCAAATTGTGGGAGGAGGGCATGGGGTCGTGCCTGGGATTCTTAGGGTCGATAGGGAGGTAGAATCACTGAACAATACATTTTAATGAATAAGATATTAATAAATTAATGAAACAATTTAAAACTGGAAAATGGGCCTTCGGGTTGGCCCAATTCTCAAATAAAAACAAAACTCCCCCATGCTTATGGATTTATAAAGGCCCCAAATTTAACTTTGGGGTTAATATATCAGGGGAGAACAATTAGGATTTGGAATGAGTCAAAAATATTAAAAATTGAAAAAGTTATAAATGAAACAAAATTTATTTTTAAATCTGAAATTGGGCTCGCAGTTTGGCCCAATTCATGAAAACTCACCTATTCTCAATAAAACCTTTGGAAACCACCAAAACAAATCATGAGTGGAAAATAAATTTAAAATAACCCTAAAATAGGTTGCATACATGACATATATACATCAAATCATGAACCCCAAAACCAAAAAACATTATTCCTTTAATTTTCATGTTCTTATTTTTATTCGGTTAATTTCACCATTTCCCAAAATATTATATAATTTTAACCCCCCAATTTCACTTAAAATAAAATAAATTACCATATTCCCTACCTCAACATGAAGATATAAACATTTTATAATCCATAACAGGACTATAAGGGCCAAAATCTAATTAAATCTTCGTCGAGGAGACAGCATCCCTAAAAATTTACACCAACAAGATCCCTCTATTATTTATTGAAATAAAACAAAATAAAAAGATATTGGGAACCCACCAAAATTTATGAAAAAAAATGAAAGAGAAAAAATCATCATACAAGATAATACTACCCTCATATCTCTAATGTAACAACCCCAACACTGGTATCCTATAGCCATTAGTTAGTTTATTACATTGGAACTAAATACGAGTGATCATATTGTGATGGATTTAATGGTTTAGTAGTCTTAAAAAACCCAATACAAACTTGAATCATAGATTACATTTGAAAAAATAAAATATGATATTTTATTTTATTTGAGAACAATTTTATTACCTTTAGAATATCTATGAAAATCAATAATAGTACGCTTCCTAATATCCTGGGGAAAATAAAAAAATGGTAATATTAGATTCTCAGTAAGGGAATTTGTATAATAGAATATATCATTAAATAAATAAGTCAAGGATAATATGACATTATTAAATAGTGATAAAATAATGACATACAAATATTCACATGAACTTGAAACATATACCTGGATATCGTAACTATTCAATAATAACTTGGATATTAATAACTGATTTCATAATGATGGAATGCATTATTTCATACATCTTAAAATTACCATCGAGGCATCATTTTAATACATAACATATAAATGGGTTAAACATATTCCAAATATCAACCTTTTTCATCTCATGAGACCCACCAATACATCAAAGGGTAATGTAATTCTGAGCCCCACCCATTACTAAATACCTACAATTCATTTTTTCTACAAATAAATAATATAATTTAATCAATATTCTTTAGTAATCAATAAATATTTTTATTATAAGGACTACCATACATAATTTCAATACTCTACCAATTAAAAATGATCATAAGGCATCTAGTGAAATATAGTGGATGATATCATTAAATTGTATCTTCAGTGAAGCATAATATTTATCACATGATGTTGACATATATGAAAATAAATTTAAAAGGTTATTGTTAAATTTCTTAAGGAAAATAACCTTTTAATTTTTAAATTACCTATTTATAGTCTAGAAATTACCAATTTATTAGAAAAAACCTATTTTTGGAAATAACCATAGAAACATGTAAAGTATAAATAAATTTAAAGAGTATCCATGATAGTGGTAAGATTCATTCATACGGTGTATGTTAAAACAAAGATTCTTTTTACACCTTTAGTGAAAATTACCTCATTTGGAAAAAAGAACTAATATTCCATAATTTTGTAAAAAAATTTAAAATGTGTATAACATTCTATAATAAATAATTGTATAATATTAAAAAAAATAGAATAAAAAGGTTTCTGAACGGATGGAAAATAGAATAACGTTTCCGTAAAAAATTATTTCGGTCTATTGTGTAATTAAATAGAGGAAAATGAAAGGAAAACATGTATTATCTAGAGATAACCTAAGGAGGATAAAAATATATATGGTTTATGATATAAATATCTTGTAATTCCCTCGTTGGAAACTTAAACACAAATAATCTTGAATAAGGATGAGATTGTGAAATAAACCCTTACCTCCTAGCCGACTTGATATGAAAGTGATTTTAGAATCTTGAATAACAAATTATAATTTATTATACTTATTTAATATAACCATATAAATACTTATAATTTTATTTATTATCCACTTATAATATTTCAACACAAATTTATTAGTAATTATTTATTAAAATCATTGTTTTTGTGTGTTAATTGATTCATTTTTCATGTAAGTTTTAGTTCATCAGTCTCAGTCCTTTCTTATTGATGATGTTTCGATAATATATACACTTTTATATTTGGGATTATATTTTAACAAAGGAAATAAAAAATTAATCACATCACTTCATGGAGGTGGTAGTACACACTTACGCTTTGGAAACATTATCATTTTTAATGGGTGGGTGGATAAGAAGGTAAATAATATATTATATTTAATAAATCATAATTATCCCATAAATATCATATATATTTATTCATTATTTCTATCTTTATAATAATTCAAGTAAAGTGGTGATGAAAAATGAATTACACCTTTACATGGAGACAGTAAGTCATATGTACATATGAGAAAAGTTTTCACTTTCCATAGGATAGAAAGGGGATAAATATGGGTTGTTCTATAATAACCCAAACCATTATGAATAAAATTCCCTTTATTTTAATGTCTTATGGATATACAAAACACATACACTTTTTTTACTATAGGGTTTAAATGGACATTAAGTATCATTATCATTGATGATATTGCCATTGAATAGTGATCTCACAACTGATATAAATATAATTTTTAAATAATTACTTTTGACATAGAAAATATAATGACCCAATATTGAAGTATATGCACATTAAATTTCATTCATGGAATACTTAATACATGACACAAATAGACACCCAAAGATCGTATTAGTTTATTGTCTTTGGAAACTTGGAACATAATATTCTAACATAGTGAATGATCTTAAATATCCCCCATAAAGATATTCCCTTTCTGTTTTCCTACCTAACACCTTTATTTTTATTTTGGGGAAAAGAAAACATAAAAATTGGGAGCTCAAATTCTTAGTAATAGTTAACATGGAGAACATAAAACAAACCATAAACATTTGAATGTAAAAACATCAAAATCTTAAGACGTGAAATAAATATTGACAGTACGTAAGGCATGGGTCCTAATGGAACATTAACCATAATAGAATATAATTGGAATAAAACATGTAATTTTGGAGAACTAATAAGCCCATAATATGATTTACATAGTAACCAAGGCATTGTTGCCAAGACCATCATATTGGACAAAGTCCATAATCCATATAAGATAAATAGAATTCATAAAAATAATTCCATCATAAAAATAATCAATGAAAAGTAATAATAGGGATATAATAATAACCATGTGTCATCTTTGACGGAAAATAATTTTGATAAAAACAATTGAACTTGATTCCTGAGGAAAGTATACATTCTTATTCAAAAACGTTTTCTTTTCTCAAAATGATGTAAAATTTTAAAAGAGAAGAATTTAATTGAAAATAAACATGAAATATTGAAAAGTAAAATTCAAGGAAATAAGGCCTTATGAATATTTAAAAATCTTTTATTTCCATATAAGTTAAAAACTATTCCCCTCGTACATTTGTTGGGGACGTCAAAAAGTAACTCACATGGTAAACGAAATAATGATTCCTTCTAAACCATGTAGTAAATGTAAAAATGGGTAAAAATAAATTTAAACACACATAGAATAATGATAACATTTTATGAAATAATTTTTAGAAAATATGTAGATGGATGATAAATATAGCCTAGTAAATACTTACGAATAAACAATCTCAGATAAAAATGAGATTGCAAAATTATCCCTAACCTTAGGTCTGATACTCTTTGTACGAGTCCAAAACTCATGTATATTGTTTTTAAAAATATTATTAACTTATTTCTAAATAATAATAATATTTATGATATCATATATGATTATTTTATGACTTTATATTACCCATTTATTAACAATTCCAAGTTAATGCAACATTTCGGGTAATATCTCTTTGTTTATCGTATGTGTTTTGACTTGTTATTCTTGATCATATTACTTAGGTCGTGATTTACATACTTCCAGAATGTATAATATCATTTCTAAATCATAGATATTAATAATATAAATATATAGATAATATATAGACAAATAAAATGTAATACACCATTCATGGATATGGTAGGTCGTACGTACGCATGAACGTTGTTTCCGTTTTCTTATCATATTGAATGGAAGTAAGTGAATGACATATATGTACATATATATATATATATATATATATATATATCATTCTATTAGACTTGTTATGTCATATTTTTCATAATTAGGAATAATTTTTATATATATATATAATCATTTCTAGATGGTTAATGTGGAGAATTAATCTCCTTGTGTCGTGGAGACGGTAGACCATACGTATACACGAGCGAAAATATCATTCTATTGATAGATAAATGGTATGTAATTGGATGGTATATTAATTTTAAAGAATAATTATAATATTATAGTAATTATATAAATTCATTATACTCATCATTATACCCATCTTAATAAAGTATTTTTGAATATCAAATTACACCACAGTGTGGAGACGGTAAGTCGTACATATGCATGCATGGTGATATTTTTATTTGTAGGATAGGTAAAAGGAGGAATAAGTTTGTACCATAATTATAATAACATATCTGAATATATAATATACTATATTTAATGATTTAGTATAGAATCAACATAGAAAGAGTATGTAGAAGAAGAAAAGAACTTTGAAAGAAGGGATAAAACTATTACCTCTTCTTCAGGAGTTTTCTTTTGATTTGAATAAAAGGGCTACATAGGATGGATATATACCCAATTTTATTCCTCTAGGATGATATAAGGGATTTTGGGAGATGAAATGGGCCGGGTTTGTCCAAACCAAAGTGATTTAGATGTGTGAGTTAAAGAGAAAGGGAGGTACCCAATTTAAAATAGCGGTGAGGGGAAGTTTATAAATTTTTTGAAATATTAATTTATTACAAAAATATTTTCAGTTTAAAATAGCATAAAATTGATTTATTTCAAGGAGAAGATAATGGTAGATATAAATACTGTCAACCAATAGGTTTTATAAATGTCTAGTTCATAAAAATAACCTTATCTTTTAGATGTAACCCCTAGTTAACTAATTTAACTCTTGCCATGTCTTCTTGTATATTCATACTATATGGTTAATATAGTTAATATAAAATTACAATCGAACCTCAAGTAGTTCATTAATAAAATTTTCAGAATTATCTAAGTCAATTAACCGAATATTATATTTTTAGAACTATTATATAAATTAATAAAATAGTATTTGTTTTAAAAACTCATTTTTGTCAATTTTTATACTATTCATATCATGACTTTTTAAAAATCCATAAAAACATGATTATTTCAAAAAAAACTTCATTAATTAAAATATAACAAGTCATAATATTCCATAAAATTTTTTTATGGAATAAACATTTTCAAAATAAATTTATTTTAAAATTTATAATCGTATTTATTTAAATCATTTATTAATAAGGTAATCACTACATCATCATTGTGTCATAAATAAATTTATTTTTTTTTGTTCATAAAAATTATAAATAAAATACGATGATGTAGAAAATATTTTTGTATTTAAAATGAATACTTATAGATGAATTTATATTAAGTATAATCCAATATTAAAAAAAATTAAGAAGACCCAATTTTATGTCATATTTCTCTTTACTTTAAATTAATTATTATAAAATGTCATTTTCACATCCAAGTGGTTCCATGGGGTCCCAAAATCTACCCAAGTATGCCCATGGTCAGAAATATCTCATCAAATATGATTATTACATGTGTTAGGGTATTTTAATATTATTATAATATTATTTATTACCGTTATTTACCATATTTACCCTTTAACCATGGAAAATAAAATAATTACTAATGTCACTATTCATAATGTCAAAAAATAAAAGATACCTATTTACACAATTTGAACATTCTTATTCTAAGTATAGAATTAATTTTTCCAAATTCAAATCACATAATTTTTATTAATTAAATTAAAATTAATTCGTGTTGTCAAAACCAAAAAGCGTATTTTTAAGAAACAATTTTTATCTAAAGATTGACATGTGTTTATGTCCAATTTAAAAGTGAAATTACATCCTATGACCAAATTTGGATTAAATTATAAAAACTTAATCCAATTACACTTTTAAAAAATAAAAATATAATCTAACTATATAAATAAATTAGATGAAAAGGCAGTTTTGAATTAAAATGCAGAATTTTTCACTATTCGTTATAATATAAATTTTATTAAAAAAATACCAAAAATAAAAAATATGTAAATTTTTATGTCCCTATTACAAATAAGAAGTTCATTTTGTCAAATATAATATATAAAAGTGTTGAAAAAATATTTAAAATGGGTGCGCCATCAAACGGTAGAAAAACTGTATTTTTTTAAAAATACTTCTTTTATTCGAAAAAATGATATTATTCTTATATCATGTCTATAAAATACATATAAAGAATTTTAATTTTATATAAAATTTAAAATGTGGTTAATAATATTCATAACAGCTATATTATATCCCATTTAATAACAATATTTTAATAACATATCGTTGTTTAGTGAAACTTGGTATAGCGTACAATGAAACCTCTCGAGGAAGGTCTCTCTTGCATGTAATGACATCCAAGAATAGTGTTGCATATACTACAAGATAATACAATGTTATGTATAGAGAAATCTAATATTCTTTTTAGTGTATAACACAAGACATCAATGAAATTAAAACTAATCTATCTCATAAAATCTTAGGGTGTTACATTTTACCCCTAAAAATTAATTTCACCCTTGAAATTAATCAGGGTTATAAATGTTTTACTACACGAAAGTTTTTTTCATTAAATCAAACATAATAAAAAGTGATAATAAAACTTCATTTTAAAAATGAATGTTAGAAACATAACGGTTACCCAAAGTAACTCATCATTGGGTTTCCACATAGGAGAACAGAGTTGGGAAGTTAAAACATGGATATATAAGAGAAATATAACCAGGAAGTTCTGATGGATAGTGATATGGAATAAGTTTTAGAGAATGTTAAGTACCATAAATCCATAAATAGTTGATGATTTAAGGGACCATCTGATCCATCAGATAATAAGGTACTAGGATACCATTTTCGGTTTCAAGATCTTTTTCATAAAGTTGATGAATTTTTTCAAGAGAAAAAATAATTACTTGATTTTAGTACAATATCACCATTAATCGTTCCCTAAAATTTTTTCACTTCATCTATTTTTTAAATAAATTAAGTTGAATTTTTCATTCTTGAAGTGATACCAGATCATGTTATATAATGATATGTTATTCCATTTTTATTTATCACAAAAAGGTTAGAACAAATTATCAAACATACATAAGTCCATATATGGTTATATTAATCGAATATGGTTCCAAAAATGGAATTATAATTTACCTATCATATTGACTAAATAAAATAAAGCTAATTTATACTAACTAGAGACTTCCCATATGATATTAGTAGGTGATAAAGGCATGTTTCACTTCTGTTGTGTGTTCGATTCCCGTAGCCTTATCTGACATGACGGGTTGTCGCCAGTCCTGTGGGTTTTCCTTTTTCTAAAACTATACTTTTATAACATTCTAGAAATAATATAAATAAATTATCCATAAAAAATACTATATTATGTCTAACATAATTCATTCCAACCTTTATCCCTAACCAAAATAATTAAGTCCAATCTCACAGTACAATAATAAAAATTACTAGAAAGGTCAGATAACAAGAATGTGAATACCATCATTTATCACCCATATATCATAAGATATATCTTGTTGGTAACATTGAAAACATTTGAATGACTTCATCATGCATTATTTTGAGTCTTGGTAATAACCTAAATTACTACATATCCTTATTGAAAACATTTATGTTTCCTTATTAAAAAATTTATTGGTTATATTCCTTAAGTTCCAAAAAGTTTTATACTTCAACCATGATATTATAACCTCTTGTCAACAACTCCATAATTGGTTCCCATGAAACTATCATCATCCAATTTACTTATTCAAAACCAACATATCCTTATCTAAACACCATTATCTTAATATACATGACATATTAAGGTTTATCTTTTCTTTAATCATGTTTTCTCCATCTATATCCCCTTACACTTAAATCACTTTTTGGCTCCTTAGAACTATTCAATATATCCATTAAAATATTTAATGAAAACTTATACTGAAAACACTTATATATTTCATGATTCATATAACATAATTTTTGAATTCTGAAACATATACACCTCAATCATCCAACTTTATTCTTATTCCATTACTTAGGATCCATCATCTTCGTATTTCCTAAAATATGAATCATGTATTATGGTTTATCATCCTCAAGATTATTGGGTTTAATGTAAACAATACTGGAAGATCATCACATAGCTTTCACATGTCATTTACAATCTCTTTGTCCTCAACAGTATGACCAATACTCGTACCATCGTCATTATTCTATTCATGATGTTTCCATATAGTAAATTGATCTTTATAATCCCCATACTTTTAAAATCTGAAACATTCAATGGTTAACTATGATCTATGTAGTTCTGGTTATTGACTAATACTAGAATGAAAAGTGTGAGATGTAAATATCATAGATTAGAATCACATAAGTACGTAAAATTACTTATAATATTTTAATATGTAATATATTATGTTTAACACTAGGTTCGTCATGATTATCACAAAAACCGAAGGATTGTGACCTACACTTGACTTATCCTTAGGGAATTCCTAAAAATATCCTTAGAAATATATTTAGGGATCTCACTAAAGTTTTCACATCCTAGTTTCCAAAGGTTGACTAAACCTTTTCTATGATACCAACTCTAACGAAACAAGCTTGACATACATTGAAATTACATTTTATTTTTCGGAATAATTAATAAATAACACAAACAGATGCCCCAAGATTTTATTATTTTAGTGTCTTTGGAAACTCAGAACATCATCTTCTAACATGGTAAAAGATCTTAAACATCTCACATAAATATCTTCCCCTTTTTTCATACCTAACAACTTTATTTATATCCAGTGGAAAAGAAAACATAAAAAAGGGTGATCTCAAATGCTTAGTAAGGGTAAATATGGAGAAAATAAAACAAATCATAAACATTTAAATGTAAAAACATCAAAATATTGAGACATGAAATAAATATTGGCAGTACGTAAGGAATATATTATATAGGAACATTAACAATGATAGAATAACATTGACATAAAATATGTAATTGTGGAAAACTTATAAACACATAATATGATTTCCATACTAGGAAAATAATTTCTGGAAACACCATCATAGTGAAAAAAGTCCATTACTGAATTGGGTTTACATGTCATTCCAACCATGTATTAATGAACCATATTTACTTTCCATTCTAGTAATTTCTATCTCATGAATTATGAATCATTACCCAATGAATTGGAGGGAGATATAGGTCCAACCCATCTCATAATTAAATCATTCTTACATGTGCCACAAATACATAAATCATTCATCATAGCATAACCCATGAAATAAAATGGGATTCTTAAACATTATTTCATTATAACAAAATACTTATAAGATAAATGGACATCATAAAAATAATTCCATCATAAACACAATAAAATAAAAGTAATAATATGGATATAAACATAACCCTATGTCATCTTATATGAAAAATAATTTTTGGTAAAACACATAAACTTAATTCCTGAGGAAAATATCCTTTCTTATTAAAAAAATGTTTTCTTTTCTAAAAATGTCGTGAAATTTTAAAATAAAATAATTTAATTGAAAATAATATTTAAATATTATAAATTAATCTGCATGGAAATAAGGCATTATGAAGATGTAAAAATTTGCTCATGTTGTATAAGTTAAAAAAACATTCCCCTCGTACTTTTTTCGGAGAAGTCAAAAAGTAACATGTATTATAAATGAAAGAAATATTCCTTCTAAAACATATAGTAAAAGTCAAAATGGGTAAAAATGACTTTAAAAATAGATAAAAGAATAGTAATATTTTATGAAATAATTTTTAGAAAACAAGGAAATGGATGATAAATATACCCCAGTAAATACTTACGAATAAACAATCTCATATAAAAATGAGATTGCAAAATTATCCCTTGCCTTAGGTCTCATGCTCTCCATATGAGTCCAAAAATCATGTATAATGTTTTTAAACATATTATTAACTTAAATAAGAATCGTAATAATATTTATGATATTATATATTATTCTTTTATTACTTTATATTACCCATTTATTAACAATTACATGTTGATGCAACATTTCAGGTAATATCACTTTGTTTATTGTATGTGTTTTGACTTGTTATTCTTAACAATATTACTTAAATCATGATTTACTTATTTCAATAATGTATAATATTATTTTCATATCATATATATTTATAATATAAATATATATTTAATAGATATATAAATTAAATGGAATAAACCGTTCATGGAGACGGTAGTTCGTACATATGCATGAACGTTGTTTCTATTTTCTAATCCCTGAATGGCCCGAAGGTCTTCAGTTTTTATTGATTTTTGATAACCCCCATTTCAAGGGATGAGGGGGAACCCTTAAAAAGCATGTAGTCTTAGAGATTACTTGGCACATAGGCTTAAGAGATTACATGACCTGAAGGTCTTAGAGAATTCAACTAGACATTAACTACAATGATCTTCCCCTCCCCAAAATTTGTGTCGTGATGATAGATCTCCACATTCACATATCCATCTAGCTTGGATTCCCATGAAAGTACATGCTGGTCCCGATGACATATCCATACCCTCTCATTCTTCCAAATATATCTGGTTCTGCTATGGTGAGTGCACTTGCTCTGAATCCTCCTCTAGGGATTCCCCTTTTTTGTAGAGTCTGTCTGGGGACGCTCCTTTTTTGTAGAGTCTGTCTGGGGAAACTGCACTGATTATGCAGCTCGAAGGCCTTGAGGTGGCCCAAAAGCCTTAAAGGTGGCCTGACAGCTTTACTGGCCTGAAGTCCTAGGTGGTCCGAAGGCCTTAAAGACCCCATACCCAAATCGGTGCCCTAAGGTGAATAGTTCTGGCTAATACAATAACGAATAGTACCTTCTACAGTAAATGATACAATTCCCAGAATTATGCCTCCACCTGGTTTTAAACTTGGGTCTCGTGGATTCACTTAAGGATTCCTCCCCAACTAGGATGAGGCTCATGTGCCCATTTTTTTATCGTATTGAATGGAAGTAAGTGAATGACGTATATGTAAAAATATATATATATCATTCTATTATAAATATTGTTCCATATATTTCAAAATTATGAATAATATATATATATATATATATATATAATCATTTTAGGATGGTTAATTTGGAGAATTAATCACATTGCGTCGTGGAGACGATAGGTCATACGCACGCACGAGCAATCCTATCATTCTCTTGACGGTGAAATTGAAAGTAATTGGATGGTATATTAATTATAAATAATCATTATCAAGTCATATTCATTATTAAATTATTTATACTCACCATTATACTTATCCTAATAACGTATTTTTGAATAACAAATTACACCATGGCGGGGAGATGGTAAGTCGTACGTATGCGCACATGGTGATATTGTTATTCATAGGATGGATAAAATAAGGTATAATATTGTACCATAATTATAATAACATCTCAGAATGTATAATATACAAGATTTATTACTTTATTATGGAATCAACATAGAAATAGTAAGTAAAAGAAGAAAAAAACGTTGAAAGAAGCGATAAAACAATTACCTCTTCTTCAGGTGTTTTCTTTGATTTCAACAAAAGGGCTCATTATGTTGACTCAATGCTGAAATTTATTCCTCTATAATGATATTAGGGATGTTGGGAGATCAAATCAGAATAGTTTTTCTGAATTAAAGGCCTATAGAGGTGTGATTTATAGAGAAAGGGAGGTCCTATTTTTATAAGAGATATGAGGGGCACTTTATGAAAATCATGAAATATTAATTTATTATAAAAATATTATCAATTTATAATGACTTAAACATGATTTATTTATGGGATAGGATGATTATGTATCTAAATACTCTCAAAATTTGGTTTGAGACATGATTAGGTCATAAAAGTAACCTTATCTTTTATATTTACCCCTTAGTTAAATAATTTAAATCATGTTGTTTATTTTCTATATTCATACAATATGGTTAATATAGTTACTATAAAATGATAATATAACCTCACGTTGTTATTTAATGTCTTTTTCAACATTATATATTTTATTTGGCCAAATAATAGATATTTAGTACTATTATATCATTTAATAAAATAATATTTGTTTTAAAAACTCATTTATATCAGTTTTTCATACTATTCATATCATGACTTTTAAAATATTTATAACAACTTTATTTTCCTAAAAAAATCATTAATTAAATAATAAAAAGATATATTCATATATAAAATTTGTGTATTGCATAAAAAATTTTAAAATAAATTTATTTTAATATTTATACTCTTATTTATTTAAATCGTTCATTAATAAGGTAATCACTACATCATCATTGTGTCACAATACAATTTATTTATTTGGTGTCTAAAAATTATAAATAAAATACCATGATATTTTAAATATTTTTATATTTCTAATTAATATTTTTATTTTAATTTATCTTTTTTATAACATCATATTAAAATTGTTTTATTAAGAAGATATAAGTTTATGTCATATTTCTCTTTACATTAAATTAATTCTTATAAAGTTTAGTTTTCACATCCAAGTGGTTCCATGGGATCCCAAAATCAACCCAAGGATGCCAAGGGTATAAAATATGTCATCCAATATAATTAATACATGTTTTAGGGTGGTTTAATATTATTATAATATTATTTTTTACCCTTATTTAGCATATTTACCCTTTAACCATGGTAAATAAAAAAATTACTGAAGTTATTATTCATATTGTCCAAAAATTGAATGTAACTATTTAATTAATTTGAAACTTATGATTTCATATATGGAATTCATTTTTAAACATTCAAAACACATAATTTTCAGTAATTAATTGAAAATTAATTCCCATTGTCAAAACCAAAAAGTGGGTTTTAAAAAAGTAATAACTAACAAAAGATTGACATGTGTTTATGTACAATTTCATAGTGAAATTACATAAAATTACAAAAAGTGTTTTAAATGATAAAAACTTAATCCAATTAATCTTTAAAACAAATTAGAAAGATAATCTAAATATATAAAAAAAATAGAGAAAAATGTTTTTGAATTAAAATGAAGTATTTTTCACTATTCGTTAAAATATAAATTTTTTCAGAAAATTATCAGCAATTCAACACAAGAAAATTTTTATGTTCCTCTTCTAAATAAAAATATTATTTTTTCAAATATAATATATAAAAGCATGAAAAACTATATTTAAAATGGATGCACCATCAAAAGTCGGCAAAATTGTATTTTTTGAAAAATACTTCTTTTATCGGAAAAATGAACTTGTTCTTATATCATGTCTTGAAAAGATATAATATGAATGTTAATGTTATACAAAATTAAAATGTGGTTTATAATATCTATAACGGTTAGTTTATATCCAATTAAATAACAATATTTTAATAATATATCATTGTTTAGTAAAACTCAGTATGGCATACAACGCAAGCTATTGAGGAAGGTCACTCTTGCATTTGATGCAAGCCAGGAATAGTGTTGTGTATAATTCAAGCTAATAATATGTTGTGTATAGTGTAAGATAATATTTTGTGTAGCGTACAACACAAGACATCAATGAAATTAAAAATAATATATCTCATAAAATCTCAGGGTGTTACAGACAAAGGAGATGATTGCCTCATCGAGTAGACTCTAGTTGTACGAAGCTCATTTACAATAGATCAAAAAGGTAGTAGAGTCACTTGGATTCACTCTTGACTAATCCCAATCTGAGATTAAACCCATTATTTTTAGATGGAATCACCTATAGTAGAATTACAAGTTAATAGAGATTACCACTCGGATGATGTTATCTGACTCGCCCCAAGAGTCTATTAATATCACACACCTTACCCTTAGGTCTTATGCGGATGTTATAAGGGTTTATAAAATAAGGTGTTTGTTAATTATTGTGTAATATCTTTTTATAAATAAAAGTCTTATTCCATCAATTCCTTTATAAGAATAGTCTTTCTTAAAAAATGATGAATTTGATAAATTGATTTTATGAGTAAAAATAGTACTTTTGAGAAATATATACTTTATTATATTAAACTATGGTTTTTATTAATAATATTATAAAAACAATTCCTATAAATGATGATTATATCAGTTTATTATCAATAAATTATTATGTAATCAGTTTGATAAGAGTTATGATTTAATATGATAAAACAGAAAGTGTAATTTTAAAGAATTTATTTTAAGTAGTTAATGATTTTTTGAAATAAATTATATCTTAATAAAATAATTTTATCAAATTAGTTTTATTATTAATAAATGATTATATATTTTTTATGAAGTGAAGTGTAATTTTTATTAAGGTTTAACCACTATTTTTGTTAAAACCCATCAATTTTTAATAAATGTCGCTTCTCATTTTAAAAGTAAAAATTCACATATTTACAAAATTATTTAAATAAAGTAAATATTTTTTTTTGAATTGTGATGTTTAAATTATCCAATGGTGATTTTTTCATAATCTTTTGAGACATCCTAGTTTTTGGTTAAAAATTAAATAATATATAAATATAGAGTGTGTTTTATTACATCATAATGACCCAATAATGATGTAATAAATACCATAAAATGTCTCTTTGACCAAATATATGTTTTAAATTTATAATTGTGTGATTTTAGATTTATTTTCCTTATTTTATAATGCCTTAGTAAATCCTATAAAATTTATAATATATTTTATGATTTAAATTCATTTCATTGAGGGTGTGGCTCACCTATACATAATCAAGGATAATATTTTAAGTTCTTGAGCCCTTGAACTAATAAAATAATGTTTTACATTTTCCTTGACTACTAACCATGGTAAAAAAAAATATGTGTTGGTTTGTGGTTTTGAATATTTTAGTGTGTAGTGTTCAAAACCTAAATAAAAAATAATTCCCCCTCCTTTCCTATATAAACCCACCCAAGAACTCATTTTCATTCACTCAAAATTCGTTAATATTGTCCTCACTCTATTATACACTCCCTAGAGTCCTCCCAAGTCACCCCCAATCTCCCATGAAGCATGTCATAGGCCTTTGGGATCACACATCCATGTGAGGGATCTTCCACCCACCTCTTTTATCAAGCACTCTTTTCATGTTATGTCCTTTAATTTAATTTATTCTAATGTTGGGATATATTATTTATTTTCCTTGTTACTAACCATTTTAATTATAAATTATTAGATCCCATTTCACTCTCATCTACCCCTCTTATGAACACTTATGTACACCCGCTACCATGCAGAATTTCTATAAGGGATCCTCACTTTCCTTCCTCTCGTATTTTTTCCCAAGCTTCCTTATATTTTTATACCCTTTTATTTTTCAATTAAAAATGATATGGTATGTTTTCTCACCTCCCTCATACTTTCCTTATTATTTTTTAATGGTGATATACCCCTTTCACTCTCATTAATACCTCCCATGTACACCTGTTACCGTGTTGAAATTTTGTAAGGGATTTCTCTCTCTTAATTTCCATTCAACCATTTCTATTATATTATAAATATAAAATTCCTTTTCATATGTTGGGATGTTATGCTTCATGATCCACTTATTTCCCGTTTCATTTATAAATTATTATATAACCTTTTAACTTTCATCAACCCATTTTATAAACCCCCACGCGATGTTGTTATGCTGTCGAAATTGCACCATGATTTTTTCATGCCAAATCATTGTGTAGTGAATACCATGCCCATTTTTCTATCAAGGGTATTCACCATTATGAACATATAGTTATTTATTATATAACTTAATTTATTTATTCCACATTCTTTTATCATGTAATTAATGATGATGTTGAATTAATCCATGTTATAAGATCTATATGGCACACTTAAGCATGAGATTAAAATGTTCATGAAGGGTGCGCCCTAATAGCACTCCAATGCATTGGATAATGATTAGTAACATGATATGTCATGTTGGGATAGGGTTTTACCTGATTCCTTTGAGTACATTTTTACACCTTGTTGGTACATGGGTTTACCTAATTCCTTTATGTTTATATTGTTGTGTTTTAAGTTGTTTCCACATTTCCATTTTATAATGATCATGCTTTATCGTGTCTTTATGTTATGGTTCTCTTATACTCTATTGATATTTCTATTTCTTAACATTTATTGTATTATTGATGTTATGCCTTTTTTACTCCTTTATTGGGATTTATAGCTCACCCTTTTCTTATAAATGTCTTTAGGTTATTCCATTCAATGATAAGTACGAATGAATGTTGTGATCATATAAAAGAAGTTTTTATAAAGATGTTGTATTTTATGTCTTATGTTATCATGTAATGTTCCTAATCCACAAAGAAACTAGACCTATCAATCTTCTGGGTTTTATTAAGTGCATGTTTATGTAAAAAATCATGTTTAAACATGTAATAAAGACCATGGTCGTTATAGTTTGTATCATAGGATAGGTTTAGTTATTTTTGGAATTAGGATTTTAAAACCCTAGTGAAAACCTTAGTGATAAGACTGGGTATAAGAAAAGTGTCCCTAAATTTTTTTGAGTATTGATTAAGTGGTTTATCAAGAAAATACATCCCTATCTAGATAAGAATAGGTAGATGTGGCTCTTTCATAGATTTATCTAGGGGGAAACCCAAAAACATCGCTTTGAGAAAGACTCGAACGGGAACTAGTGCACACCAACAAGCCTTACTTCACTCTTGGTTCGACACTCCCGTGGGATATGCTTTTTTAAATTCATAATCATGGTATGAACCATTATTAAGGGAACAAAAAAATAATATAATAATATCTGTTATGAAATAGATCATGGGTAACATAGATTGAATCCTATAAATTCATAATCTAAGGAAATAAATTTAATTTATAAGTTATCCCTTTTAGGACATTGGATTCCTGCATTTGTGTTAAACTTTTTAAAAGTACGCATTCATAAGTTTATAGTGGATAATGTAGAACCAAAAACAAAATGTGAAAGGTAGGGTTATCATCCAAAGTTCTAGGCATTCTTTTATATCCGAAAAGATTAATAGAACAATCCAAACACCACCACAAATCATGGAATTAGAGATGTCCGTGAAAATAAAAAATGGGTTAATTATTGCATCCCATGAATATAAATCCTCCACTATCACAATTTCTGTATTTAACTTCATGGAGAACCTCATAATACTTCCTATGGTATAATTTGATGAAATTACCGTCATGTATTGGATTTCCCTATATAGATCCAACATAATTTGTCGCGAGAAGAAAATCACTCTCAGGATGGTGAATCGACCCCCGATTCTATACAAGTGCAAGTAGAAGGATGAATATTCTTTTATACCATCATCTCAGGAATGGATATTACTTCCCTATGAGAACATGTATCTTTTCAAATTATTTAGTGTAAGGAAGGAATAATTATCAAAGACATTCCTATTGTAAGAGAATTCACTGATGTGTTTCTCAAGAAATTTATTGGTCTTACTCTTAGAAAAGATGTTGAATTCTTGATTGATATTATACCTAGAAAATTTCCAATATCCTCGAACCCATATAGAATCGATATTTTGGAGCATGAGGAGATAAAGAAACAACTACATGGGAATATGGATAAAGGTTTTATATGCCCATGTGCTTCAACATGGTGTGCACTAATCCTCTTCGTCAAGAGGAAGGATAGGTCAATGTGTCTTGGCATTGATTATCATGAGATCAAAAAAATAATGATAAAGAAAAAATATCATTTTCCATGAATTGATTACTTTTTCAATCAGTTACGTAGATTAAAATACTTCTCCATGGTTCATCTGTGGTTAGGATGTTACCAAGTAAGGGTGAAGTAGGAGGATATTCCCAATACTACTTTTCGTACAAGGTACGAGCACTATGAATTCATCGTATTTCCTTTCAGACTCACTAATTCTTTAAATATATTCATGGACTTGATAAATAGTGTCTTTATAGATTACCTAGACAAATAATTGGTAGCCTTTATAGATGATATTATAATATAATCTAAAACTGAGGAGGAGCACAAGGTGCATATAATCCTTGTACTAGAGACCTCGAAAAAGGATAATCTTTATGAAAAGTAAAACAACTATGAGTTATGGTTGAATGAAGTATCATTCTTGGAGAATATGATCACAGGAAATGGGATATCTATAGATCCTTCCAAAACAAAATAAATTAAAGGGATGCTCAAGGCTAACATATGTGATATATATCCATAGCTTTGTAGGGCCAGCTGGATATTATCACTGATTTGTGAGAAATTTATCATGATTGTCAAACCCTCTTACCTAGATAACTCAGAAGGGAGTAATGTTTTCTTAGAATGATGAATGTGAATATATCTTAATGGATTTGAAGAAGAGGCTCATCACTACCCATATGATCACACCACCCACAAGTGGGGTTCTTTTCAAAATCTTCAACGATGCGTCGAAAAAGGGCACGAGATGTGTTTTGATGCATAATAATGAAGTAATTTCCTATGCCTCAAGGTAGTTGAAAATGTTTGAGAAAAACTATCCAATGCATGATCTAGATTTGGCAAATGTGATCTTTGTGTTGAAAATATAGCAACATTATCTCTTTGGGGAAAAGTTTGAAATATATACATATCACAAAAGTCTCAAAATTATATTCACATAGAATGAGCTGAACATCTGTTGAGGAAGATGGATAAATCTCATCGAGGATTACGACAGCTCAATCAATTACCACCTTGGGAAAGAGAACAAGGTGGATAATGCAATAAGTAGAAAGGACCCAATGATTTTATCATTGGTGAGGATTAAAATGATCTATTCTTCTTAGATTTGTTGAGTATGGACATGGGAATCATAAAGAAGGGAACATCATCAATCCATTCACAAATGAGTTTGCAACTATCTCTTTTTGAAAGTTTAAAGGATGCTCAAAAATATGATTTGTGAATTCAGAAGTAAGTGGAAACTATCAGAAAAGTAAAATCCTCAATGTTCAATGTTAATAAAGAAGGAATTGTGATATTTGTGTCAAAACAATGTGTTCCATGAAATCTGGAGTTAAAGAAAGAACTTTTGGATAATGACCACAATTCAAATTTCTTCATTCACCCAGGAAACACAATGATGTATTAGGATCTTTAAGAGAATTATTGGTGGGATAAAATGAAGAATGAAATCAGTGAATATAAATCAAAGTGACTAGTATTTCAGAAAGTGAAGGCTTATAGATAGAGGTTTAGGTGTATGATACAACCATTTCCCATACCAACATGGAAATGGGAGAAAATAATTATGGAAATTGCCACTAGACTTCTAAAGACATCCAAAGGAAACAATGCTATATAGGTTGTTGTGGATTGTCTTATAAAGAGTGTACACTTCATTGCTATTTGGGAGTATTTTTCATTGGATCAACTTACATGGATATGCATAAGAGAAGTGGTAAGGCTTCATGGTGTACCACTACAGATTGTATCTGATCAAGATCCAATATTCACCTCTATGTTCTAGAAGAGTCTCCAACATGCTCTGAATACTGAGTTGAACATCAGAATGATCTATCACCCTCAAAATTATGGCCAATATAAAAGGACTATCTACAAATTTGAGTATATGTTGAGATATTTCTCAATGTAATTCAAAGGTGGATGGTACTAACATCTTCCTTTGGTGGAGTTCTCTTACAACAATAGATTCCCCCCAAGCATCCAAATGGCTCCTTATGAAGCCCTTTACGGGAAGAGGTGTAGAACACCGACATGATGTGACTATGTTGGGGAATAAAACTTCTAGGTTTTATAAATGGTCAAAGAAATGACGGAGAACATTAAGACCATCCAAAAACACATCAAAGCTTCCCAGATTCAACAAAACAATTATGTTGACAACCATTGACAATACCTAGAGTTTGATATTAGATATTTGGTTTTCTTCTGCATATCACTATGGAAGAGAGTTATGAGATTTGGGAAAAATTTATTGCTTAGTACATGGTATATAAACCCTTTTGAGATCATTGATCACATCAGAGTAGTGTCCTATAGACTAGCACCCCCACTAAACCTATCTCAAGTACATGATATAGTACTTTTATCACTCTTAAAGAAGTACATATCATACCCATCACATGTACTCAATATAGAGGTAGTACCATTGTAGAATGACCTCTCATATGAATAGAAGTTGAGGAATATATTAGATCATAGGGATAAAATTCTATGAAATAAGATAATTCCCCTTGCCAAGTGTTGTGGAGAAACCAAAATTTTGAAGAAGAAATATAAGAACTAGAGGAAGTGATGAAGTAGAGTTACCCTCATAAGTTTTAGTGTGTGAAAAGGAAATTTTGAGGGTGACATTTCTTAAGGGGGGAAGGTCGTAATGACCCAAATTATTTTGAATACAATTCCATTTAATTTAATGTCTTGTGGATATAGAAAACACATGCACTCTTTTTTTATTCTTGGGTTTAAATTAAATTTTAGTGTCATTACCGTTAATGATATAGACATTGAATAGTGATTGTACAACTGATATAAATATCAGGTTTTAACAAATCCTTTTGACACGAACAAAGGAGATGGTGGCTTTATCCAGTAGTCTCAGGCCATACAAAGCTCATTTTTTCAGAGCTCAGAAAGGATGTGTTGTCATAAGGATTCACTCTAAACGAAACCCAAGCCGAGTTTCAACACATTAATCTTGAACAAAATTTCCTACGGGAGAATTTCAAGTTAATAAAGATTACCACCTGGGCAATGTTATCCAAGCCGCCCCATTAGTCTGTCAGCATCACACATCTAACCCTTAAGTTATATGCGGGTATTATAAGGGGTTATGTAATAATGTACTAGTTACTTATTGTGTAATCCCTTTTTATAAATAAAAGTCGTATTCCATCAATTTTTTTTATGGGAATAGTCTTTCTTAAAAAATGATGAATTTGATAAATTGATTTTTCAGGTAAAAATTGTACATTTAAGAAATATATATATTATTATATTAAAATATGGGTTTTATTAATAATATTATATAAAAATTCTTAAAAATGATTATTTTATCAGTTCATTATCTATAAATGATTAGGTAATCATTTTGAGAAAATTATATTTTTATATGATAAAATAGAGTATAATTTTAATGAATTTATTTTAAGGAATTAATTAATTTTTTAAATAATTAATATTTCAATAAGATATTATTATAAAATTATTTTTATTAATAATAAATTAATATATAATTTTTATGAAGTCAAGTGTAATTTTTGTTAAGGTTTAAAAACTGTTTTCTTTTCAAAACCCGTCAATTTTCAATAAATGTCAGTTCTCATTTTAAAAGTTAAAATTCAAATGTTTATAAAATTATTTAGATAAAATTTATATTATTTTTGGAATCAGGATATTTAAATTATCCAATGGTAAATTTTTCATAATTTTCAGAGACATTCGTATTTTTTGGTAAAAATTAAATAATATATAAAAATATAGTGTGTTTTATGACATCATAATAACCCAATAGTGATGTAATAGATACCATAAAATTGAACTTAGAAAAAATATATTTTTTAACTTTAAAATAATTTGATTTTAGATTTATTTTACTTATTTTATAATGCCTTAGTAAATCCTCCAAAATGTATTATATGTTTTAATATTTTAAATTCATTTTCTCAAGGGTGTGACTCACCTCCACATAAGTAAGGATAATATTTTAATGTATTCAGAACTTGGACTTATAAAATAATGTTTTAAACTCTCATTTTCTATAAACCATGGCCATAACACATAGTTTGGTTTTTGGTTTTGAATATTTTAGTGTGTAGTGTCCAAAACATAAATAATAAAGAATTCCCCCTCATTTCCTATATAAACCCACCCAAGCACCCATTACCCTTCACTAAGACTCTATGAAGATCATCCTCACTCTTAAATATACTCCCTATAGTCCTCTAAAGGCACCCCCAAGATCCCAAGAAGCCTCTACCAAGCCTTTGGGGATCACACATCCAAGTAAGGGATCTTCCACCCTCCGCTTTTATAAAGTATTTTTTTTCTTGTTATGTCCTTTAATTTATTTTATTAATATGATAGGATATGTTATTTAATATCTTAATTACTTAAAAATTTATTTATAAATTATGAGATCCACTTTAACTCTTATTTATCCCTATTATGTACCCTTATGTACACTCGTTACCATGCTGAATTTCTATAATGAATCCTCACTTTCCTTACTTTATCATTTTTTCGATGTTTCCATATGTTGTTATAACCTCTTATTTTTTAATTAAAAATTATGGGGTATGTTTTAAAACCTCCCCCATAATTTCATTATTATTTTTGAATGATGAGAGACCCCTTTCACTCTCATTAATCCCTCCCATGTACACCTGTTACCATGCTGAAATTCTGAAAGGGATTTATCTCTTCTGATTTCCATTCAAGCATGTCTCTTATATTATGCATCTCAAATTCGATTTAATATATTGGTATATTATTCTCCATGATACCCTTACTGCCCATTTCATGTATAAATTATTATATAACCCTTTCACTCTCATCAACCCATTTTATGAACCCCCATGTGTTGTCATTATGCTGCCAAAATTACACCACGATTTTTCCATTCCAAATCATCATGTAGTGAATACCATTACAATTTATCTATCAAGGGTATTCACCTTTATTCACATATAATTATTGATTACATAATTTCATGTATGTATTCCACATTCCTTTATCATGCAATAAACGATTATGTTCATTGAATCCAAGTTATATGATCTTTGTGGAACACATAAGCATGAGATTAAAATGTTCATGAAGGGTGGGCCTTAATAGAGCTCCATTTAATTGTGTAATTTTTAGTATCTTGATATGTAATATTGGGATATCATTTTATCTGATTCCTTTTATAAAATTTTTCCACCAGGTTGGGAAAGGGGTTTACCTAATTCATTCATGTTTATGATGTAGTGTTTTACATTGTTTTCACATTTCCATGTTAAGATGATCATTCAATATCATGCCTTTATGTTCATGTTTCTCTTATGCTCCATTGATATGTCTATTACCTAAAATGTATTGTATTATTCATTTTATTCCTTGTTTACTGCATTAATGGGAATTATAGATCACCCTTTTCAAATGTATGTCCTCAAGTTATCCAATGAAATGCTAAGTACGAAGGAATGTTGTGGTCATGAAGAAGAAGTTTCAATAAAGATGTTGTGTTTTATGTCTTAATTTGTCATCTAATGTTCCTAAGCACAAAAGAAACTAGACCTCTTGGTATTTTTGGTTTTATTAAGTGAACGTTTATGAAATAAATCATGTTTAAATGTGTAATAAAGACCAGGGTTGTTATATGTTCTACCAAAATAATAAAATTTAAGTATATGTAATTTATTTATTTTAGTATATGATCATGTTTATTGAAGTTTTTTTGAATTTATATGAGGAAAAAATTACAAGAATCAGTTCAAAGTTATTCCCCTCCTTTATAAACACACCTTTGGTTTACAACTTGATCCTTCTAAGTGGGTCCTTTTTTGAGAAAAAAACTCTAGGTCATAGAGTGTATGTTTTGAAATGGATTTGGAAAGGTTTTTTTTGACGTAATTTTGTCAATAGGTGTGGATAATATAGGAGAATTTGTACCGATTTTTATGTGATAGAAAGGACACACCTAGAATTACAAAAAACATATTTTAATAATATAAAGTTTTTATCTTGTCAAATTGGATCTAAATTGTAAAATATAAGATGATTTTAAGGTTAAGATATAAATATAACCATCCAATGAGGTTTATATAAGTTTAAGTAGAATTTATTTCTTTATCTATCAGTTTAAACCCTAGGTAAACCCATTTTAACCCTAACCATTATAATGTTTTTACTATTTATTATATTTATTATGAACAAAATTAAGTTGAAACTGTTACCTAATATTAATTATTATTATTAAAAATATAGAATAAATTTTTTAAGATTTAATTTTTATAATAATAATAAATTAATTTTAATAAAAGTGCAGAAAAATATATTGAAAATTATTTTTAGAATATTAATTTATTTAATAGTTAATATGATTTTAAAGAAAAATAAAGTATAATGTTAATCCCAATGGATTTAATTGTATTATGATAAATAAAAGGAAACCTATTTTTATTTAAAACCAAAATAACCAAAAGGAACCCTATAAAAAATTATTAATAGAAAATAATGAAAAATAGTTTTATTTAGACAAAACATTACTTAGATTTTAAAAAATTAAATTAAATGTCTAAGTTCATCATCATAGTTTTCTTTGAATTATATTACTTATTAAATATATATGTTTTATATAAATAATATTTCATGATCTTTTAAGATATTTTTATTTCATTTTATTTGAATAAAATATTGTTTTTTAAATTAGTATTTTTTTATTATTCACATAAAAATCAACTATTTTTGAAAAATATAAAAAATTAATCCTAATTTAATTTTGTAAAATTTAATTCAAAAATAAAATTAATTTGTTAAAATGAAATTTATAATGTTTTTTAATTTGGGTTTTAATCAAATTATTTAATAAATCTATGTGCATTGTAATATTGTTTTTAGAAAGAAAAACTTACAATAATTGAATCTCGAGTGTTAAATTTTTCTATAATTCAAAAATTACATCCTGGAAATTTCTAAAATATCACCTCATTAATAGATGATGGTATTTTTTTCATCATAAATTATTCAGGTTCCCATATCATCTATTCTATATTATGATTTTTATAAAGTACATTTTCCATCCGAGTTATCTAATTCCATTACAGATGTTATCTATTATTGAGAATCGGGTTAGGCAATTCATAGTAAGAAAAATCTAGTTTCAAATATATTTCCTCATAGGTGAGGGAATACATTGAGTATATTGTGTACTTCCTTAATAAATATATATGGAACACATCATGAGCTATAGAGAGGCTATGGGAATTTCTAAGAAGTATTCTATAAATCAAATTCATTCTCAAATTTTGAAAGGCTATTTGTACTTGAGACATAGTTTATCTTTCTTACTAAACCTTATAACACCTTTCCATGGATATAATTTCATCAAAACATGATACCCCACTTGAAATTCTAGATCATTCCTTTGGCTATATGCATATATCTTTTTCTATATTTGATCTACCTTAATATGAGTCTGAATATATTTTACCTTCATTGTTGTCTACTCCATGAGATCTGGGCCAACAATATTACTTTCACTAACAACATCCCAACAAGTTGTAGTGTGAAAACTCTTTTTATTCCATGCTTTATATGGTTCCATTTAAATTATTGAATATAATCTATTATTTTATTCAAATCCCACCAAGGGAAAATTTTAATCCCACATACCTTGATAGTCAATCAAGCATGACCTCAACATATATTTTAATGTCTAAATAGTTCTTTAAAACTACCCATTAGTTTGAGGATGACAAGAAATTCTTAAACATGACTTCGTTTTAAGATCCTTATAAAGTCTCTTCTAGAATTTTTATGTAAACTGACGATCACATCCAGATACAATTGAAATAGGTTTATTAGGATGCCTTTTGAATTTATTAATATAGAACAATGTAAGGCACTGAAGAGGTAGATATTCCCATATAGTGAGTAAATGTGAGGTCTTTATAAGTTTATTAACAATAACCCATATGGAATCATTATTTGTAGGAGTATTTTGAAAAATAATGAATAAGTTACTAGTAATATCAACCCATTTACACATAAGAATAGGTAGAGGTTTCGTGACTCCTTTAGGGTGTTGTCTCTCAACCTTTCCTACTGGAAAACCAATCATCTTGATACATAGTATGAAATTATCCCTTTCATTTTATCCCACCAAAAATTTTCCTTCAAATCCTAATACATTTTGGTGATTACAGAGTTTAGAGATAAAATATATATGCAAATGGTATTCATAAAATAATTATATCTTTATCTTAGTTATGGATGGAACACATAACCTCTTTCCAAATTTTAGCACAAAATATTCATAAAAAAATCCTCTAATTTATCAACATTAATAGCATTAATAATTCTTTTGAAAAATCTTATCATTAATACGGGATCTTATTGTCTTTTCTTGTAATGATTATTTTGAAATAATTTGGTGAAGAGTGAAATTTAATATTACTTTGTAATTAAAATAGTATACTTTACAAATTCCTTGAATTAATAATCCTTATAAATCATCATCATTGTCATAACTCCATGATCTTTCCTAATAAATGCATGAACTACCTTATTAACCTTACCATGGTATAAGTGTATTATGAAATCATAATCCTCAGGTAGTTATTTAAATATCCTTTTCCACAAGTGGATACATATCTATGAAAAGATGTATTCCATGAGCTTGGATATGTGTACAACTCATATTTTTCATCATAGAGATAACACCTCCATAACCACAAGGAAATATTACAGCTTCCAATACAAGATTGTGGGTTGGATAGTTATGTTCATGGATATTTAACTTCATTGATGAATAATAATTAAATTTATCATTATACATAAGGAAAAACATGTCCTTCCATTGATGTTTCACTATATATCACAAATCCATCCCCACCTTATGATAATTTGGACACTACCACATTGCTTGTAGCATCCTGACTTGAATGGCCATGAGAATAGTGGTTCTGGGTCGGTGTGCCACTGGCCTTAGGTGAACCTCCCCAAACGCCAAAGGTTGATGACTAGTAGCGAAGGTGTAAATAGGTTTAGTGGTGAGGCTATACCTTGTGGGGATAAAAATATAATGGGTTGAGTAATAATTTGTAACATGTATCATAATAAATAAGAATTGCCTGACTCAAAACAGACCCAAAAAGTGGAATAAAATTCAATAAAAATCAATAGAGAAAGTAATAAATAAAAAATACAGCAGAAGATAAATAAACATTCAAGAAAACCATCAAACTAGTTACAACCACTACTAAAAATAAACAGAGCACGCATATCAATACAGGTCATACAGATCAATATACAAAAGTTAATGCCCATGGAAGACCACAGAAGCTATATATAAATACAAAATAACATGCTGATACAAGGATGTAAACTAAAATAAAAAAAATTGAAATATTAACTCTATCTAGAAAACACCTCGAGGTCCTTACCAACATCCCATGCCAAACTGAAACTACGAACCACCTCATGAATCCAATACCTTACTTGAACATAATTACATAAAGTCTAATTGAGTCCTAAAGGGCCCATGTAGGGAGTGATAAAAAGTCCCGGTAGGATACCATTTAGTGGTTGTACTAAGAAAATGATTTCAAGAAGGCGTGATAGAATAAATAACTAAAGTAACTCAATGTATTTGAAATGAGATAATAAACTTTTATAGTTCTCAATATCCACCTTGAAGTGTCACCTAATTCAGCCAACACCATATTATCATAAGTGAAGAGGGTCCATTTCCGATAACCCAAGGTACCCCTGATGTCATATCATAGGTGAAACTTAATGTTCCACATCCATCAAGTAACCTAACACCTCGTTCCTCCTAACACCTCATGTATTAAAAAGTAATGATGTCCCGAATGCATTCCCAAGAAATAAAATATGGTCCCTCAGACCCATGCTCAAAATAACATGATGTATCAAAGCCCTACAACTAGAGGAATGATGATATCTTTCCTCAAATAAAATTACAGGCCCACGACATCAATCTCGGTAGGCCTCAACCCCCAACCATCAGCCTCAACATTGACATCTGAAGACTCCTCACCTTCCATGTGGCTTTCTACGACAAACATCCCCAAACCATTTCCTAATATGTTCTACCAGGGGCCTCAACCCACATGAGTAGTCAGAACCACCTCATCAATGGATTAATATTGTGTTTACACGACTCAATTCGATGCTTTGGCCATCACGGGTGAGTGACATTCATCAAATAAATAACCTAAGGCACACCAAATGACACCTCATGCCCCTGCAACCATGTTACTCAAATCAGATGGTCTTTCCATCCCAGTATCATAGGCTATGACCAACCGGGAATCCTCACAGCTTGAAAATGATGTCCACGATGCCTGATCCCATGGTTAATACCACACAATAAAATCCAGTTCAATACCAAACAGTTATCAATATCAATAAATATCAATGGCCATGCCATCCCAACCTCGAATTGATCCTATCACGGCCCCATGGATCTCAAAATTTGAAATCCCAAGAATTACACATATATAAATCAATTTAAAACACTTCAATCAAATAATTCAATTTAAATAGATTTAATTCCATAATATAAAAAATATAACAATTCTATTTAGATGTCTTAAGAATGCCTTGAAATTGATTAATAATACTAAAACAATTTAATGAAATCATTTTAAATCAAAAAGATCAATTTAAAAGGATTTGTCTCCCTGTAAAAATAAAACTGAGGAGGAACAACCTCAACCCTAGGCTTTCACCACTTAAAAAGGTTCAGGCATTCCCATTGGAATCCCTTAGGGTCACATAGTCCTTTTGATACAAAACATGAGTTATGCCAGGGTCCCTATCAAAATACCCAAAATTAACACTTTATGTCACCCCCTAAAATAAATTCAAAACATAAATCAAGTTATGTACCACCTATCATAGACCCATAGATGTAGACATGTTCGATATCGAACTCCAATTCAAAGAGGTTTGGAGTATATATGAGTTTTCATAAAAACCCATAAAATTGGCTTAGATGGAAACAACAGTTCATGAAGTGAAACATAAACAAAGAAGATGAATTACTGGGGATATCCTTACTAAGTCATATCTATAGCATTTGATGGATCAAATATTGGATGACCGCTAGAGGAGGGGGATAAAATCCAGTGGAGGAGAGGGGGGAGGGAACCTCCTCATGTTGTGCGTGACCAAGAAAAAGAAAAGGGAGAGATAGGGTGAAATAAGAAAATAGAAAATAAATAGAAAATAAAGTAAAATAACCCAGCAAGGGTTGCATAGTTAGTATATATAGTTTTTTAAACCATGTGAAAACCATGTGGGCTACAGTCCATAGGTACTTCCTAAGTGGTATTACCCATGTGGCCCGTCACATAGTTTTCACTGATTGTACACAAACCTTGTGGTAGCCCTCTGTAACTATTACAAACAAACTGTGTGGCCATACACTTCACCCACATGGTCTAACAAAATTGTACAGTAGTTCAAAATAAGGTTTTACTATTACCTGAAAGAGGCCACATGATTTTCCCTAAAACCGCACGGCTTGACCTGCAACTCAAAACAGGCCATTTGGCCTTTGGTGTTCCTAAAGCCAAACCAAAACGCCCAAGGAACTATCCAAGCCTCTAGACTAACTATAAACCATCATATAAATATAATTTATCTCTTAGAATTGATTTTTGATCCACCAAAAAAAATTATCATAACCACTAATTGAAAAGTTCAAAATGGGAGTGGTTTTCAACCAGACTCAAAAAACCGATATGTTGCATTGATGAACCTCCTTTTTAATTATTAAAAAAATTATTTACATTTTTTCAATAAGATCATAACCCATTTTCTTATAGACTTGGTTAATGAATTTTATAATCAGGTAAAATTTTAAACAAATAACCAATAGTAACCTGTTAATTAAATGAAATTAAATACCTACATTATGTTTTTTGGTGTAGAAAATTCTATGAATTATTTTTTCTTTGAAGGATCAACTGATAATCTATCATTATAGATAATATTACCCAAAAAAGAAACTACCTGAATCTAGAATGCAGAGTTTCAAAATTTTACATATGAATCCTTTTCTATAAGAGTCTCAAGAATGATTTGTATGTATAACTTATGTTATTCATAAATTTTATAGTATAACAAGATTTAATCTAAAAATACCATAATAAAATTATTAAGATATTATTTTAATACTTTGTCCATCATATCCACAAAAATATGGCTTATTAATCAATCCAAAGGTCATTAAATTAGACTCATAATGTCTATACCTTGTATAAAATGGGGTATTTGGAATATATTCCTTCCTTCTCCCAATTTATGAAACCCTGAACAAAGATCAATCTTTGTAAAATATTTATCTTCTTAAATTTGATCAAACAAGTTATCAATATGAGGCAATGGATACTTTTCCTTCATTATAATGGAATTGATTTCTTTGTAACCGAAAAAATCATCATAGTACTATCCTTCCTTTTCACAAATAGAATATGAGATCCCTAAGATGAAACAATTGTATATATGGATCAATTATAAAAAAACACTCCTATAATTTATTCTTTAATTCCACTTATTCTACTATGTCCATTTTGTAGGGTTTCTTCGACATTGGTTTCACAATAATAATAGGGTAAATAAAAAACTCAACTTCATTCTTAAGTGGATGTCTATGTAGTTATTTCAGAAACATATATATGTATTGTAGCATAATAAGAACATATTCTATCCTAGGGTTACCTTTCACATACATAGGTTGTTCTTGCTCTTTTTATCCCATAATTTTATTAAAGAGAGCTATTTAGAGAGGATCCAGGCATGATTCTGATGATGTAGTCTTTATTATAATGATAATTAATTCCACATCTTCATCAAAAATCACAATCTATTTATCCTAGAAATATTTTTTTTCATTATAAATTGAAATCCAATCCACACCAAGGATTATATCCAATTCTATCATAAGTATTAAAAGAAAATTTTTCAAATAGGTTATATCCATGCATCATAATGAGGATTTTCTAACATATCATTATTTCAATAATATTTTCTATATGAATCTTGATTGATAAATCCATTTTTAGTTTTCTAGTGAAAAATATAATTTTATTAGGAAATATGGAATATATAAAATAATGTGAGGATCCAAAATCAAATAATTCATTAGCTAACTATGAAGTTATGATCAAAGTATCAGCCAAAACATTTATAGGAACGTTAACTTTAGCTGTTGTAATTTCATAATATTGGTCTTCCCCTCTTAGTCTCTCTTATGGTATGTTCCCTTAATTTTTTGGGTATTGATTGGAATAGTTCTCCATATCCTCTTAGTTAAAGCACTATACTTTGATGGAATCTCCCATACCCTTTATTTCATGAGCATAATGTCCTTTATCTCTACACTGTAAGAAAAATATTATTCCCTTTAATAATGTAATAGGGTGTTTTATTCCACAAATATCATTTGTTGTTGATTCAATCTTTCTTATTACCATTATGGATTATATTATTCTTGAGGTTATTAAATATACTCTTGTTCTATTAATTTCCATAAAATTCATAAGACTTGGAGAATTATTTCTCGGTCTTGATAAAAACTAATATTATATCTTCATATAATGTGAATGTTTAAAAGAATAGTTTATTTTAAAGGATTGGTTTTATACCATTATATAATTGATCAATCATACTCTTTGGATTAATTACATTGTTCAAAAAATGTTTTTTTAACCTTGTAAAGTTGGATTCATACTTAGAAATATTTTCTTCTTCACTCTATCTTAGATTTAGTATTTGTCTCTCCATATATACTCATTGTTCATCAAGAAAAAAAATTCAATGAAAGGTTCCTTAAAATAATTCCACTCAGGTCTTGAAATTTCCTCCACATCCGTAGTGTTTTTAATAAATTACCACTATTATTCCACATCTCCCATGACATGACAAACAACCATGATAGTCTTCCCTCTTTCATTACATCCAAAAGATTGAAATGTCTTCCCTAAAAAAATTGTCCTTTTATAAACTACCAAGGTATTTTTGGTACCATAGAATGATGGGTGATTTTGTCATATGAAATAGCATAACACTGTTAAAACACATTACATATCAAAAAGATTATCCATTCAAGAAAGTTTATTGGTCATAACCCAAGTGTGCTTCCCTTTTATAGAAATAATTTATTGAGATCCATCTATAGATTCAACTGCATCTTCATTGTCTTTAAAATGATGAGAATCTCTACATAGGTTGTGTGGATTGATATATTTTATATTCATTTATCTATACACCATTTCTAAATTATGGAACACAATTGATTAGATTATAACATTATAAATCATAATTCATAATTTCCAAACTGGTGAAACACTTAACATAAATACAAGATTTTTTCTTATTTAGTATCATAATAGTAATCTTAGTAGCATTGTGAATATCCTAAAATCATAAATATATTTTAAAATCCTTCATAATTGTTTGTATATATCATGTAATCTAACGAAATCATATCCCCCATAAGTTTCTACCCTAGTGCATAATCATAGGCCCACTCATAATGCACCACTAAGGATCGATTTAAAACCTAATCCATACTATTTAGAGTTGTGACCCATAGGTTCATTTGTATGATAGATGCCTAAATAAACTAATATCTTTAGAGGTTATTATATTCTATGAAAACCACACATTCTCCACTTTACCAATACTTTATGATATTATTCTATAGTTCAACTTATCCTAAGAGACTATCATATGGTTATGTTCTCTCATTTATGTTTTCATAAATATAGTTCCCAAGGTTTATACTAAAATTACATTAATACAAATATAAAATCATTTATCCTAGTATCTTGGAGATAAAAGTGATAACATCCCAATTATTTTAATAGGTTTGCAGTCTTGGAAAACTAGATACAAAATGTAATCACACATTTTATTTGAAAACATAAAATTCAACATGTTATTTTCTTATAGAAAATTATTTTCCCTCTTTAATATCTTTTCATATCAATCATAGTACACTTCCTGACATACTAAAGGAAATAAAACAAAATAAAATGGTGAGATCATGTGCACAGTAAGGGAATGATTATTACAAAAGAAATCAAAGAATAAATAAGTTATAAAAAATATGTCAATAATAAATGATGATTAAATAATTCCATATAAATAATAAAAATATATTGAAACATATACATGGATATCATAACTATTATAATAATCACATGATCATCAACAATTGATTTCATAATTATGGTATCCATAATTTTAGAAATCATAAACATAATGTCAAGACCTTGTGTAAGAAATAATACATAAATGGATAAAGAATATACCAAATATCAAACTAGTTTTATCTCCTAATACCTACCAATTCATTGAGGGGATATGTAATTATAGGCACCACCCATCAATTTTAATGTATTAATCATATGAATAAACAATATATCTTAATCAACAAGCCTTAATAATAATTAAATATTCATATTGGTAAAAATATCATATAGAATGCCAATATTTTCCTAGGTCAAAATGATCATAACCCAATAGATAAATATTTAGTATGGTATCATAAGATGTTATCTTTATTAAAGTATAATATTTATCAAATTATATTTCCAAATATGAAAATAATTTTTCAAATATCACTAGAAAATTTGTTGATGAAAATAACTTTTTTATTTTAAAATTACTTATTTGAAGTCTAAAAATTTTAAAAAATATTACAAAATTTTTTTTGTTGGAATGAACCATGGAAACATGTAATGTATTATTCCTATGAAAATATTTTTCATGATTATGGAAAAATCTATGCATGTGGTGTACATTAAAATAAAGATTTCATTCACACTTATTTAAAAATGTATGTCATTCGAAAAATGAAAAGAAAATACACTTAGAAATTAAAAAATGAGTAAAATAACTTTAATAAATAATTTTATAATATTAAAATATTTCTTGAATTTTTCTATAGAAAATATAGACATGGGGGAAAAGATTCCTAACCAAATATAAAACAAATTCTTCTTTCCTAAAAAACATTATTTCAGTCACTTGAGTACTTAGAGAGAATAAAATGAAAGGAAAATTTTTTTTATCTATAGATAATTTGAGTATTAGACAAATATATAGGGTTTAATATATAAATATCATATAATCCCCCTATAAAAATTTAATCATAAACAATTCTGAATGTGGATGTGATTGTGAAATAAACCCTTATCCTAGGTCGGAATTTCTTTGTAAGTGATTTTAGCCTCCTATATAATAAATATAAATTTTTTATAATTCTATTATATGACCATATATATACTTATAATATCTTATATGATACACTTATAACATTTCAAAACACTTTTACTAATAATTCTTTTTTAAAATCATCATTTCTCAGCGTAATTGTTTTGTGTTTCGGGTATGTTTCAATTTGGTAGTTGGAGTACCTGCATATTTATAATTTTTCCATAACCTTTGGAATATTAATCATTACATAAATATTATATATATTTATTATATACATATTTATAATCATCTTTTAAATATACACATGAAAAATGAACCACATCACTTCTTGGAGGTGGTAGTCCACATGTACGCATGAGCGACATTATCATTTTTTAAAGAGTGAAAGGGTATAAAGGTAAAAAAAATTATTATATTTTTATAATAATAATTACATAATAAGTATAATATATATTCATAAGTTTCATATTTATAACCATCCAAGTAAATTGGTCATGATAAACTAATTACACCACTAAGTGGAGACGATAAGCCATACATACATATTATCAATGTTTTCATTTTCTATAAGATGGAAAGGATATGAATACAGGTTGTTCCAAAAAAATCATAAAATTTCATTATATTTAATATACATTTTTTTATATGATCATGTCTATATAATATTTTAATGAGGAAGAAGTGAAAATAAAACAAAAATCTTAGGCTAAATACTAAACCTATTCTTCGTAAAACCACCTTTGGATTATAGATTAAGCCTTATAGGTTGGTCCATTGATGATAAAAAAATCCTATAGGTTATAGGTAGGAACTTTGGGACTATAATTTTTCAATTATTGGTCAAGATAAGTGGATAAAAAGTTGTGAAGAATATAAGATGATTGGTGACCTTTTATAAGTGAGGTAAACGAAACACTTAGAATTACATAAAAGATATTAATTATATAATTCCTTTTACTTATGAAAAGGTAAAATTATTCAAATATTAGAAGAAGGTAAATTTAATTAAGAAATTAAACCAATAAATAATTTTTTGATAAGTTTATGTGGTATTTGTACCCTTATCTCTTACTTTTACTCTCAGATAAACCCATTTTAATGCAAATAGTTATGATTTTTTTTATTATTTTTTTTTATTCATTATGAAATAAATTAATTTGGCCTTATTATCTATTATTAATTATGATTATTATAAATATTTATTCTTTTTTAAAAGATTCAATTTACATATGTGGCAATAATTAATTTCATTATAAGTGCACAAAAAGCATTGAAAACCATTTTTAGAAAAATGTTTATTTGAAGAATAAAATTGATATTTAAATAAAAATAAACTATAATGTTGATCACAGTGGAGTTAATTGGATAATGTTAAATAAAATAAGAATAATTTTTCTTTAAAACCAAAACAAACTAGAAACAAACCATATTAATTCTTTATTAATAGAAAATAATGAAAAATAATTTTTATTTAGACAAAACATTACTCGAATTTCTTAATTGTTAAGAACTTATATATAAGTTTAAAATTATATTTTTATATGTGTTATATTTATTCTAAAATATTTATTTTTTATATAATTTTTTTTATCATATTTCATGTTATTAATAAATCCTTATAATTTTGTTATAGTGATAGTTTTGTAAAATCTGTATTTCTTACTATTCATCTAAAAACAAACTATTTTTTGAAAAATATAAAAAAATCATCTTAAGATAATTTTGGAATGTTTATTTACAAAATGAAATTAATTTCATCAAATTGAATATATAAAATCTTATAATTTAGGTTTTAATCAAATTCTTGAATAAATCTATGTGCATAATACAATTTTTTCTTTAGAATGAAAATATTTCCATAATTCAATCTTAGGTGTTCGAATAAAGAATTAATATCTAGAGGCTTGTGGATTAAGCCTAGAAAAGGATATTAAAAGGATTATGAAAAAGGGAAATTAGAACATTATTGTTTTAAGGAGAAAAGAGACATTATAATGTATCTATATTCACTTTAGAATTCATAAAAGACAATTAAAATAGATGACCATGGTGAAAACTCCTTGATTCACAATGATATATAGTGTATTTCATAATTCAATGACATTGGAAATATGAACACATTATAAACCCCCTGGTCAAAGTGGGCCTCTAGGATCTATAGAGAAAATCCTCATTTATCTCTCATTTACAAAAACCTAGTAAAAACCAATCCTAGAGTCCCGGAGTAACACCATGAAGTAGTCCTACACACCTTGCGCAAACCATCCTCTAAATGAACAACACAAGTAATTTAATCCAAAAATATTCCACATAAAAACCCCATCCCATGATGCATCTACCTATTAGAAGGTTGAGACACTAGAACATATCACCCCCAGGCTGCTATATTAAAACCTACCTCTATGCCACATATCCCTCTCCTGAGCTTGGGACTCAAAATACTCCAATATGAATACCCCACGTCGCATGGTCCACTATTATATCCCAAGAAAAACCCTTATGGAACATACAAAGGCTATTTTCCATTAAAAACTATGTAGATGATATTTCAACTCAAACGCACATCAACTCTTCTATCTTTTTCTCAGATACCACTGGTCACATGAAATGGAAATAGCTCTGTAAAAATGGCCCCTTACATATATTTTTGAGATGTTGTTAATATTTTGGGAGAATCTAGTGGGTTATTTTGTTATTCAGGTCCCATGTTTTTTCCTTTTTGGGGTTTTCTACGTTAAAAAATTCATTGTATCAATATTTATAAACTACACATATGATTTTTATCCCTATATTCCTTGATTATTTTTTCATGTTTATTGGTATAAAAATAACTTTTATTTTATAATGTGTTTATCATTTATCATTTTTTCAATCATTCACCATATTGATTTTTTCACCAACATCTATGATTGTGATGGTGGAGTCAGATCAGTGACTATTTATAGTGAACTATATTTTATCATTGGTTCCTTTAAAATTATTTTCAATAAAATTATATTTAGTGGTTATGTAATAAATTCATCTAATTTTTCATACATTTTGGAGTAAACATCGAATCTTGGAGTAAGAACATGTTAAGAGAATACAATGATCATCTCTTATGGTAGGGTTTTTTATTTTTTTATTACTTTATTATTCATTTTAATTCATTTAATTTCTTTCTTTTTCTATTCTAATCTTTTATGGAAAACGTTTTTTGATGATTATGATCCTAAAATTTTTATTGTGCAGAAATTAATTAATTAATGTAATTGTGAATGGAAGATCAGGTGTTAAAAAGTCAATGTATACCATTCCTCCCATATCACTCTTATCATGGATCGTGCACCTCAAACGACACCACACCACTGGACAACAAGAGAAATCACTATATTAGTGACAGAAAACTAGGTTACCTTGACCATACCCCCTCACCTTTCACCCTTACCCCTTTTGGAAAAGTGAATTACCATGTCATCATGGTGGATGACAGGTTCAAGGTCAACCAAAATGTGGTGGGACTTGGCCACAATACCATGAAAATGTCAGATTAAGAAGAGGTGTAGTATTGGAGGGTGGACCTAGATTCTATAACTTCCCAAATTTTCAATTTTTCTTTTTTATAAATCTTCTCCCTTAACTAATATGCATGTAAAAATTTAATTTAATATTTTTCTGTTAAATAATTTATGTGTGTGTATATATATTTGAGTAATTTTATTTTAAATGAGAAATAATATAATTTTTACTAAAATAATACCATAATGATATTATTTACCAAAATAATTCTTGGGTGGATGGGGGAATGCTGGAGAAGATTTTCCATGATTACATAGTATAGAATTGTGTCTTTATATGATTTTTTTTAAAAAAAATAGTCATTAAATTATAAATAACTAAAACATAAATGAATTTTATTTAAATATTTTAAAATATTCATGTTAGTTATTTTAAATGGTAAAATTAATTATTTTTTATTTTTCATTAATCTTATTTATTTTAAATATTGATGTTATTTTAGTGTTTTAACTAAAATATTGATTTTTTATATTAAAATTATTTATTTTAAATGATTTTCTAAATTACATTAAAATATATATATTTTATAAAAAAACTAAACTCTATGGATATTTAAATTTTTTTGAATAAATATCTTAAATGAAAAAATATATATTATTAATATTTTAAAAAAAATCACATCAATATTTTAAGATAAAATTTATATTTTAAAATAAATAATCTGAAAAAATTAAAAAAATATGAATATTTAAATAAATAAATTAGTTAAAAAATTAAATAATTTTAATAATTTATTCTATTTTTTTATTTTTTAATATTTTTTTAATAATTTAAATATTTTAAAATAAATCAAAAAATTCAATAATTTTAAATAAATTTATTTTTTAAAAATAAATTTTATGAATAAAAAAATTACATAACATGAATATTTTCACATTTTTTCAATAAATAACTAAAATAAAGAAATTATTTTTTTGAATATTTTATTCCCATTATTTATTTTAAAAAATTAATTTTCTGATATTTTTAAATAAAAACATAATTATAATATTTCAAAATAATTGAATATTTTAAAATAAACAAAGAAATCGAAAATTAAATATATAACCTAAATATAATATTTAAAAATTTTAAATATTTTATTCATGTTATTTATTTAAAACATGTAAATAGTTTGAAAATTTTAAAATAAATAAATAAGTTTAATATTTTTAAATGGAATATATATTTTAAAATTGAAGTGATTAGGAATGTTATATACCACTGAGTGCGGGGTGGTGAGTTGGTGATAGTTCTTTTTATAATCCCCTTTAATGTGAAATCAGCTTATATAACTTGTTATAGTCTCGATCCTCTTTTGCTTTAAAACTTACCCTACCCTTATTCAATATAAATAAGGTTAAATTCAAGGAGAAAATGAATTTTACAATATTTTCCCCTATCGTGGCTAACTACGTCCTTACTGTGTTCAGTTCTAGTTTAAGACATAGATTTTCCACTAAAATAAATTAATGATTACAAATGGAATGAGAAGGTATCATCATTTACCCAATAGTGTTTGCCAACAATAATGTCTCATGATAAGTGATTATATAGGTTCCCACTAGTTTACAATGTTACCACCAAACAAAGTGAGTAATATTTCTTTTACTCTTGGCTTCATTTGTAATAAAATCGGTCTTCCTATGAGCCTATTAAATAGTAGAAATTTAATTCTACTCAAAATCTCAATATTTAAAACCTAACTATCTGGAACTCTAACTTTAAAACCATTAGTTTCAAATATTCTAAACTTATTGAGCTTCGAGAACTCAGATTCTTACTCTATATTTATAAAATGCATTAGAATCACAACTCCTCCTTTTTATCCAAAAAATATTTGAAAACATACAAGTCGATCTCTCTAAGATACTTCTCTCAAAATTATCAGCATCAATATTAAAATAAGCTCTTCTTTATATAACCAAACTTATTTCATAAAATTAGGTCTTTGATATCCTTATCTCTTTCCTTCCTCATATATCAGTCAAACATCATTAATACCTCAGAAAATATCAAATATTGACTTTGTTAATTCCTCTAAAAAACTCAGTATCAATGATCTTTAAGAATTTAACATATCTAAACAAGAATTATGATTTTAACTTCATGATATTTTTATCTTTGAAATCCATCGTAACATCATCACACTGATAACTTCCATTTCATTAACCTCTAAATACTAAAGATGTGCTGATGTGAACTTCATTCCACTTATGCTTCTGGTTCTTCCTCTAATTTTAACTTCATCAAATCATCCAGATCATGAATTTGTTAATTCTTGGAACTGAGTTTATAAATCATCTTGAACATCCAGTGTTTTTCTTATATCACTTATATATAATGTCTGAACTCTATCTCACTAATCAATCTATTTTAAAAACTTATGATCTCTTCAGCTTCTGATCTCTTTATCTTATGATCGTCTATAGCTTCAGATGACCTCAACTTCCACACATTAGATCATCATAACTTCCAATCATCTAGAGTCAGTAAAATTTATCATGCCAAAACCCCTTCCAAGATCAACTCAAATAAAAATATCTTTACGTTAACAATTTGGATTTACTTCAACCAAAGTTATCAACACTACCATTTATTATAACTTTTGATCTTAATTATCACCTATAAGTTTCATTTATTCATTTTTCTGATTCAACCATCTTGATACACTCAATATCAGCTTTCCAATTATTATGTATTTTTTATTTACCCTTATGAATTTTTTAGATTTAACACAATTGGGATCAAAATTTATTCTCAAACAAATGTGATATTTGTTACTTTGAATGATCAACATTATATCATTTGACAAAACCTCTAGACCACCTTCAGGATAACCATCAACATCTCAAATTCTAATAAATGGTAGACTATTATGTTTCTTCTTATTGAAATTTATATAGGATATATAATCTTATGAATCTTAATAATTGTCCCAAAATGTTTTTGAAATTTTTTGTTAGAAGCACTTTTGTGAGAATCTTACTCATATGCATTACATTAGATCTTTAACTTTTCCACATTTCCAATTTTCATAGTAGTGAAAATATTACATATTCACATAATATTATTTCATTTGTAAATTTTTAGAATAATAAAATAAACTTTATATCTTCTCGATTCATAAAAAATCTAAAAAACTAGATTCTATAAACAACAACTTATAATTTCTAGTTTCAAAATACATGAAACTTTTGGTTATAAGAGTCTTCATCATCAAATTTGAATCCAACGTTGCACCTATCTTTCATATATATAACTTAATATTTTCGAAACATATTTAACATACATATATATAATAAATAAAACTAAAATCATAAACTCAGGAATCATAATTTTAGAAATATCTTCTTTATCATAAAACATTACTCAAAAAATTATCACAAATTTTATTGACAAAACATAAAACACAACTTCAACACATCAAAAATTACATTGATCCCTTCATTATCCCCTACGGATTTATGATCAAAAATAATAAATATAAACATTACACATTTCAATAAACCAAATCCTATATCAAATAGAAGTTTTTTGCCACCACACAACTAGATAAAAAAATGTTTTTCACAGAATTCCATCTGCTAGTGAGAATAAATATTTCTCCATGATTTTCATGTTCCCTACTTAATAAATACATTTAACTCTTATACCCATTTTTAAAATAACAAAATATTTATATTAAATAAATATAAATTAAATATATTTGTTTAATCCTACCCACATTTGAAAATCAAATCCAAAGAAACATATTTAAGTGAGAGAGGACAACTAAACATAAAGTGCTACACTGGATTCTTTGATTGATAAATTTCTCTCTGATTATTGCAAGTAATCATCAATGTGGTTTAAAATTCCACCTTTAAATTTTCCAGTTATATTTTCATGCAAAACATCAATGTATATTATTGTATGGTAGTAACATATTCATCGTCATCTATAGTCAAAGGCATAGAACTCTATTTTTTATTATTCCCTCTCACACAACATTATCCAAAAAAGAATTTTCCTCATGACATTTATTTTATATCATTTAAATATACAACCCAATAAACACTAGAGAAACCCAATAAGTTCAATTATTCATTTCTTCTCTACATCAAATTATAATTCAACATTCCTTCTATACACCTAAAAATATTTCTGTAAGCTAAATTTAGTGATTCCTTGGATAACTTTTATACCTTTCAAACATGGATAATGCATATACAATTTTTTGTCTTTATATAGTAAAATAAATAAAATCATTAAATAAATTTCTTAAAGTTATTATGATTCACATTTATTCATGATTCATCTTTAATCAACTTCACATCAACTATAATAGGTGTGGATACATATTTTTAATCATCCATGAAAAAATTATTCATTAATTACTTGTAATATTTCTCATAAGAAAGGATGAAGTAACTTCATTTCTATAAAACTTGTAAAACCAAAAATAAATTTACCTCTTAGAGCATTCAAATCTCATAGTGCACTCCATTTATTCTCTAAACTCTTCAAAATAAAACTCTATGTCACTTATAAAAATTTCACCATCAACATAGACAAATAAAACTATAGTACCTATAATCACCTCCTTCATATATAAGTTCCTATCAACATTTCCTTTTTAAAAGTTCAACTATTTCATGAAACTAAAAATTTATGAGTATGAAGATTGAGGTGCCAATTTTAACCCTTAGAATTAATTATTCAACTTTCACACCATAGTTCTATCTCTATCAAGTATAAAACCTTCATGTATCTTAATAAAAAATTATTATTCAAGATCTCCAGTAAAAAAAGAGACTATAAATCCATCAAATAGACTTTATAATTACTATAATCCATAATAGTCGTAAAAATTATAATAGATTAATGTTTTTTGATAAATGAAAAAGTTTATTTATTGTCAATACCTTCCACTTGTGAATAAACTTTACAAATTAATCTATCATTTTTCCTTTAGATAAATCCTTTTTTATTAATCTTATTTCTAAACACCCACTTAGTTCCTATACCATTATTTCCTTTCAGTCTAGGAACAAGATCCTAGGTGTTTTTTTCTCAATACGATTAATCTATTAATTCATAGAATTTCTCCACTCCTTGTTCTAAATAAATTTCAAAATTGATTGTGTTTCAAAATTGTGCAATTATTGAATTTTTTTCAACCCTTAATTTTATCAAGTCATCACCAAATATTCATGACTTCCAAAAATGTTTCATGGTTTAATATGATTCTGTAACATCTGAAATTTCATAATTTTACCTTTAAAATAACCTACATTATAAATGGATTGATCATAGTAAGTGTTTCACAGATTAATTTCATAATTATCTTTTTTCACAGACATTTTCATAATTATTCGTGTTATATTCCTTTAATTCCTAAAAATAACCTTCAGTATTTTTATTTAATATAGTATTATTTCTAATTAATTTCACATCATAGTAATCAACCAACTTGTGTAGCTTTTTATTTCAACACTTACAACTTATTTTGTGGGATTAATATCCCATAAATACTTCCTATTCATCATTTTCATCTAACATTCCAAATATGGATTTTCCATTTACATTAAAGATTGACTACCAAAAAATTTAATGTATTTTAGTTTCATTTTATTCTTGTACCACATATCATAAGGAGTAATATTTGATTTAGATATTAACAAAAATATATTTTTAATATTCACAGTTGTAATTACAACTTCACTTTCGAATAATTTTGATATTTTGTATTAAACAAGGTTTGTTCTTACCAATTTATGCACACTTATATTCTTAATTTATTAAACTCCATTATGCTGAGTTTTAGGTGCATTATACTGATATTTAATATTATGTATAGAAATCTGTGATTTAAATGAATTAATATTTAACTCCTTTCCTATATCTGTGCTAAAATTTCTAATGTATACTCTCTATTATTTCTAAAAATAACTCTTGATTACTTTGAAAATATCCCCAACTTCATAAACATGTTTCATGTAAAACACATTTTTTATCCTAATTAAATCATCAATTAATGTTATAAATTAAAGATCACCTTTTATGGATAAATGTCGCATATGTTCACATAAATTAGAATGTATATGTTTAAAAAGAATTTTGTATTAAATCCCTACCCTTTTTTGACTTATATATGCCATATTCCTCATCTTATATATCTCACAGATAACATCTTGTATTCTTTTCAGATGCTTTAAGTCACTCACTAAATCTATCATTGATCTTTTACTCAAATTTCTTTGACCATGATGGACATGGATTACTAATTTTCATCATTAACACATAGATAGAATAAAATTTTTCAGATCACCAATTTGGAATATGTTTTCAATGGTTTTTTCACCCTTAGTGATAATTATTCAATCATTTTTTCACTTGATGATACTAGATTTTTTTGAAGATAACTTTATTCCCACCATCATAAATCTAGTTTACACGTAGTAAGTTCTATATAAGTCCAAAAAAAAATATTTAGATTTCTGTTCTTAAGATTCAATTTCATCCTCACTGAATCCTATAATTTTTAATTTACTATTACTCCAAAAGGTAACCACTCCCCTATTATGTTCTTTAATATTATAATTTTTTATGACCTCTCATATGAGAGGATAAACCACTATAAATTATATCATCATAAATTTCCTTATAGCTATTAGATAAACATCAACAATAAATGGCATTTAATCCTTCTTCCTTTTCTTAAATTTCCATCATTTTTCATTTTAAGGAAACTATCCTAAAAGAGCAGTTATAAATTCTTCCACATAGTGAACCTATTAGTAACATATTTTAAAAAAATTATTTAGGTAGTCATGTATATTCTTAGTAGACATACTTGATGAAATTTTTATCTCAAATTTTTCATTCTTATTGTTTCTCTTCATTTTACTTTTATATCATCGTTTTCATTTCGAATTAATCTCCATCAATTAATGAATACTCTAATAAAGTTACATGTTTTACCTAAAACTATAAGCTATTTAACTAGAGATTCCACAACACCAAAAATAGACTCTGAATCTTGATCATCCTTATTTAAATGAAATATGTTTATAGAAAATTTATTCTTATATTTATTTTTAGTGCGAGGAATTAAACATATATAAGTTAAAATCATTTTGCTTTGATGTAGAAGAATATTTCACATGTTTTTACTTATTCCAAAATTTTATAATTTTTATTTTTGACCCTAAATTAGTAGTCAAATTAGATAATTTTTAAGATAAATAGAAGCATGATGAACCAAACTTTTTATTCTATAATTCTCAGAAAACATATATTATTTGACTTTAACTATTAATTCTTTTAAAAATATTTTTTAATATTTTTAGATTATTTTTAACTTTAAAAATATTTTATTCTACCTTAACTAATGTTCCTTTTTATCAAGTTTTTCATAAAGATCATTCAACATCTTTTTTTATTCTTTCACCTTGAACTTGAGTTATTTAATTTAACTAATATAGGAATCCTCTATTTTGGGAACACGTTGTTTTCTTTCACTTTTATTTTCACATTATTTCATTAACAACCCAAATTGTTTCTTGATTTTAATTTTTTTCTCAAGACACAATTAAAATTTCACTTTCAATATATGTTACATATGAATATAACCTCCTTTATTTTTTCAAACATTAAAGTCACTTTATGTTTTTTAATTTTATCCATAAAGGTCTTAAACTATTTAGGAATTTATTTATATAAATAACTAATTAAAGAAAATAATTTTATTTTCTCAATATACTATTTCTTTTCATCATGGAAATCTTTTTATTGACCTAAACTAACTTTTTAACTTCCTTTGAGTTTTACCCCATGTCTTTCTCTGAGGTTTTTCTTATTACTCATTATCCTCCTACTCACTAACTTTCTTCTTTGGAAAATGCATTAAAAAGTTCCTGATTCCACCACACATCAAAAATTTAAGTGGAAGATTACATCCATACATTCCCATTCATTTTAGAGGTTCTTTGAAACAATATTCATAATTGTAACATCCCAAGTTTTAAGAAAGAAACACTATTTTCAATAGCATACATGATATGATACATCAAACATAAACAAATAACTAAATATTATAATTTAAATGTTACCATTATAACCTAGTTGTTGGAATAGAGGGAATGAATAATATCAACTGAATTATGAAAATATAGTTTACACATATTTAAATAATGATTCATTGGTTAAAAAATTTATTATAAATGTGCATAAAACCAATTGAATATAAAGGATGTGTTTTTATGATAATCTATTTAAAAGAGAATAATTGTGTTTATAAAATCATATCACTCTTTATGGATTTTTATTTAAGGAAAAATATATTTTATATATTCAACGTAATGTTTTAAATTCATCTTAAATGTTTTCTAGATATGATATAAGAACAAATTCAATTTTTTCAGTTAAAAGAAGTATTTTTCAAAAAAATATAGTTTTATAGCTTTTTGATATAGAACCCTTTATAAATCTAGTTTTGAAAATATTATAATATATATTTGACATAATAAAATTATTATTTGGAATTGGGACATCAAAATTTACTTTAAGTTGAAATTATGTTATTTTTCTGATGAAATTCTCATTTTAATGAGTAATGAAAAACACTGCATTTGAACTTAAATATACCTTTTAATCTAATTTATTTATATATTATGATAATATTTTTGATTGGTTTTAAAGTGTTATTTGATTTTTTTTATCATTTAATAAAATTTTGATCACTGGAATTAATTTTACATTTAAATTGGACATAAACACATGTCATTCTTTTGATAGTTTTTACTTCTTAAAAACCCACCTTTTGGTTTTGACAACAAGAATTAATATTAAATTAATTAATGAAGAGTATATATTTCAAATTTAGAAAAAATGATTCTATATTTGGAATCATAAGTTTCAAATTATGTAATATGTACCTTTTATTTTTTGGAAATTATGAATAGTAACTTCAGTATTTATTTTTATTTGCCACAGTTAAGGGGTAAATTAAGTAAATAAGGGTTAAAATAATATTATAATAATATAAAACTACCCTAACACATTTAATAATCTAATTATATGTGTAATCTGTGTCCAAAAAAATCCTTAGACCGAACTATTGGCATTTGGGAGCCACTAGGGTGTGAAAATGACATGTTATAATAATTAATTTAAAGTAAAGGGAAATATTACATAAACATGTATCTTTTTACTAAAACAATTATAAAGTGCAGTTATATAATTTATCTTTATGAATATAAATATAAATTAGAAATATAAATATATTTCCTACATCATTGATTTTTATTTATAATTTTTGGACGTTAAATAAATAAACTCATTCTTGACACAATGATGATGCGGTGATTACCATATTAATAAAAGAATCAAATTAATGATTTTATAAATATCAATATAAATTCCATTTCAAAATTTGGATGTCATACACGAATTTAATTAATTATTATGACTTTTTATCTTTGATTTAATGTAGTTTTTTATAATCAATGATTTTTTTATAGCTTTAACAAAAATAAATTACTAACTAGTGTCAAAATAGACATAAATGAGTTTTTTAAAATAAATTTTATTTTTTAAAATGATATAATAGTCTTAAAAATCTAATACTCTTACAAATAACATATATACTATTAAAAACTTCATTTATTATACACGTGAGTTTTTATTGGCAGTTTATTGTAACTATATTGACCATATAGTGTAAAAATACAAGAAGACATGGTAAGAGCAAATTTATTTAACTAAGGATTAAATAAAAAAGATAAGGTTAAATTTGTGACATAAACATGAATAAAACTTATTGGTTGAAATTATTTCGACCCATCCTCATCTTATCCTCCATATATATTAATTTGGAGATATTATAATTCAAAAATAAATTTATAATAAAGTAATATTTCAAGACTTTCCAAAAGTGTCCATCCTCCCTCTTATAAAAGGAAACCACCTCTACCAAATTACTCACACCACCCAAGCCCCTTTTCTCATCCAAATTATACTCAAATAATTTTCCAACATTCCTAAATTACTCCTATAAGCCTTACCTTGGGCATGAGGCAATTCAAGGAACCCTTTCGGCTCAAATGAAATAGAGTTACCCGATTTAGAGGTAATGTCTTCTCTCAATATCCTTTCATTTACTTTCCTTCTCCAACCCCTAACCTCTATTTATTCCATTATTTCATAAAAAATAGTATCATAAATATACAATTATGTTGTTATGCTATGGTTTTTACCTACACTTATACACACCTCCATCTCATGGATAGAGAACATACTATTTTTGTGTATGATGAACTACTGCCTCATGAAACATTGATTGTTCAATTTTCTCTTAGCACCTATCATGGTAGCCATTATGATGGAACATAATTTATATATGATATATATTATATTTATATTTTCTTTATTCTTCTTTAATTTTTATTTAAAACATACCTTTATGTTATCCGTAATGTGTAAATATGATAATTTCATTGAAGGAAGTAGGGACTACCGCCCCCTGAAAGTGATATGAATCCTTCATTCCATACATGTAATGTATAAAGTATGGAGTTAATGAACTTATATAACATATATATTATATTTTAATTACAATATACATATGTATAATTTATTTTTCATTCCATTAATATGACAACTAAATGAAAGTAGCATTCAAGCATATGTACGACATATCATCTCCCTAAAAGGTGCATTAAATTTCCTATATCCAATTGTTATGTATTGTTATAAATACATATATAATGGATATATATGATATTCAAATTATTAATACTATTATATAGATAATATACTTTTGACCACATGGACAATTTACATCAAAACGAGTTCATTTTAGACTCAAGTACCGAATATCGACAAAATGACTGATATGAACTTAAATAATTATATAATTTTTATAACATGGTAATAGATAATATAAAAGGAATAATAAACATGAAAACGGTTCTCAAGAAAGTATAAATTAACTTAAGTTTATTATTGAGGAACATAATGATTGTACGTGACGAGTCAGACTCAAGGTAAGAGAAATATTAACTCAATCTCTTTTTATTGATTTTAATATCCATGTCATTGGGTTTATTATTCCAAGAATATGTGTGAATGACCTATGATTATTTTACCCTAAATACCAAATTTTATTGGGTGAATTTAAATTTTTCAAACAAAATTATGTCATTGATTTGTCTTTAATCTAATGATATGATACTTGTAAGGGAAATATTTTCTCAATCTCTATTCATTAAGTTAAATATCCATGTAATTGGTTTTGTTTTTAGAAGAATATGTGTGGATGAAATCTGTGTGTTTTACACTAAATATCCACATATATTGGGTGTATTTTTATTTTCACACATAATAATTTCATTGATTTATCCTTAATATAATGATACGGTATTTGTAAGGGACTTCATCTTAATCTCCTTTCATTGAGTCATATTTTGATTTATACATGACCTTATTCTATATGGTGTATAATAAACCCCATTGAATTTTATCTTCATTAAACTATTTTAAAAGGAATATTTTTCTTCAAAGTGTTTTACTAAAAGACAAAAAATAATGTTTTTTTAACGTACGTGGAGACGATGACCGTTCCGCTACTGTGACCATTATTTGGTATTTCGATTCCTCTACAGGTTGTAATATTTCTAAAAATAAAATTAAGTACCATATTCCTTTTTCAGGTATTTTGGTATTGAAAATGGTTTTGAGAATGGATTTATTATATCAATATCTTGAAATGATGTCTTATGTTTGCAATGTGGAAATGTTATTTTTACTTTATGCTTGTTCATATCTTATGATTATGTTATAGTCATGGGAATTGATTATGTATATGGGTGGATCCATGATAAATTATGGGAAGGTGATCCTTAGATATCTCTCCAATGCATTGGGTAATATGATAGAGTTATATGGTAAGTTTTCTACTAAGAGATTTAGGGAAAATACTATGATGGGTATTTTAAATGTAACCATATTGGTTACTCATTATGTAGATGTGAAAGCTACAATGTAAGTATGACATGGATTCCACAGGTTACCTTTATATTTAATGATTTCTATGATGTTTTGTGTGAATATGATGATTACATGATGTAAGTTAATTAGTTTATGTTTTATGGGTGAAAATTATGATTGTGTGAAAATGTTTTCATGGGTTTTAAATATTCATGGTCTAATGGTTTTATTCCATATTTTATATTCATTGGTGAGATTTTTATACTCATACCATGTTTTTGAAATGTTTTTCCGTGGGTTATAAGAATGGGTAAGAGAAATAAAGAAGTCAAGAATATTTTTATCAAGAAAAAGAAATCATGTTTTGTTTAAAGGTGTTATTTTGGTGGAAAAAGTTGATACTGAGTGCAATTGTCTACATGAAATTTCTGAGTATATTATGTAATAGTTATGGATTAATTCCCTAAAACTCCAAACCTGTAAAAATCCTCAATGTGAATTCTTGACTTAACCCAAGATTGTGTAATGTTTAAGTTTAGAGCCTTATAATAAGTCTCTTATACTCATCATCCTTATATTCATCTTATTCCAATTCACTAGAGTACTCATATTCATTTTCCTAGATTTTAAGCCTTATTATGGATTCAAATTTCAATTAATCTTTGATTTACTTCTTTAATGTTGATGATTTTATCTTCTTATAATTAAAAATTATGTTATTAAATTCATATGGAGATAAATAATATCTATCTTCCAATTTAAAACCATTGATATCATACATGTCAGGGATGTTTTTCATTAATTTATTGATAATAGTTTAATCTTACAATGTCTTTATGAATCCTATTAAATTTTTTATGATCTTATTTACCCTTTTTAAATAATCATTAATAGTCTCATAATCACCCATTCTTATATATTAAAATTTAGTTTTCTATATATGAAACTTTTATTCCTTAAATTTCACATTCCATTAAAAAATTATTTCAAGTTTATCTGAAGTATACTCTATAGTTTGGAACCAAAAAAATCATATACACTTTTCTGATAAAGATATAAAAATATTATTCCTAGATGTTCCATCAATATCTTGGATTCTCTTATCAGCAAAAATCATAGGATAATCCTTCTCCCTTAGTGGAAATCCTAATGTATCAGTATCTATAAATTCCAGTCTAAGTGAGAGAAGAAAATCTATCATATTTTTTAATCCATGATAATTTTTCCAATAAATTTATGGAATGCCTCTATTGTTGACTAAATTCAAAATCTCCATCCTCTAAAAAGTCTGTTTCTTTTATAGGGAACACGGGTTACACTGATACTGCATCAAGATCCCAAGAAATTGATATACCACTAAGAGAAGGGTTGAATTAGTGGTACTTTTTTTTACAATTTCATTTAATGTAAAATCAACCTCTATGACTTGTTAGATTCTGGATCTTCTCAAACATTAGAAATCACCCGTACCCATATTAATTGGAAATAATGACAAATTAAAGGTATATAATATTTTTACAAGTTTATCCCCCAGTGTGGATGACTACATCCTTATTATGTTCAGGTTCAATCAGAGAAATGGATTTTACAATTGTAATGTTAATAAATTCCATGTAATTTTTTAAAATTATATGGGATTATTTCGAGACCAGAATCTTGGACTACACTTGATTCTAAGGCATGGTGAGCCCATAATAAACGTTGTTATGTTTTAAAGCTAATTAAAATGGCATGCTTTCACGGTTTTGGAAACATCTAAATGGGTTCCTGGATTAAAAATATGAGGGCATCGTTGCGCCTGGAACAACGAAATTACCTAACAATGGTTATAACCTCGACCGACGTGGTTTGAGGGAAAAAGTTTATTTTTAGATTTTTTACGAAAAAAATAAACATAAAATGTTTATTATATTTGAAATTTTTTCTCTGCAATGTAGCTATGAGATGACTACTTCATCCCATAAATGAATCCGCGTAATGACAATGCAACCCAAAGTAACAGAAATGATTTTTCATAAATAAAACTGCATAATGGTGGAGACTCAACATAACAGGAACACTACAACATGTTTCCACATTCAATGGGATAACAGGAATAGAAGATCTGATCTAGATCTGAAAAAATTACTATGAATCTATGGAGGATCACAATTGATGAACAAAGAACAAGGAATGATGATCACCACCAACTTTGAACACTCCCCCTCCTCTTCAAGAGATATCACACTCAATGATGGATCTAGGAATTTCACGAATGGATCACCTTCAGCGATGAATCATTACTCTGATCAAAACTATTCTCTAGGTAGGGGTTTATTATTTGTGGATTTATTTCCCATTCCTTATTTCGAAAAAAATGAGTGTAGACTAATCCACCAACGGGTTGATCCACGGGTCATTTTTTCTTTTAGGATGTGTTTGATTTTGGGATAAACATTGGGGAAATAGATCGATACTGAATCAGTGTTTTGATTTAAAAATTCATTTTTCCTCCCTTAAATTTATTATGAGGATGGATCAAGGATGACATGAACAAGTCCCAATATATCCACCTTGGGGGTTCATGTGAGCCTCTTCCTCCCCCCATTCTTTCTTCCTCTGATCTATGTCACCGCAACAACTCAATGATCGCAACCTAGAGGTAGATCAAAAAATAAATAGACGAATACTATAGTAGGAGTTTGTGACGACATGGGGCCACCAGCATAAAGGGCCAGCAGTAGAGGTGGCATGTGGTAGTAGAGGCATGCGGGAGGCAGCGCGCACTGCTGTTGTGCCGCAGTGAAGGAGGTTGTAGCAGTGCTGGACCATGATGCCGGTGGGGAACCATGTTGGGTAAAGAAGGTCATGTTGGTGTAGAGGGTTGTGTGCCGTGGTGGTGGAGAACCTCGCAACAACCACCAAGGTGCAAGGACAAGGGATGTAGGCAACTATCGGTAGTGGGGCTTTGGTGGACACAACACCCAGCCACAGTCCAAAGGGACCATAGTAGGAATTCCCTGTAGTGAACTGTGGGGTGGTCACATAGTGAAATCGCGATGATGACTAGGGGTGGACACGACGACCACCACCACGTCTGAGTGAGTAGAGCCTTCCCACTCACAGCGGGTTGGGCTACCCTGTGGGCCAGGCTGCCCCAGCGGGTCAGACCTACGGCTCAGTAGGTCAAACCCACAACCATTGGTCTGATCCCATAGCCCATGTGGTCAATGATGGACCTGGAATGGGTCGGGTCAGTGGTCTCTTGGTCCGGGTCAAGTGGGGTCGGTCCGACCGGGTCGACCGGGACCCAGACCCAACCGACACCTTTTCAATAAAATAGGTATATCTTCTAATAAATATGTCTGATTGACAATACATTTGTGGCATTGGGACCCTTACGATGTGTTTTTCACTTTGGTATAAACTAAGTGGACATTCGTGGAAGTTTAGATGCGACCGATGGCTTTAGGTGTAGACTCTCCCAAAATTCAGCACATTGGTAATGGGAATCTTGAGGTTGACTGTATCGAGAAGACTATGACCAAAGGGTCTAAGAAATCCACATGTCCCAAGAGATGATCCGGTCTAACTGATCTAGCTATCCCAAGTGTTAAGTGGGTCTAATTGATCCAATTTTCCCAAGAAATGAGCGGTTCTAAGAGATTAAGCCATCCCATGTGAATATTGGGTCTAGTTGATCCAGTATCCTGAAGCACTCAATGAGTGCTTCAAAAGTACAAGGTGTTAAGCATTATGCATATTAGTCTTTCTTTCCTTCCTTTAGATTATACCTGTGTGAGATTTACATTGCTTCATGTGTACTTTTCCTTTGTAGTCCCAATTGAGTATTGTGTTACTCAACTCTACACATGCTTTTCCTACACGTGTCGTGTTTTATGAAGATTATGGATGATTTGAAGGAGACCTTGGTGGCCTAGGACCAAGCAGTGCCTAGTTAGATCAGACAAGTGAGGCATACTCCTACGACTTTCAGAAGTCACTCTACACCTACCCTTCAGGTAGGGTTTTCTGCTGATGGATTTTCAAGGACCTTTTTACTTTCTTGTTTTTAACTTGTCTTTGTTAGGCTTGTATTCTAGTCATTTACTTTTATCTTATACTGTTATACTCTCTGTCATTTTCTTAGTGGCATACTCTTTTTCCTTTTTAGTATTGTGGGTTGGGGTTGTGAGTGTGTGTTTGTACAGGTACTCATAAAATTCCTCCCACTTGTAGGTTGATGCCTTTGGTGCAAGTCTCCAACCCCTGGCCTTTGGGAGGTGATCTTGGGTTAGTCGTGGAATAGGCCCCGAGGGACGGGTCATGAAAATTTGGTATCATAGGTGGTCAGTTCTACCTCAAAGACCAGGTGTCTCTGGTTTTGTTTTGGGGAAACAATGTTGAATGTTTCAAGTTCAACCTTTAGACTCGGGGAGTCCAGTGCCGGTGTGGTGGTCGACATATCCGTACACCAAAACCTTAAATTCTAATTTTTGACACAATAAATGAAAACATTGGTTTCATGCATCATATAGTAATTGAAAGTGTTCTCATATTCATTTTAGTAATATTAAACTCACCAGGTATATTATTTTAATTTTGATTCATATTGATTTATTTCAGGATGCCTCCATGCATACGACCATCCAAGATTCAGGTATGTGACTACAAAAATGGTACACCCAGTGATACGGCATCTGTTTAAGGATCGGTGCTGGGGATGTCCCCATTGGGTGTTACACCAGTGTTCCCAACACCCACCGATCAGCAGTTCATACCATCGTTTATTGGTATAGGATGCACAGATGATTAGTGCCTTACATGAGTTCTAAAAGAAGAGACCTCCCAGGTTTCGTGGTGAGACTAACCCCTAGGTGGCCAAGGATTGGCTCGAGGCAGTTACACGAGTATTCTGTTTGGTGAGGATGCCTCTCGAAAAGATAGTGATATTAGCCATAAACCTTATTCAGGTCTATGAAGGGAGATGGTGGAGTTCATGATCCTGACACATGATGAGGTGACCCTCACCTGGACATACTTTGAGCACCTATTCAGAGAGCAGTTTTTACCATTTACATTGCACTTAGTGCGCATACAAAAGCTACTGCACCAACAGTAGGGTGGCATGATAGTGGCAGAGTACTCAACGAGATTCACTAAGCTTTTTTACTACTCTACAGATATATTATGAGACCTGTTCCTCTAGGCTCGGGCTTTTGATAAGGGACTATGCTGAGAGATCCAGGCATACATGGAATAACTTTGCATCCCTACTCAAGCTAGGGTGCTAGAGCGATCCCTTCTTGTTGAGAGCTTCCTGGCCTAGCAGGAACCAACATCATGAGCTACCAGTAGACACCAGGGGTTGGAGTATACAGAATTGGGTAGTAATTAGCTGACACAAAGAACCAAATGAGTTAAGTCTTTTAGGGGACGACCCTAGGACACAGGGTCTGTGGTACGAGGCCACTGGGGTGGTTGGAGTCAGTATATGAGCAGGGCATGATACTCAAGTGTAGGATAGGAACACATGACTTGTAACTGCCCATATCGTTGTGTAGAAGATCATCAGATGGTCGAGGGACTGTTGAGGCAGAGGCAGAGGGTCAATAAGGGTGATCCCTAGGGAGGCGAATGTGGTATAGGAGTGGACAAAACGGCAGGAGGTGAGTGGAGGTTCGAGGTACTACCATCACCACCCCTAGGTTGTCCACCATGAGCTCTAGGAGATGGTGGATATGGGAGAGTCTAGAATCAGGTGATGGAGGCCTATGGCCATGGTGATATAGTAATGATTTGAGGTACGATCTGTGTCTTCTTTACCTTAGCTGCATTTCTTATATACATAGGTGAAAGTCACTCTTTCCTTTCCATAGAACTTGTTCGGTGATCAGAGATTCTTGTAGAGTCGTTGGCTCTATCCGTACTATTATAGACTCTTATGGGAGTGGATTTGATTATTACTCACCGGTCTGAGCATTTTGAGCTTACTCTTGGATATTAGAGCTTCATATGAGATATCCTAGTAGCGGTATTAATGCCTTATGATTTCATCTTGGTTATGGACTGTTTATCCACAGTTCATGTTCAGATCGAATGTCTTAGGAAAATAGTGTGGTGTGTTAGTGAGGATGAGACTGGGTATTCCTCCCCCGGTGAGAAGGGAGCTCTTGCAATACAAGAAATACTTTCTTGAAGGATATTTCATCTGATAACTCACATGTTGGATAGACTTACCCTCAGTTCGGTGGAAAAGAGGAGTCCTCACATTCCTTTAGTGGTGGGAAAGTATGAAGACATCTTTCCTGAGGATGTCTTGGGATTACCTCCTCCTAGAGAGGTAAAATTATGCATTGATCTATACCCTAGGATGAAAGAGATATCGACACCAACATATCAGATGGATCCCGCAAAGATTCTTGAGTTAAAGGTACAGTTGAAGGATTTACAGGTGAAGGGCTTCGCAATACCCAGTGTTTCACCATGGGAAACCCTAGTTTTGTTCTACAAGAAAGAATATTTGAGTTTGAGGTTGTGCATGGACTTCCGGTGCTTGAACCAGGTGATCATGAATACAAAGTATCCACTTCTAAAAATTGATGACCTATTCGATTAGATAAAGGGATACAGATGGTTCTCAAAGATAGACCTCATATCGGGCTATCATCAGCTTCGTGTATGGGATGAGGATGTACCAAAAACAACCTTCAGATGCCGATACGGCCACTATGAATTCATATGAATGACATTAAGCATGACTAATTTCCTATTAGTGTTCATCGGAATCATGAACATGATCTTCCAGCCTTACCAATACCATTTATTCATGGTCTACACCTATGACATCCAGGTTTAATTGGTATCAAGGGAGGACCACGCTACACACCTACAGATAGTCCTGGATACACTCTAAGAGCACCAGTTTTATGGAAATCTCTTGAAGTTTCAGTTTTGGATTTGAGAGGTCCACTTTCTAGGACACGTTATATTAGAGGTTGGAGTCGTAGCGGATCCAGAAAAGATAGAGGCAGTGCTTTGTTGGGAGCCACCCAGGAGCGTGAATGAGGTACAGAGTATCTTGGGTTTGGTTCGATACTACCAGAGGTCCGTGCCTAAATTTTCTAGGGTAGTAGCACCCTTATTAGATTTGACATAGAATGGATAGCCCTTAGTGTGGATAGAGAGGTTCCAGAAGAGTTTCCAAGAGCTAAGGTAGATACTGACGAGTTCCATCATCTTGAGACTACCAGAGGAGGGTTTTGGGTATGTAATTTTCTATGACGCATCAGGAACATAACTGGGTCGTGTCGTAATCCAGGACCAAGTCGTGATCACCTACGGTTCACAAAAATTGATCCATTACAGGAAGAACTACGTGACCCGTGAAATGGACCTAGCAGTAGAGGTATTTTGTTTGAATATGTGGTGGCACTAATTGATGGGTGAGTGGTGTACCGTCTAAACTAATCACAATAGTTTCAAGTATATCTTCTCACAGAAGAACCTAAACTTGATGCAGCGGTGATGGCTGGAGTTCCTCTAGGACTATGAATTTTTGATAGTCTATACTCTTGGGAAAGGGGAATGTTGTAGAATGTGCACTCATAAGGAGATCCAAGTTGCAGTTGCTGAGTGAGGCATTAGAGCAGTTAGACATGATGCAAGTATGATTTGTGGATAATGACCGAGTATCATTCCATTAATAGATGATTGTCACTCCCCCACTATAACAGTGAGTTATAGAGGCATAAATTGCAGATATTGACTATATGTCCTGACATACTCAGTTATCCTCAGGACAAGATCCTGATAGATTTTTTATTGGTGGGGAGCGCATCATCCTTTTCAGAGGTCACACCATTGTGCCAGTGGCGTCCTGTGATAAGTTTCTTAGTGAGTTCTACACCTCCCCTTTGGCGGTGCATCCAGAAGTGGAAAAGATGTACCAATATCTTTTACATCTGTACCGGTGGACGTGGATGATGAAAGCGGTGGCAGAGTTCGTTTCACGGTGCTTCACTTGTCATCCAGTGAAGGAAGAGCACCAGGTTCCAATAGGATTTACCCAACCACTAGAGTTATCATAGTGGAAAAGGGATGGTATCTCGATGGACTTTGTGACAGGATTACCACACACATCTAGGGGCCATGATACTATCTAGGTGATCGTTGATCGACTCACCAAGTCGGCCCACATCCAACCAATCCGGGAGTAAGGATCGGTAGAGGTCTTGGGATGCCCTTACGTGTAGGAGATAGTTCTACTTCGTGGTGTCTTATCGAAGATAGTCTTGGATTGAGACACACACTATATGTCCTGGTTATAGAAGAGATAGTAGGATGTGTTCAGGACTCATCTTCTCTTGAGCATAGATTTCCACCCTTAGATGGATGGTCAGATGGATAAGACCATCTAGGTTTTAGAGGAAATGCTTTGTGCTTGTATCTTGGACATCAGGAGTAGTGGGGAGGATCAACTACCACTAGGGGAGTTCGCATACAACAACAACTACCACTCCAACATTTGTATGGAACTATTAGAGGTGCCTTATGGGAAACCATGTAGATTACCTTTATGCTAGATAGACCCAGGGGAGTCAGCACTCATGGGTCCAGAGTTGTAATGGGCTACCAATGAGAAAGTGTAGGTCATCTAGGATAATATGAGGATTTTATAGAGAAGGAAAAAATATTATGCTGATAATTGATAGAGGCCCTTGGATTTCGAGGAGGGAGATAATGTGTTCTTTTGTGTCTCACCTCGATGGGGATTGTGGAGATTTGGCCGAGGCGGAAAGTTGTCTCCGAGATTTATCGGCCATTTTCAGATTTTGAGTAGAGTTGGTGAGGTGGTGTACCACCTAGCTCTCTCCCCCCCATAGATGCACCAGGTGTATGATGTCTTCCATGTGTCACAGATGAGGAGGTACGTGCATTATCTGTCGCACAACATTGACTAGGGCGAGCAGGACATTGAATATGGGGAAACATTTGCGGACTTCCCATTAAAGATTGAGGATAAACAGGACAAGATCCTTTATGGACAGTCGATTCCTCTGGTGCATGTTTGATGGCAGAACGAGAATCTCTAGGAGAGTACTTGGAAGTGGGAGGCTGAAATTTGTGATCAGTACCACCATTTGTTTGTTTAGCCCTTGTTTTGGCTTATAGAGATGTGAAGCTCTAACGGTAGGGGTAATGTTATAGCATCCTGCCTTTTATAACATAAACTTTCATTACATTATACAAAACTGAGGATCTTTAAGGTTTAGTGTCTTGGAAACCAGGAACATAATACATGAAAACAACATAAAGAATTCTTCTTAAACACTTTAAAGGTTTCTCCTTAAGTTCATCCTAGGTTCATCACTGCATCTCATAACCTGGGGACATACATCAAAAGAAAGGGTGAGCATAAGCCCCAGTAAGGGAAACAAGAGAAACATTTTACATGTGAACTTGAGATACTTCAATAAGGTCATGAAAAGAACTTTAAGGAATGATAAAGAAATCATGATGCGTTTCATAATAAAAATAACATTTTTCATAACTTGAAGATGTGCCTACAACATTTAATATTGACAATCATGAACATATCACCAAGGTCCATCCCCAAGGTGTCATTTGAAAATTACCAAGGTTATTCACCAAGATATCGTGAAAATTGTAATCTCTAGTGGTTACATCATTACCCAATGCATTGGAGCGCTATCAGGGAGCACCCTTAAATTTTCCTTTATTATCATGTGAGCCACATATATCATCATCAAACATTTCATAAATAACCCATATAGAAAAAAAAAAATGGGTTTCATTTCATAATCATAACGTTTTAAAAACTGCTTTAAAGACATGATCTTTACGCCACTTTAAACCCACGGAAGGGGAGAGCGGGTTTCATGTATGTAAATACCAGAATTTAAAATAGAAAATGTTTGTATATATGTGAATAACCCTGTAGAAATAAGATCTTTGAGTATTCACTTAGTAACATGAAGTAATTTTGAGAAAAAGAGAGACGCATTTTGAGACGAAAATTCTGCAGCACAACGGCTACGTTACAAGGTTTTAGAAAACGTTGAAAAGAGAGGGGACATGGGTAAAACAATAATAAATGACCCATAAAATAGTAGAGGGACAGAATATAAGGGATTTAAAAACATGGTAATGAAATTTGAAAATATACCATATGAAATGAATAACATGAAAGGAAGACAGAAATAAGATTTCTCTTATGAAAATTCGGCAGCCTAACAGCGTTACATAAACTTCAACCAAAAATGAATTGATGATGTCAAATAGGGTCTCTCATAATATGAACATAAAAGATAATTATGATAGATATAGAGATCATACCCCAACATAATAAAAAGTAACTTGCAAGACTTGACATGGAATTAGAACTTTGAAAAGGAGAAGGGTGAAAGAATCCCTTAAAAATCGGCAGCCTAACGACGTCACTTAAACTTCAACAAAAAATGAATTGATGAGATCAAATAGGGTCTCTCATCATATGAACATAAGAGTCCAGTATGATAGATATATATATCATACCCCAACATAACAAAAAGTAACTTGAAAGAATTGACATGAAAGTAGAACTTCAAAACGAGAAGGGTGAAGAACCACTTAAAAATTCGGCAGCCTAACGGCGCCACTTAAAACTTAAAAATACTGAATTGAAGAGATCAAATGGGGTCTCTCATCATATGATCATAAAAGATCAGTATGATAAATTTAGATATCATACCCCAACATAATAAAAAGAAACTTGAAATACTTTACATGATAATAGATCTTGAAAAATGAGAAGGGAGAAAGAATCCGTTACAAAAATTTCGGCAGCCTAACGACGCCACTTAAAACTTCATAAAACGAAATAATGAGAGTAAGAGGGGATCTCTCGTTATGTGAACATGAAAAGGTCAGTAATAGGAGTATAAAAGAACACCCTTTAACATAATAACATGGAGCATAAAATAAATTACATAAAAGAGATTTCTTGAAAAGAAAGAGAGAGATCGGATCCCTTACCTTAAAACGTAACTCTTAAAACTCAAAGGTTTGGACCATGAGGGCTTGGGGGCACCTTGGGAGGACTCCTTGGGAGGTAATGAGACCATAACTTCGTTGAGGATGGTTTTGGAGTCGAATGGATGAGAGGAGGGCTTGGTATTTATAGGGAAAGTGAGGGGACAAGGCATTAATGGCCAAGGGACACCTCACATGTGCTTTTCTCAAAACCATGTGCTCTCCCATGATATTTCCCTTGAAGTTAGGCCACATGGGTCCCAAAAAACAATAATTCATCACCTTAGGTCGGACAACCCTTAAAATATCTCATGACATCACCATGACACAGTTATGATGTCATTAAACATACCGAAACCCTAAAACTGTATTTTTACTGTTCACTGAAAATTCAACTTTCTCAGAAAAATCCCAAAATTTCACACTGACCAAATATCAATGCTCTGATTTCAAAAATGAACTCCATTTTATAAAAATAATTTTCTAAATATTTTTAATTTTATTTTTAAATAAATACACTATTCACCGAAAATTCATTTTTTCAGAAAAAACCCCAAAAATTACCTTAACATAATATCGATGCACTGAGTTCAAAAATGAGATCCATTTTATAAAAATAATTTTTCAAATAATTTTAATTTAATTTTTAATTAAAAACCCTTATTCACCCAAAAAAACTTATACTTGAATAATAATTTATGAAACTGTTATTTAACCATTTTATTGAATCACATTACTTAATCAAGGTGCCTAGATTATTTTAAAACTTTCTTTAAGTGAGATTACTAATCCATTTGGTCACATTACTAATCCTAATCACAAAATCACTATTCATAATTTACTATTCATCAAAAATTAAGTTGATCTTATTAGACTCTAAATTTCATACTGAACATAATTGTAGAAGACCATTTTTTGAAAATCATTGCACCTTTTTAATTATTTAAGGTTTACATAAACATTTTTAAAAAATCCATTTTCTAAAATTCATCAAAAATATGCATACTATATTTATCCGGACATTTGAAAAGTCATAAACATTATCATAAGAAGAAATCCCAATTTTTATTTAAAACAAAGGATTACACAAGGCAGTTACGGTCTCCTTACAGAGCCCCTTATCACACCAGCATAGGACCTAAGTGTAAGGTGTTCTAAGGTGAGAGAATCTGAGGGAGGCTCGGCCAACATCGCACGAGTAGTAATTTCTATCAGTTTGAACTTCTCATGAAGGCGATTCCGTTCTAGCTTCACACGATGAAGTTCGGCTTGGGTTTGGTCCAGATCAAAGCCCAGTGGTGCTACCTCCTTCCCAAGTTCTGTTATATGGGCTTCGATCGGTCCAAGACTACTGGGTGAGGCCATCAAATCTTCTTTCTATAATAATTAACCATGATCACTTGTATTTAGAGACAAAAAATCGAAACTTTTAGTTTCCAGTGGTCATATTGACCAATGGTCATATAACAGTCAAAACCCAACAGTCTCATTTTAGTTATACTCATGTTATCAAATGAAACAGTTTTGTTGAGTATAAAAATAAAATAACACACAAAATTAGGAAACAAGATTTATTCAAAATTTCGGGTCGTTACAAATGTAATGTCCGAAAATTCCATGTAATTTTTTTTAAATTATATGGGATTATTTTAAGACCAAACGCTCAGAATACACTTGATTCTGAGGAACGATGATCATGGAATAAACATTTGATCTTTTTTAAGCTAATTAAAATGGCGCACATACGTAGTTTTGGAAACTTCTAAATGGGTGATCGGATTAAAAATTAGAGGGTACTTTTGCATCCATAATGATGAAATTACCGAATAATGGTCCAAACATCGACTAGAGAAGGTTGAGGGAAAGAGTAAATTTTCATATGTTTTAAGAAAAAAATAAAATAAACTTAAAAATATTTTTTTATTTGAAATTGTTTCGATTCAATGCAGTGATGAGCCGACTGCAACATTCCATAAATGAGGCTGCGTAATGATGATGCAATGAAAAGTAACAAGAACATTGTTTCATAGATGAAACTATGTTACACTGGTGACTCGGTGTAACAGGATCACTGTAAGGAATTTTCCCATTCAATGGGATAACATAAAATGGAGATCAGATATAGATCTAGAAAATTACTCTAAATATCTAGAGGACCACCGTTGACGAATGACGAATGAAGAATGATGACCTCCAATAACTTTGATAACTCTTCCTCCTCTTCGATAGATCATTCCCTCGACGATGGATTAAGGAATTTTGCATATATATCACCTTCAGTAATGAATCCATCCTCTGGTCGAACTTGTTCTCTAGGTATGGATTTATTCATTGTGAGTTTATTTCTTGTTCCTTCTTTATAAAAGAAAAATTAAGGATCAAGCCACCAATGGATTGATCTGCGAGACGTTTTTTCTTGCGGGATGGGTTTGATTTTGGGATAAACACGGGGAAAATAGATACATGTTGAATAGATGTTTTGATTTAAATCTTCATTTATCCAACCTTAAATTTCTTATAGTAACAGATCAAGGTCGTCATGATCAAGGCCCAATCCCTCCACCTTGGGTGTTCATCTAAGCCTCTTCCTCCCCTCGATCTTTGTTCCATCAATCTCTGTCTCTGAAATAACTCAATGATCACAACATGGAGGCAGATCAAAATGGAAGTAGACAAATATTACGGCAGGAGGTCGTGGCGAAATGGGGCCACCGGCTTGAAGGGCCAGCGACAGAGGCGGGAACACGCACCTGCAGTGCACCAAAGGGGAGGAGACTGTGACCATGGGGTTGCGGCAGTGCAGGACCATGATTCCAGCGGGGTGCCGCGTCGGGCGGAGGAGGTCGTGGCCATCAGGTTGTGGTGTTGGATAACCTTATGGAAACCACCGCTGGGTGGCGACAAGGGCCACCAAAAACTATCGACGATGGGGCTTCAGCGGATGCATCACCGAGCTGTGGTCCAATGGGAACATGGTAGGAGAGCCCCATGGAAAACTGTGATAGGAGGGCCCCATGGAGAACCGTAGGGTCATCATGTTCATGGGAGTTGTACCCGAAGGCCAGTGGGACAGACAGAAAGCTAGTAGACTGGGCCCACGGCCTAATCGGTCTGGGCCTTAGCCGAACCAGGTCAGGTCAGACCTGGGTTGGGTCGGTCTAACAGGACCAGGACCCGACTATCCCCTTTTTAGTAAAATGGGCATAAAATCTAAACTATACATCTGATTGATGAGAAGATTGTGTCATTGGGACCCTTGAGAAGAGGCGGTCACTTTTGTATACACAAAGTGAACTTTCGTGGAAGTTTAGATTTTACAGATGGCTTGAGGAGTAGACTCTCCCAGAATGAACCATGCTATGAGTAGGAATCCTGCGGCTAGCTGTATCGAGAAGGCTACGATTAGCGAGTCTAAGTGATTTGGCTAGCCTAAGAGACGAGCATGTCTAAGTGATCTAGCTAGACCAAGAGACCCGTAGGTCTATGTGATCCACCTGGCCCAAGAGACGAGAGGTTTTAAGTGATCCATCTGGCCCAAGGGATGAGCGGGTCTAAGTGATCCAATAATCCCATGGGAAGAGTGGGTATAGGTGTTCTAGTAGTCCCAATCACTCATCAGGGATGAGTGCTTTTGCAGTACAAGGTGTTAAGCATTATGACTGTTAGTCTTTCTTTTGTTCCTTTAGATTATACTTGTGTGAGATGTCCATTGCTTCGTGTTTACCTTTGTGGTATTTCATTGTGGTTTGGGGTCCCTACTTACTATTATGTTACTCACCCCTACATGGTCTTCCCCCACACGTGTTGTGTCTTGTGCATACAATCGATGCATTGATAGAGACCTTGGTAGCTCAGGACCGGGTAGTGCCCCGTGAGATCAGGCAGGCGAGGTGTACTTCTACATCTTCTAGTAATCACTCTACACCAACCCTTCAGGTAGGGTTTTCAGAGGATTGATTTTTAGGGAGATTTGTAATTTCGTGTTTTTCTCTTGTCTTTTTTGGTCTTGTATTCTCATCCTTTTACTTTCAGCTTGTACTATTTTACTATATGTGATTGTATTAGTGGAATATTTGTTTTTATTTTCAGTATTGTATGCTAGGGTTATGAGTGTGTGTGTGTGCAGGTAATCGAAAAATTCCTCCCACTTGCACATTGATACCTTCGGCCCTAGTCACCAGTCCCTAGCCTTTGGGAGGCCGGTTTGGGGTAGTTGTGGCATGGGCCCCGAGGGACGGGTCTTGAAAACACTAAAATCAATCAACAATTACAAGTGGTATGGGAAGGTATCATCCTTTAACCAATAGTGTTTTTGAATTATAATGTATCATGAAATTTGAATATATTATTTCCCACCAATTAAAATATTACCACCAAAGAAAAAAGATAGGTCAATTTTAGTCCAAAAATCTTCTACAGTAAAATTCATCTTCCTCTAAACCTCCAGAATAATTAAAAGAAACTTATACTCACAATATAAATTGATTGAACTTAACTGTATAGAAATATAACTTTTGGAACTTTAATTTCAAGTCTTCTCAACTCTTTGATCTTATGAATTTCAAACACTTCCTCCTAATTTATGAAATTTTTTGGAATCATTTCACCTCCTCTTTAACTAAATAAATCTTTTGGATTATAAAAGTCAAACTCTCTATGTTACTTGTTTCAAAATTATGAATGTAGAACTTTGAATGAGACCAATATTTATATAACCAACCTTGCTCTAATAAATTTGGTCTTCGACCTCTGTATCTTCCACCTTCCACATATCATAGTCAACCAACTTCAATGCCTATATCAAAATCATAGATTGACTTCTTCAGAGATTCTATAAAACATAGTGTTAATGATATTTGAGGCATATGAAATTATTTATTAGAATAATTATTTTAACTTCATGATATTTTTATCATTGAAACTTATCTAATTATTTTCTCTTTGATATATTCTAGTTATTTGACTAAAGTAGACATAATATATGTTGATGTAAAATTCATTCCACTTCCAATTCTAGTTCTATCCTTAATTAAGAGTTCCTAAAATCATTTGGATCATGATGTGTTTGATTATTTAAACATAGTATATTAATCCTCCTATGATTTTAATTCTCTTTTTCTATTTATTCAATACAATGTTTCAACTCTGGATCACTGCACGGTGTTTTTCTCACAACTTATGATCTACCCACATTTTGATCTCTATATCATCTGATTTTTTACATCTTTTGATGGCCTATTCTTTCACAAATTATAACTTTGTATCTTCCTATAATCTAGAATAAAAAAGATTAACACTTAAAAACCCCTTCTAGGTTCAACTGAAATCACACTTAAATGAAATTGACACTTTTTATAAATATTAGTAATAGTAATCAGTATTACTAACTACTCCAACTTATAATCCCCAGCATCAACCATAACTTCCATTGCATCAACTTTCAACTCCACTATCCATACACACTCAATATTGTCCTTATAATTATTCTACTTTTTTCATTTCCTCCATTGTATTTGTTAGTTTTAAATTATCCTGAATAAAAGTTGAATATCGATCCATGGTTATGTTTATTACCTTGATAGATTAGTATAACATCATATGACTAAACTATCAGTCTATCTTCTAAAAACCATTAATTTCTCAAATTTGACTAAATGGTATAGTATTATGTTGCTTTTTTTTTAATTTTACATAAGATGCAGTTTCTTATGAGTATTAGTAATGTTCTCAACAATTTTTAAAATTTCTATTCAGAAAATATTTTGTGGGAATCTTACTCTAAATTCTTACAATTGATTTTAAACTTCTCCAAATTTTTAATTTTTACAAAAATATGAATTTTATATATTCACATAATATTCCTTTATTTAAAAATTTTCATCACATTCCAATAGACCTGCTAACTTCCAAAATCATGATAAATAAGGATAGTCATATTCCTTCAACAAGAGATCGTAATATACGGTTATGGAACAAGTGTAACATCCAATCAATAACATCTTCATTGGATACTTAGTAGCCAATGTTTCACAAATCTTCCCTAAATATAACATTAATTTATGAAATATATGTAACTTCCAAATATAAAATCAAGAAACCTCAATTCATAACTTTTAGAATCATACATCTATAAATAACTAGTTCATCTTTAAACATTCCTTAAAAAATTATCTTGATTTTGATTAATAAAAAATACAACACAAATTAAAAACATAAATAATTCCATTGGTTCTTCAAAAATAAATATCCTGAATAAAAAAATTAAATAACATGAATATTTTTAAAAATGTAAATAAGTTAAAAATTTTATATAATTTGAATATTTTATTTATGTTATTGGTTTTGAAAAAATTAAATTATTCGAATATTTAAAAAAAATAACCTCAATATTTTAAAATAACTTAAATATTTTAATAAAAATAACTAGAATATTTTTTTAAGTTATTAAACTTTATTATTCTTTTGAATTAAAAAAGTAATGACATGAATTTTTAAAATAAATATTTTTTTTTCTTAAATTTATTTATTTAGAATAATAATTTGTTAAAAAATCATTTTATTAAATCATTTTATTTATTTTATAATATTTATTTTATTTTAATTTTTTAATCATATTATTAATTTTAAATCATTTATTTGAGTAACTTATTTTAAAATATTAATGTAATTTATTTTAGATAATACAAATTATTTAAAATTTATTATTCATGAAATTTATTTTTAAATTTCTAAGATCTTTAATTAAAATTTTTATTCATTTTAATTTTAAGACATTTATGTTTTTTATTAAAGTAATTAAATAACTAGAATAAAAAATTAAAATAAATAATTTGGATATATAAACATAAATTACTTTAATAAAATAATAAATTAGAAATATTGAGGTTATTTATATATTTTAAAATAGTCAAATTATTTAATTCATTTAAAATAAATAACTTGAATAAAATATTTTGATTTTTTAATTTTTTTTATTAGAGTTATTTATTAATTTTTTTTAAACTATCCATGTTTTTTAATTTTTTCTTTCATGTTATCTATTTTAAAATATTTGGGTTAATTGGAAATATTGAAGTTATTTATTTATTTCAAAATATTCAAATTTTTTAATTTTTTTAAAATAAATAACTTGACTAAATTATTTAAATTATTTAATTAATGTTATTTATTTATTTATTTTATTAAATTTTGTTATTTTAAAATATTCATGTTATTTTAAAATATTGACATTATTTATTTATTTTAAAATTTAAAAAATATATAATTTTTTATTCAATATATAAATTTGAAAGTTTTTAAAGTATTCATGTGATTTAATTATTTTATCTAGATTAATTATTTTAAAATAAATTGAATCAAAAATTTAAATTATACAATTTTAATATTGAAAATAAATATTTTAATCAAAAAAATGAAATACCTTGAATATTTAAAATAAATAAGATGAGTAAAAAATTTAAAACAAATAATTTGAAATTTTAAAATAATGAACATTAATATTTTGAAATATTTTAATTAAAATTATTTATGTTAGATTTGTTTTAATTTATTAATCAATAATTTTATTTTAAAAAAATGTGTGAAGGCGTTGTCTTGAACCAGGTCCTCGTTTATATTTCATCAAAAACACAATCTTGACCATTTCATTAGGGTACTTCTTCTCCAACCCATGCCCCTCCCCCTAGGCCTTATTTTGGTAAATAGTGCCTTCACAGAATTATTTTGGGACATGTTTAATTATTTTTCATTGATTTAAAAAGTGCTCTATATATTTTCCACTTATTTATTTTTATTTCATGGTTAAATGGATTATCTCTTTATAAAAATAAAGTATAAATATATACTATAAATAAGTCACATGAAAAGAATAATAAATATGAAAAGTACATTATATCATTAATATAAAACATTACATATAGAGAATAAATATCCCCAATAATATTTCAGATATTATAATCGGAAAATAAAAATAAACAAACCACATAAGTGTAATTTGAATATCCATCGGATAGTGGTTGTATTAAAAAATTGCACTTGCAAACAATAATACAAACATAAAATAAAAAATTATAAATATGATTGTAATTTTGTAAAATATATAGTGAAAATTAAAAGAAAACTAATTGAATAATTAATAAAGGAAAAAAGAGGTATTTATACAAAGTATAAACCCAATATAACTATTGGAATTTTAATCTGACTGTTAGAATATTAAATTGACCATTAGAATAGTAAATAACTATTTAAATAATAACTTTACCAATTTAATAGTAAAATGAATTGTAAAGTAGAATTATATAAAATAAATATTTTAATTAGGAGAATTAAATAAATTATAAGTGCATATTATTAATATTGTGTATTTTTCCAGATTTTGTAAATACCATTGTTTTAATGTTAAAGATTATATATTAAAATTATATAACCTTGAACAATAATATGATAAAATTAATTTTATTTTTGGAATCAACACATTAATATTATCTAAGAGCGATTTTATGATAATTTTCTAAAAAACATGAGTTTTAGGTGAATATTTAAAATATAATTTTTCAAATACCATATGTTTTATGACATAATATTGTTCTAATAATGATTTAATAAATTCTAAAATTTCCTTCTTGACACAAAATAAATCTTACAAGATAAAAAGTGTATTTAAAAAGAATAATTTTAAGTTCAAAAAAAATAGTAATTTCTAACGTCTAAAAAGATAAAGTATTCCATTAAAACTATTTTTCCTTTTTAATTCATATGTATTGTATAAAAACTAAATATAGGGGTTGAAGGGTTAAAATGTCAAAAAAATATTACCTTTTTAATTAGTTAAAACATGTTGACTAAAATAAGACTACTATAACAAGCCTTTTTCATGATATAATATTTCATTCATTATTTTAACTGAAAATACCCCTCTCCTTTACATATAAATACTTCATATATCCCATGTGGAAAATTACTTCCCAAACCCATTCAATTTACAAATCACTAAAAAAATTAACTTGTATTAAGCCCCTTTTGGATCCCCAAAGACATTCCATTTCTATCCAACAACAAGCCTCTAAGACATTAAGACTTTAGAAAAGGATCAGATAACAAGGATGAGGTAACTTTCTTTCCTATTCCATTCAATTTTTCTTCTCCTGTTCTTATATTCACAGTATAACTTCAGAAATAATATTTTTAAAATTTTTTATTTAGTATATTAAAATGATATTAATTATATTAATCTAATAGGAAATTTATAATAACCATATAAGTTTATATAATATATAACTCATCATCTTTTATCAAAATCCTATTAATTATTTGTTTACCACATATGAGAACATTTTAAATTACTTATTTATCAAATCATTTATGTTTGGTTAGGATAGAATATATATATAGAATTTATTTATGAAATAATAATATTTTTATAAACTATTTATAATATATTCATATTATTTCTCTGTACAACTTTTCAAAAAATCCTATTAGCGGTCAGTTTACCACCTATGAGGACATTGTCAATTCATTATATATAATCACCTTCACGAATAGTTTTTATAACATATTTCTTATAGATAAATATTTAATTTAATATTTTATTATGGTTTCAGAAGTAATTTAAATAATTAATAAATGAAAATGTTAAAAAACTACAATATAAAAAAAATGGAATAATTAAAACAAACTTACAATCATGCAATTTTTTCTATAATTAAAGGTAAATACACAAGAATAAATGATTATAACTGATCATGAATAACATAAGTGAGTTATATAAAATTTGGGATCAATGTTTTAATATAAATATTTTGGTTATATAGGAGGTGTTAATGTAATGAAACAAAACATGACCAAAGGTAAGGAGGTCCTTGTCTCACTCTCAAATATTAGAAGTAATCCCCCACTTCTCCATCAAAAATAATTTATATTGTGTTTATAATGACATATTGAGGACCCATTATATATGTTACGTTTATTTATATAAGTTTACATGAGTGTTTTATTTCCCCCCATTGATTAATTAATTCTTATGACATTATAAAATCTATAAGATGATTCTCAAATTTAACTTTCTTTTTTTGAGTTCATCCTATATTTATCTCTTCATTCCTCCATGTTTCATCTAAATCTTCACTAAACCCTATTAAAATGAATTTATTTTATTTTTACATTATTTATTTGGGTGTATGCATGTTATATTTCTTTAGGTTGAATTCCAATCCTCCTCCATTTATTATGTATTAAGTCTTCATTTTCAAAACATCTCATTGATTCTTATTCTATTATTTTTACTTCTATTTATAAATCAATATATCTCATTTTATAATAACTTTTAATCTATAAAATGATATTTTGTCTTGTTTTTTTGGAGAACCCCATGTTTATTTATTGATATATGCCTTACGACAACTATATAAAATCCATTATTTTATCAAAGGTTGTTTTCATTTTTTTGATTGATATATTCTCTTTCTATGTGGAAGGAATGACTCTGAGAATATTAGGATTTAATGGGTGAGTCTGGAATTATATATCCCACTAATTTATTGGTTAAAATTTTTTATCTTAAGAGCTGAATATACATGGACTTGATGCAAATACCATATTCACAGTATTATGTGTAGACATGATGTGATTAACTTTGTCTACAATGTTATGCATGGACATGTTATAGTTATATTTTTTTATATTTTTTCATAGAATTAATCCTTGAATTATGTTAGTGATGTTTCATTATTATACAACCACAATATTCTTATAGCTACCTTTGACTCATGTTTCTATCATGAAATTATGTTTCTCTTGATGACGTCATGATATTCCACTTTCATATTCCATGTCCCTTTACAATTCTTGATCACAACCTCATATTATGATACAATGTCATATTTTATGATGTATTTGTATCTAAAATTGATTATTTTCTCCGGGTTTACATTTCTTACACCTTACTATGTTGATTGATCACCATTTATTTATGTATGTACCCAGGAGTTCACGAGTATTAAAAAGGGTTTGATCAACTTATATGTGGTTTAAGATGAAGGATTTTAAAAATATTTATGGTATTATATAGTCTTATGATGTAAATTGTAAAAGTTCCCAAGGACATTAAAATTTTTATTATGGGAATGGTTGGTTATAATAAATATTCCTTTATATATAAAAATTATGTATGTGTTGCACCTAATCTAGAAGTGGGTTCAGGAGTATCTCGATTGGTATCAGATCATAGTTTGGTTATATTTCTGAATTAGTATATTATAATATTTTGGTATAAAGCCTCAGGTAAAAAACCCTTGGTTCTAGAGAACTAGTTCATGTATAACTAGTATATTCATAAAAGGTTAACATGTTCTAGTGTTTTTAATCTGACTCATATTAATAATTTATCATAACTAATTTTTAACATAACTTTAGGGTTTATTATCATTATTAGATAAAATATGTAAACATTCATAGGTATTTTTCATGAGTAAAAATCTTGATTAAAAAATGTCTTTTATGGGGGGTGGAATGTAACCTCCCAATTTTTCAATGTATAATTTTTATATATTTTCTCTATTTAGTAGTATATCTATAAAAATTTGATTTAATATTTATACGTTAAATAAGTTATATATATATATATATTTACCCCTTATTTATTTATTTTAAATAAGTAAATAACATTATATTATTCATTAAAAAAACAAATACTATATTCACTAAACTCATGAATAGATATTTCATTTAATATTCCCATAACTAAATAAATATAATCAAATATTTATTTGTTACCTATTGAATAATAAAAAAAATGAAAAACACATATTATATTTACTAACTCATAAATAAATATTTATTTACTATTTTAATCACGTATATAAAATCTAAACTCAAATATCTGGTAATTGAATTTATATAATCAATATAACCTAAATAATTATTATTCCACAAAATTAGAATAAAATTTATTATTAACATTAAATTCAAGTGGAATTTTACATTGATTTGGGATACACTTATTCTGTGGCCCTCTATGCCTCTTTCTTAGTGGAATTGGGTGAACTTTCCAAAATTATAATATTTGAGTCTAGAGACATTTCATGCTCTATAGAGAAAGACGTTAATATTGAAATGATAATAACCTCATATGAACAATTACTATGAAACATAATCCCTTTTTCTCGAAATCCCATCAATTAGGATGCATAATTTAGGTAATTTCCTATATACATGATTTATCTTTCTTTTAACCTCTAAAAAAAATCATTGATGAACTAAAATGGCCATCGATTTAATCAGATAGTTTTATTTCAATCAAAGATTGAGAGATATCTTCTACCGTTAACTTGGAAATTAAAAAAACTTTATTGAATAAATAAATTAGGTTCATATCACTTATGATTCACTTAATGTACCATACCTCACCATGAGAACATATTATCAATATTTTCATCAATAGAACAAAGTACATGGTTTATCATTTTCAATAAAAATAATATAATATATAAATACCAATACACATCTTAACATATAAGAATATACAATGACACAAATAACATATAGAACTCCTATTGTAGGGGTTTTCATTATAAACTCTTCTCTTAGAGATTACCAAGTGAGGAGTACGTAAGAAGATGTATTAATGAATTATTCACCCCCAATGCTTGATAGTCAAAAATCATTTATTTTCTATAAGATTAATTTCTTCCAGGCCATAAGACATATGTTTAGGAATATTTATTTATAATTAAAAGGTTCTAATTATAGTGGGAAACCAGTATAAAATTTCAATAAAATAAATACCCAAAGGATATTCTAATGTTAATGTTACATAGAAGAATAATCGTCATGTGATAAGATACTGATTAATAATATTATAATTGAATATATAATCCAAAGAAAAAATTAAGTTGGTTATAGGTAACTAAATCCAATATATTCCCACTTTCACTAGAGACAACTACTAACTTACTTTTTATCACTCACATAATAAAAAATATTATGTTAAAGTATGGATATTTCTGTTGGGACTATCATGTTCTTGTTTGGATATGCTGCTTAATGTGACTTTATTCAATTGAAAAAATCCCCCAATAAGTGATATCATAGAGTATATAACATTTACCTTTTTCCATAAAATTGAAATCCTGGAAAATATCATAATCTTAAGATTATCTTAATATACATATTATCATAATAATTTAATACCTTGGTAAAATTTCAAAATCTGGAACAAATAATTGCTAAAATTATTATCAAGCTGCATTGGAATCCAAAATATAGTTGATCTATAAAAATATAGAAACCAGTTTCATTAATAATATTATCATTCATATTATATCTATTGTACTGTGATACTAGATCAAATAGTTTTAAAGGAAGAATAGTTTTATATCACATTGATAATTAGTATTCCCAATTTTTTAATTATAAGGAACCCATCCATAATACATTATCATGTACCATCAGATAGTTCTGATTACAATATTGAGTAATTCCATTGCATCTGTTTAATATTTTCCCATTATGATTTATGTATAGTAATATCTAATTTCAGAATATATCATGGAATATGTGATAAATTCTCTGAACTTATGTGTATGAAGTTTTATTCACCATAGTAATCCCTTTCTGTACATTTACACACCAACTTTGAGAGTTTTAATAAAGAGACCTGGGTAATTATTATATAAATATTACATTATTTTAGATGAATATTCAATATATCTCATAATAATACATGTTTGAGGACCATAAAGGTTCAATGTATTTGGATACTACATACATAAAAAAATTATTCTCATTGAATATCATAAACATCTACCACAAATTACTTCTCACATATTACCCATATTAGATATAACCAATTTAAAAATGTTCTTCATAACCTGGGGAAATAGAAACATAATAGAGGTTGAGATAATATGTTAAATAAGGGTGGATATATGATATATCAATCAATGATCATAAGTGAGCATAAGATAATAATTAAGGTATGATAACATGATCATAAATTAAAATTTTCATAACCAATAAGTCAAAGATCATTAATCATGAGTCATGGAATAAGGATTTTTTATAACAAAACTCATAAGACAAAAGAGTGTGAAATCATCAATAATCAATCATGATCCATTAGAAAAAATCATAAGCATAAGATATAAGATTGTGGAACACACATAAGTATATAAAATATTTTCCTTTATCAAGGATAAAAACCAAGACTATAAAAGTGGATAGAGTCTCACAGTATATTAGGTTTACTCCCCATTCCATCATTTTCATAATCAATGTTCACTTCCAAGACTATAATATTAGAAAAATTCATATACTAAACTCGGTTCACTCCCAATTTCAGTTCATATTACCTCGTGATTTATAATTTTTTACCCAAATAATTTAAGGGTTATATAATTCTATTCCGACCCATTACAATGAAAACTATAAAAAAGTGTTCTACAAGATCATAAAAAAAAATTTCATTTTATCATAGCATAATTAACCCTTAGGAAAGTGACGAGTTTCATAAATATTTCTTTACAAATTAATTAACCTATATGAAAGTAATGGGTTTTAAAGAATCATCCTTAAAACATAATCATCATAATCCATATAGAGAAATAAAGTTGATGGTATTATAAGATCATCACCATAGTTAAGCATATCAATTCTCAAATTATGATTATATAGATGAAATAAATCTTTTTTTAAAGCATTTAAAATCCTCTTTGAAAATGTAAAGAATATATAACTTTTATTTTAATAAATTTTAAAACCTAAAATTAATATAATATTTGTAAAACAATTTAAAAATGTAATTTAATGTTCATGATAATAAAAATAAATAAATTATAAAATCCATTCATGTCGTATATGTTAAAAGAGAATATTCTTTTCACCATTTTTTAAAAAAATAAAAGTGAATTTTATGAAAAAACATTGAAAGGATTCATTTTTATCATTTTTAAATAAAAATTATAAGCTAGTGATATCACATTATTTAAAGAAATTAATATAGGTAAAACTTCTGTAAAACAACTATAATAACATGGATATAAAGAAGAAGGATTATAGACCTAAAAAGAATAAATAATGTCATCTTTTTTAAAAACATTTAATCAGTCATTTTATATTCCAAAGGGAGGAAAATGAAAGTAGAACATGTACACCACATAAATAAACATAGTAAAATGAAATATATGAGTTCTAAAAGATAGATATCATATAATTTCCCATATTTTAAATTTAGCATATACAATCTTGAAAATAAATGAGATTGTCATATAAACCCATACCACTTGGGAAAATCATGAATCATAAACCCATTGAATGAAATAAATTCAAATGATACATTAAATATAGTGAATATGAATGTATTCATGATATAATATATAAAATGGGTATGATATACACCATATATGCATAAATAGGTTCATAACATGAAACATGTCCCAACGAAACAATATTTTGATGAAGAACTCTTACCTCAAGTCTTAACATTCTTCATACATGATTTTAGAATCATGTATAACAAATTTATATTTATTATAAATATAAAATAGAACCATATCCATAATTATATTACTATATATAATTCCATTATAACCTCAAATTATAAATCCATTAACAATTCTTCATTAAAGTAACTATTTGGGTGAAACTAGTCTATTTTCCATGCATGTTTCGGTTCGATGGTTCTAGTACTTGCACCTTGGTCATGGTTTCATTATATATATAATCTAAATCATGTAAAGAATATCATATTTATTAATTATATACATTTTTATGACTAGCAATATATGGTAGTGATGGAAAATGAACCACATCACTCCCTAAAGATGGTAGTACGTACATACACATGAGTAATGTTTCCATTTTTCAATGGTTAGAAAGAAAGAATGGTAAATAATAATTCAAATTAAAAAAATAATTATATAAAAATATAATATATACTCATAAAATCAATACTTATGATCATTAATTTAAAGTTGAAATAAAAAAATCACATCGATTAGTGGAGGTGGTAGTCCACATGTATGCATGGGCGACATTATCATTCTCTAATTGCTGAGAGAGTGAGAAGTTAGATAATATTTTATCTTTTTAGAATAATAATTATTTAAAATAAATTATATCCATGAAATACGTATATATATATATAACCATTCATGAGAGACAGTGATGAAATACAGAGCACATTGTTTCTTAGAGGCGATAGTCCACACGACCACACGAGCACTCTTTTCATTTCTTATAGGAAGAAAAATGAAATTAAAAATGGATGTACCATAAAAATAATAACATTTAAGTATATAGGATATATTTATGTTATTATACCAACATTTTTACAGTTGTTTTGAAATAGGTATAAAAATAAATAAACATGAAAAAACATAGTTAAGAGTTATACATATTCTTTGGAAACCCCTCCTTTTTCTTATACCTTAAGCCTTATAAGTTGGTATTTTTGTGAGTCCATGAACTTTAAGTAATTATTAGAAATTTTGGGAATGTATTTTGGTGGTTTTTATGAAATATTGTTTGAAAGTTTTGTGAAGAAGTGATAATAGTAGGTTCCCTTTTATAAGCGAAGGGAGTAGCACAGTAGTATTTATTTGTAACTTTTAAATACTATGAATTTCTTACACATGATAAAGTGGAACAAAAAAATTAAAATTAAAATTAAAATATAATGTTATTTTGTTTTAAATACACAATAAATAATAATTAATATGACATTTTATGAGCTTATCACAAATCTTAAACTTTAATTAACCCGTTTTACCCTTCTACTACATTGACAACATTTTTACCATGGTTACTATTCACAGTGATGAAAAAATCAGCCTCATTTATAAATTTTAAGATCCTTATTGAAAACATGAAATATATTTTTAAATATATAATTCATATAAGTGGATTAAATTAATTTTAAAATTATTTTTAAAAGGAAATAAAAAACAGTTATTAGAAGAAAAAAAATGTTTTTAAGCATAGAAATGAACTTTTACCAAAATATAATAATATTATGATTCTAATGAAAGTAATTAGATTATGTTTAATAAAATTAATATAATATTAATTTAAAACAAAATAAAAAACTTAATTGGACTTTTATGTTTCTAGATTTATATAATATAAATGAAAGTTTTTGAAAAAATTGGCATTTTTAATAATTCCCTAAAAAATAATTTTTATTTTAGAAAAATACCAAAACATCACTATAAGATAATATTAAAAAATTTATTTCAGAAATTATATCCATATTTATAAATAAAGTTTTTAAAACTATTAAAAAATTAATTTTAATATCCATACACAAAATAAAATAAAAACAATCTTTGAAGAAAATGTATTTTTTAAGCATAAAATGGATTTATACTCATTCATTGAATAATAACCACAATTAAATGAATGTAAATTCTATTAAATGTATATAATATACTCATTTAATTATAATAGTTTATTAATAGTGAATTATTTAATCTATTAATATAAAAATACATTGCACACATAATTTTTTTAAATGAAAACATCCTCTTTTACGTTTAAAATATTTTTTCATCATTTTTAACCAGTTATATATCAATGTATAATTGATTATTAATTTCATTATGGATGATATTTATATATATATATTTCAATAGTATATAATTTTTCATCTAAGCTCAAGGATAAATATAAATTAATCTATCAAAAAATAATAAGTTAAAAGAGAAGTATATATTTTAAAATATCAAGGTGTTACATTATACCCCTTTATAATAATTTCTTCCTTAAAATTATGTTACTCTGATAAAAATAAAATAGGATACTACTACCACATCACATAATTTGGTTCCCACATAGCTCTCTAAAATTTATGGTTTCATCACGAATCTTTAACCTGGTGAGTGGTCTTACTTCGTACAACTTTATCTCTTTAATCAATGATCTCCACTAGTTGTTCCTCATTAGAAATATCAAGCTACAACATTAAAACTTTCGATATTAGTACATGTGAAGGATGAGGTATGTACTTCTTCAAAATAAATACATGAAACTCATCATGAACGTGAGATAGATTCGGTGGAAGCACAAACTGATAAACTACTATAATGATATGATCTATAATCTCCAAGGGGGGATATGTCTATGTCTTAACTTTCACTTCTTTCCAAATATTATAACCTAATTCCATGAATATTTTCTAAGGGATACCTTATCAACAGCTTCAAGCTTCACACATCGCTAGTGATGGTCAGCATAACTATATTTTTGGATTTGAGTAGTCTTAATTTGGTGTTTAATGGATATAAACTTCTCTGTTGTTCAATTATTTATCCTAGGTCCAAATAGCTTTTGTTGTCAAACATTATCCGACCATGTTATAGTTATTCACTTCCTACAATATAGGGATTCATACGAATACATATGAATGCTTGAGTAAAATCTATAACTATAATAAAATTCAACTATAGGAAGGTGTTGATCCTAACTACCTTTGAAATCCATAGAGAAAGCTATAAACAAATCCTCTAGTGTTTAATGGTCATCTAATATTGAACAACCATTTGAGGTGGATATTTAGTGTTAAATCTCAATCTTTTATTAAAAGCTTTTTGAATAATTCACCAAAACATTGACGTAAACCTCATATCCTGATTATATATAATATAATGTGGTCCTCCATGAAACATTACCACCTCATTGATATATATATTTAGAGGTTGTTCGATAGAAAAATATTCTCTGAATGCCTTGAAATGTGAAAACTTGGTAATAATTTCAACTACAACCTAAACAGAATTATTGTCTTTAGAGGTTTTTGGGAGTCTAAAGATTAAATTCACAGTTATGTTTTTCCATTTCCATTATATTATTGTAAATTATTGTGACATCCCCTTAGACATATGTATCTAATCCTTAACTTACTAAAATACTAGGCATTAAGGTACATACTCTGCAATATAACTTTTCATGTTGTCCCTCTATAAATTATATTATATATATATCTATATACATATTCATACTTCGAGGATGATTAGAGAATGATGAACTATGAGATTTATACAACAACTCTTTCTTTAAGTATGGTATTTATGAGACACATACTCAGTTCCTAAACATGATTATTCCATAACTATCATGGTTGAACTTAGGAACATTCCTCACCTTCTTTTATAGGTATACATCCCCCATTTGAGACTCATTAATTCTTAAATGGAAAGATGGGTGAACACTCATATGAGAAAGATAAAATTAGTCCCCCTTCCTCATGTTTTCAAGACCATCTTATAAAAAAAATTATTATATCTCTTTCAATATTAATCATGGATAAACTACCATAGTGTTTCTAACTTAGGGAATCATCAATTTTATTTTCATTCCTATGATTTCATTGTATTGAGCAGTCATAATCTTTATTCAACTATAAAAATCACCCTTGATACATATTTAACTCTTTCTGTGTGAATATAAACATCAATATTTTTTGAGAAATATACATATCATACCATTCACCATAAATATAATGCCTCAATATTTTCAATTATGTGTCTCTCCCCAACCATTTTGGATAAATACCCCTTATAAAAACATAGTAAAATCCATATAATGGAAATAATTTCCATTGGAATTTCATGATCATTCTCACAACTATATATGATCATAGGTTGATTTGGAAAATAAAATATGACTTCACTTATTATAAAATTGATATGTTATATAAATAAAAAGACCCATTCCAAGCCAAATATCACATAAAATTTGACTATAGGGAGAATAATTAGATTTTTCGGAAACATATTCCCACAAAATTATGTTAGAGAGGAGAAATAAACATGAGATACGATCATCATACCACTCAATGATTTTTATTTATAATATATCATATTTCCATCAAGGTCATGTTCTTATCAAACATTTTATGTACAAAGTAGTGTTTTAAACAAGAACCAAATATAACAATCAAATTTTTTGGGTGGGAAATCGGTGCATCTTACTCCACACCAATTTTGGGATGCACGTTAGTAGTAATGATTGCCTAATATTTCCCTTGTTGCATCATTCTTGGGATCTTTAAATTCCTACCATCCTTGTTATCCCTAAGATTTGGTAATTTACTTGAATAGTAACCAGGTTTACAATATTTATGAAATTAAAATTTTGAATAATACATTAGGATGAAATCTATTTATCATCATCACATCAATTAGAATATTTATTTTTAATCATAAATTTACTACTTTATTCCCTCTTATTGTATACATAAAATATCTTTTAGTTATTTTTAGAAATATCCTGGGGCACTTATTCCCACATTTTTGACATGTAGGAAACTGAATCATCTTTACTTCATGGTTTTTATCACTTGAAATTTTTTGAAACTCTAATTTTTTCTCTTATTTTATATTTAGACTATGATCAAGTTATTGATAATAAATCAATATATATGATTAGGAACAACCATAATATTTTTATTCTCTACTATTATTCCATTTTCTTGTTCATGAGGATGGTCATTATGTTGATGATCACATTCTCTTTTCAAATAATTACTCATGGTTCTAGAAATTCACTAAAACCAATATTTTCTATGTGAGTTTCAATCAAAATTAATTTCAGTAAGCAATCATATGATAATTATAATCATTTTTAAGATTTCCTAAATCATGAGACCTTCTAATCAACCAATGAAAATTTAGGTACATCCTATATCACTTATATTTATCATAAGTTTTCATAGGTACCATCCTCCCATTATTCATAATGATTCATATAGATAATGTTAATTATTGAAATCATATACCTCAGGGTGTCAAACCAAGTATGAAGTTAGGCCTCTTTTTCATGAACTGGGTAAAGATTGAGTTCATACCCAACCATGATTTTTAGGGTTATTACCCCAAGGTGTATCTATGTTATATACGTCATCAACATGTTTGTATATATACAGAGATTTCATTTCTATAAAACCAAAAAACATTATCTTAATATAACATAAAAAAAATTCGTCTGCATTGAATTATCCCCCGGATTTTCACCATGTTTTGTAATTCTAATGTCCAAAAATAACTAAACCCTGCTCCCATACCAACTATAATGACCGAATAATTTCTTATATAAACAATGTATCATTTTAAATTAATATTCTATACATCTCATAATAATACATGCATGAGGAATATAATGGTTTAGGGTCTTTGGAGACTAGATACATAAAAAAATTATTATCATGAAAGATCATAAAAATCCCCCACAAAGATCTTCTCATATAGTAAATTTCTTATATATAACCTACTTAAAACTTTTCTTCATTCCCAATAGAAATGGAACCACAATAATGGTCGATATTAGATTCTAATTAAGGGTAAACATAAGATATATTTATCAATAATTAGATGTGAGCATAAGACCTGAATAAGGGTATGATGACATGATCATAACTTATGAAAGGATTACCCAATCATTCAAATTTCACATACCATGAGTTAAATAATAAGTATCTTTCATAATAAAAGTCATAATTTATAAGATTATAGAATCATCAATAATGAATCATGATCAATGAGAACATATCTTAAGCATAAGACATAAGTTTTTGTTATACACATAAGCATGGAAAATTACTTCAATATTTAAGGCTAAAATTTAATATTATCATAGTGGAAAAAGTAATATAGTGGATTGGGTTCAATCCCCTTATATATTTTCATTATTCAAGTATAACTCCCTATATAATCATATTGTACAGATTCTCTTACAGAACGGGGTTCACTCCCCATTCTAGTTCATATTTTCTCATGAGATATTATTATTCACCCAATGAATTATATTGATATATAATTTTGGGACTACCAATCACGCAATTAAAACTATATAAAAGTGTGTAAGAATAACACAAAAAGTATTTTCATTTAAACATAACATAATTTAACCATGGGAAACAAATGAGTTTTATAAATATTTCATAATAAATTTACTAACATGTGGGAAAGTAATGAGTTCATAGAACTGTGATTAAAACATCATCATAATAATACATTTATATAAATAATTTAGGTGGTTTTATTAGATCATATTCCCAATAAATATTAAAAATATTTAAAGGATGTAGATATAGTGGAAAAATAATTTTTTTTAAATCATTTAAAACATGCTTTTAAAATTAAGAGAAAACATCCATTTAATTTTAGTGACTTTTGAAAACTAAAATTACCAGAAATTTGAGAATATTATTTTCATAATAAAATCTTGGAAACATGTAAATTAAGATTCATAAAAATGATAATAAATGATTTTGGTAAAACCTGTTAATGATTTATATGTTAAAAAATAACTTTCTTTTAAAACATTATTATAAAAATATAAAAAGTTAGTCCTGTGAAAGATCAATGAACTTATTATTTTTAATAATGTTTAAATAAAGTAAAAGGTAGTAAAAATTAACTTTATAAAACATTTATGTATAGTAAGAAACATTCATAATAAAATTTTATGTACATGGATATAGATGAGAAATATTTCTGACCCAAAAAAGAAGAAATAAGGTCTACTTTTCTGAAAATAATTTTCTCACTCATTTTAAATAAAAAAAAGAGAGTAAAATAAGATGAGAACATAGAAAAAAATTGATGAGATTGAAATATATCAGTTTCAAAACATAAGGATAATATAATTTCCCTTATTATAAATTTAACATAGACAATATTGGAAAAAAATGAGACTGTAACATAAACCCTTAGTGCTTTAGTAACTTTTGAATTGTAAAGTTTTTGAAATAAATAACTTAAAATAGAACTTTTAACACAATTAATATGAATATTTTCAATATATAATATATAAAATGTTTTTGACATGCACTATATAAACACAAATAGGTTAATAACATGAAACATTTCTCAACAAAACAATATTGAGATGAAAAAATCTTACCTAAAGTCGTGAAATTATTCATATGCACACTTAGCCTCCTATACAATAGATTTAGATTTATTTTAAATATAAAATATAACTATACTCATACTTATATTAATATATATAATTGTATAATAATTTTTAATTTCTCTTCCATTAAGAACTCTTCATTAAAGTCATTATTCGGGTGAAAACTAGTTTGTTTTCCATGATTATTTTGGTTTGATAGTTCCGATCCTTACACCCTGGTCGTGGTTTCATCATATAAAAATATAAATAATTTCATAAATATAATATTTAGTCATTATATAAACTTTTATAACTATTAATATAAGATGGTGATGAAAAATTATTTACATCACTTCATAGAGATGGTATTATGTACATATGCATGAGTAATGTTTTAATTTTTCAATGGTTGGAATAAAATAAAGGGAAGGTAGATAATATTATAAATTTTTATAATCATATTAATGTTATAAAAAACATATATATCCATTAAATCTATCTTAATAAACATCCATGAGAGATGATGATGAAAAATGAAACACATCGCTTCATGGAGGTGGTAGTCCACGTGTTCGAAAAAGCAATGTTTTAATTTCTCATAGGATAGAAAAGGAGATGAAAAGGGGTGTTCCAAAATAAAATTAAAATATTAAAATATTGGATATATTTTATTTCATTATACCATCATGTATATGATTGGTTTTAATGAGGTAGAAGAGAAAAATAAACATGAAATATTTTTGTTAAGAGATATTCCACTTCTTCAAGAAACCTCCTTTAGCATACACATTACACCTTCTAATGTGGTATTTTGGTGAGATCATAACCTATAAATTATGTTTAGGAAGGATTATAATAGATTTGTGTAGGTATTTTATGAACTATAGTGCTCAAGTGTAATGGACAAGTGAGAAGAGGATGTTCCCTCGTATAAGTAAATGGCATTCCACACTTGTAATTATTCTTAACTATTAAATATTAAATTTTTTGTAATCATGATAAAGTATAAAAAAACAATTAAATATTTCGGATATGTTTATAGGGTTCAAAATACCCCCATCCAATAATAACTAAGATGATATTTTTTGAACTTATCATAAATTTTAACCTTAATTAACTCATTTTATCCTTTTATCATGGTAACAATGTTTTTTACCAAGGATTCTGTTCATAACTAAAAAATTAAATTAAAAAAATTAAATAATTTTCACCTTTTAATTAAAAATATGAAATAAAAATTTCCAAGATTAAATTTGTATAATTGTAAGAAATTATTTTTTGAATAAGTGTGTAAAACTAAATGAAAAATATTTTTTAGAGAAAAAAATTTTAATAACCATAAAAAGAAACTTATGTCAGAATAAAAATAATGAAAATTATAAAATTAATTAGATTATTTTTAATAAATGGAATATTTTTTAATTTAAAACCTAATAAAAATTTTAATGGGACTTTTAAATTACCTGATTTAAAGAAAATAATTGATCATTTTGTAAAAGATCATCAATTTTAACTTTTCACTCAGAAATAAATATTTCTAGAACAATCCAAAAACATTACCCTGAGATAATTTTTACATGTTAATTTAAAAAATTATGCCCATTTTATCGAATGAAATTTCAAAACGTTTCAAAAAAATTATAATATCCACAAAAAAATGAAATAAAAACAATTTTTGAAGAAAATATTTTTTCAATCATATAGTGACTTTATTATCTTTTCTTGATTAATAAATATAGTTAAATGGATGTTAATTAATTTAAATGGATATAATATAATCATTTCATTATTATAATTTATCAATAGTTATTAATTTAATCTATTAAGGTAAAAATACATTGGACGGATAAAAATAGTTTGATGAAAAATATCTCTTTTACCTTTAAATGTTTTTATATTAATTTCTAATCAATTAATAATAAATGTGTAATTGATTATTCATTTTATTAATGAGAATTTTTTACATATATTTAAATATTATAACATGTTTCTTCTTTATTCAATGCTTCTTATAAATCATGTTATTAAACAATTTGAATTTAGAAGAGAAATATATATTATAAAATCTATGAGTTTTACATTTTTCACATTGTGACATAGGAAATAGTTCAGTATTGAATTGTTCCATGATATATTTTTAAATACATTTTTAATTTTTTTTGTATAACTAGATATAATAATTTCTATATATTTATTATAGTATATTTTTTCCCTAGAACTGGGGTTGAAACTTTAAGTTCTTAGAGAAATATTTTTCCTCAGTCTTAAAAAACTATATGAATTAGTATCTATTTTAAATATGTTATCATCATATTTGAATTTAAAAATTACATAAGTCCAACTAATCTATTATTGAAACATGTATCCCTCTTATTCATAATAAATACAAAATCTCTGATGGCTTCATTAAACGAATATATAATGATCACGATGATTAATTAAATCCATAAATTGATTTATGCCACTCAAATACCTTATTAAATTTATTTAGTGTCACCAAAACATAAGTTTGAATCATATAGATTTATTCTATATGATTTCCATCTAGGAATATGGACTTTAAAGCCAATTCCCCAATATAATGATTATAGATGGATTCTATGACAAGTATAATTCTAAGGGATTTAGCAAAGAAGGATGGTGAAAAGGATTCATCATAGACTATGTCTAGACATCATCAAAATATTAAATTACAAATCAAGCATTATTGTTACCAAATTATGCCCTGATTTTATGTTTTATTCTTGAATACCCACAAAATAATTTACATCAACTAGAGAAAACTCCAAAATACAGAACAGAATTTTGGTACATGGAATCCGTCTATGAATTCATATGAACTTACCAATATTATCTCATTAAAATTTAGTACCTAATTATAAGATTCATTATTCTTACTAAATAATATATCACATACCTTGTTTAATATAAACCTACTACTTTTATTTTAATATTCCTATATGGTATGTTCCACAATAACTCATCCCGCCCAATCTTGTAGAGTTAAGTGTTCATATTCCAACACATGTTCATATAGATCCATGAATTCATTGAAGCCTATCTTTTTCCCACTGTATCTAATGATAATTTATTACCTCTTGTAGAAACATATTCTATTTCTTTACTAATACCTTTATATCATAGGGAATGTTATATCATGAGTAGCTTTAGGATAATTAACTGAGATATACTTAGTTTTTTCCTTGATGTTAGTTTGGCTTCTAATATTATCTTTAACAAACAATTCTCATTAAACGGATAAATAACTAACATAATGGTTTGAAATTATATCATAAATTATATGATTTACATTAGTCATTATATTTTTACTATATTTAACTATGAAACTTCTATTTGCATAGAATGTATTGAAATAAATTGTGGAAATCATGTAATTCATATAATAAATCTCATCAATCCTCCTTATACTACCATCAACTATTTTAATTGTATAGGTTAATGTTATTTTATGAATACCTCCACTATGTATTTAAGTGATTGATAAATAATTTGTTATGATATTCTTTGACTAACTTTATTGGAGGATCTTATACCTTTTCTCAAGTTTATTTTTCACTTCCACTTTACTTCCCCAAAATATCTTTAAAAAATCTGATGGATAATATGAATTTACCTAGAGCTTAAAATTAAATTAGGTCACATGATACTTGTAAAAATAGATTTATAAAACTTGTATCTTCACCTTTATCCATAACATTTTAATTTCTTTAAAAATTATTAACTAAGTATGTTAAAATACCTAAGGGTTTTAATTCATAAGAGTCTAAAATCTCTTCCAAGCATGTACTTGAAAATTAAATTAAATTTTACTTCAATAATAATTTTTTCCCATAACATGGTATTATATGATTCATATATTTTATATTCATTTTTGATTACTACTATTGGATACCTGTGATTAAATTATTACTGAACTATTAAGTATGAATTACTATATCAATATTCATTTAAAATATGTAATAATGTATAAATTCATTTAGAACCAGAATATAATATAGTTTTTTGGTTACACTAAATACAAAATAATATTTATGTTAGAATCAATCAACATAGAAATATTAATTCATGTGCTTCTCTTTGTTGACTTAGGAATCCCCCTCCTCTAGTTACTTAAAAATTCACCTTACTTCTTGTAATTTTAATGAACTTCATTGGTTTCTACATTTAAATAAAAATATATGAGTTATATATTGTATTTAATACCTAATAATAAAAAGATAAATATCAATTGAAAGATAAATATAGCTAAAATAAATATTATGATTTCTTATTCTTTAATTCATTACAGTTCATCTTCCAATTGTTTATCTTTCAATATGTAAAGAAGATAGCCTTCTATTCATTGCACTTCCTATGAATCTTTTTTCTATTTGAAAGATGTTGTAAAAGATCCATTTAATTTAAACACATCATTGTATTATTAACATTTTCTTCACTTTTCTCACCATAAGTAGTGAAAATCCATGTTCCCAATAGTAAATGTATGCTTGGTGAAGCATAGCTAAATGATTCTGGAGAGGTTTCTCTATACTATTAATTTTGAAATTCTTAATGAATCAGAATAATATTGGTGTTAAGGATGATAATATGAGAATTATAGATAATTTATTATCTATATATAATCTTGACATGGCTTACTAATCAATTTCCTTCAATATTTTGAAGGAAAGATCACTAACTAGGTACTCATATTCTAGTTTATGCTTATAAAATACAACGGTAATATTTTTTATCTTTACTATATATTTCTCATTTTCCTAATTTTTTTAGATTAGTTATCATAATGTAATCATACCTGTACTTTTGTTTCACAGTAATCACTCTAGAAATAGCTAATAAAATGATGCATTTTTTTAAATAATCCTTTATGTATCTTCTATAGGAATGTTTTTCTACTATGCTCGCTCACAAAGGTGGATGACTAGAAATAGGGAATTATAGAACATAATAAAATTTTAATATATTAGTGTAATGTATAAACAATTATACCACTATTATAAATTTTTTATTTTCATGACATATTCTTTTTAAAGTAATGATTATAGTTTTCCAATGGTTTACAATTCTATTTTCTATAAGAAATTAAAGAATATTTTAGTACACTATCTTGATTACCAACTGTGGCTTAATAAATTAATTTTATTAGTGTTCCACTATTTTATCAAATCATAATATCCCTAACCATTGGATTAAAAATATCTTATCAATGGGCTATTATTGTATAAAATATCTATATTCCCCATCAAATAATTGTTAAGATGGCATATAAAATTATTCAAATTTATTTAGGCAACTGCTCTTTCCAATTAGGTAACTCACAATTCCATGATTCGTTGAGTAAAATCCCCAATCCCAAAATTCTAAAATCCGATTTTCCCAATGATTGCCTCTATGTTACACCAAGTCTCACTAAGGAAATCCACCCTTTTTTAACTAGGTGAGGTTCACCCAAAATTATTATTAGAAACCCGTGACAATTGATGTACCCATATGAGGTCCAAACAAGTACTTCGAACTATGGTTGTATTCCAACTCAAGTAATGGAAGGTGTTATCTATATTTTTTTTATTTGAATGGATTTTTTTATCTTATGTATAAATATTCTATATTTTATCATTCACATTATTTAAATATTTTTAATATTTTAAATAATTATTTAACCATGTTTGGTAAAACAATTTACATATAATAAATTTATTTAGTTTCAAATTTCATGTTTGTTATTCCATTCTCTTTATGAGATCAAATTTAATCATTAAATAATCATACATCACATAAAAAAATATGTAAACAATAAATAAATGATAAATAAAATGAAAAAGTGATGTGATTATGATAATTTAAATACTATTTAGTTCATTTAAATGAAGAAAAGTCAATCTTTAACCTAGGGTAAAATCCATGATACATTTCCTAGACCAAGTTATGGAATTCCTCCATTTACTTATGTATGTCTTTTGTTAGTTTCACCACATCTTGTGTCATGAATACTCTCATTTCAATAGGAGATCCATCTTTTTCAAATCCTTACTCACTCTCAGGTGATGGGTACCAAGGGTTAAGGGTTACATAAAATAATAAATAGATACACAATACCATACATAATAAAGGAGGGAGGGATAATTCCCAAATCATCCTATTTAATAAACTTATCACAAAACTCATATAATAAATAATTAAATTAAATAGAACCCAATATACAAATAGTTCAGTCAAGCTCATGATCATCCAAAACATGCAACAACTACACATTAGAATTAATAGAATTCACTTCAATTCATTTGTTTATTAAGATAAATTTCTCAAATTAATAAATTAATCATCTTAATAATTATTTAATTATTTATCTTAATTATTTTTAAAAATGTTCCTTGATATTTAAATATTTTTTAATTAAAAAAATAATTTTAATTTTAAATTAATTAGTACATGATGTGTACTAATCAGGTACATGGTTTGTAACATCATGGTCAGTTTAAATTTTGTTTATAATTTAATATATATATATATACACACAAACATGAAATGAACTAGAAGACACACAACGTGTATCTATAAATGTATGATTAAACCTATTTCTAGAGTTTAATGAATTTATAGTGTGTACAATCACTTGAGACATAACTTGTGACTGATTCTATATACAGCCCTTGTCATGTACTTTGTACATATTATTTATAAATACAAAACATTTCATGATATTACAAATCATGTTGTTCCATATCTCAAACCATGTAGTCTCTATAACAAGTATGACCACATGCCATGCCATGAATATATGCAGAATGTACCAATGAGAATTACCATGTAGTACATGACATGTACAAAGACCACACATGTCGTGAATTTGAAAAACAACATGGATATTAATTAAAATAATTTATTTCTACATGCCCCATTGAAAATCACTCATCGTGTATTCTGTTGGGGAAGAAACTATTACATAAAATGTATAATGAGATACACACTATTTACTTTGACATTGATTTTTAATTATAAATGTGTTTATACCACATAACATGCTTGTCTCACTGTGTACCCTGAATGTGTGAGCCCGAGTTACATTACATGTATGACCATCTACACACCATGTAAATCATTTCGATCCACCTAAACAGTATTCTTGATGACTCAACAAGTATCTTTTTTTTATTAACATGTATAACATAGAATTTACATCCAAATACACATCATGTACATCATGTAATTCCATGTCACTTGGATGACAGAAAATATGTTGCATGTGTGATAATCACATGACACATACTTTTACCACATGGCTTCAGCAGTTCTTATGGGGTCAAAAAAATGTTGGGTAACCTACTATGTACAATAGCTACACATTGTTTTCTCCCTTTCAAACTATTTTCCAACTGACAATCAATATATGACATGAAATGAAATGACATTCTAAACCCAAAATGATGTTTCATGATTTACGCAACCCATAATTTTGTGGTTAACCAATGACACACAACATGTAATTGTAGTTACATGTCATTTAACCATATCTTGTATCTAGTATTCTCATCATCCCTAGATGGGATCTTCGAGTCTTCTTCAACTTTTCATGTCTAGTTCATGGTCATAACAACTCAAAAAAAATGTATTATCTCAACTTTTTAATTGAAAAATCCAAACGAAAATTGAAATATCACTAACAAAACCAGAAATTGATCAAAACAATAATAAATAATTAAAAATTATATTATATATTCTTTGATAACACATGATGGTTTTAGGGTGTAGTGAAATCTATTATAGAAATACTAAACAATATTTTTCATTGATTTCAAATATCATGAACATGATGAAGAAACCTCATATTCTTTATAAAGATAATCTTTTCACATATTATTTATAATTAATTTAAAACTAGGAATTACCTTCAATTCATAATTATTATTGTTTATTGATAAATTTGATAAATTTTATTATTATATCATCATTGTGGTGAATAATCCAAAATAGAATTTATCTTGTCATCTCAAGACATAATTCATGAATCACATAATGTCGTTATTGGTATTACAGGTTCTAATATGGAGGAACCAAGGGTATTACATCCCATTTCATTGATCTCAAAAACAAATATATTATAATTGATGGAATTATCCTGTATTATCTCATTCTTGGGAAGGTGGATAATTATTTCTCTCTACATTATTGAAAGATATCTTGACTGGTTATCTCATTCTTGAAAGAATTATCTTTAGAGAATTTTTTGTGCATAATAATTCTCACCACCTTGAAAAATATTATAACATAGATTATATACTTAGGTTTGAACAATTGGTAACTTCATAAAGTAACATTATCCCATTTTTTATTATAGGAAATCCTAAATTTAAATAATAATAATAATGTATTTTTTTGACATGATATAAACTAATGTATTAATATATCATATTCATATTCCCCATAATATTAACACTGTCAATACTCAACATTTATCAAAACTTGAAAAATAAATATTTAATGAAATAAATAAATATCATTATGTTATTAAATAAATAAAGAAAACATATTATATTAACTAAACTTGTGAATAAATATTTATTTATATATTTATGCAACTAAATAAATAAATATAAATATTTATTTTTTCCCTTGATAATAATAAACTGGTGATAAATAAATATCATATTTACTAACATGAAAATAAATAAATAGATATATAGTTTCAATAAATATTTTTTGTATTCTAGGAAAAAACGTTTATAGGTTAAGTATAAACCATAAAAACAAGGAAATCCTCACATAGAATATTTTGAAAGAAACATAAACCCAGTATAGAACCACTAAGAAAAAAGTTAAAAATGGAATGAAGAAACTAATATCAAATATCAAATTCTATGAATTCATGATTCAACCATGTAACGATTGAAAAAAAAATCAAAATTTCAAAATCACTACATCAGATGGATGTTTTTCATGGAGACTGAGAATAAAATCACAAATATTGATCTCATTTCCTCATGCATCACTAGATGTCAGATCAAAATAATAAACATTGATACCACTTTTCACTATTTAATAATCCATTTTCACTGGAATATCACTCCATCAAGATGAACTTTAACCTAAATCACAATAGTTATCATCTTTGAGGTTGAAAAACTGTGAGAATAAACTAAACCAGCAGTGAATGAATCATCCAAACACATCATACTCAAAAAACACCATAGAAAAACATCGAGACCACACTGGGGAACCACATGACACCATCAAGGAAGAATATTGGAATAGTAGACTATGGTAACACTGGGTAAGATGGATAAGAACCCTTGAACCAAAGGCTACTTGAAAACTTCAGATAATCTAGTGCACAAATAAATACTAGATGTACTATGATAAACCAAAAAAGGAGAAAAAGAAATTGAATAGTGATCTCAAAAGGATCACCATCTGATGCTTTACTTTCACAATCTCAAGAAACTTTCATATGATTTACACTACACAAAATTGGGTCCAACATTTTTGATCAGAATAAAAAAGTAGAGTAAGAAATGAAGATGATCCTTGACTATAAGAAGTGGAAAAAAACCACAAATCAAGAAACCCCAAAACCAGAGGAGCAAAGACACATGAACTAATGATACAACTACACCATCTTAAGCCTCAAGAGGAATCATCATTCTCAACGAAAATAATATATAGAACAATAATAAAGACAAAAATAGAAGTGAGGGTGGAAGGATAATGATTCGGCCATATAGAAAAATATGATTCACAAATATACATTAAATGTGAATATCTGGCGATTTAATTTATGCTACTAATATAAGATAAATAATTATTATTCTATAATCCATGAATAATATTTAATCTCAATATTAAATTCAAATAGAATAAATCATATATTATTGATACACTTAGTGTGTGACTCTATAATCCTCTTTCTCTGTGGAATTAGAAAAACATTTTTTAATTCCAAGATCAATATATAACAACATTTCAAGACATTCATAAATATATGAGTTTATTTCATAATGAAAAAACCTCATATTAAATCATAATATGTAATATAATCTATTTGAATCGATATCAAATTAATTTATATGCATAATTTATTTCATAATCCCATATACTTGAATTATCTTTCTTTGAATTTATGAGATGAACTTGTCAATGAACTACCATGGCCATGGAATTAATGATAAAATTCCATTCAATCAAATAGACAAAGATATCTTCTTCCATTAACTCAAAATATAAAAATACTTTCTTTACTTATTTAATTAATTTCATATCACTTATAATTCTCCCAAAATATCCTACCTCATCATGAGAATATGAAATCATTATTTTCATTAATACATCAAATTACATGTTTCATGATATACATTGACAATAATATCTTGTATAATGACTAATAAAGACATTAGTAGATAGGAATATCTAATGACATATATAATATATTAAATTTTCATTAGTTGGTCTATCCTCATAACCTACACTCTTGGAGATTATAGAGTGAAAACTTCATGATATGATGTCTCAGTGTCCTATTTCTCCCCAACACATGATAGTCAAAAACCATCTCTATGCCATTAGATAGATTTCATCCAGACCATAAGATATATGTTTAATAATATTTTAATTACAATGCAAGGTTCCCATTATAGAGGGGAACTTGTATATACATTCAATGAATAAAATACTATACGGACATTATCACATTAATGTTACATAAGAGAAAAGTTATCTTGTTATAATATGTTGATTAATATTCTAGTAATCAGATAATCTGGTAAACAAAATAAAAATTATGTTGTTTATAGGGAACCAAATCTAATATTATATTTCATTCTTAAATGTATTAATTCCATATAAAACATGGGTTTTAATATATACTTTAAATAATTCACATGATATAAATAATAAAAATAAACACTAATTTATTTCATAAATATAAAAAATTAAATATAAATAATAAATACATCCCATAAAATTAAAAATATTACAATTGTCTAATAAAAATAAATAAAAAATCTAAGTAGCATTTTAAAATTCATTAGGTTATAATCACCTAGAAATAACACACCCCCAAAAAATAAATTAAATTTTAAACTAAACATCATGCATATGATTGATATTTTGTTAAAGATATAGATAACTTTGAGATAAAACAAATTGAATAATTAATGAATGAAATAAGATGTACTTATAGTAATTATAAGCTCAATATGGAAATTTGAATAGTAATTTTATCGTTATAATTGTAACCTAAATGTATAAATAGTAACTATTTCTGATGAAAAATCATACACCCAATGATTGATCTCAGGGGGTGGAATTTTATATAATCATTTATATTGAGATAACTTTTTTTTAATGTCCTCAAATGGGTTTTTTTTCATGGATCCAGAAACACCCAAAGAGTCCCATATTCAATCCTACTTTCCAAAGGTAGGAGGTTGTTGAGGAAATGGTTCAACAATGCTTGGGGACTCACATTATTCAATAGGATGGGATTTTGGACTCATCACACCCTTTAAGAAAGAGTTATTTACAACTCCATGACTCTCTTATAGATTTATGATATGTTCATGAACCATTCATTAAATCCCAAGTATGATGTGGGTCACCCTTGAATTAATAATCAATTATTATCATGTATGGAATTTAGAATCATCTATAAGTATATGAGGTTCTTAATTTATGGAGATATATGTATTTATCCAAGTTTATCTATCAATGTTACCCTCTTATGTATTGGTTATAGATTATTTTGTCGTCATTATTATGATGCTAGTTTTGATCCACCTAGTGGGGGTCTCTGGAGTGTATCATTATCTAGGGATATGGGAATTGTTTTGATATTGGGATCCTACCTATAAGATGATATTACTATGTATCTTTGTGAAAGGAATCAAAACCCATGTATTTTGGTGACACTTAGTGGGACATGTAATACCTTTTATGTTCATGTGATAAGGAACAAACCATACAGTTTAGCGTTATGTGACAAGGATGTCTAAGAGAAAGGTTCCTAGTCAATGTTTAGTGTGGGACTTATGAAGAAGTATTCTAGGGAACCTAGAAGAGATATAGGCTCCTAGGTTATAATATTACCCTACTGGGAATATGAACCAATGAATATTAGGCTTAATTTTGGGTTGTTGGTTTTGGACCTTAGGGATCCTTCCTACATATCTCATTTGGATGGGAATCCAATCCCAAGTAGTTTGGTTAGGGTTGAGAAACCATGCCTATAGATGTACATTAGAGGTTTTTCTATCAAGGAAGTATGGCCCTTTGAGTTTATTATAGACTTTTTTTAGGTATTACACCAATTGTCGGATTACCTAGTGAGTTTGGGTATGGTTGGGGCTTATACTAAATAGGAAACAAATGTTTGATTGGGGATTACACATGAAATGATTCCATGAATTTTGAGATCGTTTGAATGTCATGATCACTCCAAACCAATAATCCCATGTGATTCATTGTATGTGTGAAAAAAAGAGGCTGAGTAGTGATCTGGAAATTCCTCCTAGCGACAATTTGATTGCAGGGGGTGCAAAGGGCGATGTGATCCCAAATCCATGCTCCTATGCATTGGTTGTGTGTGAAGAAAGTAGTAACAACTTTGGAAGGTCATTCCAACCGAATGGCGAGAATAAGTCTATGGATGTTCAGGTGTGGGAGCAAACATTGCATGGTGTAAGCAGGCAGACCAATATGAGGACTTTGCCCAGTTTCAACTTAATCAACCGTTTTGTTTTTTTGAGTAATGAGGGAGGTATTGAAAGAAACTCCATTTGTTCCCCCGAGTCTGATGGAGATGGAAAACCCTCAAATGATTATGTTATAGGAGAGGTCGGTAAAGGCCTGCACAGTCTAAGAAGGAAGGAGGGAAATAAGTAAAATAGGGACCCAGGGAGTTGCATTGTTTCCCAGAAGATGAAACCAAAGGGGCGCAATGACTACACCTACCTTCCTAGGCCGATGGAGACTCAGTTGGTCAAAAAAATGGTAAATCCAAGCAACATGAGGTCATGATAGTGGAAAGCGATAAGGTTCAGCAAGTTGGATACATTGAGTCTCAAGAGCATGACAATGATTCCTCAATGGCACAAGGTACTTGAGTAGATTTGGCGACCCCTCATGGGGATGCCGACAAGATTTTGGAGGATCATCAAGGCTAGATACATATACAATCTGAGGGGTGATTATGGTTAAGGAGGTTTCCCTCCTACCTGGAAAACAGTGTGAGGTAGGGAATCTCCATATCTCGCAGAGACAGAACACCGTAGATCTAGAACATAATACGGATCTACCCATGCACTCTGGTGAAGAAATGTTGGAGGTTGTTCTAACGATTAAGGAAATGAAGGAAGATGTTAATCAAGTGATGGGAAGATTACTCCAAGTGGATACTACCAGGGAGGAATGTGAGTGGATTGAAAACCATGATCGCATATTGGTTAGAGGATTAAACATGTGGAAGATTAGTAAAGAATAGTACATAAAATCTTGGGACTATCTAGCATATCATTATTAAGATATCTTAAAGGATGATCCAAATAGCCAAGTAAATTCCTTTCCTTGGAAATTTTTTAGGGAATGTGATTCCAACTACCTTAGACTTGTCTTTAATAAGTCAGTTGTCTCTTTTGCTACTTGATCTATTTTAAATGTGAGGGTTTTCACTTTCCCCTTAAAAGTGTTTGAAAATAAAAAAGTTAATTTGGAGGATACCCTATAACTAGTTATTGTGGAATAGAGGTGGATAATCCACTATCCATAGAAGGGAAAATAAAGTGTGATCATCTCCCTCCCCATTGAAACTGGAGGTCCCTGGTCATAGAGACAATGAAGGAAGTGAAATTTCCAAGACCTTGTGTACAATACCATGAATTCCTTGACACTTCCCCCAGGGTTGGGGTCATCATGTCTGATGTAATGAATATCCACATGTACCCCTAGGACTCTACCCATTAGGTAGGATAAGTGTGGGACACCTCTAACCACAGAAATGCATATCCAAATGGGATATGCACTGTTATGCCTCCTTCTATGGGTTTTCATGTACTATGGCTTCGTCATAGGTTTCACTGTGATACCCCTCATATGAGGGATCCAAATAAAGAGGATCTATACCATTGGTGCTTTAGAAGTGTGGTAAAAGAGAGATTCATTCAGTTCTTGGCTTGGTGAGCATAGATGCTTTATGCAAGCACTGGGAGGAGATCGAATTGATTCAAAGAGAATTATATATCAAAACAACTTGAAGGAACCTTGGGAGATGGTTCAACTAGTTGAAAAAACTTGGTAGGGGACTTTCTCTAAGAAAAAAAGGTCTCCTCAGGTTCCCTTGGAAGGGTCTTACACAAGTTTTAGGTAATGGAAGGGACCTTTGTACTATTGGTCATTGGCTAGGTTGAAAGGGATCCCCCCCCATAATTGTATTGTGTTTCAGACCCTAGAGGGACCTGGATCTCACTATCCCCTTTGATTCCCTCTTCTCTTGGGTTTTGGATAGCTATATGAGATCTTTTGGAGGACCTATCCAAAGGGGTTGTGAAACAAAAGATTGGGGCCTCTTTTGATTTTCCAATCGTGTAAATGAGGATCTATAATGTTCTATTTATAGTCAAATAGGTAATGGTTCTTGAAGAAGTTTTCCCACATAGGTACATGGTGCTGGTACCCAACATAGGTACTCATCATAAGGGCGAGAGATCCTTTAGTGCCACATACGTTCAAAGAACAAGTTCCTCGAAAAGGAGTGGTTGTGACTTCGGGGTTGCATAGGTAGGGCATGCGACAACCTCTTTTCATGCAAGGTTGGAACACACATGACCACCTTGGTGACCCCCCTCGGAAAACATGATACTCCAAACCATGGGGGATGAACCCCTGCACCCCTCATTAGTATTAGTTCTGAGATGCGGCCTCAAACATTCGGATCAGTCCCTCCACTACCATCACTGACCACCATGGAAAATAGAGAGTCACAGCATGAACTTTTTGGGCTGGTTTTATAATTTTTTGGGTTATGAAACATATAACCGCACCTCTTATTCAAATTCCATGGCCTACTCTCATAGAAAGGTTCTCACAAATGTTCCATTGATTTGGGAAAAATTTGTGTGGAATATCCATCCCTTGGTGTTTTATAATTCATACAAAAAGTGCATTGAACATATTTTACAGTGTCAATGAAAGCCCTCTCTTATAATTAGATTCATTCAAAACAAAAAATAAACCAGTTATAAGGTTTATATAGGATAATTTTATTTCATCCAACAATAATTTGTGGAATTTTTATCTTTCTCAACTTTATAAGGGTGCTCTAACTTTTTCTTAATCAATGGGTCCTAGAGATTATATTTAGACTATTTCAAGGTTCATATGGATAACAATAAAAACATCATATATTTTTCATCATCACCATAATTTTTTCCTTTTCTATTATGAGAAGACTTAGAAAGTTATAATTCACTTCTAATTAGGTCTCCCTTTGTAGGTTGTTTTCCTAATAAGATTGGTTCCTTTTATTTTTTTTTATTTCTTGATTCTTTCTGAAACCATGAAAAGTTCAAGTCTAGCAAGTTGAGCTTTAATTTTATCCAGAGTTCCATTTACGGTTTTTCAACATAGAGAGTGTTGTGTATCTTTTCATGTATTGTTTAAATTCATTTAAGAAAAACTAATGTTATTGGTGATGTCTGTCAAAAAACATTGACTATTATTTGTTAAATGATGACCTAAACAAGGCTTATGGGATGAGAATGTTCTGACATTCTTTAGATACCTGAAGAAGAATTTTGAGTCACATTTTTTGTGAAATCTGAATAAGAAACATGATATGAGACATATATGTGAGTAATGGCCACTGAATGAGTTCAAAAAGTGGTTTGCAGAATGATATTTTTAGATATTTGGTAAATAGATGAGGTTCTTCCAAAGGTCAAAAATTTTTATGGTTGTTAAACCCGTTTTGTGGGTGAATTTATGAAAAGCTAAATAGGGCATGTTATTGCATAATCAAAAAATATAACCCTTTATATGACATGAAATTTATATGGGATACTTATGGAAATAAAACTGGTTTATGTAACTACATATTCAAAAAAAGGATTTATCCGGAATTCCAACATTCTATTATTGATGGTGTAAGGGTGTTTATAGATATTTGGATTTCTCAAAAACACGATGGGTGGTTTTACAAGAGAAAATTTTGGAGGATGAATAGAAAATATATATATTGGAAATTTACATTAAAGGTGAAATGATCCTATATGATTTTTTATAATGCAAAGAAGGGTATATTTTGTTAATTTACATATGTTAGGGGGAGGCCCCTTTTTGACAATGTTGAAGCATCGTGCAGTTTAATGTCATGTGACCATGACATGGAACATTTAACATAATGCATTATGGTGAGGATGTTATTGGAAATTTTAAAAAATTATGAAAAGGACATTATTCTATGAATTTTAATTTAATGCGTCAAGGAAATTGAGGGATAAAATTTTTGGTCCTTTATCTATGATTGAAAGATTAATAATTCTCCCTTTCATGGTAATCTATCAGAAATGTGCCATAATTTTCAAGTATGAAGTGGAAAGGTTGTGATCTATAATATAGGTATATCTGGATTCAATGATTAGTATATGTAAAGGTATTATGGAGATAGAGGATATCTCTCCTAAGTATGAAATTTCCGCTAGTTGAAAAACCCATTTTGTGGGTGACTTTATGCAAAGCCAATGGGGTGTTTTACTGCATAGTCAAATAGTGGCATCCTCTGGTTGATAAGACATTTATATGGGAAAACTATGTATCTCATTAGACCAAGAATCAGTTCATATGTAGTTCTACAAAATATTCCATATATTGATTGAATTCTTGTGTGGAGAAAAGTGTTTTTTTAGAACAGGCTCACGCATGAGGTGAGAACCCATATTGGTTTTTCTTATGTAGATATAACTCATAAAATGGAGAGTGGGGGAATTTATTACATTATATATGGAATAAGATATAGGATCTAGGAATCACTACTTATATCATGGTAACTAGAATCAATCCATTTTTAGTTCTTAACAAACTATGCATTTTAAAGTCATGCGGTCAAAGACATCTGGTGTGCCTTTTATGGTCTTGCAACCATGACCATGATAACCCCAATGTGATTTCAAATGACTTAATTATGCATGGAGTTTTTTTTACCAAAACCCCTAATCCCATGTTAGCTATTCATGTTGTGAGAAAAAATTAATGGCAAGGGTTTCTTCCACCACAGAAAGACCATACAAATAAAGGATGGTGGAATTTAGATTTTTTGGCAGCTGGGCTAGGATGTAAGATCCAGATGTCACTATATATCTCATTAATATGAGAATAAATACACACATAGTTCTTGGAAAGTACCCTTCTACAGGTCTTACCCGCACATGGGGAGGGGGTATTTTTTTGTCATGGATAGACCCTACATTAGGGATTTGGGTGCCACAAGGTATCCTTTGATTACAGGAATCAAGACACACATAGTTCTTGAAATAGTTCCCCATATTAATTATGTTTTAATGTGGGGAAAATGATACTTTGTTAGTTTCTAGAATTATGGTCATGCCTAATACTTAAAGTCGAGGCATAAATACATTTCTCAATGGGATGACAATCAATCCACAAATAGTTTTGAAATGGAGGTGTAGTAAGAGACAAAAAAAGAATTGTGACCTAATAAAATAAGGATTGAAGTGCTATAAAGTTTTACATCATGTATTAGGGATTTAATAAAATAAGTATTACATCAGGAGGAAAAGACATTTTATTACATTTTAATGTCTTATAACTTGGTCATTAGTCAATGTATTTTAAAATATTAGGGATCTGACTATTATATCTTATAGTTTTTGGTTGTACGACTAGGACCGTAGTGTGCCTTTTAAGTTCATCCATAAAGGGTCATGATGGTATGTATTCTAATTTCATACAAAAAGAATGTCTCTGTCATACAGTTTATCATCTTACGATGTTGATGAAATTTCATGCATTTTAAGGTCATGTGATAAAGATTGACTATGAAGTTTATCATCGGGCAGCTGAGATGTATCACTCTTTTTTTTCACATGAAGTAATTATTTAAAACCCTTTATTTTATTGGGGCATAATGAGGTCCCTACCCATAGATATCAAGGAATATTCTCCATTAGAGTGTAATTTTTTTATGGAATAAGGTCCCTCCCACTTTCACTCAAGATGTGGAGGATTCTTTCAGTGTATCGTTGAATTCGTGAGTACTAATACAATTTCTCCTTGGTGGAATGGGAAAAGGTGGAGCATTATTCTAAAAGATCACGATATCAAATTTTTATGGAAATCCAAATGAATCATGGTACACAATATTATCTCATCGAGTCTCTCCAACTCATCTAGTCATTTATGGGATTGCTCATCTATGTATAGTTGATCAATGATGGTAATATGAAGTGATAGTAGCTAGACTTCAATGGGAAGGAATCCTTCTATCTCATATACCAATGAGTACGGGGTTGCCTGTTTGGTAGTGTGGATATTAGTCTGATAATACCACCATTAATTTATAATATTATCCAATTAATAATTTTATCTAAATTTATTATATTTTAGATCATATTTTTTTGGGTATTGTTGAAGGCCTCTATTTATACTTTATCCACTACATAACAGATGGATGAGTGGTTGGATTTGATATTGTATGCATGATACAGCTTTTCCACCTCAGAAGAAGAGAAATTGGTGCCTTTGTTCATTATTATTGTTTGAGGGACTCTAAATCTAGTAATTATATTTTATTTAATGAAGATGACGATGATTTTGGACCTGACTTCTTTGAGGGGAATTACCTCATCCCATTTAGAGAAGAAGTCAGTTTTATTTAAGATGTATTTGAAGTGCTTGGCTATAGATGGAGGGTATGGCCCGACAACAACCATTCCCGATATAGAAATTGTCCAGGAGTATTTGGTTGTTTTTAGAAAATTTGGGGGTTTATGGATGAATCTAGTATTCACTTGGTAGAGATGACATTTCTTGGTGAATTATTTGAAACCCTCCACCATAGTGGTATAATAGTACCCAAGCCTTCAAATTTGATGAGATAGCTCAAACCATGATTAGTGGGAACCATAGGCTCCCGAGTGTACATATTTCATGTTGTATATGGATTATTCTCCATCAATACATTTGAGAAAGAATCTATCAAAGCCTCATTTATAGAGGACCTTTTGGTGGTTTGGTCCATCATAAAGAGTGATGTTGGTTGATCAACATCAGATTTTATATTTTTGGATCTATCCAATGGCCTTATTTTATTTTTAAGGTAGTCCATGATGGGAATCATACACCCAGTAGTAGGAACATATGGTTTGGGGAAAAGACTGATTTCGTTGATCTTTTCCATTCCAACATGTTCAAAAGTCGAGACCATTCAACGATGCACAATGTTGATGACTGTTGCATCCTAGTTTGAATTTTTTAATGATTTAGATGAATTTTTCAACGCATATTCATTAGGATTCTATGATCATGGGATGTGATTTAATGTTGGATCTAAGGGGAATTCTTCCATTAACCCTTATAAATGGTCAACCAGGGGGATTATCTCTACTTTAATAATATAATAATCCTCATTGATCTGTTTGATTGCTAACTCTGAATAACCTTTTATCTATAGGTTTCTCATTGATATTTAGAGCACCAATTCTAGGCCTACAATTATGGAACGATATTCTACTTCATTATTTGTAATGCCTTTTAAAAATAGGATGGAGTGAGGAAAGAAACATTTTCTAGAGAGATAAGCAGGATCCCTAACCCAACTTTTTTGAGATTCAAGTCTTCTATTTTCTTCCTTTCTATACTCCTAGATGCATAGTCAAAGTACTTTTCCCATGCTAGGAGGTCATATTGAATTGAAAAAAAAAATCACTTAGAAATTCAGTATTTAACGATGTTGTTCCTATAGATAAGTGTTCTGTAAGAAAATCAACCATGTCATGGCCCTTTACTGCTTTCTAAGGAAAGAATTATATATCAGACTATTGTTGGATAACCTCCCACCATGCCAAGAATCCTATCAATATAATAGAAATGTGGAAATATTTGATATGGTTATTATGAGAGGCCAAATGGAACTCGTGGTACTGTAAGTAGTTCCTCATTTTCAAAACAGTTACATTAAATTCCATAGGTATTTTCTTGATATTTGAATGATGATTATCAACACCAATCATGGTGTGGCTATGATAATAAAGGCTTTTTTTCATTCCCAAAATATTTTTTTGTGTAAGGAAAGTACATAGTGATATATATAGGTCTGTTAGATATATGATGATTAGATTTTGGTCAATGAGAAACATTAACACTTGAGCGGTAAAATGATACTTATTGAGGTTATAAAATACTTCATGAAAGTCACCAGTCCACAGATAAGTGATGCCTTTTTTCATCAAACTAGATAAGGGTGAACATTTTCCTCTAAGGTTGGATATAAAGCACTAGATGTAAGACTAGTGTCCCTGAATTCCTCTCAAATATTTAAGGTTATGATAAGGTGACATGATAATGATAACCTTTGTTTCCTCAAGATCAACCTCAATGTCGCGATGACGTGCAACGAAGTCAAGACATTTTCTTGGGGTAACACTGAAAACATATTTCAAGGGGTTCATCTTCAAACTATGCTATCATAATTTATTTAAGAAGGTCTCAATATTGGTTAGGTGAGAAGGATGTTATTGGGACATAAACAACAAATCATCAACATAACACTCAACAAATTTTCCCATAAAGAGTTTGAAAATCCGATGCATGAAAGATTGGTATGTAGTGTCATCATTATTTAAGACAAAGGGAATGAACTAATAGAAAAATAATCCCTAGGGTCATTGAAGGGGGTTGAATTCATCATCTTATATATTTATCAAATTTTTTGTACTCTGAATAGAAATCCATGAAAGAGTGGTCTTGATAACTGGTCATTGCATCAATCAGTAGCTCTATGATTGGGAAAGGGAAATCGTTTTTTAGAAAATTAGAGATGATATATATAAATTCATTATAGAATATTATTTTTCTATTATTCTTTTTTACTAGGATGATTTTGGCTTTCAATTTTAGATACTAAACTTCCTGGATGAAGCTGGCATTGATGAGCTTGTCCACTTCATCCTCAATTTTGGAGGTGTGAGTCAGGTTTTTCCTTATAGATTTTTATTTGTATCCCTAGAGATCTTCTAGAAAACACAATTGATGGGTGTCCACCTCTTTATCATGGAGTGAAAATTATGTGTAATTATTGGTGAACATGTTCTATTGTTACTTCATAAATGAGGTATATACCTCTTGTTCTTTAGAATTCATGGCCTCACTAATCAAAGTGGGTTTGGATCTTCATTTGTACCCAACATTATTTCATTTCATTTGTCAATGGTGTTAGATACACCGTCCTCAAATGGTGGAGGGGAATCACTGAGTTCTTCCTTATCTTCATCTTCCTCATGATTTACCTCTTCCACCTCTTCCTCATAATTAGGTGATGAAGAAAATTTCTCGGATTTAGGGGTGGATTCGACATTAAGACATTTGGAAGTAAATGAAACTATTGCCAACCCAACTGATGATATAAGTACCCTTTTAAGCTTTTAAGGGGAGACTAGGAATAGATAATTATCATTTTCATTTTCTCTTAGTGATGTGATAACCTATTCTGGACTAGCTAATGAGGTAGGGATTTGTAGAAGCTCATGGGATGGAATTAGAGAATTTTTACCTGAGCTTTCATCACTTCCTGGAGGATCAATGTCTCTTCTAACATGGTTGGGTTTAGTCATTATGATTGATACCATGAAATTACAAAATACGTTGTTGAATTTGAACCCACCTCTTTAATCTAATTGATGGACAAAACATACTCTATACTTAGCTATTTTAAAGGGTTATATGATATCATCTCCAAATTGTTCAAGGAATTAATTTTAGAAACATCATTAGTAATAATCAATTTCTCATCCCTTTGGTTGAATTACACATTAATGTATTGTGATTCATATGATTTAAATGGGGCCTTTTCACCATTAAATGCCCCAATTTGACCATTGATGCAATATTTGAGGCATTGGTGGTATGATGAAGGAGTAGCCACATGATGATGTCATAAGGGCCTTCCTAGAAGAATGTTGAAGTCCGCATATTTTATAAAAACCATGAATTCTGATTTAGAAATGAGATCCTTAAACTGAGTTCTGAGTTTTATTTCTCCAAGAATTTTTTTTTCATTCTAATCATAATGTTGTAGCGTTAGTACGGAGGTGGAAAAGTGATAATTTTTGGAACCTAGATGATGAAGTGTTCAGTCCATAATGAGGTTGACTCATGTGATGTTTTCAATGAAGTATATTTAGATATCCGTGTCATTTATCTTTCTAGATACATTAAAAGGTCTAATGTGTCCCTATATAATTTCATCGTGGTTCTGGTCAGTAAAAGAGATGATCCTTTGTCATTTTGTAGGATCAATCTCTACATGATTCACATCAAAATTAGAACTTAAAATAAAAATTCTTGAGGTCCTAAAAATGCCTCTACAAGTATTTATTGTAGATATTTTGATATAATCAAGGAATCCGTGATTGAGAACATGGTTATAACTATGACTAACAGTTTTAGGATTTCATACATCTAGTCTAAATATCTGTGTCCCCAAACATGATTATTCTTTTTCATATGCACTTTAATAACTAATGTATTGGATGTGGATGGATCATCCTTTGGAGTAGGAGTTGAAGGTACCTCCTCCCTTGATGGATTAGGTCAACTGGGTCTACCTATACACCAAGGATAAATAAGTGATGGATTCCCCTCTAGTATGTATTCTAGGATAATGGTGTTAGGGAAAAAATAAAATGTGTGGGGGGAATTTATTTCTCTTTCTCAGTTCTTTCGAGATATCTCCAATGATTTTAATCCATCTAAACATTTTGAGCAGGGATGAGGTTAGAGTAGTATCTCCTGGAACACTACAGTCTTCCCCTGTATCTTCAAATTTAATAGGCTCTTCCCATAGTTCCCTAATTGAATATAGAGAATTCAGGTTAATAGTAACACTCATCATCCAAGAAGGGATCCATTAAGTGAATAAAATTAATTGAACCAAAGAACAACTCCTTGTCTAATGAGGATTAAATGTGGTAGATCGACTCTTGTTGTATCATTTGGTGGGGTGGTTCCCATGCTTCTAGCACTGTAGGCCTGAAGTATACTAAATTTAAAATCCAACATTGGCCTTGGTGATTATTTATCTTCTTGGACTTACTTCCTATTATTTCAGCCATGATATTTTTTGGAAGAATGGCCTTCGAAGGATTTTGACATTAAAGGATTCAGCTATGTCATAGTAGAATAGGTTGAGGGAATAATTTTTTGTGTCAACTATGCTTGGAGGATAACATGAGTCCATTTGATCCTCTTTCTATACATCCAGTCACTGAAATTTTGTGCACCCCAATTTGTAACTTACTGTTATTCGTTATCCTTCATTGGATTGGTGGAAGAAACAAATGTTACTTGAGAAGGTGGGATTCTCATCTTTACATTATCAGAGTCCACCATCTTCTGTAAGATGAATTTGAAAGAAATTTTTTTTGGATATATTATGTCTCAATGTTCAACATAATAAGAAATAGTTCTAGATATATTTTTCACCAACCATGATGGGATTATTGGGCTTTGGAAACATGCTCAAGTTGTTCTCCAATTCTGAGATGAAGTGGCTAGAGACATGGTCACTTTGAAAATAAAATATGTTATTCTTCATCTCTTAAAACTATTTTTACTCTACCATTTTGATCATCCTGAAAATGAGGTAATTTTCTATAACACTTAGGAGGGGGGATCACAAGATATTGTGTGGGCTTGGGAGATGGAGTGGTTTTACGGGCGTGCTTGAGTGTAATAGTAGAAGCCTCTACATTACCTATTCTCTTTCTGTGAGCTGATAGAATTACTCATAAATCAACCTTTTTTGTGCGATGGAGTATTCCTCTCTTTGAGAAATCAAAATAATATCCCAAAACCCTCCTGTATATTTCATAAGGATGAGTGGTGTGTGCAATTCATTTTGAAAATTATCTATACAGATGGACAACACATCTTCTTAAGTAAATTGTTGGTTTAATGATTATGTAAACCCATTTACTCAAGAAATTAAATACAAGAACCTATCATTCCCTCATTGTTAGTAGTTTGAGAGGTTAATGGCCATTTTTTTCTTTATTTTCGAGTAGAATTGGAAGAGGAAATTCGGATAGAGATCTTCCCACCCTGTAATTTAATGAGATGGAAAACTTGTATAGCATATGAAGGATGGTCCTTGTAGTGATTTCATGAGCACCAGAGTTTTACTACCTGCAGTTGTTTAGGGGTCCCCATAATGGGATCATAGTGGGACATAAATTGTGTCTGATACTGCTCTGGGTCCCCTAAGACTCTATAATTGGGAATGTAGGGTTTCCAAAGTTTGGTGGGGGAAGAGTCAAAACAAACCATTCATGGTAAGGATTATTTTCTTACTATACCGACACACACCACTCCTCTATAAATTCCAATCTAGAAATTAGTGGTTCAATAGTATTAATGAACCCCTGAGGAATATCTGGATGAGCAGAAGCTGAGATGGGGGAAGCAGTAGGTAGGGCCAGCTGTAGAATCCCTACTTGTATCTGTTGTGGGTAACCTATAGGATAAGGTATATAAGGATGTGCATGGACCTATTTTGGTTGTGTTACCAATGGTGGAAAATGTTGATTTTTTTTCTATGGGATCCAAATATATTAGTTTCCAATACATCAAGTTGAGAGGATGTTCTGGGTATATTTTGGTTACTATAGTGAACTGTCTTTATTGAAGTGTGATTACTAGGAGCACTAGTTAAAGATATGTTTATAGAATGTATCTAGTAGTAATGTTGCCTTAGAGTAGTAATACATTGATTCTACTCAATTCATTAATCTATTCCTTCTATTGAGATAATATTTCCTCAAGTGTAAGGGATTCAACCCCTCCAAGAGGTGGGTGAAGCATAACATTACTCTTACCCTTTAACTTATCGAAAACTCTCTAAGGAGTTAATGATAGTGTGGTTGACTGAATTTATAAATTTAATGAAATCCACTAATTTTGGTTATGTACACCTCCTTCAATTGTTTTGGTGAGGATAATATTTTGAACTGAAACTTCCTCCTCTAGCTCCTCTATATTGGTCTTGTGTTCTACAGGGTCTTTAGGGGTAGTTTTAATGAAATTCAGTAATTCGTAATGCATTGTAGGAATTTTATCAGTGTCTTTAAGGGACTGTATTTTTCTATTCCCTCCACAAGGCCTTTTTCCCACATTTGTTAGTTACCTTGTAACTATTTGGCATATGGTCTTTCAAAATTAATATCCAAAAATTTAGTCGTGCATGTCCCTAATGAGGGTAAAAATCACAATAAGGGACAAAATGGGAGGATTCAATCAGTGGAATTCCACCTAATCAGGAGAAGAGTGACTTTTGCTAAGGAAGTGTTTTTTGAAGTAATAAAACCAAAACCCTAAGGTATAGGGTTGTTCTTATTTCATTTTAAAAAATCGTTGAGCCGGGTATTTTGACCTCGAAGGTTGTGTTAAAAACTTCCCCTACCTAATGGGTCGAGGTTGATCCGAGGTTGTTGTGGCTACCACTGCCATGAATTCCTTCCTAATTTTATGGAGCTGTGTTTAGACATTGGTTGAGTGCATCATTTGGGTTTCACCTGAACCACTTTATTCTAAATAATTTTTTTATATGTATAACATTTTCACTACTTGATGATTGACTTCCCTTAAGTGGTATTCCTACTCAATATTTTTACATTCTTGATGAAAGAGTCTTTCAATAGCCTGGTCTTTTATATCCCAACATTAGTGAGAGTTATTTTTAGATTTATTTTTGTGATAATATCATTAGTTGTAAATAAATTATGTTTTTTGAAGCTGGTTGGAAGTAGTGAATTTCATGATTCCATATTTGGAAGGATTTGAATATTGGGGAGTGTGGTAAAGTGAAACACTATGTGTTCTCACTATCCTCTAATATAAACACCAGAAATGGTATCTACGATCAGCTGACACAATTATTTTAATGTGAAAATGAATGCATGCTAAAGGGAACCTTGTTTTTGCTCAATCTTGGATGTCATGTAGAAAGGAAATCTATCTAGTCAATTTGGAATTACACCCCTTCAATTAACTTAACATGAATTGGATACTCATCTTAGGGTAAAAACTTTTCTTTTAACTGATGACGAGTGTTAGCTATATTGAGGTGGATTTTGTGCACACAATCTTTCAAAAACACCTCTGAAATACTGTATTATGGGGTGGATAAAGGCTATAATAAGACCAATATGTCATCTTTATCCAACTTTTTCTTCATTTTTAGTGTGTATTATTCATATTTTTCTAGAGGCTCCTCAACCTGGTTTGAGCAAGGTGGACCCTTCCCTGCCACTTTCTTGTAAATGTAAAAATTGGTTGTGACTTCATCTATCATACTGGATGGTAGATGAACCAAGGGTGGTTCAGAGATTGACCATCTCCTTGGGCTATCATTTTGATGAGATATGATTTCTCTTGTAAATTACAAGGCATCATATGTGATTAGTTTTGTTTATCAAGTTCCTCATAGTTGGAGGGATTTCTCATCAATAAATCACCAAGGTGAGGACCCTTTTGAAGATGTCAAACACTGCTATAGAGAGAATTTTAACCACGAATAACATTACGGCAAGCACTACCATTATGGTTGAATGCCCGACAGCAACAAAAATTCCTACAACATATACCTTGGGTAGTGAATTTAGGGTGGATGATAAAAAGGGGAAGACTTTCTTGTTGTTTTATCTTCTATCCATGTGGAGGTATTCCATGACTCTCACTACTACAAAAATGGCTTAAATCAGCGCTAAAAAGGGCTTTAACAGCACTAAAAAAGCACTATAAAGCTCAGCGCTAATATAGGGGGTCCCTTTTATCAGCACACCAAAAAGTGCTGATAAAGGCCAGTTTTATCAGCGCTAAAAAAGCGCTGATAAAGGTCAAAAAAAATTAAAAAAATTAAAAAAATAAATAAAAATAATACGGGGGGGGAGTGCTTTTATCAGCGCTTCACACCCCCTTTATCAGTGCTAGGAGGTCTCCCGCGCGCTGCCCTTTACGCACATCCCCCATACACGCGCACCCCCTTCCTGCACATCCCCCATACGCGCGCACCCCCTTCCCGTGCACCCCCTTCGCTTCCACCCGAACTCGAACCCGGTACCTTCCCCCTTTCGTGGCCGCACCTTTACCACTATGCCATTTCATTTTGTTCTCTATTTAATGATATATCTATATATATATAGTTATATTTATTCATATTTTGATATAGATTCATATTAATATAAATATATTTATTCATATATTAGTATATATATATATTAATTCGTATATATATATATATATATAATTTATTATACGTATATTTATTTGTATATTAATCTATACTTATAAGATTAGTTTTAAATACATTTATGAAAAAATATGTTTTTTATGTGTGTTTATAAATAAATAAATACATACATACATACATACATAGATATAAACAACACACAGACACACACAGAGACACACTCACACACAAACACATATATATTTATGAATAAACACATATATATGTGTATTTGAATAGCCATAGAATGTACTTATAAGATTAGTTTAACATACATTTAAGAAAAAATATGTTTTTGATGTGTGTTTATAAGTAAGTAAATAAATACATACATACATATATACATATATACAACACACAGACACACACATAGACACCCACACACACACAGACAGATATATATTTATGAATAAATACATATATATGTGTATTTGAAAAGCCATAGAATGTTAAAATGACCATAACTTATAATCTAGAATTCTGTTTCAACGCTACAACCATTCAAATAGAAGAAAATGAAACAATCTTTGATATGATATGTGGTATAGGACTAACGGACATATGGATCAGAATTTATACTTGTTTGAATGTTAATAAATATGGGTATCCCGACTAAAAACTCAGTTTTGGAGGCCTTTTGGGCCTTTTTTGGGCTCAAAAAATGTGACAGAGGCTTTTCCTGAGTCACTATCGCGTAGAGCTCATCGCAGGACTCGATTTGATATACTGTAGAGCTCAAACAGACACCATGATCAAATGTTATTGTCGTTTGAAGTTTGAGTTACATTTTCAACATATTTTAGATCTTTTATTAATTGTTTTTATTTTTTGTGTCCTCAAATTGTTATTAAATTATTTTTAATCGATAATAATTAGAAAATTATTAATTAGTAATATTTTTTAAAATATTTTGAAGCCATTTTCACTAAATTTCTTATATATTAAAGGTAATAGTATATTTATGCGTATCTATAACATATTTAAAAAATATATATTGTATTTATATCAATATAAATATACTTATATAACAAAATATTTTTTTTTTCATGAAAAAATATATTTTTTTTGAAACTCAACACTTATCAGCGCTTAGTAAAAGTGCTGATAAATCCCCCCTTTATCAGTGCTACTTAAGGAAGCGCTGATAAATGGGTAGCGCTTACCTTGCCAGTTTTTGGCGTAGTGTCTCATTATGAGATTGAATCTTGAGACTGATCAAATAATGTATACAAATAAATATTTCATTGTGAAGTATCCAAGGAGGACCTTTGGAATTACTGTTACTATCCCTGTAATTCAGTAACGAGAGATTAGAATATTGAGATGCTACAGTTAAACATATAAGGGATTCAAGGACTCTAGAATCAAGAAAATTGGAATCATAGATCAAATATTCATTTTCTAGTCATCTCTAGTGAAGATTATTTCTGGATTCCTTATTTTGAGTGACTCTATCCACGAGCTTGGCAAGGTGGTTTTCAGGTATTGGTGATTATTTTACAAGCTCTCATGTCACTACCAGAATTTGTCAACATACTTCTAAAATTTTGAATTGGGTTTTTCCATACCTTAGAGTGTTCATTAGAATAGATCGATTTCCTCCTATTGTAAAATGTGTATGTTCCCTATCTAGTCATCTATATAACATAAGGGAGTTCTCCCCACACCATTTCTATATGGGAGAAGAGGTACGTGACTTCTTTGGAGTGTCATGCTGATGAATCATCCCAATTAAGGGGGTATATTTTGGTGTTCTTCCCTCTTCAATTACAGTAGTCACAATTAAAATATCTTAGAGGGTCAGTAGGATGTGTGATGGGATTTGCGTCTTCCCTTTTTCCATTTTTAGGATATTCATAGTGAATTAAAAAATTTCAACATGGATATATTCCCATTCTGTGTTTGGAGCAAGGGTATGTGCTTCCTCTTATCCTCTATTCTCTACCAGTTGATACTGATAGTTCTAAGGCGTTGAGGAAAAGATTTGGGTATGTCATCTATTAGTCATCTAGACTTTCTGACTAAATTTTATGGATATTGCTAGATGAGACTACTAAAAGGCTTGATAAATGCAGGAATGTGTGTGTTCCTGCTTACTTTTCCCACCAGACATAACTATAATACTTGTTTGAACACTGATAGATGAGCATGTTGGACGGTTTGGTTAATATGGGTAGGTGTTTTTACATTATCATGGTTTGACACTAACTTTGAATGGGGGGATTTATGGGAATGGGCATATGTTTTTTATTACTCACATTTTCCCACCAAATTTTGTTGGTGGGATTCTCTAGAGGGTACAGAGGTGTGGCCCTATTTCCTATTGACTGGTTTCTATCCTCGGTAGGATGTCTTGTATGCTTGGGTCTAGATGACAAGGGCAGGACTTCCATGGATTCCACCCTCATCATGTTGAGGGTCCACTACCACGATGTGTTGGTGATGATGACTGCTGGTAGGAGCCCCTTGGAAGGACCAATGTGTCTTTTAGATGAGTTATTCTATGGAATATTGATCCAACTCCCAAATATAAGGGAGGGAATGATTATTGTGTTCTGAGGATAAGCACTTGAAACTGTCATAGATTGTGATGGGTTTCAACAGCTTCTGGGATATCGGCCATCACAAAGTGGACAACTAGAAAGGCTCTACAAGCTGGAGGGCCTATCGGGAAACCTCTAGGGTCAGGATGGTTCTCTTTCAATGACACTCTAAAACTAGTGCATTTGAGACCATGTTTTGAAGATGTTGGGTTGGTAATGATGTCCTCTGCATGGATGAGGAACTACCATGAATATCAATGGATTAAATCTATAAGAGTTGGTGCGACATCATTTGGATTTAAGGGAGGCCTTGTTAAAAGTTCCTGGAATAGAAGTGATAGACACAAACAATTAATACTGATCAAAGAAAAATATAATTAAATGAAAAATTTCATAGTTTATTTTATTGTTCATCCCTATTTCATTTTGATATCGAAAGGGGCCGAACAGGTGGGTGACACTACCATCTTCTTTAAGGATTCACAATAATTTCACCATTTTTTATTTCCAAAGAAAAATCATGCACTTGATGATTGATTGTAGGGGGGACAATTTCGTACAATAACTCATATTGGGCTCATTATTTTCGAATTTCCACCAACAGTTTTTGTTCAAGGTTCCAGAAACACCCAATGGGTCACTTATTCAATCCTACTTTCCAAAGGTAGGTCATTTGTGGGTAAATGGTTCAACAATGCTTGGGGACTCAAATTGGTCGAGAGAATGGGTGGTCAGACTCATCACACCATTTTGGGGGGAAATTTTACCTATTCTTGGACTCTCTTATAGATTTAATATATATTCATGAATCCTTCATTTAATCTCTAGTATTATAGGGGTTGGTCTTGAAATAAAAACTAATTATTATTATTTATGGAATTAAGAATCATTTGTATGTATCCAAGGTTTTCATCTATGGAGATATCTATATATATATATATCTAAGGTTCTCCATAAATGGTACCCTCTCATGTACTTATTAGATATTCTTTTTTCGTTATTATTATGATCCTAGTTATGAGCCACACTGTGGGGTGCTTTGGATTGTATCATCATCTAGGGACATGGGAGTTATTTTGATTTCTGGATTGGACCCTTAAGATGGGATTCCAATGACTCCTTGTGAAATGAATTGGAAGACACATAGTTTAGTTCCACTTACTAGGGCACATCTTACCTTTTAAGGTCATGTTATAAGGATAAAAATGTGTATTTTAGAGTCATGCATCATGGAAGTCTAGAAAAAAGGTTCATAGTCAAGGTTTGTAATGTGACTTATGCTAAACCAGACCATGGAACCTGGAAGGCATATAATAATGAAGGTTAGAAAATGAGACTACTAGGAATAAGATCTAGGGAATATTATGTTCAATTTGGGGGAGTTGGGTTTGGTCCTTAGGGAGGATTCCAACGTATCCCATTTGGATGAGAATCAAATCCCACGTAGTTTGGTTAGGGTTAAAGACCCATGCTCAAAGAGGTCCTCTAAAGGGTTTTCTCACATGATGTATGGCGCTTTTAGAGTATTAGATAATGATTTCATTGCTTACACCATTAAAAGGATTCCCTAGTGGACTCTAAAAAAAGACTTTTACCAACATAAATTTAGTGATAGATATCATATATGTTGATAAAAAAGAAAAATTCCAACATATATTAAGTTTTGTTGTTATTATATTTAGATACCAACATTTATTTCTACCAACAAATATATATGTTTGTATTAATTGTTTAATACCATCAAAACAATTTACCAACAATTAAATTTGTTACTTTATCATATTAAAACCAAGTGTTTTTTTAACAAATCAATCTATAATTATTAATCATTATTACCAATAATTTTTCTCAATATGAAAATTTGTAACAATTATATATTCCATACAAAAAAAGATATTTTACAACAAAACTGTTTGAAACTATTAGTATATTGTTTACTAAAAAAAGTATATTGTTATTAACCAAAATAAAAATAGACTAATTTATAACTTAATCACAAAAAAAATATGTGGTCATTAATGAAGAAATGGGGAAAATATTTAGAATAAATACTAAATTTGATCCAATATATATTATATTTGACATATAATTAAAATTAATTTCTAAATACATTTCAAAAGAATATAATTTTATAAATAAGTAAATAAATAAATAAATAACATTTAATAATAGATCCAACAAAATAAAATCAAAAAAAACAACCCCCTCATCATCCTTACACTACCCACATCCATGTGCTTGCACTCACCACATGCCTCCCCTCTCCCCACATCGTTGTCTCCCACCGATGTCGCCCCCCGGATAAGGGTGTAATTTTGACCCGGCGGCCCGAAAGCCCGACATGCCCGACCCGAAAGCCCGAGCGGCCCGACCCGGCAAAGCCCGCATCAGGCCAGGCCAGGCTCGGGCCACAGGTTCAGCGGGTCAGGCCTGGGCCTTTCCAGGCAGGCCCGCGGGCCAGGCCAGGCCGACCCGAAAAAGCCCGGCCTACGGGCCTGAGCAAAGCACAGCCCGCTGGGCCGCCTGCTGTAAAAAATATATCGGGGAGCTCCCAAGGTTGCGCCTGTAAATTAATCACAGGTCTATATATATATATATATATATATATATATATATATATATATATTGATCTATATCTATATATATATATATGGATATATCTATCTCTATATACATATATCTATATATACATATATCTATATATACATATATCTATAGATATATACATATATATATATATTTATTTATATATAGATATATGTATATATATAGATCTATTTATATATATATATATATCTATTTATACATATATCTATGTATATATGTCTCTATATCTATATATCTCTATATCTATATATATATCTATATATATATCTATACATATATATATATATATCTATATCTACATACATATCTCTTTATATATTTGTATATATACATACATATATACAAACATCTATATATATATCTACCTATATATCTATATATACATGTATCTTTATAAATTTATATTTATCTATATATGTATCTATATGTGTGTGTGTGTGTGTGTGTGTGTTTTTATCTATATGTGCACATATCATTATATATTAACAAAAAATGATATTATATATATACATATAATTATTATTATATATAATTATAATGTGTGTATAAATATATATATACAACGATATATAATTATATATATAATAGTGTGTATATATAATAGTTTATATATATAAACAAAGCCATTATAAAACTTTCATATATTATATATACTATATATATATATATAAATCTATTTAAAAAAAATTAACTCACCCACTGCTGCGCACCCGCTAAGGGTGTAATTTCAGTTCAGACAGGGCCTGGTCTGGCCTTCCCTGCAAAAAAATTAAAAAACGTTTAAAAAAATGTTTTAAATTAAACAAACGCTAAAAAATACTATTAATAAATAAGTTAAAAAAATAAATGTAAAAAATGTTTTAAATAAATGATAAAAAACATTTAAATAACAACAATTTAAACTCATCACTCACTACAGTGCACCCCCCAATAACTCATTACTTTTTTTTAATTTGTACATAATATATATAAATTCACAGACATTTATAAATCTATTTAGAAAAAAATGACATATTCACCCACTGTAAAATGTTTTTACAAAAAACGTGTAAAATGTTTAAAAAAATACATGAAAAAAAAATTGCATTTAAAAAAATATTTTAAATTAAACGTCTAAAAATAAATGTAAAAAAACGTTTTAAACAAGGGTTAAAAAATGGTTTAAATAAAAATGTTTAAAAAGTTTTTAAAACGAACATTTAAATTAATTTTTGTAAAAAAAACACTTAAAAAATACTTTTTGCATTAAAATGTGAAAAAAAGTTAAATGTTTTAAAAAAATACTTGTAAAAAGCATGCGTTTTAAAAAATTCAAAAATGTTTTAAATTAATCATTTAAAAATAAATGTAAAAACGTTTTAAACAGATGTTAAAAAAATGGTATAAATAAAAAATTTTAAATAAAAAATACTAACAAACGCTTAAAAATTATAAATAAGTTAAAAAAATAAATGTAAAAAATGTTTTAAATAAATGTTAGAAAACGTTTAAATAATCAGGCTTTAAACTCACCCACGGTACCTACACACCCCTCATTATTTTTTTACAATTTGTTAATAATATATATATATATAGACAAAAAACAAATCCACCCACTGTAAAATGTTAATAAAAAATAAAATAAACGTTTTTACAAAAAACATGCATTTAAAAATAAATGTAAAGAAACGTTTTAAATAAATGTTATAAAAATGTTTAAATAAAAAAATTAAGAGACAATTATTTTGAAAATAATAAAAACCCACCATGGACCGACTTGAAAAAGCCCGGCCCGGCCCTGTTCGGGCCGGGCCAAAATTACACCCCTACCCCCAGACCATTGATCTTTGTCTGCACTCACATGCACAGTTCATCGCTATCACCTGCATCCACAATGAAACCCCATTCAAATCTTCAAAATCACCTATACCCCTTGTCTACCGATGATTGATTGATTTTTCCAATTTTAATTAAAAATATCTGGTATCTCCCATTTCTCATTCAAAAGGTCAATGATTGAGCCTATTATCAGGTATGCACTCTTTCTCTTCAAGTTTTAATCCTTTGAAATCTTAGTCTTCTGGTATTTGAATTGAATAGCAGTTAGGGTTTCAATGAGGTTCAGATGAAATGTGTTTTCAATTTTTTTTATTTTCCTGGTAATTTTTGGTTGCTAGCGTCATGATTCTCTAGATCCACTCCATTTATTTGAGTTGGACCTGAATACCTATACACATCAATTCTCTTTGCATACTTTTCTATTTTATTCACTGGATGCAATAATGTAGTGTTGAACTAGAGGATGCAAGCAGGTTCATCATTAGGCTCATCCCACACACCGCTTTATCTAATTTTTTATTATGATGTTATGCATTTTTAGTTTACCGTTGATGACCTATTTTATTTATAATGTCCAAATGGTGCTAAAATATATATATATATAAATTGATAGATAATTTAATAGATGAATTACTAACAAACTTTATTACACCATTTTCATTTCTATTTCCATATCCTCAATATAGATTGGTTATTATGAGTCATTTATTTTTAGGATAACAAATATAAATTTATTGACTATCATGCAATTGATTTGGTTAATCTTTTGCATGTTTAATCAATGTAGAGTATTCTTTTAACAACTTATGAAAATTTGAAACTATCGCTCGGAAAAAACCACATAAAGGTATATTTGTTGTTACTTTTATTGTCCCTTATTATTCTCATACTTGTTAATGTGTAGAGTTGCATTGTTTTCCAATTGATTTTCATAATAGTGGAAAGTTAAATTAATTACATTAGAAATTGGAGTACCTTAAGATTAATGTTTATATTTAATTTTCATGATTGTATCATACTACTAAATATAATTTGAGATTAATTTTTTTGAATGAGTTATTTTTAAAACATATAGCCTATAATGAGTAGTTTGAATAAACTAGAGATGTTTGTTTTGTTGATGAAAAACTTTCACACTTAATTTCCTAAAGAAAATCGTTAAGTGACCAGAAAACCTTTATTATAAGAAATATGGGAACACTCATCCAGAACATAAAAGATAAATTACTTGGAATTTATTACATTCAAACATAAACAACCAATGTATCGATGATCCATGTTCCAAAAAATTAAATCATCCCACCAGACAAGCCACATACATGAATTCTAGTACAGTTTCACAAAAAATTAACCAACGCATAATCATTTCTTCATTCTAGAGACTACCGAGGACTCATATTGAGGCTCCTCTTCTTTTCAATAAAAAATTTTCTTCAAAAAATTCATTGAAATGCCTTGATATGATGACCATGGTCACCAAAATCAATACTATAATCCCATGTTTTCTCTTTTAAAGAATCAAATTTTCTAGCAGTGAAGAATGGAACATGATAATAATGATTATTAGGCATGTTAATTATAAGAAAAACATGAAATATGTTTGCATATATTCATCTATGGTTCAAAAATTGCCTGATATTTCCATTATATATAACATCCAAACTATGTTAATATTCATCCATTAAGAATTCTTCTAAGACCTAGTCTACATCGAGTGAGGTAAGATATGTATTTTTTGATCTTCTTCAATCTAATTTTGCTTGGATAACTCATTGGTTAAAATATTTCCAATATACTCATAAACAAATGTACTTTGGGGTAATCCCTCAAGCGTATGGACACCCCATACCTTTACTTAGTGAAGAAAACCTAAACATTTCATTTGGTGCCTCTATGAACTACTCAAATTTCACATTTCATGTTTCATCCACACATTATTCTACACACTTTGATAAATCTTTTCATTAGATATCATTTTCATGGTCTAGAAACAATTTAATCAGAAAACCTCTTCAATATGTAGTTTTGATAATAGAATTAGTGAGACTTTTTGTGGTATTTGACTCATGAAAATGAAATATTTTAAGAATTATTCTCTTAATAAACCTTATTGTGTATATGAATTCTCCTTTCGCATTTCAGATGAACATGCACATTCGCATGGAATTGGAGATGAAAGGGAATTTGATTTATAGTTTGTAGATTAATATCCATCACCAACTTATGCTACTATGAAAGGTAAATATGCATTTTGGCAGATGATATTTTGTGGGATGTAATTGAATTTATCCAAGAGCACAGATTAGATAAAGACAAGAGAATTCAAAAACCCAATTGTAGAATATGTTTCTCTATCAAACAGCCTCTGGGACAAGTGGTTATGTGAATATTGTGTGACTCTTCAAAATGAAAAGGTTTGTGGAACATAATTCCAATCTCTATCAGTTGAAATGATTGCGGGAGTTTATTCTATTGAACGGATAACCAATCAGTGCATACATATCATCATAACTCCTAGGGATGAATATTGGGGATTCACATTATCATGTCTATTTTTGATACATTTCATTATCTTGTCTGTTTGTGCTGTATTCCATTTTTAAAATATTTATCTTATGTTTGAAATCACTTATTGAAGAGGTCCTACAACAATTTTCACTTATAGACGCACTAAAAAATTACTTGAATTATTGGCAAGAAAATATTTTTACTGTAGGCAATCTGAAACACATAGCAATAAGTTTTATAAATACTTTTCAAGTCAAAGCCTGGTGTTGTGGGAGGGGGATTAGGGAACACTTAAATATATTTATGTGAACCATTTTTCCTCCATCTAACATCTTTTATATCATTATTCCTATTTTTATCATAGTTTTTAATGGATTGGGAGCGGATTATGTTTGTTTAGTTAAGGGAAACATTATAACGGAGTCCCTTTATAGGGAGTGTCTCAACACAATTCATGGATAATATTGTTGTTACTCAATCAGGTTAGGAGATCCACAGTATTGTAGATACCTACTGAGAGCAATACCATAATAAGTTATGTGGATTCTTGAATTAATTAGAAACTAAGATAGTTCATCCATCATGTTTTTGTTTTTTTGGTTCCCAACTTGTTGTCTTCTTATTCAACCTTTGAAATGAAGTTATTTTGGTCTTTGATTAGAATAAAGTTCTAGTTTTTTTAGAAGTTTCTACATGTTTCACATTCTTGGCTCGAATTCTCACTTATGCTTTTTATTATTGAACATTCTAAGAAATCAACATGATTTTAATAGATCCTAATTTTCTGTTTGTACTATTATACTTTTTGATCAATTATTTTTTTCTTTCTACTTTCCATGTGCCACAACATTATTTTTTGGATGATGATGTATAATGGTGTTCTTCCTATTTAGTGTATGAGAATGAATTTCACAAATTTCATAGCCTCCACAATTTTCAAGTATCTAATTCCCACAAGGGGAGTTTTAGATTTGATTATTTTAGATATAAGTATTAGATTTTATGATACATTTATGTACTGGGGATCTTTGTTTGAAGCTTGTTGGATTCACTTTATTAATTAAATTTTAACCTATTTGTATCATTTTTATTGAAGTATAATGATGTACATAATATTTTCGATTATCTTTTTGTATTGTTTTATTAAAGAAACATGTCATATCTTTCAAGATATAGGTGGAATATTTGACTGACTCAAGTTGGAGGAAAATTATTCACTTGTGAGGGGGAGTTAATTTTTGTGTCTCATTCTATTTTTCCTCCATTATATTATGTTCTATTTTGAATTATATGTTGTTTTTCTTAATGAAACATAGGATTCATGTTGTTTTATGTAAAAGGGATTACTTTCAGTTTCCTTAAAATTATGGATGATGACTCGACGCATGCTGCCGACGTGAGCCTACAATAGATGATGACCACCGTTGTGGTGATATCATGACTGAGTGGGTGATATTCATGCATAGAACTTGTCACCACATGTTTTTGACATAAGCCTACTATAGAATATCTCTGCCATTGTGGTGATTTCATGACTGAGTGGGTGAGTTGCATATTTGGACCTCATCATCAATGTGATCATCATCAACAACAACTGATATGTAAGAAAACAATTATGGGGGGTGTTTGATTGAGTTTCATGTAAAGTCTTTGAACATGTATAGACATGTTTAATGTATTTTCTTAGAGTTTGAGCATGTTTTTATAAAATGTTTGAAAATATTTTTTCAAATAAATCCTCCAGTTTCATATAAGTAAACTTTATAATTATTATATAATAAATATAAAAAATATAATTGATATAATTAGATTAATAAATATAATATAATATTTTAGCAGAAAATATTGTAATACCCACAAATAATATTTTATGTAAATTATAATTTATAAATAGATTTTAATTGTTGGTATTGTATATCATAACAGATAAAATAATATTGTTAATAACATTGTCTATGAAAAGATAAATGATCATAATAATATAAGCAACAGATAAATATGTCATATGAATCTATTGGTAAACATTTTGACAAACATATATTTTATCGATTGGTATTATAATAATTGCAACAAAACTATTTTATCAATAGCAATAACATTTAGTGATAGAGTTTTTACCAACAATTTAGTGACAAGGACATATATGTTGGTAGAACTCTTTACCAACAAAAAATGAACTTTTACCAATAGATATTCCCCTGTTGGAAAGAGATAAATATTTTGTGAGTCTGGGTATGTTTTGGGGTTATACATAATTGGAGTACCATTTTTGGTTGGGGATTAAATTAGAAATGATACCCTAAGGTTGGGGATCATGTGGTTGTTATGATCAACGCCGACCTCTAAGCCCGCATGAGTCATGATCGATGTAAGAAATAAGGGGAAGGGGTAGATTCTGGGAACCACACAATCTGATTTGTCCCCTGATGGATGAGGCCAAGACCCAAAGGGAGAGGGAAAGAGAGTGAGATTTGAAGTGCATGTTCCCTCATTTCATTATATCTAGGATAATCATGCCAAACTACCCTTATGGATTCATCCAATGGTTATGGAGAAGGAGGAAGGAATGAAGTAGCAGTGTTTTTACAAGAAAGACTAGGGGATTACTCCAAGAGGGATTCCCTAGAACTAGTTCCTAGGGAAGAGAGGCGGATATGACACTATCCCTCAAAGGTAAAAGAAAGCATGATCATCTCCCTCCCTACTGAAATTGGTGGTCCCTAAACATAGATACAATGAGTGAAGATAAATTCCCAAGCCCTCGTGTCCAAGACCTAAAATTGCTTAACACTACCCCCAGGATAGAGGTCCTCATGATTGTAGGAATTAATATCCACATCCACCCCGAGAACCCTACCCATTAGGTTGGACAAGTACGGGACACTTCCCTCCTCAAAAGATTTGTTTTTTATTATTAAGAACACACTTTTAAGGAAAAGTGGGAAACTATTCAAGTACACAAAATAATCAGTCAACATGATAAGTCATGGCCAAATCTAGGATTTGCAATTTTAGCCTATTTGAGATCGTACCTCTGTGAAGACTCTATTAAGGAATGATGGTCTTTTTATTTGAATCCTATTTGAGTAGGCTTTCCCAATTGTATTTCATCTTGTCCCAGGTAAGAATGATCTCTTCCATAAATATATTATTCTCGTTGAATCCACGAGCCATTATTCCAAGTTGTTTTTGATACCAGTCACATTGCTCCTTGGAAAGGTTACCTGAGGGGGCCTGCCAACCAGCCTGTTAAACTCCTCGTGTAGTGATGACCTGTAAGACTTTGTCGGAGAATTTTTTGTTTCCATCGATGATGATATCCCACTCATCACACTCTATCAGTTCCCTCCCGTTCGGGTGGAAATCGGATCCAAAGGCTCCTTTCCAACATGTGACGGGTCAATGACAAAAGATTCCCCTACTGATGGATCAGGCTTCTCAGTAGACTTTGCTTCCACCTTCTTGGGACCCTTCGAGGGAATATTATCTTTACTTGAGGATCTAGTTACGGGAGGACTTGGTAAAGAGGAATAGCCTTTCCTCCTCTGCGGCCTCTGAGAGTGCTTAAGAAACCCATATAAATCAATAATGGTGCTCTTACCCTTCCTTAAATAGGATATAATATAGTCTTTTGCAATGTCCACTTACTTGGACTCAATGATGGAGTCCAAATCAGAATCCTCATCCTACTAAGAAGCCTCCACATCTTCCCCTTCCTCGGGTGCATGACACTCCTCTCCCAGCACTCTGAATCGATTGTGGGACTGAATAGCCATTCCTCCAGACTTCACTACCTCGGCATATGATGGTCTTTCCAGCAGTTCCAGTTCAGACAGATCTGAACCTTTGGGTTGCACAAATCCACATCCCATGAATTGGTCCTGCTGGTTAGTGTCCTCCCAAACCAGACTTCGAAGGGCACCAACACCCGGTGCATTGCAGGCATCCTTAAATGCCTCAGCTAAAACAATCTGCCTGGACAGAACAACATTCAAGTTCACTGCATGGCCCTCAAATGCAATTGAGGTGGAGAGAAAATCTTGGAACTCACACACCTGTGTAGTCTTCCCTGTACTGCTTAACATTAGGGGAACAGCCAGATCACGCCTCAAATGGGCAAAAACCTTTGCAACCCTCATCTATAAGACCATAGGCTTTGCGCCCTTCACCGCACCTGAAGAAATATATTGCCCTGAACCCAATGTTATCTCTGCCGAAGGAATTGAATCCTCACCCAATGATTTAGAAGCCTTAAAGCATTCCCCACTATCCGAAGGCACAGCAACAGCCTCAGACAAACCTCGGGGGACCCTTCTGCTATCAACTGAAAAAAAGGTTTACGAAGAAATGAATGACATTCCTGATGAAGATGACCCAGGAGACAAAACGAATCACAAAAATCATACCAGTTCTCAAAAACCACTGGCTGGATGCATCGTATTTCGTCTACAACCTCAACCCAGACTTCTTCGACAGGGGGTTTGGAGACGTTGACTTACACGCAAATCCAGGGTTCAATTGGATGGCACAAATTCCACAAACGCTCATCGAAAGCTAAAAACCATTTGACCATATTTCCTAACAATTGAAGGATAGATGGATTTTGAAACGTAAGGGGAAGTCTTGGAGAGCTTACCCATATCTCCGTGGAGGGGGAATCCCTCTTCCAATGGAAATTGTAGCTTCATCGCATAAGAAAGAATTGGTTCCATTAACAGAAACAAAGGCCTTTGGACCAAACAGCGATGATATCGTCATCATTGGAGAACCACATAAGGAAGTGTCGAGGGTCTAAGAGACCGACGGTTACACGATCTTGCAGGGACTAAGAATCATTGACGAAACGGGAAAAACTATCGAGAGAAGGATTTTGTCGACCGAACCGAGCTATTAGAGATATCCCATGGAGAGAAGACACCACTGAGAACTCTTGGAGGGATAGGGGAGAGTGGGGGACCCTCAGTGGAGTGAAGGGACTTTAGGGAAAAGATGAATCCGGGGAATGTCAGGGATAAGGGATGGATTGGAGAATGGGGATCGGTGCTGTCGGAGAAGTGAGACGGCCATTGCTGCTGCCCGAAGGGGCGTGCTGTCAATAGGGTTCCACGGGGGAGTGCACGATCAGGTGTGAGTCTTTTTCTTTTTCAACCTCTCGAAACAATAAATTTTTTTATATTCAAAATGAAAATTTAAAACCATCACCTGTACGGGAAACTTCTGAATAAATGAATTCATATCCAAACGGGAGACCTGTTTGTGTGCCTCCTTCCGTGGTTTTTATGTCTAGATGATTTATAAGAGGTTTCACTATAGTCCCCTCATACAAGGGATCCAAAGAAAAATTATCCCTTACATTAGTTTCTTGGAAATGGGATCAAATAGAGACTCTTTTAGGTTATGACATGGAGAGAAAATATTCTTTGTGAAGGTCTTGGGAGGAGTTGGCAGTGCTTCAAAAAGGGGGATATAATTGCGCGAGTTGAAGGTTTCTTGGTTGATAGTTCACCTAGGTGAAAACATGTGGGTGAGGCCTTGTTATAAGTATCAAGGGTCTCCTCAGGTACCCCTAAAAGGGTCTCGTTTAGGTCTTGTGTAAGGGAAGGGACCTTCATACTATTGGTCATTGACTAGGGTAAAATAGTTCCACCCATAGGTGTGTTGTGTTTCAGACCCTGGAGGGACTTTGATCTCACCATCAACCCTAATTCAATATTTTATTGGGCTTTTGAGAGATAACTAAGAGATTTTGTAGGACTTGGAAAAAGGGGGTGTCTGAACAAAATTGGGGGGCTCTTTTGATTTTCTATTTGTAAAAATTAGGAGTTCAAAGGTCCTATTTTAAAAAAAATAGGAAAAGGAGTTTCCCCATGATGGTACATGGTGCTGGTACCCAGCAAAGGGGAGGTTGATCCTTCTGTTCTGGGTAGGTACCAAGCATAAGTGCCTCACGTTGGAGTGGATGCGCCTTCTGGGGTGTGCAAGCAGGGCCTACGATAGCCCCTTGTCTCACAAAGTTGGTGCATACTAGATCACTTGGGTGAACCACCTGGGAAAACCTGCTACTCCATATCATGGGGTTGTTCCCCTTCACCCCTCCTCGGTATCAGTTCTGGGTTTTAGTCCCAACCCTTGGGGCTGGTCCCTTCGTTATCATCCTTGATCTCCCTATGAAAATGTTGAGTTGCACTGTGAAGTTTTTAGGATGGGCCGAGGAAGTTTTTGGTCATGACATATACAACCACACCTCATATTCTCATTCCATAACATACTCTCATAGATAGGTTCTCACTAATATTATATTGAATTGAGAAATGTTTCTGGGGAATCTCCTTCCCTTGGTGTATGATACGTCTTATGGAAAAGTGGGTGGATCATATTTTACGACGTCAATAGTAACATGGCTGATGGAATAGTAAAATGACTTGTAAAAAATATTTAATATTTTGAAAATAATTAAATATAAATATTAAAATGAAAAAATATAAATATTAATATTAGGCAACTAAAATAGATTATAATATTATATTTTAAATAAAATTTATTTTGGAATATTTTTTAAAAACCATAAATTTTATGTTATTGTTTAAATATTAAAAAATTTACAGTTTGAAAACTATTTTGATAAAAATAATTTTATTATTAAAATAATCCCATAAAAATAATCCAAGAGGTGGTTTATTTATTTTTGAAAAACATGAACTTTTTTTGTGAATATTAAATATAGAGTTATTCAGATATAATGTTTTTGATAACATAATATTGATGGAATAATATACTAATAAATTATAAAATGGTTCTATTGATCAAAAATAAATTTTATAAGATATTTAATGTATTGAAAAAAATAAATTATATTTTTGAACCAAAAAAAAAATTAATGTCTAAAAGGATAATGAATTCCATTAAAAAACAGTTTTTCATTTTTTCTTTTATAATTTATATAAACATCTAAATATGGTGGTTAAAGGGTTTAAAATTTATAAAAAATATATATTTTTAATTTAATATTATTAATAGTCTAAAAAAATACCCCTAGTATAAGTCTTGTTATACAAATAAATTTTTTTTATTTATTGTAAAACAAAATTACCTCCCGTTTATATATAAATAACCCCTCTCACCCCCATAGAAAATCACTTCCAAAACCCATTCCATTTCCAAACGTACACCTCATTAACATCTTTTAAGCCTTTTATGATCCTTAGAGAGATTTTGGTGTCTTCTAACTCCAATCATTTTAGGCATTAAGGCCTTATAAAAGGATAAAACATTAAAGATGATATAACATTCTTTCCCCTTTCAATTAATTATATTATATTATTTTGTTCACATTCCTAATTGTAAACAAATATTTCAAAAATTTAATAATTTTAATATTAACATTATATTAATGATATTATTTTAATTATAAAATTTTGTCTATAATATATGTATATATAATATCTATCTCTCCCTCTTTTGAGAAAATCCCATTAATGGTCGATTTACCGCCTATGAGGTCATTATTAATTCATTAATTATCATCACAATTATCTTTGGTTAGTTTATAATATATATTTTATTTTTTATTATTATATAATATTTTTATTATAAACTATTTATATTTTTTACACATTATTTATCTCTACCGCTTTTTACAAAGTCCTATTAATGGCCATTTTACCAGCTATAATGATATTGTATATTATTTACTTATCATTGCTTTCATGGTTGGTTAGAATAACATATATATAATATATATAAATATGTAATTATTATTATTATTCACATGGAAGTAATTTTACAAATTAATATGTGAAAATTATCAAAAACTAGAATATCGAAATAAAAATGGAATAATCCAAAAAAGCTTATAATCACACAAATTTAACTTTAATGAAATGTTAATAAACATGGTATAATTATAAATCTTTTTATAATGATTTTATACAGATATATGAATGTATCCTTATACTTTTTCCATTGATTTTTATTGAATTATAAGTATTCCTCATTCCCCCATTGATTTATTAATTATTTTAATGTTGTAAAGTATGTAATGGGATTTTTTTAACTCAACATTATTTTTTTGAGATTATCCTCTATTTCCATCTCTCCCCCACATGATTCTTATAAATATTCACCAAATCCCTTATAAATTTATTTTATCTATTTTTATCCATCTTTCTTATGAGTATATGAATGCTTTCTTTGGGATTACTATTATCCACCTCCATTGATAATTAAAAAAATATTTTGTTTTCAAAGAATATCATTGATTATTATTATATTGTTTGTTCTTATTTTAATAAATTTAGATTTCCCATTATATGATACCCTTTAATTTGAAAAAATATTTTTTATATTTTTCTTTTGGTAACCTCCTAGTTTATTCACTGATATTTGTGTTAAGACATCATTATACAACCCATTATTTTCTCATGAGTTTTTTATGTATATGATTTTTGTACATTTAGTTTATTTATGAAATTCATGATTATGAGCATATTATAATGAGATATATGGGAAAAATTATATATCCCTCTAATGAATTGAGTAAATATTTATATCCCATGTGATGATTATGTGCGAACATGATGTAACTAGCTTTGTTCAAAATATTATACTTAAACGTGATGTAGTTAGATTTCTCTAATTTTTTATGGACATTATATAGCTATATTTGTACATTATTTTAGTTTTTCCTTTTAGTATTCCTTTACTTTTGATTAATATGATTCTTAATTATTCATGTTCCACATTCCTCTCATTATAACAACCCGATATTATGGATCCTTTAAAATATATACAATGTTCTATAACTTATGTCACATGCTACCACAAAAAAACCAAAAATAAATAACGGTAAATTATTAATAATAATATAATAAACACTATGACAGTAAAAAATTAATATTTGTTACCTTTATTAGGCAAATAATTAATATGATTTAATATTTAAAAATTTATTTTCAATTAAATAAGTTTTCTTTGTATGATATATGTCCTTTTAAAAAACTAATTCTTCAAATTTCAGAATTTAAATTTCACAAATTAAAATTCATATTTTAATTCTTCATAATAAACTTTTTTTATGATTTATTTTTATATTACTTTTTATGATAATAAATTTTTAGTAGAATAGTAAAAAATGTCATTTTTCTAATACCATCACTTTTATATGACTTAGAAGTTTTTAAAGTATTTTAAATATAAAAAATATATAATTATAATGTAAAATAAATCATTTTAAAATAATAGAACAATTTATAAAACCCATTAATATTGATTATATAATGAATAAATATTTTATGAAATCTATTTTGACTATTTCTATAATTATATTTATGGATAGAGAAATTTGGTTATTTATTTATTTTAATGTCACAAAACTATTATTTAGTAAATTATAATCTTTTAAATATCATTATAATAAATATAATTGATAATTTTTTTATATAAAAAAACATTATTCTTAAAAAACACTTTTCAAAAAAATGAGTTGGTACGCATTGCATGCGCTAATTTTAAGATTAATAACAGAACAAAAAGAAATATTATCTAATTAATTGATTACTAAATTTTATATAATAATATTGATATGTTTTTAAAATTTAAAAATTCATATTTTGGTATACAATTTAGATTATTTTTATTTATGCTAATTAACATGATAATGGTGAAACAATCATTTTAAAATTACTATTTTATTAATATTAATGAACTTATATAAATCAAATAAATTTAAATACTTTAAATAATGAATCAAATATGATTTATAAAAATAAAAAATATATATATAATAATAATAATTAAAATCACAACAAATTAAAAATAATTACCCTTAGAAGATAAATAGTCAATATGAGTCAATGTTGAAACATAGAATTTTCAATAGAAGTCGTCTTTTTTATATTGTTCATTTTTCCATTAAAATATAAATTTTATAATTTTATAATTTTAATTCGATAAAATAATATTATATATGAATTTAGTATATCAAAATTTTCTTATTCTTAATTTCTGAGTATTTTCTAAAAATGATGATTTTTAGTCGAAAAAAGAGAGATTTTTGGAAATTATGATTTCAGTGATTTATCACTGTATAAGAATAACATAGATGATTTAAAAACCATTAATAAAATAAAATATAAATTAAGGGATAAAATTATTCATTTTGAAATATCTTTTGTAAATAGGAAACTTAAGGTAATCATTTTTAGAACTAAACTAAAATACTGCTATAATTTAGAAAATAAGATTTTGGTATTCTGTTTAAATAAAATATTTTTATGGTGAGGTTTAGTTTAATATTTCCTTGGAAACCTCATAACTTTTAATAAATTAATAATAAATCAATTTATTGTTCTAAAATGAGTAAACATGATAACTTTATCATATATAAATTTGAATTATTAATAAAGTTGTTTAAACAATGATTTTAGTGATTTAAGTTTTTTTATTTTTAAATTTAACATTGAATACCTGTAAGGATTTTATTTGATAAAATGTATTTTAATTTTATATAATAATTTTCAAATAATTTAATTAGTTGAATTTTAACTCTGGTCATTGCAATTTATTACAAAGGATAAAAATTAGTTACCTCGATAAAATGTATTTTACTAAATAGGAAAGGCCAAAACATGATAAAAGCATGTTTCAAAATTGATGGTTGAGGTGTGTATTGAATAAAAAACACACCCCATTCCTAATTTTAACCATTTTTAATCCATTTAACATTTTATTTTGAAATTTAATTATTGATATACAATGGGTATTTCAAAAACTACCCTTCATTTCACTTATAAAAAGGTAACACTTCCACCACTTAACAACTTAGATATACTTTGATTCACTTATTTAAACTATTCTATTTCAATTTACCTATAACCCTATCCCATAAAAATAATCCCTTGGTCACCCATAGTTTTCCCAATCCCTTCAATTTCATGGGGACTTCCAAGGAATAATCAAGTTTCTGATGTAAGTATTATATCTTTCACAAGTTTTTCTTCTTAGTATTTCTCCGTTAAATATATCATCATTATAATAATATGATAAATTACATATATTAATTATTATGAGAAGTTTTTTATTAATTATATAAACATTAAAAATTCATTTCTATCAAGTTAAAAAAAGGAACATCAATCCCGCATGTGTGCTGGCTACCGACTTCATGAAGAATCATTTTTTTCATTTTATTTTAATTTTTTATTCCTTTTGAAAAATATTCAAATATATTTAATCATCATAAAAAAATAAAAATAATATCATTATTATCCCTTTATAATGAACTTATATCAAAATAAACACATCCTTAACCACACTCACTAATCGAGTTAAAGCCTGTCCAAGTTTGGGTTGGTTTTACCACCAACATGAATATTGATTTACAATATAATCATAGATTACTACAAAAAACTAAGTAATAATATTATTATATGTTAATAAGAAAATAAAGAATATTTTTTTATGTTTAAAATTTATATAATATGTATAATTTATTATTAATAAATCATCTTTGATCACCAAAATTATCGAAATAAACTGTTATCAACTTGGTTATTACAAAATGTAAACAAAACATATAATTGAATAAAAAAATAAAAGTTTAAATAAATATATTTTATATATAATAAAATCATCAATTATATATAAATAATTAACCTTAAAAATTATGTCTAATGATATCAAAATTATTAAACATGTGCAAAAATAGTTAGATTTGTTAACACCTGATGGTCATAATACGCAATAACTGATTAATGTGATCATGATAAAAAATTATAACAAGCATTATAAAATATATATATTTATGATTATTATTACGTGATAAGATATTAATTGAGTTATGTTTTATTAATAGGAGGTTAGTGTGTGATCAAATGAGTATGTAAAAGGGTAAGTATTTTTCGTCTCAACTTATATTCATAGAGAAATGTTTTATTTATCTACATAAATTTCTTATTTATATCATGTATATACTTCATAATAATTTATTTTGGCATAATATATGATTTAATTCATGGTATTTATGAAACCATATTATTTACAAGCATCTAATTACTTTTTATTCAATAATAACTAAAGTCATAAGTGGTTATTCTGACTCAATTTCCTTCCTTAGGTCATAATCACTCTTTTTATCTATTATATTTCATGTTTGATCTATTATAAAATATGATTTAATTATCCATTATTTTATAAGTAAATCATGTTTCAAAAAAATAATTATTCCATGACAATTATAATTTTTTAAACCCATTTTTCTGTCTATAATAATACAAATTTATTTTAATTAATCTTTCCTACATTTTTATGTTTTAATTCCCATTAATGTTTTAATTTATCTAGTGAAAAATAAAATTGTAATTATCTCTAATGATAATTTTTCCCTTTATTCATTTTAAAATAAAGGTTTCATTATGTCCTTTTAATTATTTTGGTTTTTTAAATAGTTGTTCTAAAATGTTCAAATGGTTTTTCAATCCTTTAAAAATAAAAATATTTATCATCCACTATAAATTTTATTTTGATAAAATTTATGTAATTTTAGATGAGCCATTATTAATAATTATTTTTAAAAATAATATTTTCAAAAGTATTTTCATTTTTATATTTTTGTAAACATTATGAATTTTATGATTCTTCCTTACGATAGATTCTTTTAAAAGTAAAAGTTTTCTATGTATTTTCACTTATCATTTTTTGATAAAAATTATGTCTTTTAAATGATATTATAATGAAATATTTATAGTAAGGTTTTAAAATGTCTTCTATTTATATTCATTTTTTAAATGTAACTTCTAAATCAATGTTTTAAATGGTTTTGTGAAAACTTTTGTATTTTCACATCTATTTACCCTAAAAAGTTACTATTTTAAGGCATGATGTTTTAATCAATTTTTTTGTTATTATGATATGACTAATTTTATAAATTGAGTTTTTTTGTATCTAATTAATTCTTAAGTTCATGATATGTGATTTTTTTCAAAGGATTATTAAACTGGTTCTTTTTTACATGGGTTATTTAATATATGATGATGATTGTTTTAAGTGTAACACATTTGTATAGATTTATGAGTGGGGTCATATATAACCCCTCAATTCATTGGTTTATGTTTATAAATCATGATATTGTTCGAAATGGACATAATGAGTATATTTAAATCGATTTGGTAATGATGGTTTTTCTCATATTTTTAGGAGTGGATATTATGTGTTTGTTCACACATGAAATGGCAAGATAGGTTTCCTCACATTTTTTAGTGTGTACATAATGATTTGGTTCACATAAGTGTGGGAATAATAAGTTTTATCACATTGGTTTACCTATACCTTTGGTTGTTCTACATTTCTATGTTTTCCACCAAATTATGAAAAATTTTCAAGAAGCATTTCATTTAAATGAAACAATATTTTTTGATGATTATGACTTATTTTTAAATTATTCTATAATTTATGTCTTTCTCAGATGTTATATGACTATTGATATGTGTTTTTTTAATTCATATGTTTTATGATTCATTAATGATATTTTTATGATCTTATGTTTCTATAACATGTATTATTATTATCATCTAAGGTATTTTTATCTTTCATTAGGATATTTATGTATTCTTCTTATTTTTATTCATGTTATAATATGTTCTATCCTTACTAAGCATATAAGATCACCCATTTATTTTGTTTATGGTACCTAGGTTATGAATGTGATTATATTATTTGATATATCTTTATAATGTTCTAGAGGAGCGTTATTTTGGATAAATATTCACAGGTATAGTAAACTAATATGATTATGTAACAAAATATACAAGAAAATAAAACTTTAGATATTTGGGCTATGTGACTCTTTTGAGATGTGTTATTTAAATAATAATATTAATATATTATTTAAGTTAGTTTTAGGCTGGGTTTATATACTTATTATAACATTTGATTCATTTTTCTATTCTAATATTATGTTTCTGTTAGTCTCAATGGACCATGCAACTATAGTTGGGGGGGTGAATCTGTGAAGAAAACTTTCTATGAAATAACATATATATAAAATTTTACCCCTTTATGTTGTTTGAAGCTATTTAACTTGTTATTATATATGTATATTTTAGTATACACCCTAAAAACATACTCTAAATGAAATTGAGATTATGAATTGAAACAATAGCACACATGTATTTTTACAAGATTCTCTCCTAATGTGCGAAACCTGCACCTTCGTATATCTGATTATTATCACAAAGCATATATTTTTAATATTCTCATAAATGATAAAACATGGAAAGTTATTATCCTTTACCCAAGTGAAAAATTATTATCCTAAACTCTGAATACCATGATATTGCACATGTGGTTAGCCTCTCTCCTTAAAACCCTTTTTTACATCTCTTAGGAATGAGGAATTGTTTATTCTAGAAAAAAAATTCCTCAAATGTACTTTATGAACACCCTCATTTATAGAACTTAGAATTCCATTTTAACTTCTTCCATTATGATATTTATTCCCATTGACTTATCAATACTTCTGATGAATTGAATCTAGAGCCTTCAACCTCATGTACATCAACATTTTGAAATGCTATAGGTTGCTTCTTGGAATTGGTCTCACTCTTTTTGTTATTATTCCTTCATAATATAAACTTACAATGAAATCACTATATATATCTTCAAAATATGGATCCTTATTAGTTAGGTGATGATTTTGGTCTATATGTCTTTATTCTGGTTCATTATATCTGGATTACTCACTCTTTTTCTTCAACACCTGTTATTCCAAACTTCTAAAAACATTGACAAAACCGATTACCTGGAGTGAACTGGTCAGCTTATTCCTCTGGCTTCAATTATCTATAATTATTCTATATACTATATATTCCCTATATGAATCTTAGTTCTCAATTTTATTGATCCTTTAATATACTCTCCCTTTTATTCTCATCCATTTTATGAATAGTTCATTAATTTTGATATTTAAACTCCTAGATTTCCATAAACATCTATTTTGAGTCAATAATCCTTATCACATAAAAAATATCTAAGATTTAATTAATCAAATACTCCACAAATCATTAAATAACCCATTATTCAATATTCCTAAAATATTGTCTTTAATCGTTAACTTCCCTTTGTGAATTTCACAATTTTTAACATCTATCTCAACATCACCATAATTAATTTGAATTCTCATGAATGAAAAGTCCCTTAACATCCTCCAGTCAATGAAATTCTATAGAATATAATCACATCCTTAAGTTTATACCTTCACCGCTGCACCACTTAAAAATTTTGTAGCCTTTACTCCATTGAAAATCTATTAAAATTATTTATGTACTTTTGATTCTCTCCATTCAGTACACATGCATTCTATTCAAACATTGTCTTGTAGATTATTATACCAACCAAATCAACTTACAATTATCTCACCTTAAAAACTCTAATATTAATTTTTTTACTTTGATTACTTTTCATTATCTTCTACTAATGTTCACATTATAGCATGTTTCCCTATCTTTCAGTGATTCTATATTTGGTATTCACTAAACTTTTAACCAGATCATCTTCTAGTCATGATAATATTTTTTATACTTCATTTATTAAAAAAATTTAATTCTTAATTCTTATAATATCCTTTGATGAATCTATAACTTTTAATCCACATACATGATTGAAACATGAATAGATTGTCAAATGTGAGTACTTTCCTTAATTGGATAACCCCAAAATGAATATCCATACATGCATATTCTTATGAGTGGATCCCCTTATTTAGTCACACTTATGTTGAGAACCACTCTTATGAAAATCATCCTTTCATAGAGGAATTTAATGTGAATACCTTTGGATATAGATCTACATCCCCAAATATCCTAACATGAGAACATAGTCATTTATTTAGTGTGGTTCATACTTTGGATCATCCCAACTTATTATAATAACAGAAACCATAGTTTCAAGAAATCACTTCTTTGAAAGTTAATTTTTTAACTTCATATTAACTCATTTTATCCAAATTTAACTCAAATATTAAATATTTTCATTTCGGTCATCGATAACTCTATATTCTAGATTCACTATTCAATGGGAGTTCTTTAAACTCCCATTTGATCATCCATTAAAAATAATTTTTGTATAAAATTCTCTTTCTATAATTAAATTTTTATCTTTGACTTGAAGAATAGTTCAGCAATCATTAGATGTTACTATCTTCTAGTTCTCCATATACATGAAACATACATATTGATCTCAATATACAGTTAAAAATGATCCTTCTACCTTTATCACTTGTCATGAGTGAAATGAATATTAGTTATATAATTATCAAGTATTTTTATATTCCTTTAGATATAAATATATCCATGAATTCCCCCTTTATCCAAAAATATAATTCAATCTACTTTACTTCCTCACCATCATCGACTAACACATTACATATTCTAGATAATTCTCCTAAAATATCATCAATGAATCTTATAGATAGTAAACTATCATCTTCCTAGGTATTATCCTCATATGAACTACCGTATAACATACTTCCAATGTTTTCACTTCTTGTTAACTTTGTAAGTACCCTCACCTTCTGTATTAATTTTCTTCAGCTCTAAATATCATTGGAAACTATTGAAAGCCATCCTTCATAAAAAATATACAATTCCACATAATCTCTATCTGATGGTAACTTCAATACCTCCATTGGGATTTGTTTTTAATACCAATTCAAAACAAAAATTAATGATTTTCCCCTTATTGAGAGTAAATTCAATGTCTCTTTTATCTTCTTCTTCTAAGAACCATGAGTGAGGGACCTTCATCACACTTCTTATTTTACCTTTTTATTTTATTGAATTGAATATAAAACTTGAATTTATTAAGAGAAGGATAAAATCAATTTTCTTTAAGAAATTATCCATGACTCAACCATGTCAAAGTATATATGAGCCAGGATTTGTGTATAATTTTTTTTATTAACTCATACATTTAATATATCCATAAATTTTATCTATGTGATAGTTATATACTCATTCTTATTTTAGAGGTTCTTAAAAATATATTTCAAAATAATATCATTCATCCATTTCAATAAATAGAATAAAAACATTTTATTCAAAATTTAGTAACTTTCCCTTTTCAAAACAATCTACTCTATCATAAAAAGTAAAAAAGTCACCCCTAAATATTATAATTGGATTGTATATAAGGATAAAATAAAATATCAATTTAGATTAGGATGAAGAAATATTCAATTGTATGTATTTTTGACATATAAAATTTGATAATTATTATATATAGTATTTTATTCTTAGAAATCAATCTTCTAGAACTGTAGTATCTAGTTTCCATTTTATCCAGAACTAGATTCTTTGATTCTTAACTCTTTGGTTATCTGGAATTAGAATTTTTTACTTGGACTAATTAAATCTCCAAAATCACCATCTTTAGTTTTATTCACCAAAATGGGTGATCTTCATTTTCATTTCATGACACCCCTTGATTTTCGTCACCTTATAATTATATTCTTAATGTAGACTTCCCAGAATATATAAAGGAAAGTTTTTTATACTATCTCTTATTTCAAGTAACGAGAATGAGAAGTGTTTCCCAATTTGGTAACTCCCTTCTCTTTAAATTTATTTTTATTCCTGTTTTCATTTTTAATTTCTGAGCATAAATATTCTTGGGGGAATTTGAATTCCTTAGCTTCATTTAATTTTTTACTATGTTTGGAGTTTTTTTTTTAACTTATGTTATTGAGGCACATACACTATTCTTTTGTTTTTCTTCCATATTCCAAACTAATTCCAATTATTCTGGACACACTGTTATGAAAAAAAAATATTTTGTTTTACGTTATTATTCTATTGATAATTATGTTTTACAGTAAACTTTATATATTTCGATGCATATTTCTTCTTATATGCCAACTTATCATTTCCTTGAAATATTTTAATACAATTTTCAAGAGTTTTCTAGCCTTCTTATATCTCCCATGAAACTCCTTTACTTATAATAATCCACCCTTTTGTGATAACATCCATTCATTTTCAAATTATTTTTAGGTGATGTATTCCTCAAAATGAGTAAAGGGTTTCTTTCCCAAAATTAATCTTATATTTATTTAACTTTTCTCCCATTAACTTGAAAAATCATGTAAAATTTACAACTATCCATAAAGTGGTATTTTATTACATATTAGAAGTTTCTTATCTTGGGAATTATGTCTTCCTTTTAATTATTTTTGGGTGAAATATTCTTTTTAACTTCATATTCTTTACATCCCGGGGAAGTGTTACCATCTATCTTCATTTCATTCTCATTCAGTTGTTATAGTCTCCTTTTTTTGGATGAAAATGACTTGTTCTTGGTAAATGAAAACCATTACTAATCATAACAATGAACACTTATATAAAATCTTCTATAGAACATTTAAAGACATTAAAATATTTTGGATGTCAAAATATTTTCAATATTTCCTCAAGGTTGGATGTACATAGCTAAATCAATCTTAACATATTCTTTTCAACCCATATGTATTGACCTTCTCCATTTTTTTTACAGTTGATATGTATTACCAATATTCAATGTCCTTGTGGATATATTTTCGAAGAAACTAGCATTATATAACAGATTGACCTTTCATTTGTTGAGTGAAGATCCGGATGGTGGAATGTTCTTCCAATCTGTTGATATTGACTTATTGTTCTATACCCCTTGATGGAAACTCTCTCAAATATTCTTCTTTACCATATTTCTATGAAATTTAAATCATAACCTTCACTATTAAAGGAATTTAAATTAGTGAAAATTTAATTTTCAAAACATAGGGATACATTTCTCATAAATCATGCTTAAGATATATATTTCGACTAATTAAAATTTCTTTTGAAACCAGATTGAGTCTTTTGTGAAGAATAATATCTTTAGTAATTTTGGAAGTGTCTATTCTATAGGATTCATGGTATTATTAAACTTGAGTAGCTTCCAAACATTTTAGTTATATCTTAAACCAAAGTCACTTGAAATTCTAATGTTTTTCTAATCTTTGAGAAACATCAATTTCTATTCAGATTCAGATTTCATATTCTGAACTTGATCATCATGAATTTTACTTTCTTTAAAATATTTTTCAAGATCTTTTATTATTCTGGATTTGATTTAGAAATGATAGTTCTTAACATAATATGTAACATTTTATGCATGCATCAGTTCATAGAAAAAAAAATTAAAATTTATTTTCTCACAAAAAAACATTTTAAAATTTTCTTAAACAAATGAAATATTTTCATTGTAATGTAATAAGGCCTTATATCTTTCCTTAATTATTTTTTTGAATGTTTGATGTATTTATACCTTCTCAACCAATGCCTTCTCCATTTAAACATATTTGTATTCCATTCATTCCTTTGCATCTAACAGTTCTTTGATAAATGTAGGGATCTATACAATAACTTAAAAAATAACATTTCCTACATAATCCTTGATTTTATAGTAAATGTAACACCCCAAATATTATAAAAGAGTAACTTTTACTTGATAGAATGTATGACACACAACACCAAACATAGAATGGAAAATAAACTATCGAGAATTTATGGTATATTTAATATTTTAAATAGATTTAATATATTCTATGGCTTTTAATTCACACAATACTGAGTTAGCTTTCATTACATGAAACACAGATTTTCATTAATTACTAAGGTTAAATGCAAGATCGAGTTTTACGAAACAACAATATATTATTAAAATGTTATTATATAATATAATAATATATAAAATAGCTATTAAATTAGAATATTATGAATATTATTAACTAAATTTTGAACAATATATGGTCTATAGAAATATAATAAGGATTCATTGTTTACTAATTAATTATAAATGAAGACATAGAAACCAATTTAATATAAAAGAAATATTTTTATACTCTCAAGGGAATTTTTTGTTAATAAATAAAATTTATAATAATTAGTGAATTATATTAATGAAATATATATGTTATCTATTAAATAAATAATATTAATATTCATCCAATTAATTTATATTCATAAGATGAAAACAAACTCAATTTTACACATAAAAACTATTATTTTTATAAAGGTATATTTACAGCCTTTTAATAGAGAACAAATTTTAAATCAAAATTTTGGAACTTTTATTAATTTTATACTTCAAAATAAACATCATTTTTGAATTAATAACATACAAATTAGCTTAGGGAGATTTTTTAGTATTTTTATGAGAAATTTTGTTTTTTTAATGAATAATAATAATCCAAAATTTTAATTCAAAAATTATTTTTCATATAATTTATTTATGGGGTTAAATTATATTTTTTGTTGGTTTTATAGATAAATGAGATCAATTTTATATCAATTAATCCAATTTAGGTCATTTTAATCAATTTCACTTTGAACTTGGATAACTTTTGAACATTCTTACTTTAAAACCCCATTTTGTTATCCTGTCTGTGGCATTATATTTAAATTAATTTCTACCAAATATGTGATTGGAATTTTTAAAAAATATATTACATATTTTGAATCATAATAATTTATATTTTATAATAAATTAAACTTTTTTTGACCAAAAATATTAGTGAATGTAATTAAAATTAATTACAACGATTATGAGAAAAATTAGCTTAACAAAGGACTGAACCTCAATATTAAGGGAGAAAATGACCTAGAAACCTATCCAAAATCCATTTTATGTCCATATATACACCATATAATTTTATATAATATGGTTCATTTTTGGAGCCACTTGACACAGGAAAAACGTTGGTGGATTTCCATTTTCCAAAGATTACAAGAATGCCACTCCTCTGCCATTATAAAAAAGAACTTAACCCTCCCACTTATTCAAACCTCTCAAGACCTTTTTATAGCCCAAAATCTACCCAAATAAGATTTAAACATCCCTATAATCGTCTCTTTTGATATAAATAAAACCAATAAAGTTTTTTGGTTTAATCCAGAAGGAGTTACCCAAATAAGAGGCAACATTCTTCAATGATCATCTTTTGTTTCATTTACTTCTCCACCCATTAATTTATTATTATTTGACTCATATATATTTAAAAATTATCCTCAAAATACCTATATGTTTTTATGTTTAGGTTTTTACCTACACATATATTCACTTTCATCAAATGGAAAATAAACTTATCGTTCGTGAATAAATAACTACAACCTCACGAAACAAAGTCTTTCATTTTTACTTGACAACCTCTCATGGTTGGGAATTTTGATGAAAAAATTATTTTTATATATTATATTTATGATATTTATTATTTATTTATGAATATGATATTTTTATATAACACATACTTTTATTCATTCCATTTTGTGGGAATTTAATAACATTGTTTTTGGATGTGTGGACCACCACCTCCTAAAAGCGATGTGATTCGTTCACGCTAGTCATGGATTGTATTGACGATGATCTTAATAAACCTATGTAAAATATATGAAATAAATATGAAAATTTAATTATAATATATATATATATATATTATACTTTTCATTCTTTTAAATACGATAAAAAAATGGAAGTAGTGTTCATGCGTACGTACGACCTACCATCTCCATAAATGGTGCATTTCATTTTCAATCTCCAAACATTATGGATTATTATAAATAAATATATAATTAATATATATGAAATTAAAATAATTTTTAACATCCTTGAGATGATCAAATCATTATCAATGTAAGAAAAACAAAAATAACAAGTCAAAACAAACTAAAAAAACTAGGCAATTAACACCTAAAATAGTGGAAATAGCGAATGATTATTGACAAACAGGTAATAAGATATTATAAGAAGATAATATGTGATATTATAAATATGATTATGTTTCTATTATATATATTTTTACATGTTTAAAACCATCATACATGAGGTTAAACAATGTTCACTTTAAAGGAAACGCAAGGTAATGGATTCTTGTCCTACTTTTTCTTTCAAGGGGCATACACCATTTTCACTACTTATTTCATTGTGTATTTTATATACATAACTTATTTTATTTTATGTATTTAATAAATTTATCTTCATGTAATTTATAGTTTCATTTGAACTTATTTCTTTTATGGGGATTATAATTCAAATTTTACCAAGTAGTAAGGGATTTAATCTCAATTTCCATTCTTTGATGAATAATTTATTATAGTTCACCTAATTTCTTATATATGGTGTACATACTGCCACTTTTAAATGTAATATAATTAATTATTCATTATTCATGATATTTTTAGTATCAATTTTAATAATTTCATCTAAGTGGACTTGGACTTAAAATTACCAAGTGGTAAGAAAATTTCATAATCGAATTCCTTTTCATTGGGTTATATTACATCCTATTTGTTATTAATATTATATGAATATTGGTATAATGAAATTTTCTATATATTTATTTATTTACATTTATTTTATGTGGATTTAAATTATATACACATAATCAATTCATTGATCATTTATCACTTCAACATTATGGTCTTTTCAAGGGTTTACTTCACAATCGCATTTTGTTTGGGATTGTTTACAATTAAATTTCCATTAAAGGAAATTATTTGATCATTATTTAATAAAACATTTAATATAATTCTCTTGTGGTTATTCCTAAGATCTTTCATGTCATAGTACCATTTTTCTACTCTTTGGTTCTCTAAATATTTTAAAAAATGTTTTTATGAAAACCCGACTTCATTCCACTCTTTATTCAGAGAACCCATTTTCATCTAAAACCCTATTTTATAAAAAGGATTTAAAGTTTTTTACCCCTTCCAAAATGATTTATTAAATACATTTTTACAATTGGTTTATTCTGATTTTTTTCAAAGTAATCTTCTTGTCTCTTTTTAAACAAGTCATTTTTCTAACATTTTTACTATATAAAAAGAATTTTATTTTGACCTTGTACAACATTCATAGATTTACCAACTGCCATATGTTTAATGATTCCTTTACAATTTTAAAAGGTTAATTATAAAATATTTTTTTTAAAAATTTATTTTTAAAGAAAATATTTTCATAATGTTTTTGAAAAAAAAGTATATTTTCATCTAGAATATTTTTAAAAGATAATTTTATAGTATTTCTATTCATCAATATAAAAAACCATTTATTTTACTCCACTTTGGATATATTGTATTAGTATCATCGTTATTCTTCCTCCAGATGGTTTATGATTAATTTGTTTAAGGATACTATTGACATTCACTTCCTGTATTACTTTGTTATTCCCCACAAAATACTCAATTTACAATGATCATTAGACAATGTATTTCCCCTAATAATACATATCATTTATCATGGATACATTTATTACAAAAAATATATATCATTTTTACATACGGTTTTTACTTTGATAGTTTTTTATTATCAAGGTAAATCTTGATAAATTTGTATTATCTATTCAATATAAATATTTGATGAGGCTTGTAGTTTATTAATTAAATCGATTAATAGATATAAGTAATGCTTTGGACAGGTAGTGATGGGTGGGACCTGAACATTATATAAACCCTCGATGGATCAATAGGTTCTCATGAGACAAAGTTGTTGTGAAAATTAAACCGATTTCTATCTATAGTTTTAAATCTTCATGTAGATGGTTCCAATAGTATCAATTTTTTTGTGAATCGATCATGATGTCCAATAATTAATCATTGCATTAAATTTGATTTAGTATTTATTATCAATGAGATTTTAACTATCAAAAAGTCAATATATACATTTCATTCTTAATTTGTTATTTAAATGGAATGGTTTTCCAATTTCATACCTTCCCATATTGATTTTTCCTTATCCTGTTATCTAAATGTCATGTGATTTCATTCATTTACATTTCTATATTTTTTACACTCTTCCTTATCAATTTATTAATTACATGGAATGTTTTTTCAGTTATTACCTTTTCATATTTAATATTATCATTTATTTATTATTTATTCCACTATAATTTCCCTTAATGAGAATAGGATAAAATCATTATTAGGTTTCCTTTCCCCAAAATTCCATAAAGTTTATTAAGAAAGATATGCATGGATACCCTAGATGGAATAACATTATTATTCTCAAAAAAATATTTTTTGATTTTTGTATTAATTTTTAATACAATACTCATGTATATATCTAGTTTAAAAAGACTACAAAACTATTTGGTCCATTGGGATGTGATTTACTTGTATCTTATTCAAATGTAATGGTATCATACATAGGATCTGGGATTCCTGGGGTTAGGTCACTATAGTTGGTATCATAGATAGTTTTGTATCAACCTTGGGAACTATATTTAGGAAAACATAGATTAGATAACATAGACTTAAGGTATAATTTGAGTATAACTATATAAGAAAAACCTAGAATTTTGGAAAGGTAGAAATTATGAGGGTATTCCTAGCGATAAATCCTTATCTAAATATTATATGTATATGTGGTTCTGGCACAAATGTACCTAGGGTTAATAACTCCAAAAAGGTGTATCTAGCTTCACTTGAGTGTAACCCAGTACATGACAATGGGCCTTACTGCACACTTGGCTTGACACTCCTAGGAGATATTCTTAGGATAATTAAAATTTTAATTGAAAAACATTATGAGGGATTTAAATAGACAATGATAATGTGTGATCTATGTTAAAAATTAGGCCAAGGAATGACTTATATGAAAATAAATTGAAGATGTGTTTATGTATCAGGGTTGTATTAAAAACCTTAATTAAAAGTCTATTTATTGACTAACCTTATTTTATGTATGTACATCATATATATTTTGAAAATTATATTATTACGGGTTTGGAAAAGGAGAATATGTATGTAAGGTGAAAACCCATCATGTCCAGAAAGGTTGTGATATTGGAGCCCATGACCGAAGGTTAATAAGGGTTTAATTCCAACCACTGACCTACACAATGCCTTGGTTAATATGTAATTTTTTAATAAAATAATTTGATGAAAAACTATTAATGATGAACAAGTAATGTTTCTTTTTAGGATTATAGATTAATGTATTAACCATATTTGGTTTAGATAATATTTAGAGACCAATAGTTAGACTTGTCACACTTTTATAGGCCTTAATATCCATTAAAAGTGTATTTTAGTGCTTCAGGTGTCTAAGTTAATTTTTGGATATCCATTTCTTGAAGTAATGGATGAATTAAAAATTGATCGAAGAACAAAAAAAGGATTAAATTGAATTTATATAAATATATCATGTAATTATATTTCTATTTATACTTAGTAAGTAAAATAATTACCCAACATTAATAAAATGATCAAAAAAATGTTATCCTAATACCATAATTTTTATTGATCCAATAGTCTTTAAAATCCTCCAATATTTATGGATTTAAGGCCCTAAACTTTTATTTGATCATTCACTTGTTTGTTATTGATGACCTCAATCACTCCCTATGTGACGCCCCAGGTTTTATGAACTGGTTTATGTAAGAAGTGTTATGTCCTTATTAATATCTCTTGTTTTATTCGTTTTGCTAATAAGGAATTAGAAATGAAATAAAACATAGAGAACAAGGTAAACTGACATTTTATTGAAAACATTACTCTACAACAAGACCCATCTAATTAAAAGTGCCCTGCACAAGACCTAACACGGCCACAGCAAGACTACAAAGAACCACAACACGGGCAATCAGATAGTCGTCATCCTCAGGATCCAACAGTGTGAAAAGTATAACCGCCAGAATCACCGCGCACGCACTCAGCACCAGAGGTATGAGGAGAGCCATCCGCCAAGAGTCCGGTGTTTTGAAAATATAAAACAACCTACCCCTTGCTTTTATAATGGACCTCAAAAAGGGAATATGACCGTTTTTTTTTGGACCGTTGGGTTCCAAGGGATAAAGTGCACCTTTTTATAAAAATTTGTCTTTATAATGCTTTTATAATATTATGGTATTTCACTTTCTTTTATAAAAATATATATATATATATATATATTAGATATATCTTCAAGTATTAAAAATAAAATATTATTGCAAATGAATCTATTTTTATCATGATGATATTTATGTGGTGGAAAACATGATGTTTTTAAAATTTGTCAAATGGGGTATCAACAATAATTGAAAATGTATCTTTTCGGATCTCTAAAACTATGTGTTTTAAATTTGAGAAAAAACTATGGGTCCTTTAAACATAATTTTATAAATCAACAAGTTAAGTATGTTATAAATTGTATTTTGATGGTTATAAGATCCTAGTAGTTATAAAAGTATGGTATTACCAATATATATATATATATTTTTTTAAGAAAATAATGGTTATATAAAATAGTATCATTTGTTTCCTTAAACTAAAATAAGATTTTGAATCTGGAAATTATCAGTTAAAGGTAATTATTAAGTTTTATACAAAATAAAATTATAATTTTCTGGTTATATATGAATATATATTAAGAAAAAAAAAATTTGAAATAGTTTAATGTCTAATTTTAACGTTTAAAAAAACTTTTTTTTCTCTCTTCGCACTGTTCCTACCCGGAGGTTTTGGCTGGCCGCGCAAGCCCTGCGTTTTCTCCTCCGTCCGATCTCCCCTAGGAAGATCTCGGCCGTCGTTGTGTTTTAAGAATTCTCAATTCATCGTAGCCATCCGATCAAGCCCTGTTTGAATCCCAGCCATCACGTTTTTTTTTTCTTTTTTTTTTTACTGCTTCTCGTTGTCTTCTCCTACCTCGCGACGGGGACCCGCGAACCAGACAAGGTCTGCCGAGACGCCTCCTCCACTGCTCACGTCGACCCTCGCACACCCCACCTACATAGGACCCTTAGGCTCGGCCTAACCTCCCGCGGATCGTTTTCCTTTAAGATCTGAAAAACTCCAGCGGAAGCAGGACCTCCGGAGCCAGCCGCGCCACTGCCTCGCCGTCGCCTCACCACCACCGGCCACCAAGCCTCCATCCAACGAGCATACCCACGTCAAGAGCTTCCTCTTCAACGCGGTAAGGGTTGTCTTGCATCCTTGCCTTGTTTAGAAAATAACCTACACTATATATACTCACGGTGTATATATATACAGTTTATACATATATATATATATACTTAAACATCACCCCCTCGGGTTGATTTGTCTTCAAAGCTTATTGCCTTCATGATTTTAACGGAATGTGTATGTAAGGGTCCTTGTTTGTTTTGCAACCTTCGGTATATATATATATATACAGCTTTTATTAGTTTATATATATATATATACCTAATATATGGACCCTTTGAATGTTGTCGTGTTCAAAGGGGCTGTTTTCATGCACATATAGGAATGTTTTCGTGTACTGTTTTCTTTTCTAAACTCACACTTTTATACTCTCTTAGTATATGTAAAGTTTATACATGAATATACATCATTTGGTATAAGGAAATTCATCCGGTTTAAAACGGTCTTCCTTAAGGTTTAATACAATGGTCACAAAAGAATTATCTTATTTCTTTTAAAAACCAGACCTAAGAAAATTGTGTTTTGTATATATATACGGGTTACCTATTTTGAATATATATATATATATATCCTTATCTATGTATGTGTTTTCACGATTAATATCTGAAAACCCTAGTTTCAAGAAATGGTTCTTAATATTTCTAAGTATGTAGAATTTTAGCGCTTGCCTATGCTGTTTTATATTCTTGGGTCTAGGTATACACCAATGAACTTGCCTAATGTCTCCCTTGAACTGACATGTGTGTTTCTTATTAAGGATATGCTTATGCATGTTTTAAAACCTTTTTTTTTTAAAGAATATGGATTTAAGGGTTATGTTAATATGTTGAAATCCTCTATTATTTTTATACCAAACTCGTTGCAAAGATTTTTAGCGGGCAGAGTGTAACATCAAATTCTATAACCAGTGTAGAATAATAATTAATGAAGGTATTATTTTTAAAGTGGTTTATTTCCAAGTGTCGGAATTTTAAAGATTTCAAGTGTTTATTATTTTTTTATACCAAGCATGTCGCATGAATTATTAGCGGATGGAGATTTGTTGCAAGAACTAAGACCTGTGAAGTACAAATGTTAATGCCAAGTAGTTCAATTTCATGTACTAGTATTTTAGAAACTCATCATTTAATAACCCTTGGGAGCAAGTCTCTCACATTCATCATTTTATGTGTTTAAATAATTGTTCTACACACATAGTATGCTTGCTTAACCATGCCTTCTTTTATTCCATATTTTCATGATTATCTGTCATATCATGTATTTGTAAACCAGTTATGTAATTGTTACCTTATTAATATTATTCATGCATATGACTCAACATGAAGAGGAACTAAGAACTAATTACCCAAAGTGGTATGGGACACCTTGGGTAATGAATGATTTCAGTAAAGAATGAACGATGTGGCTCACATGATAATAAAGGCAAATTTAAGGGTGCGCCCTGATAGCGCTCCAATGCATTGGGTAATGATGTAACCACTAGAGATTACAATTTTCACGATACCTTGGTGATTAACCTTGGTAATTTTTAACGACACCTTGGGGATGGACCTTGGTGAAACGAAACGATTGTCAATATTAAAATGTTGATGCCACATAATTCAAGTCATGTAACAAGTTTTCCAAGTTAAAGTTCTTTCATGACTGATGCCTTTAATGTTTGTATAAAGTTCATAATTCCCTAGTTTGAAGTTTGAAGCATGCCTAGTGTTATCACTTAATAGAATAGTAACCAACATATGAACGTTTAGTCGTTTCCTTGTGCGCAACTCTGATTATGCATTACTTTTAACTGTTTAAATTTTATGCTCAAGTAAATCACATGTAGTGCTTGTTTATATCAACCATTATCACTCCTTTAAGAGTTAACGTATTCGTTTCATGTTTGTCGTGATAACTTTGATTAAAGCATTGTTATGTATGTTGTGTTAAAAATTTCTTAGTGGACGCTCAAACTCTTTTAAAAGAATGTTTTCAAATGCTACTGTATTTTAAATTCTTTTTAAAACCCCCTTACTGAGTATTTCAATGCTCACCCTATGTTTTGGTTTAAAATTTTCAGGTGTCAGTTTTTGTAAGATGGATGGTTTCAGAAGTTTCCGGTTTCCCAGAACCCGAACCGCACACGATCCTCTGTATGGGACATGATGTGTTGCTAACAAAGTGTATTTTATTTTAAGATAACACATCATGTTCAGAAGGCACCGACCCCTATGGTTATCTGGTGTCGGGGTCTCTACAGTTGGTATCAGAGGTTCGGTTTGGATAACTCTGGAAAGCCAGAAACTGAAACAAAAATATATATGTATACGTATTTCAATTTTATTAAAAAACTTGGTTTTCTTAAATTTCAGATGGAAAATGAAGGCACAAATCTCTTATCTCTCCCCACCGAGACCCTAGAGACCATTGTGTCTTTAGCAAGCCGTGAGGACTTTCTAAATTATGCCCATATCCGTATGACATGCAAATACCTTTACGATGTATCCAACTCACCTCGAGTGCTTAGTCTGCACCAAGGGTTGGGATTGGATTACCTCCTTATGATAATAACCCAATTTCCCTACTATGTACGTCGAGGAAAGTACTACGAGGGACTTTTCCGGATTTTCACGGCGGGTGAAAACTTTGGCACTATGCTTGATAACCCCTTTCAAGAAGCTGCTGCTGACGGAGACCTCCGAGCGGGATACCTTTGTCAGATTTTAAACTATGGCTTCTGGGGTGAGTTGTTGGACTTCGGAAGGTTAGAAGACGAGTCCACCCGGTTGTCTTACAGACGACAAGTGTATGAAGATGTCACTCAACTTCACGTCCCCCATGCAAGACTCATAAGACGTCATAGGTGTCCTCATGAGTTTTTCCCTGAATGCTCGGCCTGTGTTTGGTTCGAGGAGTTAGGGAGTTTTGCTTCCCTGTGTGGAGTTCGTTTAGTCAATGAGTAAGGGAAACTCAAGCACTAATAATAATGAACGTGTGTTTATTGAAATGTTATCTTTCTCCTTTCCTTGTTCGTACCATGTTTTTGCCCTTGTATGATTTTCAAGTAATGGAACTCCTGTCTTTAAACTTTCAGATGGAAGGACAAACCCACCTGTTATCTCTTCCCACCGAGATTTTGGAAATCATTGCGATCAAAACGTGTGAGGACGAGTATGACCCCTTCGCAAATTTGTGAAGAACGTGCAAGCAATGGTTTGAGATAACAAACGGTCCGGAGATTCTCCGCACCTGCCAGGGGAATGCCTCCATCTATTACCGCATTGGCTCTGCTCAGCTAGCCGGACGTGAACGACGAGGAAGTTACCACGAAGGGCTCTTTCTTTGTTTCACCCTAGGCCGAAACTTCACGGCCAGAGTGAAATTCCAGGAGGCTGCGTTAGAGGGAAATCTTTATGCAGCTTATATGCTCCAACTTCTCAGCTTTAGCCTGTTTGACCATATCTATGGAATCGATATCCTCGACCGAGACATAATTCGGGAAGTTCTTCGAATGTTGGTCTGCAAAGACATTTCAGAACTTTGTACGGTTCGAGCTTCCCTTTGGAGGCCTGAAAGCCCGGAGCATAAGTGCTACCCCTCCTGTCTTAGGTGTGTGTGGATTAGGGAGCTGGATGAAGTGAGCTTCGCTACGGGGATCCCTCTAAATATACCGGTTGACCCTTATCGTTGGTGGAGGTGGTAGGAACTTTTCTGAACCTTGTAGTGTCGTGAAATAAATTGCGAGGACGCAATTTTCTAAAGGGGGGGATAATGTGACGCCCCAGGTTTTATGAACTGGTTTATGTAAGAAGTGTTATGTCCTTATTAATATCTCTTGTTTTATTCGTTTTGCTAATAAGGAATTAGAAATGAAATAAAACATAGAGAACAAGGTAAACTGACATTTTATTGAAAACATTACTCTACAACAAGACCCATCTAATTAAAAGTGCCCTGCACAAGACCTAACACGGCCACAGCAAGACTACAAAGAACCACAACACGGGCAATCGGATAGTCGTCATCCTCAGGATCCAACAGTGTGAAAAGTATAACCGCCAGAATCACCGCGCACGCACTCAGCACCAGAGGTATGAGGAGAGCCATCCGCCAAGAGTCCGGTGTTTTGAAAATATAAAACAACCTACCCCTTGCTTTTATAATGGACCTCAAAAAGGGAATATGACCGTTTTTTTTTTGGACCGTTGGGTTCCAAGGGATAAAGTGCACCTTTTTATAAAAATTTGTCTTTATAATGCTTTTATAATATTATGGTATTTCACTTTCTTTTATAAAAATATATATATATATATATATTAGATATATCTTCAAGTATTAAAAATAAAATATTATTGCAAATGAATCTATTTTTATCATGATGATATTTATGTGGTGGAAAACATGATGTTTTTAAAATTTGTCAAATGGGGTATCAACAATAATTGAAAATGTATCTTTTCGGATCTCTAAAACTATGTGTTTTAAATTTGAGAAAAAACTATGGGTCCTTTAAACATAATTTTATAAATCAACAAGTTAAGTATGTTATAAATTGTATTTTGATGGTTATAAGATCCTAGTAGTTATAAAAGTATGGTATTACCAATATATATATATATATATTTTTAAGAAAATAATGGTTATATAAAATAGTATCATTTGTTTCCTTAAACTAAAATAAGATTTTGAATCTGGAAATTATCAGTTAAAGGTACTTATTAAGTTTTATACAAAATAAAATTATAATGTTCTGGTTATATATGAATATATATTAAGAAAAAAAAAAATTTGAAATAGTTTAATGTCTAATTTTAACGTTTAAAAAAACTTTTTTTTTCTCTCTTCGCACTGTTCCTACCCGGAGGTTTTGGCTGGCCGCGCAAGCCCTGCGTTTTCTCCTCCGTCCGATCTCCCCTAGGAAGATCTCGGCCGTCGTTGTGTTTTAAGAATTCTCAATTCATCGTAGCCATCCGATCAAGCCCTGTTTGAATCCCAGCCATCACGTTTTTCTTTTTTCTTTTTTTTTTACTGCTTCTCGTTGTCTTCTCCTACCTCGCGACGGGGACCCGCGAACCAGACAAGGTCTGCCGAGACGCCTCCTCCACTGCTCACGTCGACCCTCGCACACCCCACCTACATAGGACCCTTAGGCTCGGCCTAACCTCCCGCGGATCGTTTTCCTTTAAGATCTGAAAAACTCCAGCGGAAGCAGGACCTCCGGAGCCAGCCGCGCCACTGCCTCGCCGTCGCCTCACCACCACCGGCCACCAAGCCTCCATCCAACGAGCATACCCACGTCAAGAGCTTCCTCTTCAACGCGGTAAGGGTTGTCTTGCATCCTTGCCTTGTTTAGAAAATAACCTACACTATATATACTCACGGTGTATATATATACAGTTTATACATATATATATATATACTTAAACATCACCCCCTCGGGTTGATTTGTCTTCAAAGCTTATTGCCTTCATGATTTTAACGGAATGTGTATGTAAGGGTCCTTGTTTGTTTTGCAACCTTCGGTATATATATATATATACAGCTTTTATTAGTTTATATATATATATATACCTAATATATGGACCCTTTGAATGTTGTCGTGTTCAAAGGGGCTGTTTTCATGCACATATAGGAATGTTTTCGTGTACTGTTTTCTTTTCTAAACTCACACTTTTATACTCTCTTAGTATATGTAAAGTTTATACATGAATATACATCATTTGGTATAAGGAAATTCATCCGGTTTAAAACGGTCTTCCTTAAGGTTTAATACAATGGTCACAAAAGAATTATCTTATTTCTTTTAAAAACCAGACCTAAGAAAATTGTGTTTTGTATATATATACGGGTTACCTATTTTGAATATATATATATATATATCCTTATCTATGTATGTGTTTTCACGATTAATATCTGAAAACCCTAGTTTCAAGAAATGGTTCTTAATATTTATAAGTATGTAGAATTTTAGCGCTTGCCTATGCTGTTTTATATTCTTGGGTCTAGGTATACACCAATGAACTTGCCTAATGTCTCCCTTGAACTGACATGTGTGTTTCTTATTAAGGATATGCTTATGCATGTTTTAAAACCTTTTTTTTAAAGAATATGGATTTAAGGGTTATGTTAATATGTTGAAATCCTCTATTATTTTTATACCAAACTCGTTGCAAAGATTTTTAGCGGGCAGAGTGTAACATCAAATTCTATAACCAGTGTAGAATAATAATTAATGAAGGTATTATTTTTAAAGTGGTTTATTTCCAAGTGTCGGAATTTTAAAGATTTCAAGTGTTTATTATTTTTTTATACCAAGCATGTCGCATGAATTATTAGCGGATGGAGATTTGTTGCAAGAACTAAGACCTGTGAAGTACAAATGTTAATGCCAAGTAGTTCAATTTCATGTACTAGTATTTTAGAAACTCATCATTTAATAACCCTTGGGAGCAAGTCTCTCACATTCATCATTTTATGTGTTTAAATAATTGTTCTACACACATAGTATGCTTGCTTAACCATGCCTTCTTTTATTCCATATTTTCATGATTATCTGTCATATCATGTATTTGTAAACCAGTTATGTAATTGTTACCTTATTAATATTATTCATGCATATGACTCAACATGAAGAGGAACTAAGAACTAATTACCCAAAGTGGTATGGGACACCTTGGGTAATGAATGATTTCAGTAAAGAATGAACGATGTGGCTCACATGATAATAAAGGCAAATTTAAGGGTGCGCCCTGATAGCGCTCCAATGCATTGGGTAATGATGTAACCACTAGAGATTACAATTTTCACGATACCTTGGTGATTAACCTTGGTAATTTTTAACGACACCTTGGGGATGGACCTTGGTGAAACGAAACGATTGTCAATATTAAAATGTTGATGCCACATAATTCAAGTCATGTAACAAGTTTTCCAAGTTAAAGTTCTTTCATGACTGATGCCTTTAATGTTTGTATAAAGTTCATAATTCCCTAGTTTGAAGTTTGAAGCATGCCTAGTGTTATCACTTAATAGAATAGTAACCAACATATGAACGTTTAGTCGTTTCCTTGTGCGCAACTCTGATTATGCATTACTTTTAACTGTTTAAATTTTATGCTCAAGTAAATCACATGTAGTGCTTGTTTATATCAACCATTATCACTCCTTTAAGAGTTAACGTATTCGTTTCATGTTTGTCGTGATAACTTTGATTAAAGCATTGTTATGTATGTTGTGTTAAAAATTTCTTAGTGGACGCTCAAACTCTTTTAAAAGAATGTTTTCAAATGCTACTGTATTTTAAATTCTTTTTAAAACCCCCTTACTGAGTATTTCAATGCTCACCCTATGTTTTGGTTTAAAATTTTCAGGTGTCAGTTTTTGTAAGATGGATGGTTTCAGAAGTTTCCGGTTTCCCAGAACCCGAACCGCACACGATCCTCTGTATGGGACATGATGTGTTGCTAACAAAGTGTATTTTATTTTAAGATAACACATCATGTTCAGAAGGCACCGACCCCTATGGTTATCTGGGGTCGGGGTCTCTACACCCTATAAATTTTTAAGATTTTAATTTATATACATATCTCCACTTGCCACTATTGTTCTCTTATAGAGAAACCATGTTATATGTTATTCCATATTACCTTGGTAATTCCCATTATCTATTTTTGAGATGATGTTTTACCAAACCTACTAATGATGTGGTATTTAAACATAGGAAATATAAAAAAATATATTACCAATATAAACATTAAATTGTGGTAACACAATTTTTTTAAGGTGGGGAGAATGTAACACCCCGATAATTCTAAGAGAGTAGCTTTTATTCGATAGCGTGTATGACATGAAACAAAAAACGTAGAATGGAATATAACCTATTGAGAATTTATGGAATATTTAATGTTTTTAATATATTTATTATACTATATATATTTAAATTCATGCAATTTTAAGTTGTCTTGCATCACATGCAACAATGAGTTTCTTCGATAGCTCATGTTACACTCAAGATTGAGTTTTACCGAACAACAATATATTATTAAAACATTATTATTTAATGTAATAATATATAAACTAGAAATTAATTTAGACGATTATGATTATTATTAACTAACTTATGAAAATATATGATCTATAAAAATATAATATGGATTCATTGGTTACTAATTAATTAAAAGTGAAAATATTTAATCCAATTGAATATAAAAGAAATATTTTTATGATCCCAAAGATATTTTGTCTCAATAAATTGAATTAATTAAAATTAGTGAATGATATTAATGAAAAATATATTTTATATATTCAATCAAATATTTTTTTACTCATCCAATTAATTTTATAGGCAAAAGATGAGAACAAACCCAAATTTATGCATTAAAACCTATATTTTTATAAAGGCACTTTTACAGCCTTTTAATGGAGAACCTATTTTAAATAAACTTTTTGGGACTTTTATAATTTTTATATATAAAATTAAACTTAATTTTTGAAATAGTAACATAAAAAATATCTTAGGCTGAAAGTTTTGAATTATTTTGGGAAGGGTAATTTTTTTATGAATAATGAAAAACACCAAGTTTTAATTCAAAATAGCTTCTTTGTCTAATATATTTATATGGATAAATTTTATTTTTTATTTGTTTTATGGTTTAATTAGATAAAATTTATATCAATTAATCTAATTTAGTTTATTGGAATCAATTTCACTTTGAATGTTGATATAAAAACATCTCAAACTTTTTAACATTTTTACTTCAAAAACCCACTTTGTCGTCCCATTTGCTGGATTATATTTAAATTAATTTATACCACTTATGTGATTGAAATTCAGAAATATGGATTCCATATTTGTAATCGTAATAATATAAAATATATAATAAGGTGAAATTAGTTTTTTTACCAAAAATAAATTTGAAAGTAATTAAAATTAATTACAACGATTATGAGAAAAATTAGCATAACAAGGGACCGAACCTTACACTTATGGGCCAAAATGATTTATAAACTTGTCCAAAATCCATTTTATATACATATTTATAATATAAAATACATTGGATCATATTAATTTTATTATTGGTTCCTATTGAAATGGTAAAAACATGGTTAGAGTTCCCTTTTCCAAAATTTACTAGAATACCACTCCACCATTATAAATAGGTACTCACACCTCCTACTAATTCATACCTCTCAAGTCATTTGTTTCATGAAAACTAATCCCAAATAATCTCCCAAAATCCGTCACCTCATTCTATTCCTAAAATTTTGAATAAATAAATCCAAGTATGTATTTTTGTTTAAACCAAAAAGGAGTTACCCAAATAAGAGGTAACATTCTTCAATGATCATCTTTTGTTTCATTTGCTTAATAACCCTTTAGTTTATTAATATTCAATGATTATATAATAAGAAAAATATCCAAAATATAATTATATATTTTAATGTAAAGTTTTATACCTATATCTATACACACTTTCATAAAATGGGTAACGAACTTACCGCCCGTGTACGGTGAAAAACTACCTCGCGAAATGATTTCATTCGTTTTTTTGTATACCACCTCTCATGGTTGGGAATTTTGATGAACATAATGTTTTTATATATGATATATATATATATATATATATATTATATTTATGATATATTTATTCTTATTTAATTTTTATATAACACATAACTTTAGGTATTCAATTTTTTGGGTATATGATAACATCGTTTGTGGATGTGTATATTACCACCTCCTCAAAGCGATGTGATTTTTTAATGCTATTCAGGGAATGTATTAAGGATGGTCCTAATAAAAATATTTGACATATATGAAATAAATATGATAATTAAATTATAATTCACACACACACAAACATATATATATATATATATATATATATCGTTTCATTTCATTTTAATTTTTTTAATACAAAAAGGAAATGGATGTAATGTTAATGTGTACCTACGACCTACCATATCCAAGAACAGTTCATTTAATTTACTATATAAAAACATTATGTATTATTATAAATACATATATAATGAATATATAAGATATTAAAATCATGTTTTACATCTTGGATAAGATTAAATCATGATCAATGTATGAAGAACAAAAAATAACAAGTCAAAACAAACTCGAAAAACTAGGAAATTAATAAATGAAATAGTGAACATAATGATTGATTATTAACAAAAGATTAATAAAATTTTATAATAAATAATATATGATATTATAAAAATGATTATGGTTCTTTTATAAGTTAGTGACATGTTTAAAACTATTATACATGAGGTTAAAGGATGTTCACACGAAAGGAAACACAAGGTAAGGGATTCTTATCTCACTTTTTCGTTTATGAGGCATACACCATTTTCAAAAATTATTACATTATGATGTGTATATAATGACCATATTGTATTTTATATCATAACTAAATTTATCTTCATGGAATTTAGAGTTTCAGTTTATGTTATTTTATTCTTGTGGATTATAATACAAAATTTTCCAAGTAATAGGCGACTTTGTCTCAATTTCCATTCTTTGAGGCATAATTTTTTATGATGCACCTAATTTATTATATATGATGTACATATTTACACATTTACATGTAATATCATGAATAATTCATTATTTATTGTATTTTGAGTTTCAATTTGAATTATTTCATATAAGGTTATTTGAACTTAAGATTACAAAGTGCTAAAGAAATTTCATAACCCAATTCCTTTTCATAGGGTTATATTACTTCCTCATTATTGTTAATATTATATGATTATGGGTATAATGAATTTGAATATAAATTTACTTATTTAAACTCCTTTTAAGTGGATTTATATGATATACACACAATCAATTCGTTGATCAATTACCACTATAACATTATGGTCTTTTCAATGCTTACATTATAGTGTCATTTTGTTCTGGACTATTTACACTTGAATTTTTATTAGAAGAAATTATTTGATCATAATTTAATAAAACATTTAATTTTATCCTTCTATGGTTATTCATGACCTTTTTCATACAATAGTACCATTTTCTCACTCTTTAGTACTCAAGATGTTTTAGAAAATGTTTTTAAGAAAAACTAACTTTATTCCTCTCTTTATTCAAAGAACCTATTGTCTTCTAAAAACACAGTTTTCTAAAAAGGTTTTCAAACATATTTTACCCATTGAAAATTGATTTTTTAAATACATTTTTACCCTTTTTGTCTTTTACAAATGTTTTCAAGGGAATATTCTAGTCTCTTTACAAACAAATCATTTGTCTAACCCTTTTACTATGAAAAAGAAATGTTCTTATTACCTTATATGACATATAAAGATTTACCCACCATCATTTCTTCACATCTTCATTTTCATATTTAAAAGGTTAATTATAAAAACATTCATAAGTGATTTTAAATTAATATTATTTTCAAAAAAGTAAAATAAAATGGATATATTCCTCATAAATTTTTTAAAATATATTTTATAGTATTTATATTCATCAAAGAAAACAGCCCTTTATTTTACTCTGATTAGTATATGTTGTATTGATACCATCCGTATTCTTCCTATGGATTGTTTATGAATAATTTTTAAAATGATAGTATAGACATTCACTTCCTTTATTCATTTTTTAGTGCCCCTTGAAATATTAAATTTTAAATTATCATTAGACTTTGAATTTCCCCTAATTATCTAAATAATTTATAAATGATATGTTTACTACCTAAACCATATATTATTTTTACATATGTTGTTTGTTTTGATAGTTATTTTATTATCGAGGAAAATATTTATAAATAAGTATTTTTTATTCAATATAGATATTTGAGAAGTGATATTGTTTATTAATTAAATTAATTACCCAATATAAGGAATGATTTTGTTAGGCAGTGGCTGGTGGGTTCCACAAATTATATATCCACTCAATTCATCAAAGTGTTTTCATGAGAAAAATTATTTACACAAATTTAATAGGATTATTCCCATATTTTTAAACTGTTTAGTGAATGGTCTTGATGGTATTGGTTTTCATGTGCCACATACAAGATGTCCAATAATTACGCATTGCCTTCATTTTGATTTAATATTTATTATCCATGATATTTTCACTATGAAAAAGTATATGGATGCATTTAATTCTCAGTTTATTGATTAAATGGAATGTTTTTTAGTTTCATACCTCTCCATATTGATTATTTCCTTATCCATTTATTTAAACAAAATATGTTTTAAATAATTTACCTTGACATATTATTTATGCACTTCCTTCCCAGTTTATCAATTACATGGAAAGTGTATTTAGTTATTAACATGCCATGTTAATTATTGTCATTGATTTATTTATTATTTTGTTGTATTTACCCTTATTGAGAATTTAAGCTAACCATTATTATGTTTCCTTTTCCTAGGATTCTCTAACATTTACTGAGAATGATATGCAAGAATACACTGGATGGAATAAAGTTATTATACTCAAAATAAAATTATATGTTTTAACTTGTGTGTTCATTTATAATACAAGAATATTTTATGTATCTAGTTTTACAAGACTACTAAACTATTTAGTCCTTTGGTACGTAATTTACTTGTATCTTATGCCAATGTAATGGTAGTAGACACCAGCTCCGGGATTTCTGGAGTCGGGTCACTATAGTAAAAAATTTGATTAGTTCCATAGACTCATACTCTTCATAACTTGAGTAATATTATTTTATAGGATTATTTAGAACACATTTTCTAAATAAACATCCATTATTCTTATTTTACTATGATGGTGTATCCTCCTTCCACTGATTTAGAGAGGCTAAATTTTATTTATTATGACATTCTATCTTATTAGAGTTATAAAAATTTCTATCTCAAAACTCAAAGTTATCAAGACGTGGAATAACTTATGTCTTTTTCAACTTCGTAATAAATTTATAATCTTCAAGTAGAGGAATACCAAATCTTCTTATAAATTATATTTCATGAAAATAATTGAAAATTACAAAGACTGAAATGTACCTTGACCAATTCCCCCTCACATGATCAAGATGGGTAGTTATGTGACCTCATAAATGACATGATGGAATTCATACATGTAAATGACTAAATAAAATCAATAAAATATCTCAAAACCCTAGTTTTGAATCCCTATGTCAGTCCTGCCTCAAAACTCTAACCTATCCCGCTTGAAAAAATAAAACATGGGATACCCTTACCTTTTCTATACCTACATACCTGAAATAATCCTTGGTACCAAATGGTAGCCCGTAAATAGTGTGAGTACAACTCAGTAGGTTGACACCCAAAATTTCAGAACATTCAAATATGAATATAGCTCATGCAATAATATGATAATGAGGGTATTATTTCATATATTAATACAAAAATCTCATAAACATACTGAACCTTAGGTTCTAGTTTAATATCCTAGGTCATCCAAACCTACTTAAACCCCATTCCATATATCTATTCCTAGTTTTGGATCTTCCTGTATCTATAAATATAACCCATGCCATGTCAAATTCCCCTACATCAGGAATAATCACCCATTACATGTCTTAATTAACCAAGTAACCACTGGAATCCATGAATATATACCCATGATGGTGTTTCTTAAATCTTATGATATTTTATGTTTCTAAGGGATGATGTAACCATCTCACAAGGATAGATGCATATATCCCCATGTTGTAGTCACTTACATCTTTCCATAGTGTACATTGCGAAGGAGAAGTTACCACATCACTGGGCTCTATGAAAATGTACCATTCTTGAGTTGGTTACCTCTTTATATGTCACAATACCATGCCAGCGGTAAAGTAAACATATCAAGTAGTTGGTTCTCCTCCATCAAGCTGAATCACTTGTATAACATCAATGAAACAATGGATCAAGCCCTCAGGACAATGTTATCCAACCACAAGAACAACCAAGACAAAAGAATATAATATTCAATAGTTGGATTCCATTACATCAAGATAAATAAATGTTCATATTAATTAATTAACCATACATCAATATATTATTTTTGTCTAAGTTAGTCAATTATTCAAATTAAAACTTTATCTAATTATTCATTCTCAAGTAGTAAATTCTTCTGCATAAAGATGAATCACCCATTTCATATCAAGCTAGGTTATGAATTATTACTTTTCACATGTTATTCCAACTTTATTAGGTTGATCCAAATTTTCAAAAATTCCTTTTTTATCAAGGGTTGGAACACCTCTTGGGTGACCAAAAGTACGAGTAATAATGAAAAGAGACCCAATGAGGCCCTTAAGAATTCTAATTTTATGAATTTTCCTCAACTGGATTGTCAATTTAGTTAGGTCATGTGCATGGAATACCATCACAATCACAAATACTACACAAACTAGAGGAACAAATTAGACATTAGGGACATGTTATAGACCACCCACCTAAAAATCAGATATGATGTAGTAAATTACTTAATATCCAATGTATAAGTTCGATTCCACCATCATTCCCGTAAAAAAGAACCAAAAACATTTTTAACACAGGGAATTAGATCTAGATCTGAGTTTGTTCATCTTGATATAGGGTTCCCCCATAAAAAACTAAAGATAAAAAGGGGAGATTAGGAACCAAAGTCTTACCTTTCAACTATTGATCTGGAACATAAAAATCCAATTTTTTTTATTATAGTTTGAAGGGGGTTCTTAGAAGTATTCTACCGAAGGGATTAATTGCGGAGAAGGGTTTTTTACATGAGAAAAACAAACTGTTGGATATTTAAAATAACAAAAATTGTTTAAAATTAAAAAAATTAATAGTACATATATGTTTTCAATGGATCATCTCCCACATACATTGATAAAACTGTCAATTCAGTTTGAAAAAAACCATTTTCAAATCATGAAATCGATATACATTGTGATTCCTTGATTAACAGACTACCTCGAAAGAATATTTGTAATAAATAAATTTAAAGGGGTCACCCCTATCCTTTCAAACCATGTATGGATTTCATGGGGTCTTCCCCAACTATTTCACATTGTGAATTAATAATTATTGACAAGAATTTGTTCTTAAACTAGACTTATATCATTTTGTTGCTTCTTGAACCTCTACAACAATTACACAAGCATGATATAAGTATTGATGACCATATTTCAAACAAAAAATTACCAAAATGAAGGAAAATTAACCAAGATCCTAAAGAGGGGTGTACCTTTAAAATATGGGATCATTAAACCTCCCAACCATTTGAAAACACATCCCTAAGAAATTACCCATAACATATCTAGGGATATCAATGAACAAGTCTATCCATTATATCCATATATTAGATTCCCTATCCCATGTCTACTCTTTCACACACATATATTTCTATTGCACTCGTAAAAGAGGTAGTGTCTACCATCAGAGTCTCTTCTCACTATGGTCCGTGAAATGGACATGATTATCCTTAATGCATTCATTAGCATCAATGTTGACGTCATTAAAATATATCATGTGAGAAGGGTAAGGTTGATATCCTTGAATATGTGACACAAGAAACAAATTTTTTATATTAATATATCACAATATAAGGGCCAAAAAGTATGCCACTAGACCAATCCTTCCCACTATTTTAAAATGGCCTGACAAACCTCAGTACTGGAATCCATTTCTTGTAGATATGAAGTTGACCCGACCTAGGCGACACCCATAGAAAAACTGAATGAAAAACCCCAATCTTCAAAAGTGTCCTCTAATTATCAGTATACAATTTATATTATATATTTACTAACCAACTTCTTTATGATCATTTGGACCATCTTAGTTGTCTCTTTCAGAAGACTAGGTCCAACAAGCACTAACCCACCTACCTTAAGCTAGTAAATAGGTAAAAAAAAACAACCTTACCTAAAGTGTATTGAAAGGTTCCATTTGTATTGATGCATAGAATGTTTTATTATATAAAATATCCCCAAGTTCAAAATTTTTCTTCAAAAACCCAATGAATTCTGAAACATAGGCTCATAACATATCCTCCAGAATCTGAATTATCCAATTAGATTGTCCATTAGTCTAAGGATAATAGTAAGTACTCAAAATAAACTATGATACCAATTTTATATGAACACCCCTCTAAAATCATGATGTGAAATGAGTATCTTTATTATAAATGATACACCTCTAAAAAATATATAGTCAAAATATTTTCCACATGCACATACTACCTAGATTATCAATGTTGATGGTCACCCTAATAGAAAATAAGTGGGATACCTACATCAGTCGATCCATGATCACCCATAATGCATCATTCTTAAGAGGTGTCATGGGTAATTCTTTCACAAAATATATAGTGGCATCATACCATTTATAGGAAATAAACGGTAGAGTCTGTAATAGTGAAACATGCCTCTAATTCTTAGCCTTCACCTATTGGATGGTGAAACATATCACCACAAATACCCCTATCTTATTATTTATTCCAGGCCACCATTAAAATATATAGAGTACATAATACATATTTTTCATTCCAGGATACACCATCAATCAAGAAGCATGAAACTCCCTCATCATATCCTCGAACATGTTCATAGGATTCTACACATGAACATGAATAAAAATAAAATCTCTTCTACTAAGAGACCATCATGATGCACTCTCTACACCAAATAATTTTTAAATTAAATCTTATCCCTTGAGATTATATAACTACTATATATTGATTTGGTACAATAGTAAGAGTATATCAGATGTTGAAGTCAGAGTTACATGTCCTGAAGACTCTGAAACATCAATATACATGTCTATTAGGAGTGACATCAGCTGCCATTCATCGCAACACTCTTATATTACCTATTTCTCTGTCTTCCAACTTAATGAATTAGAAACAAAATTTCCACATCCTTTAGTATAAGCCAAGTCAAGGTTGAAATAATCTGGATAATAAACCCGCCTCCTTTTACAAAGGTTCATGTATCATTAATAAAAAATGTAGTTAAGAATATTGTGGTTTGTGTACAAAAAAACTCTCACCCAAAAGATAGTGACTTTAACATATCATGGTGTTTGTCACCACAATTAACTCCAGATCATTAATAGGGTAATTCCTTTCATATGGTATCATTTATCTGGATCGATAAGAAGTCACTCTAACCATTTCTTCATAACTAATATGATTATGACTCTAGATTCATCATAGTACACAATATATTCATTTCTTGGAATAGAAAATGTGATGATTAATGTTGATTAAATTATACTATTATACTCCAATAAATACAATTTTTATGAATATGACCAAACAAACTTCACCCCTTTCTTTTTCAGCCTAGACATTAGTGCTGCTAAAAAGGAGATATCCTAGATAAACTACTGATAATAAACTATTAGACCTAGAAATCTCAAAATCACGAAGACATTATTGGGGTATTTCTAAGATATCATAGCTACAAACTTATCTGGGTCTATTGGCACCCCATCCTCCAAGCTAAAATGAAACAAGTAGTACTTGTTATCAGTCCAGAAGTAAAGTTTGGATAGCTTGGTGTAAATCCAATTCTCTCTCAGTGTGCTATGGAACATGTGAAGATTTTGGATATGATCATATATAGACTAGGAGTGCAATAATATTTTGATGATGAAAAATTGAAAAAATGTATCTAGAAATGGGTAGAACATTTGATTCATAAATTACATGAATATCGTTGGTGCCTTTTTCAGACTGAACAACCAGACCATGAACTCAAAAAAGAGGTACCTACTTCTAGAAGAAATCAAGTGTATGTAAGATGGTTTGACCCTCAACTAATGGTACCCTAATCCCAAATAAAAATTTCACAATATCAAGGTACCTCTCAATTGATCAAAGAGATCATCAATTAATGTAACGGGATATTGGTTCTTTAACATCATCTATTTATGCCTCTCAAAATCCATAAATATGTGAAAAGTACAATAAGCCTTGTTACATGTATGGAATTCATACATGTAAATGACTAAATAAAATCAATAAAATAACTCAAAACCCTAGTTTTGAATCCCTATGTCAGTCCTGCCTCAAAACTCTAACCTATCCCGCTAGAAAAAATAAAACATGGGATACCCTTACCTTTTCTATACCTACATACTTGAAATAATCCTTGGTACCAAATGGTGGCCCGTAAATAGTGTGAGTACAACTCAGTAGGTTGACACCCAAAATTTCAAAACATTCAAATATGAATATAGATCATGCAATAATATGATAATGATGGTATTATTTCATATATTAATATAAAAATCTCATAAACATACTGAACCTTAGGTTCTAGTTTAACATCCTAGGTCATCCAAACCTACCTAAACCCCATTCCATATATCTATTCCTAGTTTTGGATCTTCCCGTATCTAGAAATATAACCCATGCCACTGTCAAATTCCCCTACATCAGGAATAATCACCCATTACATGTCTTAATTAACCAAGTAACCATTGGGATCCATGAATATATACCCATGATGGTGTTTCTTAAATCTTCTGATATTTTATATTTCCAAGGGATGATGTAACTATCTCACAAGGATCGATGCATATATCCCCATGTTGTAGTCACTTACATCTTTCCACAGTGTACATTGCGAATGAGAAGTTACCACTTCACTGGGCTCTATGAAAATGTACCATTCTTGAGTTGGTTACCTCTTTATATGTCACAATACCATGCCAGCGGTAAAGTAACCATATCAAGTAGTTGGTTCTCCTCCATCAAGATGAATCACTTGTATAACATCAATGAAACAATGGATCAAGCCCTCAGGAAAATGTTATCCAACCACAAGAACAACCAAGACAAAAGAATATAATATTCAATAGTTGGATTCTATTACATCAGGATAAATAAATGTTCATATTAATTAATTAACCACACATCAACATATTATTGTTGTCTAATTTAGTTAATTATTCAAATTAAAATTTTATCTAATTATTCATTCTCAAGTAGTAAATTCTTCTGCATCAAGATAAATCACCCGTTTCATATCAATCTAGGTTATGAATTATTACTTTTCACATGTTATTCCAAGTTTATTAGGTTGATCCAAATTTTCAAAAATTCATTTTTTATCAAGGGTTGGAACACCTCTTGGGTGACCAAAAGTCCCAGTAATAATGAAAAGAGACCCAATGAGGCCCTTAAGAATTCTAATTTTATGAATTTTCCTCAACTGGATTTTCAATTTAGTTAGGTAATGTGCATGGAATACCATCAAAATCACAAATACTACACAAACTAGAGGAACAAATTAGACATTAGGGACATGTTATAGACCACCCACATAAAAAGCAGAGATGATGTAGTAAATTACTTAATATCCAATGTATAAGTTCGATTCCACCATCATTCTCGTAAAAAAGAACCAAGAACATTTTAACACAGAGAATTAGATCTAGATATGAGTTTTTTCATCATGATATAGGGTTCCCCCATAAAAAACTAAAGATAAAAAGGGGAGATTAGGAACCAAAGTCTTACCTTTAAACTATTGATCTAGAACATAAAAATCCAATTTGTTTTTTATTCTAGTTTGAAGGGGGTTCTTAGAAGTATTCAACCGAAGGGATTAATTGCGGAGAAGGGTTTTTTACATGAGAAAAACAAACTAATGGATATTTAAAATAGCACCAATTGTTGAAAATTAAAAAATTTAATAGTACATATATGTTTTCAATGGCTCATCTCCCACATACATTGATAAAACCGTCAGTTCAGTTTGAAAAAAACCATTTTCAAATCATGAAATCGATATACATTGTGATTCCTTTATTAACAGACTACCTCGAAAGAATATTTGTAATAAATAAATTTCAAGGGGTCACCCCTATCCTTTCAAACCATGTATGGATTTCATCTGGTCTTCCCCAACTATTTCACATTGTGAATTAATAATTATTGACAAGAATTTGTTCTTAAACTAGATTTATATCATTTTATTGCTTCTTGAACCTCTACAACAATTACACTATCATGATAGAAGTATTGATGACCATATTTTAAACAAAAAATTACCAAAATGACGGAAAATTAACCAAGATCCTAAAGAGGGATGTACCTTTAAAATATGGGATCATTAAACCTCCCAACCATTTGAAAACACATCCCTAAGAAATTCCCCATAACATATCTAGGGATATCAATGAACAAGTATATCCATTATATCCATATATTAGACTCCCTATCCCATGTCTACTCTTGCACACACATATATTTCTATTGCACTCGTAAAAGAGGTATTGTCTACCATCAGAGTCTCTTCTCACTATGGTCCATGAAATGGACTTGATTATCCTTAATGCATTCATTATCATCAATGTTGACGTCATTAAAATATATCATGTGAGAAGGGTAAGGTTGATATCCTTGAATATGTGACACAAGAAACAAATTTTTTATATTAATATATCACAATAGAAAGGCCAAAAAGTATGCCACTAGACCAATCCTTCCCACTATTTTAAAATAGCCTGACAAACCTCGGTATTGGAATCCCTTTCTTATAGATATGAAGTTGACCCGACCTAGGCGACACCCATAGAAAAACTGAATGACAAACCCCAATCTTCAAAAGTGTCCTCTAATTATCAGCATACAATTTATATTATATATTTACTAACCAACTTCTTTATGATCATTTTGACCATATTAGTTGTCTCTTTCAGAAGACTAGGTCCAACAAGAACTAACCCACATACCTTAAGCTAGTAAATAGGTGAAAGAAACAACCTTACCTAAAGTGTATTGAAAGGTTCCATTTGTATTGATGCATAGAATGTTTTATTATATAAAATATCCCCAAGTTAAAAAATTTTCTTCAAAAACCCAATGAATTCTGAAACATAGGCTCATAACATATCCTCCAGAATCTGAATTATCCAATTAGATTGTCCATTAGTCTAAGGATGATAGTAAGTACTCAAAATAAACTATGATCCCAATTTCATATGAACACCCCTCTAAAATCCTGATGTGAAATGAGTATCTTTATTATAAATTATACACCTCTAAAAAATATATAGTCAAAATATTTCCCACATGCACAAACTACCTAGATTATCAATGTTGATGGTCACCCTAATAGAAAATAAGTGGGATACCTACATCAGTCGATCCATGATCACCCATAATGCATCATTCTTAAGATGTGTCATGGGTAATTCTTTCACAAAATATATAGTGGCATCATACCATTTATAGGAAATAAACTGTAGAGTCTGTAATAGTGAAACATGCCTCTAATTCATAGCCTTCACCTATTGGATGGTGAAACATATCACCAGAAATACCCCTATCTTATTATTTATTCCAGGACACAATTACAATATATAGAGTACATCATACATATTTTTCATTCCAGGATACACCTTCAATCAAGAATCATGAAACTCCCTCATCATCTCCTCGAACAGGTTCATAGGATTCTACACATGAACATGAATAAAAATAAAATCTCTGCTACTAAGAGACCATCATGATGCACTCTCCACACCAAATAATTTGTAAATTAAATATTATCCCTTGATATTAGATAACTACTATATATTGATTTGGTACAATAGTAAGAGTATATCAGATGTTGAAGTCAGATTTACATGTCCTGAAGACTCTGAAACATCAATATACATGTCTATTAGGAGTGACATCAGCTGCCATTCATCGCAACACTCTTATATTACCTATTTCTTTGTCTTCGAACTTAATGAATTAGAAACAAAATTTCCATATCCTTTAGTATAAGCCAGGTCAAGGTTGAAATAATCTGGATAATTAACCCGCCTCCTTTTACAAAGGTTCGTGTATCATTAATAAAAAATGTAGTTAAGAATATTTTGGTTTGCGTACAAAAAAAAAACTCTCACCCAAAAGATAGCGACTTTAACATATCATGGTGTTTGTAACCACAATTAACTCCATATCATTAATAGGGTAATTCCTTTCATATGGTATCATTTATCTGGACGGATAAGAAGTCACTCTAACCATTTCTTCATAACTAATATGATTATGACTCTAGATTCATCATAGTACACAATATATTCATTTCTTGGAATAGAAAATGTGATGATTAATGTTGATTAAATTATACTATTATACTACAAGAAATACAATTTTTATGAATATGACCAAACAAACTTCACCCCTTTCTTTTTCAGCCTAGACAATAGTGCTTCTAAAAAGGAGATGTCCTAGATAAACTAATGATATAAACTATTAGACCTAGAAAGCTCAAAATCACGAAGACATTATTGGGGTATTTCTAAGATATCATAGCTACAAACTTATCTGGGTCTATTGGCACCCCATCCTCCAAGCTAAAATGAAACAAGTAGTACATGTTATCAATCTAGAAGTAACATTTGGACAGCTTGGTGTAAATCCAATTCTCTCTCAGTGTGCTAAGGAACATGTGAAGATTTTGGATATGATCATATATAGACTAGGAGTGCAATAATATTTTGATGATGAAAAATTGAAAAAATTTATCTAGAAATGGGTAGAACATTTGATTCATAAATTACATGAATATTGTTGGTGCCTTTTTCAGACTGTACAACAAGACCATGAACTCAAACAAGAGGTACCTACTCATAAAATAAATCAAGTGTATGTAAGATGGTTTGACCCTCAACTAATGGCACCCTAATCCCAAATAAAAATTTCACAATATCAAGGTACCTCTCAATTGATCAAAGAGATCATCAATTAATGTAACGGGATATTGGTTCTTTAACATCATCTATTTCTGCCTCTCAAAATCCATAAATATGTGAAAAGTACAATAAGCCTTATTAGTGAAAATCATAAGAGAGCATCATAGAGAAGTACTTGGTTATATGGGTCCCTTTTATTATAGATATTCTAACTAAAATTTTAACTAACTAATCTATAATGTTTCTTTTCTATAATTTGGGGAAAAAATTAATTAAGCCCCTAACACTATATTGATTGTGAACTCAATATTCCTCTCAGGTGGTAATATAAACAATTTTTCAGTAAAGACATTCCAAAAATGTTCCACCAGTGGAGGAAAAATAATCTACTTCCTTATTTTATAATACGGATAGATCCTTACTATTTGATCCATGAGACAGTCCAATCTACAAAAAATTTGTCATGTATAACCAGACTAAAATTTCCACTCACCCTAGTTATAGTATATTCCCATTATGGAGATAGAAAAGTAACTCTCCTTTGATAATAGTATATATGAGCTAGGCATATGACTATCCAATTAATAACTATAATCAAATTGAAACCTATAATTTACAACCTAAAAATATCCCAATGGAAATGGTAGCCACCGATTTCAAGAGAACATTTATTGCAACATTTGATACCATCTATTATCACTCCCAACGGTGTGTTAGTGGTTATAAATCCATTCAATAATTAACCAATAAAACTGAAATTATTTTAATATTGTGAATGTAAAAAAGGAATGTGATGATATGGTATCAAATAAAGAACAATAAATGGGAGATGATACACGAATATTACCTTTTACGGAAGAGGGTATGATATCAGGACTAGTTAGAAAATTCTGTATAACATGAAACTGAATCACAACTCTACCCTAGCCTCCTATCATGCTCCCTTGGGATGCTCCTTCTAGCCGGTAATACCACTTCTTTATCAGTTTACCACATCACCTACATCATTCTATGGATTTGGTGAAATCTAAAAACTTTTCTGCTGAAAGGTAGCGAAATTATTCCCAGACTTTAGCACCTATCTCGACCCACTACCACTACTCATTTTCTAAGAGTTATTGTAGGAATTCTAGAGATCAACTGACATTTCACAAGCATTACACAACACTTCAAAATAAGTACACTAGATTCACTAATAGAAAACCTTTCCGAAATTAAAACACTCTATTGGGTCATGGTCCTATGGTGACTACCCACTACCTTGGATTATTTTCTCACTAATTCCTTGGGGGTAACGTCCATAATGAAGATTCCTTCTGCCTAAAGAGGAAATAAAAAATCATCCTACTATGACTACCTAGATGGCACTTGGGGACTCACATAGGTTTTCTTTTATGATGTTAGCCTGATTCATCATGATTATGAACCTACTCAATAAAAATATGTTCACCTATAACCTCACCTCATTAGAAATCCCATCTTCGAAATGCTTCAACCTGGTAATCTCATCAGCTCTTAAGGACAAAGAAAAAAACCGTAGGTTGGTGAAGCATCCAACATTGTCCATTACTAATAGGTTTCCTGATTTCACATGTATGAACTCCCAATTCCTCTAATCCATAGATGTATTCAGATAGAATTGTATCAGTAACTTAGCCTCTGAGGATTTCCATGTTAGCTCCTCTTATTAATCATCATGCTCCATGATGTCTTGCCAATTCTTTTCTAGTCCTCATAAGATGTATGTTGCAAGATTAAACCTCCCATTTTCAGATGTATTTAAGTGCTTAAATATCATCTAGACATAATCAATCTAGAACATAGATACCTGACATCCTCTAACCCTAGTGAACATAGGTAGATTACAGAACTAGATCTCTCTGGCCAAATCATACATTGAAGGCATAGTTCAAACAATATCCCTCTATAAGAATTACATGACTATTAGGAAACTATTTAGAAACTTCCCATACATTGAATTATCTAGATTTTCAAGAGGGTCTGGTCCAGTTGTGTTGGGAGTGTTCTAATTACCACTCTCTTGATGCACATCCCGTAGATGATGCAAAATAATTTTTTCTACAATGGTCAATTCACTCCATCGAATATAGTTTACAGAAAAAGGTCAACCCTAAAAGGTGAAAAATTAGAGAACCAATGTAGTAAGTTTCCTATATACTTGGATTAATAGAAAATTATTGTAACTTAACATTCCTTTCATTTATTTTTATCTAGTATATAAAGGGATTTCATTACACAATTTATATAAGAATATACATCACATAAAATAGATATGTATCTAATATGAACAATGTAGGACAACATATATCCGTATGTGTCTACCATGATGCATTAGTACTCAACACATTATATATTGACCCATGATTAAAAACCAGAATAAACATTCAAATCATAGAACAAGATAATCACTCAAGGTGAAATAACATCAAAACTGTTACAAGTGAAAAAAATAACAACAAACCCATCCTTTGGCAATTTTCCCACCCACATTATTTAGATACTCCCATTCTCAAGTTAATTACCAAGTATCAACACATCATAGTCTCATATCAACCTTTACAAAATAGTAAAGAAACCAAAAATAACCTCCTTTGATACCAGTTTGAAACATCCCTGAAATGACACTCCCTCAAGTGACCGATATGGGAGGTTATGTAAACTTAGACATGCCTTTCCATATTCCAGAGGCTTTATACTAGTAGTGAGGGTGTAAATAAATATAGTATATAATATATACCCTCTGTAACAAAGTCACAACAATAGTGTAAGTAATAAAAATAATCAAACATGAAACCGATAAGAAAATAAGAAAAAACCAAACAATTCAAATAATTATAGATACTTTGTTATGACATTCTGAATATAAATAAATGATGTGATGACAGTTGTCAAAAAAAAAACTAAATGTACTCAATAAAAGACTCCAAAACCTCGTTGCTAAATCCACATACCAATCCCACCTACAATCACCAACCCATATTCTAGAAATAATAAACCACATGGTCTCTTTCCCCTATCTATACCTACATCACAGAAATATTCGAGGGTAACAAATGGTGTCCTGGATAGGGTGTGAGTAAAAATTTGTAGACAAAGACCACTAGTGTCTAAAGAATCCACTTTGAATATAGTTCATGTAATAATATTATAATAAGGGTATTAATTTATTAATTAATACAAGAATCTTATGAACATATAGACCCTCAGGCTTTGGATTGACACCCTAGGTCAAATAAACCATCTTTGGCCACATTCCATATATCTCTACCAGGTAGTGGCTTTCCCTATACAAGGAAGAATCAACCATGATACTGGAAATTTAACTAACTCCAGGAAGAATCACCCATGACATGACTCGTGTAACTAAGTAACCACTGGGATAAATGCGTATACACCCTTACTGAAGTAACTTACATCTTCCCACATCACACATATCTTATGGGTAATTTAACAATATATTTACACTCTATGTATATATCCTCATGCTAAAGTCACTTACATCTTCTCATGGTGCATGTCATTAAGGGTAAAGTAACAATCTCATTTTTATCCATGTGAATGTCTCATGTTGGAGTCACTTAAATGTTCCCATGGTGTAAAAAAATATAAGGGGTAAAGTAACTATATTGAGTGGTGGATTCTCCTGCATTAGGTAGAACCACCAGTACCACATCTCTTGAGACAGTAGATCAAGTCCTCTAGAAAATGTTATGCAACGAGATTCATAATGAATCCAAAAGCATATAATAGTTAATAGGTGGATTCTCACACACTGGGCTCAATCACCAATTATATACATCAAGTAACCAAACATCAACATGTTATTTGGTTATCATAATATAAGTTGTTTAATTCTGTAAATTACCAATTTATCATGTTATTCATTCTAAAAAGGTAAATTCTATTTCATTATGATGAATCACAAATGTCATATTATTCTAGGCTACCAATTATTACATGTCACATGTTATTATTGGTCCAACATGCTATACAAAATTTTCAACTAGTTATTTTTTATCAAATTTTGGCACACCAATTGGGTGGACGCAAGACCCTATCACAATGCCAAGAGATCCAATGGGGTCCTTGGGAGGTGTAAATATATTAATTTTCCTCAAGTAAGTTGATTAAAAATCTTGTTAGTTCGCATGCATGACATGACGATGTGATCGCAATTATTGAACATACTAAAGAAACTAAATAGACATTAGGGTGTTGTTTTAGACCACCTTCCTCAAAAGAATATAAGACATAGATAATTACTAAACATCCAAGATAGTGATCAGATTCCTCTATCCTTCCCTTAAACAGATACCAAGAAAAATATAAACAGAACACATATGATCTAGATCTGAGTTTGGACATCTTGATCTAGGGTTCCCCCATTAAAAAACCCAATGAGAAAAGGAGGAGATTAAGAAACAAAGACTTAACTTTATTCTCCCAATCAAGAATTTGAAAATCCAACATGTTATTTATTAGGGTTTGAAGAAGATTCTTTGAATTCGTCTATGGAAGGGATGCAATCAAGATATGGGTGTTTGACTTGAGAATCTCTAGGTGTATGAGGTTTCAAATAGTTCTAGGCATGACACATTAATGACGTGAATAATACATTCATGTTGGGAATGGATTATCTCCCACTTATTCCAATAAAACTATTTCTTAATATAAAAAACCTATAAATTACCATTTTCACATCATGAAACTAATTCATGAAATGAGTTCCCAATTCAAAGACTTCCCAGAACCATTCATGGGGTCTTCCCCAAACCCTTAACACATTATATGGATTTCATTGTGACTTTCCCAACTATTTCAAATTTTGAATTAATAATTTGTGGCATGAATAAATTTTTTAGATATAGTTATCAACCTCTTCTGCTTACTTAACCTCTATAACACTTATCCAAGTAGGGTATATAGATTATATAATTAATTTTAAATAAAAAACAACCAAAATAAATTAATATTAACCAAAATATTAAAGAGGGATGTATTGGGAAAAGAAAATATCTTAAAGAGACAAAACCATTCAATATAAATAGAGGGAACCCTATTATCACTGATACCACTTATTATTCCAAATGAACTATTCATTTCCACTAAGAGTTGGGGGTGATTCTGTATAGATAAATTTTTAATAAAAAAATTTAACATTAAAATTTCCCCCCTTTGTGTTGTTCTAACCTCTTACACAAGTTAGTATATATGTATAATTTAGTATGTTCCCTCTACACTTTCTCCTATATGCAATGAATATGATGAAATAAAATAAAAACACTTAAGGAATTTTCCATATTTTGTTCCTAATGTATAAAACCTACTCAGAGATGCTTAGGATGTAACTATCTCATAATTACATAATTTATAGAAAATATTCCAATATATACATTCCCATGACTTTTTAGGATTATATCATTGGAGAATTAATACATAAAATTTAATAGTAAATAAAATGTATTTCTCAACAAATGGACATTTTTTCTAATACATGTGGAACTAATTAATCCATAATAATAAGTCAATATCTCCCAAAAATTCTCCACACATTTGAGTCTTCTATAAATATCACTAGTAATAAATTTCTTCATAACCTTGATGAAATGGATACCCAAGGGTGAGATCAAACAATTAACAAGGGAAATCATATAACAAAAGTTTTCATTGAACAAGGAGGTCAAGAATAACATGGTAGGGAAAAATGATAATCAAATAATCCCATATAATTGATCACATGATCTTTGAATTAAATCCATGGAAGACATAACAGTATAAATAATCACATGAATAATAATAAATGGTTTCATAGTGATAAAATGAATAATTATGGACATGTGAAGTCACTTTTTTAAAACATTACATACAATTAGTTCCTTTTTCCAAGGAATCTACTTATTTTAAAGACTGTAACAAAGACATATGAATTAATGAGAAAGCATACACCAAATTTCGATGCTTGTTTGTCTCGTTGGACCCACCAATGAATCAACGAGCTATTGTGGTCCTTGACCATAACTAATTATGTAAATTTATTCATCATATAAAGGAATGGATAAATTATGTAGTTCATAACAAACATTCCATAGAAAAATACAATCATCCGTATTGAAAAAACTAGTATATTGATTATCAATGTTTCCCTAATCAATAAGTTGAGTAGCTTTCTACATAATCCTCCCTCAAATTGACACTGTATATAGTAATGGGTATGTGGATAAGTTAACAATTTAAAAAAATAAATAAAATTATCGGTGTATATGTGATTGAACTTCAGTCAAAGGAATAAAAAATTTGGTATTTATAAAGAAAATGAATTGGAAAAAATCATGACAATAAAAAAAAGATTATTAGGCTTGAAAAAAGTAGTAATGGATTCCCATAAATTTATTCCCAAAAAAAATAGTATGATAGTATTTCAAAGGTAATACATGAAATAAAATCTTATGTTGGAAGCAACCATTCTTGGAAGAAAGATTTTCAATACGAAGAATTAAAACTCAAATAAAGGAGATTTGAGTTATCAAAATCCCTTACGACTTATGTTACATTTCAATTAACACCTTGTAAGAGGGAGATTGAAATCAAACTTTAAATACAATTACTACAAGTAAATTCATTATATAATATATCAAATATGTAGTAAACAATGAATTTAAATTAAATTAGGTGTAAAATACAAAAACATGTCTCTAAGGAGAAATTTGAGACCGAAAAACCTTAGTAATTTTAGTAATAATTAAACAAAAATGATATGAAGGATAAATTTATAAAAACGAATGAAAATAAAATTAAAAAAACATTAATATAAATAATAAAATAAAATGTTTTTTAGGTCGATCATATAAAAGAAAACCTGTGTACAATATCAAATATGTATCATTGTTTTGAAAATTATGACAAAGAAACTCTTTCATCATCATTGTATTTAAAATTTAAATACCATGTAAGGTAGAACATTAGATATATTTTTAAATACTTTATACTTCATTAAAAACTATAATTAAAAAAACGTTTTTCTAATATATACAACAAAAAGGGAAATAAGTGGTGAATATGAATTATATCTCAATGAAAAAAAATTGGGATGAAAAAACCCTTAACACATGTCCTGAATCACTCTTCACATGAGCCTAAATTCCTAAAAAATATAATTAAGTTTTTTATAAACATTATTTATCACTTTGTTCTGATATATATTATTTTATAAGGTCAGTTTATTATCATGTCTCATCCTCTTATTAAATAGTTTTCAATTATGTTGGTTACTTGAGGTAGTTTAGTCAATTTCTAAGAAAATTCCTAGGTATATTGAACATGGGATTATGTTTTATAAAATAGTTTCATAATAAAAAAAAGAGTTTTATAAGTTTTATTATTCTTTTCGTAAAAAATTTATATATTATTCAAATTAAGGCAGATGCCTCGATATGTTCATTTAAGTTGGTTAAGTTTATTATGACCATTTATTGTTAATATAACTTATATTATATACAATATTATATTTAGAGAATATTAGTATTTTAATTAATATCATTTTATACATTAAATAAAATTTTTATGTTATCCCTGTTTAGAGGTAATATAAAACTAAATATAACGTTCTTTGGAGGCGGTAGTCTGCACATACACATAGATGATGATTTTACTTTTCTTATAATGTTAGGGATGTATAAAATAAAATAATTTATCATTTTTTTGTTTTAATAATGTTATAAACATTTTTTCCCTTAAATAACCCTTTTGAACCATCCTTGTTATGAGGTAATAAAAAATTCAATATATCGTTCATGGAGGAATTATTCTGCATGCACACATAGCAGCATATTCATTTTTAGAACAGTTATAGTGGAGGTTATAAAAGTGATATTACAATATTATAATGAAATTTAATATAGATGGAGAATAATTTAGGTGGAGAAAAAAGAAAAAATTAACCGATATCGATTGAGAACATTACCTCTTCTTTTAGAAGCTCTCCCTTTGGTAACCCTTTAAGGCTCTTTAGATTGGTCTCCTGAAAAGAAAAATGATTCTATGATGTTAGGAGAGAGCTTATGAGTGAATATTGTGTAGTTTCTTTATATAATTATTTAGATTTGGTAGTTAAATGTGGTTTAAGTGATCTACTAATATAAGTGAAGAAAATGGCATTTTTGTAAATACTCAGTACTTTTTAAAAAACATAATGACATGATTCAAGGTTTAAAGACTCAAAAAGTGGTAAATAATGAAGTGTGGGGTTATATTATGTTGTTAAATCTTCTACTTTACATTTTAACACATGTTTTAAACATGTTTCAAGTCTTTTGATAATATATTTCTACAATTTTCCATTTTGATTCTTATATTGGTAATTAGTTTTTAGACATGTAATTTATATATTTTTTAAAATATAAGCTAACACATCTTCTAAAATTTTTATGTTATTAATCTAAATTTAATATCCATATAATATAAGTAAATTTATAAATAATATAAATTTTTTATTAAATTAAAACATTCAATATATAGAAAAACAATTTTGTAGAATAATGTTATTTTCACCATTAAGAGTTATTAATCATATATAACATTAATTACATATTAAATGAGTGATATTATATTTTTATATATGTTTAAAAATAATTTCAAATTCACTATATAAATTAAATCAATTCATATTATTAGATAAAAATTTCACAACATTAATAGAAAAATTATTTGAAAATAACCATTGTTTCCATTATCATGGTCATTAACTTTAATATTAGTAATCATAATTTTATGCCAAAAAAATGAAATTTATATTACTAAATAATATGAAAAAAATTATATAAAAGTTAAAATCAAATTTTTTAGATTTAATTTCTATAATTTATGAAAACTATTTTTGACTATAAATGAAAAAAATAGTTTTTGGGGTAAAATATTACCGAAATTTCCAAAACGATAAACATGGGTTTTAAAAATTCAAAATATTGTTTTTAAAATTTTTCATTAAAATTATAAATATATAATTTTAAAATATAAATATAGTTTCAAGATATTTTAATTCATTATTGTATTATGATAATGTCATTTAAGTGACATAATTAGCAAGATCGATATTTTTTCACTATTAACCTAAAAATATATTATTTTAGAAAAATATGAAAAATTGACCATAGGATAAATTTGATATTAATGAATTCAAAAATTATTTTCATTCTAAAAAATTTAAATTCCAAATTTCGAAGATTAAATTTTAAATGAAAATACAATATATAAAATAAAAAAATCTCTTGTTAAAATATAACCTTGAAAACTTTTAATGTTTTTAATTCGATTTTGTATTCTTTTTTAATTTATTAAAATATTATAAATTAATATAGGTTTTATTATTATTAATATTTATTAATGATATTCATCTAATATGTCGCGACTTGTTTTATTTTGATGTTTCATGTGGAAGAATTTATTAAACATATTATAAATTTAGTGAAAAATTATACTAAAACATATTGAAATGTTACATTATCTATCCCCTTAAATCAATTACATCCTTTAAATCTCAATTAATACATACTAATTAAAACAAATAAGGGTATCCATAATATAAACAAGACTCAAGATAGAATTTATAATGAGATATATGTCTCACTAACTTGGGAAACACTATAAAACTCATCTATTCTTTAATAATAGGCATATTATTAATATTATTTTTCAATCCAACCATTTGATCTGAGAGTACCTATTTATTCAAAACCAATACCCATATTATTGAATTTTATTCTAATGTGAGCTCATAATTATTATTTAATTTATATAATATCATAGGTTGATATGAAATGTGATTTTCTTATTATGAAAATCAACTTTTCCTCTACATAGGGAGATCCAACCCATTTCCAAAAATGAAATAAATTTTATCTAATGAAATAATAACAAGATATTATGTGAGTTTAAATTTTAAAAACTTTAAATTGAGATACTATAATCATACAACTTTATGTATTATATAATAATTCAATACCAAATCATTGTGGGGGATTTAATACTCTTATAAGACATCATCGATATAATAGAGTGCCTATAAGAAAACTATAACAAGAAATATAAAACTATAGAGTGGAATATAGGTGTAACATAATTATCATGATCTGCTTCAGTGGTATCCATTACACATGATCCACCTTGTTCCTATTATCGATGATATTGAAGAGGTATATTATCATTATTATCCCCTTTGTTAGGGCCATGACTTGGATAATTCCCAAGTTCCCTTGATCATGTTAACTAAAATCTTTATTTCCCCTAAAAAGCATTTTCTCTATAACCTCATTCCCAACATAAAACATTTTCTAGTTCCTTGAATACATTTCAATAAGTTTTTTTTCCCACATTTTTGACACGTAGGAAATTGAGTACTCTTTCACTCATTGCCTTTTTCAACCAAACTTCCATGATACTTCATCTTTATATTATTTGGTGTGTTTGGAAAATAAAATATGTTTATGGTGTTAATAATAATTCTGTATATCTATTTTAGAATAATTATAATATTTATCACATCTAATATTATCTTATTACGTTGTTCTCTAGGATAATAACCACATGGTCTGTTGTACCCCACGTTTACATGGTTCCTCTAAGATTCATCCATTATATAAAACCTACAATTTTTAAGGATGATAATTCATAAACTAATTAGAATTAAACACAAAAATACATAACTTATGAATGATTTTTGAAACCCAACTTATGAATATATTGGCTTCAATCTAGTTTATCCATGATTTATTTTCTATTATGTTTTATATCCTAAATATATATTAAAATAATTCATATTTAAAAATAATTTTGATCATAAAAAGAATATCCAAAAAAATTACAGCCAGGTATAAAGTATTAGACCCACTCATCATGTACTGAGTGAAGACCGAGTATGTACTCAACCAAGATTTTTAAAGGTGAATACCCTAGGTGAATCTGTGACACAACCACACCCACTTTCCAGTATCCAGATATGAATGAAATTTTAATAAAAACCACACATTCCTTACTTTTATAAAAATTAAGATGTTTCCCTTTACATAGACTCATCCATAGGGTTTTCTCTAATTTTCTCGCATCTTATTCCCAAAAAAACCTAAAATATCTAATATTACCTCAAACAACCTAAAGGGTTATTTATACCTTTGAAATCGTAATCAAACATAACATATCAGCTCCCAATAAACTTTATAACACTAAAATATTTCTAAAATAACAACAAAAAAACATATAAAATTATCTAAACCCTGCTATGATACTAATTGAGATTCCATAGACATAACTATCGCATAATTACATTATCTATAACAAATAATACATTTCATGCCTTCTGAAAACGTTTTTGGTTTATAGATTTAGAGAATTGGGGATAATAATTTACTAATAAATCTCATTACCTTATTAACATATGGAATTTTTTTCTAATAAATTTGAAACTACTTATTCCATAATAAGTATTAAATATCTCTCATAAATTCTCAACATGTGTTATTATTCTAGATATATCATGTTTAATAATTTTATCCATAACCTGGGAAAAATGGAAACATTACATGGGTGAGATCAAATGATTAGTAAGGGGAAGTGTATACTAGAAAATATCATAAATTAATAAAGGTATAAATTATATGGGATTAAATAAATCATAATCAAATAATATCAGATAATTGATTACAAGATCTTGAAATAAATCCATGGATGATATAATTATATAAATAACCATATGGTTAGAAATAACTGGTTTTATAGTGATAAAATGAATAATGTCAGACTTATCAATGCCTATTAACAAATCATTATATACCTTAAAGGAATAATTTAAAGACATCTACCTGCAATAAATAACGTTGCCCAACCATCTATATAAATGTAAAGACATACCCAAAATACCCAGGCTAGTTTATTTCATGAGACATACTAATGCATCGAGGGGACATTATTGTCGCCATATACAACTAATTAACTCTATTGAATTAATAAAATTGAGTAATGAATAAACTATAAAATATATAACCAACTTTACTTAGAAAAAATAAACATCCATATTGATAGAAAAATTATAAAGATTGTTAATATTTACAAAATCAATTAATAGAATAGCTTTCAATATAAGTATCCCCCAAAATAACACCACGTATAGAAGTGAGTATACTACAAATTATATAATTTCCAAAAAATAATAAATGTATGACTATCTAGGTGAATTTCCATCAATTAAAGGAATTAAAAATAGGGTGTTCATAGAAGAAGTACGTTAGAAGAAAAATCATTTCTGCACACAGTGGATGATTAGGAATGACCAAAGCAGTAATGGATTCTTGCAAATTTAATTACCGAAAATAAATTAGTATGACTTTATTTTGATATTAATTGTTGAAATAATATTTTTGGGTGCAACAAACCATTCTTTCAAGAAATAAGTTCAAGAAAATACATTATAACTCAAACAAAGAAGATTTTATTTTCCAAAATCCCTTACGGGTTAGGTAATATTTCAATAAAAGCACATTGACATAAAGATATTGATACATAAATTAAAATAAAATGACTAAAGTATAATTTATGGTATAATACATTAAATTGTTATTATACAAACCATGTAAATGTAATTACATTTATAATGAAAAACATGTCTTTAGGGAAATAATTTGGGACAAGAAACCCTTATAAATTTTGGTAACAATAGAATCAAAAGAATATGAAGGAGGTATTTATGAAAATAAATGAAAATAATCTTAAATAAAAATTTATATTAAGAATAAAATCCAATGGGATTGTAAGTAGACCATATAAAAAATCATGCTTTACAATATTAATCATATATTCTGAATTTGAAAATTGAGACAAAGAAACACTTACATCATCATTATCTTTCGAATTTAAAAACCTTATAAGGTAGAAAAATAGATGGATGTTTAAATACCTTATATTTATATAAAATTTATCATAATATAAATTCACAACTGATATATACCCCATAAAAAGGAAAAAATTGGTGAATACACATCATATCACAATTAGGACAAATTTAGATAATAATCCCTTATGTTAGGTATCGATTCACACTGCGCTTGCGCATAACTTCTAGAAAAATAAAATTAAGTTTATTAATAAATTTATTAAGAACAATTTTCATATATAATTAGTTTTATACGGTATATTTATTATCATTATTTCTTTAATTAATAAATATTTTTAATTTATTCCATTTACTTGAGGTGATTCGATCAATCTCTCTTAAAATTATTTGGAATTTTGACTATGGTAAAATGTGACATAAAATATCTTCATAATCTCCAAAATTTTACATGTTTATGTATTTTAATATTTAATTATCACAAAATATATAATGTTTCCTTGGTTTTCCCAAAATTAATTCTTATAAAGAAAGGTTCCTTGATATGTTCATTTAAAGTGGTTATGTTTATTATGACCGTTTTTTGTTAAAACAACTTTTATAATTAAAAATATGATCTTTAAATAATATTAATTGTTTCATAAATATAATTTTTATATATTAAATAAATTTTTGGAGTCATCTATATTAGGTAGTATAGGAAAATGATATACATCATTCTGTGGAGGCGGTACTTCACACGTACACATGGGCGACACACTTACTTTTCATTGAATTAAAGGGGGGTATAAAATAAAATAATTTTTTTATTTAAGATAAATAATAATGTTAAAAATATAATATTTTCCCTTAAATAGCAATTTTGAGTTATCAATTCTAGGATTTTATGAAAAATAGTACATGTCGTTCAAGGTACCATTAGCCCACAAGTACTTCTGGTGGCATCTTTATTTTTTGAATAGATTTTAATGAAGGTAACAAAGGATATATAGATTTAGTATAATAATATTTACTCCTATTAATAATGCTAATATTATCCTAATTACCTAGATATAAAACATTTTATGGGGTAGAAGATGAAAGAATTATTATAGCTCGATTGAGAACATTACCTCTCCCTTTGGATGTTCTCCCTTGGGAAACACTTTAAATCCCTTTAGTTTGGTCTCTTGGAAAGTTAATGAAATCTAGGATGTTATGAGATATTTGGGGAGATAATATGGAATTTTTTTCATTGAGGAAATTCTTTTGATTGGTTCAAGAAATATAGTGAAGTGATGTCCATTTATAAGTGAAGAAAATGGATTTTTATAAACATTCCTTACTTTTTCAAGGGTGTAATCACACTACTCAAGGGAAAATGGCTCTAAATATGAGAAATAATTAAGTTTGGGGGTGATATAAGGTCTATAAATCATATATATTTCATTTTAACACATGTTTTAAACATGTTTCATGTATTTTACCACTAAATGTTTGCATTTTATCATTTTGGTTCTTACCTTGGTAATTTTATTTTTACCCAAGTAATTTATATTTTATAAAAAATATAAGGTAAAAAATATTACCAAAATTTGATTTTATGAAACTAAATTTAAGTTCCATATAATCTAATTCAATTTCTAAATAATATAAAATTAAATTTTAATGTAAAAAATTTAAAAAATTGAAAAAAAAATTGTAGTGAAATTTTGTTTTCACCATTATGTGTTCTTAATAATATATAACATTAATTACCAATAAAATGAGTGGTAATATATCTTTATATATGTTTAAAAAAATTAAAATTAATTATAAAACATAGATAAATTTAATTTATTATATAAAAATTAAACAATATCAAGAAAGATATTATCTGAAAATATCACTTTCACAATTATCATCGTCATTATCTATAATCTTTGTAATAATAATTTTATGTTTACAAAATAAATTTAACCAACAAGTCCAGCTAGAAGAAAAACTTCTATCTATTTATTAATTGTAATATAAATTGTAGATAAGGGACGAACAACTTCAAACAAAGGGGGGGGGGTTCACTCATCCAAGAAACAACATAATTAAAAATCATCACATGGCAAATAATTTTCATACTTATAAACATAAGCAGTTTCCCAATAAGATTGAGAATTAACTCACTAGCTAAGGATCTCTACATACTTAATTCTTAGAGCCTTGGAGGTTAATCTAGTGGTCAATGTTTTGGTAGTATAAAATAGTTCTTCTGCGGCTTACTCTTAGTTGGAGCAGGAGTAAAACTGTCACTATCGATCACATTTTTCTTACCATGAAGGAAAGAATATTTGAATGAGGAATGTTTAATATCCATAACCATAAGGGGTGATATCACTCACCCTTCCATCATCAGAGAAATTAACCCATTTTAAGAGGTTTTTAAAGAAGTGAATATGTTCTTGATTTCCTGTTTAAAATGATCTGTAGTTGGATTGAGAGCAAGAACCTAGAGGTTCCCCAATTGATTACTGACACTTTGGGTCTAAGGATGCAGAACCATATGTAGTAAAACCTTCCTATCTATGACCAGCCCAACTCCATGCTAAATCCTAGCTTCAACATCACTTGGATAAGCTCTAATAGACCCCTGATCTGCCGATTGATCATTTCCATGGAGATATTACATCTCCTGTGAATTCAGTCCGAACCCTGGAGATTAGACCTTCCCATTAATAGTATTACTAGAACTAGGAAACCCATGATGATTCAGAGGATCCTCAGGCAAAGATCCAGCATTAACATGAAACTCCCAAGAATTTATCTCATTCTTATCACTAGTAGGGGGTCTCTATATGGACATTTAACTTTGTTTTAACTAGATGACCTCTTGCACCTAAATGCATCAAGCCCACTGGTAAGGCAATTTGAGAAAATTATTGTAACATCCCAAGTAAGTAATGAATAATAGATATTTTTATCTATGTCTATTAATGAATTATATAGTGTTTTAGAGGCTTAAAATGAAAATAAATCCAATCTTAAGCATGGAATACACTAATATTCTTAAAAGATTGTTTTACCGCCTTTTGATGGAAAACCATTTTTAAATAAATATTTTGACAATTTTATAATATATATTTCTAAAAATAAACATATTCATTATGATTGGGACATTGAATTTTACATTGGATAAATTTTTGGTATTTGTCTGACAATGTTCATTTTTTTAATGAATAGTGAAAAATACTGCATTTTACATCAAAACTGCTTTTTTAATCTAATTTATTTATATGATTAGATTATCTTTTGAATTGGTCTTAAAGTGTAATCTGAATATATTTTTACCATTTAATCCAAATGTGGTCATTGGAATCAATTTCACTTTGAAATCGGACTTAAACTAGTATCAATCTTTTGATACTTATTGTTTCATAAAAACACGCTATTTGCTCTGACAACGGGAATTAATTATTAAATTAATTAATGTGACTTATATGTTTTTAATTTTGTAAAATAGACTTCATTTTTAAATTTGGAATATCAAATATTGCTTAGGGTGAATTTTTGGTAATTTTCTGAAAAACTTCAATTTTTGACGAATAGTGAAACCACTAAGTGGTACTTATAAAAACTGATTTTCCGTTTAAATGAAATTTTGTCATCATTGTGTTTTGAATTTCAAAAATCCGACATACATGGTTTTCATTAAGAAGTAAAATGTGGTTCAATGAGATTAAAATAATTTTTTGGTGAATAGTAACTTATTAAGTTTTTAATCGCGATTAGTGGTAATTAGTGTAGTTTAAGGAAAAAATAATGCTTTAATAATATGAGATGAGGTTGACACATGTCCTACCCTCATTGTATGTGTCATGGCCGACAAATAAAAGCCATGGGTCAACTTGGGGACCCCACAGAGCCACTTTGGTTGGGAAATGACATAAATAACTTTTTATTTAATGAAAAAGTAAAAATGACACAAACATAATATGTTTTACTAAAACAATTTTTATATGGGGTTAAACAAGTCAGATTTTTGATTATAAATATTAATTGGAAAGATAAAAAGATTTACTACATCAGGATATTTTTGTTATAATTTTTAGACATTAAATAAATTAATTTAATTATGAAATAATGATGATGCAACGATGACCTCATTAATGAACAATTTAAATAAAATGAAACGATAATATAAAATCTAAGACCTAAACTTGTGAAAAAACTATTGGATGGGAATATTTAGAACCCTTATCACCTTATCCTCGAATTATATCAATGTGGGACCATTTAAATCCGAAAATCATTTTCAAATAAAGTAATATTTCTTTACTTTCCAAGAGTGCCCCTCCTCTCCTCTTATAAAAGGCCCCCACCTCTACCTCATTTCACACACTTCTCAAGCCTTTGTCTCGGACATACCCTACCCATTTACTCTCTCCACATCCCTCTACTCATCCTAGAGGATTCCCTTTGGGCATAATCCTTTCAAAGGAAGCCTTTAGGCTCAAATCAAAAGGAGTTACATTTTTAAAGGTAATTCATTCTCTCATGTTCATATGTTTTATTTTGCTTCTCCAACCCCCTAAACTCTTTTTATTTACTTCTTTTGTAACAACACCAGTATATTAAATATACTAGGATATTGTTATAAGATTTATTCTAGCTACACTCTCACACAACTATATCAAATGGTTAAAGAACATACGGTTTCCGTGGATGGTGAAATTCTGCCTCCCGAAACGATGATTGTTCAATACTCATTTAACACCATCAAAGGTGGCCATTATGATGTCACTATTTTTATATATGATATATAATATGTTTATTCTTTCCTTAAGCTTCTGTATTTTTCATTTATGGCATACCATTATTGTTTCCATTATGGGTAAACACGATATCTTCATTTTAGGAAGTGTGGACTACCGCCCCGTGAAAGTGATTTGATTCGTTAATACCATATGTGGGATGTGTAAAGGATAGAGTTAATGATATTATATATGTTATTATACTATAATTATAATATACTCTTATATCATTATGATTCCATTCCATAAAATACGAAATAGAAATGGAAGTAGCGTTCATGCGTACGTACGGCTTACCGTCTCCATGAACGGTGCATTTCATTTCTTAACTCTAAATGTGATGTAATATTATAAATACATGTATATACTGAATATATATGATATATATGTTATCCAAATCATTAATATCATTTTGGATATAACGAACCTTTGACCAAATTAACAACATGTAAGTGTAAGAAGTCTATTTTTGACTTAAGAACCAAATACCGACAAAATGAACATTATTAACTTAAATGATTACATAATGTTCATAACATGGTATAAAAGGAATAATGAACTTGAAAAAGGTTCTTAAGCAAGTAGAGATTAACTCAAGTTTATTATTTAGGAGATTAAAGAACGGTCGGGTCAAGTCGGATACGAGGTATGGGACTTCGTCTCAATCTCCTTTCATTGAGGCATATTTTGTTTTATACACAACCTTATTTTATACGGTGTATAAACCCCTTTGACTTTTACGTTTATCCAAAAGGAATCTTTTTTATACGAAGCATTTTAATAAACGAAAAAAGGGAATGTTTTTGTCGTACGTATGCTGTGACAACGACTTCTCCACCGCCGTGACTGTTATTTGAGTTTCAGCTTCCTCTACAAGCCATACCTTCTTTTTAAAAGAAAAATAAATACCATGTTTTACTTTTCTTTTATTTTGGTATCAAAAATGGTTTTCATAATGTTTTTATATCAATGTGTTATATTGATATCTTGTGATTGAAAGGTGGTAATGTTATGTTTCCTTTATGCATGTTTTATGTGATATGATTATGTTGAGGTCCTTGGGAATTATTATGAAAACGGGTGGTTCCATGATAAACTAAGGGCGGGTGAGCCTGATATAGCTCTCCAATGCATTGGGTAACGCGAAGGAGTGAAAAGTTAAGGTTTCTCTGAAGAGATTTAGGGAATATACTGTGATGGGTATTCCAAATATAACCAATAGGGTTACTCCCTACGTAAGAATGTTATGAATGCCTCAAGTTACCTTTATGTCTTATGATTTCTATGATTTATTCATGATTTGATGAGGTATGTTAAAGTGCTTATGTTTTATGGGTAAAGTATGATCTCATCCTTATGTATATATGTACCCATGTTTCCTTTCCATATTTTTATATCCCTTACTGAGCTTTTTATGCTCATCCCAATTTTTTTTGAAATGTTTTTCACAGGTCAGGGGAAAGGTACATGATATGATGATAGTGTCAAGGAAGTGTCAAGAAAGAATCCATGTTTATTTTAAATATGTTTCCATTGATGGGAATGAATAATACTATCTTTATGTAACCACTTTGTTTATATGTGGAATGTAATGCAAGTTTTATGCTCTAATTCTCTAAAACTCTAAACCCGAAAAGATCCTCAATGTGTAATCTTGTAAATACTCAAGATTAAGTAAGGTTTAAGGCTGGGGCCTTATAGTTGGTATCATAGGTCGGTTTAGATAACTTTAGGAGTTAGAATTCTATTAAATTATTATCCAAAAATATATTTTTTGAAATGATATAGCATTCAAAGATTACCATGTTGCTTCATCTAAGACATGTTTTTTCAGAATGGTTTTCCACAGAGGAAACAGGGAAGCAGTGATAGGAAGGCATACAGAAGGAAATAACCTTCCGAATCAGCATCCTGAGATGGTCGGAATTGGAACTGAACAGTTTGTTACAGTAATGGCGCAGTTGACTCAGGCTATAAATGGTGGTGGTATCCATGCACGTGATCAGCCAGACCAACCGCAGAGGAACATATCAGTGGTGGAACATTTCATGAGGCAACATCCCCCATCATTCAGAGGATCATCTGACCCTATGCTAGATGAAGGGTGGATTAAATAACTGGAGAAGATTTTCGATGTCATGGGGTGTTCAGACAATCAAAAGGTTAGTCTTGTTATTTACCGTTTGGAGGGTGAGGCAGATCAGTGGTGGTCGATGGTTAAAAATATCAGGGACGCTGATGAGATTGATGCTCTCGACTGGGATGAATTATAAGGTATGTTTCTTGAGAAGTACTTTCCTAAGGCTGTTCGACTTAGGATGGAAAAGCAATTCTTGGAATTGAGGCAAGAGGAAGACTCCGTGGCTGCCTATGAAGAAAGGTTCACTCGATTGGCAAGGTATGCTCCAAATTTTATCCGAGACCTTGATAGTAAAATCAACCATTTTTAATCAGGATTAAATCCAAAATATCGAAGGGAATTAGCTTCTCGTGAGTTTAAAAGTTATGAAAAGCTTGTTCGATGTGCTGAGAAGGTGGAAATGGAGTTTGCCGATGACCAAGTGTTCTATAACAACCAGCAGAAGAAGAGACCGAGGTGGCAGAAGAAAGGTAAGAATTCTTCAAAAAAGTCTGATGGTAAGAAAACTAAGTTTCCAGTTTGTGATAAATGTGGCAAAAGGCATGCTGGGGAATGTCTTCTGAATTCTGGAAAGTGCTACCGATGTGGAAATATGGGACATAAGGCTCGTGATTGCACTGAAAAGGATCAAGGTGAAGGTAAGAACAAATTTGATTTACAGTTAGTGAAATGTTATAAGTGCAATGAGATGGGTAACTATGCAAATGAGTGTCCGACAAAGAGTTTGAGTGATGAGAAGCAGTTAGACTACAAGCAGAAAGGGGTGGTGAAATCTTTTGCAACTACTTCGGCAGACTTCGGGCCATCAAATGAAGTTGTATCAGGTACTTTGTTTTTTTTTTCAGATTATGCCAGTGTGTTGTTTGATTCGGGGTCTACACATTCTTTCATCTCTAAAAACTTTTCTAGTAAAATAGAAATACCATCTCAAGAAGTGACTCCTGAACTTGTGGTAAAAACACCTGGGGGGAATGTTGAGGCAAAAAGAATTTATAAGATTCTTCCTATCCTTATCTGTGGAAAGAACCTACTTGAAAACCTTATTGTTCTACCTCTAGTAGAGTTTGATGTTATCCTAGGTATGGATTGGCTCTCTATTTACCATGCTAAGATTGACTGTAGAGCTAAAGAAGTTTCTTTTCAGAAAGACTTTCAGTTTGTGTACAAGAATGAACCCCTACTGTTGATAACTTATCAAGAGGCCAAGAAACTTGTAAAAGATGGAAATGAATGTTACCTTTCACACGTCGTTGAAAATAAAGGAACTGTTCAGATTAATGATGTGCCAGTGGTAAATGAGTATCCTGACGTTTTTCCTGATGAGTTGCCTGGAATAATACCAGATCGGGAAGTTGAGTTTACTGTTGACTTAGTTCCTGATGCTAAGCCAATTTCAAAACCCCCTTATCGAATGGATCAAATTGAACTTTTAGAGTTGAAGGAGAAATTGAAAGATTTATTAGAGAAAGGTTTCATTCGACCTAGCACATCACCATGGGGTGCTCCTGTCTTGTTTGTTAAAAAGAAAGATGGTTCAATGAGACTTTGCATTGATTATAGAGCCTTGAATAATATCACTATTAAGAACAAATATCCTTTGCCTCATATCGATGATTTGTTTGATCAGCTCCAGGGAGCTCAGTATTTTTCAAAGATTGACTTGAGATCGGGGTACCATCAGCTGAAGTTAAAGGAAGCAGATGTTCCGAAGACTGCGTTTCGTACAAGATATGGCCATTATTAATTTGTAGTAATGCCTTTTGGGCTAACCAATGCACCTGCTGTATTCATGGACTTAATGAATAGAATTTTCCATGAGTTCTTGGATAAGTTTGTGGTGGTTTTCATTGATGATATTTTGGTGTTTTATAAAAGTAAAGAGGAGCATGAAAGACATTTAAGGGTCATTTTGCAAACCTTAAAAGAAAAGAAATTGTATGGGAAATTCAGGAAATGTGAGTTTTGGTTGCAACAAATTTCTTTCCTTGGTCACATTGTTTCAAAAGATGGCATAACCGTTGATCCTGCAAAAACAAAAGCTGTTGAAGAATGTACAAGACCCACAAATGTAACTGAGATTCGTAGCTTCCTTGGTTTGGAAGGCTATTACCAAAGGTTTGTTAGAAATTTTTCACGGTTATCTAGTCCAATGACTAAGCTAAATTGGAATGGTGTTAAGTTTATCTGGACAAAAGAATGTGATGATTGTTTTTAGGAATTGAAAAGAAGATTGGTGAATGCTCCAGTTTTGGCACTACCTTCCAGGAATGGTGAGTTTGTTATATATAGTGATGCTTCATTGAAAGGACTTGGTTGTGTCCTAATGCAGAATGATCAGGTAATTGCTTATGCTTCACGATAGTTGAAAACTCATGAGGTAAATTACCCTACACATGATCTGGAATTAGCTGCTGTTGTTTTCGCTTTAAAAATTTGGAGGCATCATTTGTATGGAGTGAAGTGTGAAATATATACTGATCACAAAAGTTTAAAGTATATATTCACTCAGAAAGAGTTAAACATGAGACAGAGGAGATGGCTGGAATTAATCAAGGATTATGATTGTACAATTCATTACCATCCAGGAAAATCAAATAAAGTGGCCGATGCTTTGAGTCAAAAAAGTAATGCTTCATTAACAATGTTGCATTTGGAATGTGATACTTTGGTTAAGGATTTGATGAACTTTGGCATAGAAGTTGTTGGTGCAGGATGTTCTTCTGTTTTGTTTCAGGTATCAGTGAGATCATCTCTATCAGATAGAATCAAGCAAGCACAGAAGCAAGACAGTGAGTTTCAGAAAAAGGTAGAGCTGGTTCAGAAAGGTAAGTTGCCTGAATTCAACATTGATAATGATTGCGTTTTGAGATTTGGGAAGAGATTGTGTGTGACTTGTGATTCACAGTTGAAGAGAGAGTTGTTATGTGAAGCTCATAGTTCTCCGTTTTCAGTTCATCCTGGCAGTACTAAGATGTATAGAGATCTGTGGGAGTATTACTGGTGGGATGGAATGAAAAGAGATATTTCTGATTTTACTGTGAAGTGTTTGACTTGTCAACAGGTTAAAGCAGAGCGGAAATTACCAAAAGGGATGCTTCAGCCTTTACCAGTGCCAGAGTGGAAATGGGAGAATATATCCATGGACTTTGTTGTGGGATTACCGAAGACATCTCGAGGTAATAATGCAATCTGGGTTATTGTTGATCGCTTGACTAAATCTTCTCATTTCCTTACTATACGAGATACTTTTTCCCTAGATCAACTTTCCTGTTTGTATCTTAAAGAGATAGTCAGGTTGCATGGATTTCTCCTCTCCATTGTATCTGATCGTGATCCCAGGTTCACTTCTAACTTTTGGAAAGTCCTTCAGAAGTCTTTGGGTACTAAATTAAATTTTTGTACAGCTTTTCATCCTCAATTAGATGGGCAGTCAGAACGAACAATTCAGACCTTGGAGGATATGCTACGAGCTTGTTCGATGGATTATCAGGGAAGTTGGGACCAACATCTTTCTTTGGTTGAATTTTCATATAATAACAGTTTTCATTTCAGTATACAGATGGCACCATTTCAGGCATTATATGGGAAGCGGTGTCGAACTCCAGCTTTCTGGGATGAAGTGGGTGAAAGGAAGTTGATGGGACCAGAATTGGTAGAAGAGATGAAAGAAAAAGTTCAGATGATACAGAAACACATGAGAAATGCTCAGAGCAGGCAGAAGAGTTATGCGGAAAACATGAGGAAGGATCTCTCTTTTGAGGTAGGTGATCATGTTTTTCTCAAAGTATCAACATGGAAAAGTGTGATGCGATTTGGTAAGAAAGGAAAGCTGAGTCCAAGGTTCATTGGACCATATGAAATTCTAGAGAGAGTTGGATCAGTTGCTTACTGAGTGGCTTTACCTCTGAGTTTATCTCAGGTACACAATGTTTTTCACGTTTCGATGTTGAGAAAGTACATGCCAGATCCATCTGATGTTTTGAGTCCAGAGGTAGTTCAGCTGGAAGAGAACCTATCTTATGAGAAACAACCGGTCCAGATTATTGACCACAGGGAGAAAGTGTTACGGAATAAGGCGATTCACCAGGTAAAGGTTTTGTGGAAAAACCACATGATTAAAGAGGCAACATGAGAATCTGAAAATGTAATGAGGGACAAGTACCCCCATTTATTCGATAAGCAAATAAATTGCGGGGACACAATTTTTTAAAGGGGGGAAGGATGTAACATCCCAAGTAAGTAATGAATAATATATATTTTTATCTATGTCTATTAATGAATTATATAGTGTTTTAGAGGCTTAAAATGAAAATAAATCCAATCTTAAGCATGGAATACACTAATATTCTTAAAAGATTGTTTTACTGCCTTTTAATGGAAAACCCTTTTTAAATCAATATTTTGACAATTTTATAATCTATATTTGTCAAAATAAACATATTCATTATTATTGGGACATTGAATTTTACATTGGATAAATTTTTGATATTTTTCTGACAATGTTCATTTTTTTTAATGAATAGTGAAAAATACTGCATTTTACATCAAAAATGCTTTTTAATCTAATTTATTTATATGATTAGATTATCTTTTGAATTGGTCTTAAAGTGTAATCTGAATATATTTTTACCATTTAATCCAAAGGTGGTCATTGGAATCAATTTCACTTTGAAATCGGACTTAAACTAGTATCAATCTTTTGATACTTATTGTTTCATAAAAACACGCTATTTGCTCTGACAGCGGGAATTAATTATTAAATTAATTAATGTGACTTATATGTTTTGAATTTTTTAAAATAGACTTCATTTTTTAATTTGGAATATCAAATATAGATTAGGGTGAATTTTTGGTAATTTTCTGAAAAACTTCAATTTTTGATGAATAGTGAAACCACTAAGTGGTACTTATAAAAACTGATTTTCTGTTTAAATGAAATTTTGTCATCATTATGTTTTGAATTTAAAAAATCCGACATACATGGTTGTCATTAAGAAGTAAAATGTGGTTCAATGAGATTAAAATAATTTTTTGGTGAATAGTAACTTATTAAGTTTTTAATCGCGATTAGTGGTAATTAGTGTAGTTTAAGGAAACAATAATGCTTTAATAATATGAGATGAGGTTGACACATGTCCTACCCTCATTGGATGTATCATGGAAGACAAAGACAAGCCATGGGTCAACTTGGGGACCCCATGGAGCCACTTCGGTTGGGAAATGACATAAATAACTTTTTATTTAATGAAAAAGTAAAAATGACACAAACATAATATGTTTTAGAAAATAAATTTTTATATGGGTTTAAACAAGTCAGATTTTCTATTATAAATATTAATTGGAAATATAAAAAGATTTCCTACATCAGGATATTTTTGTTATAATTTTTAGACATTAAATAAATTAATTTAATTAGGACATCATGATGATGCAAGAATGACCTCATTAATGAACAGTTTAAATAAAATTAAACGATAATATAAAATCTAAGACCTACACTTGTCCAAAAACTATTGGATGAGAATATTTCGAACCCTTATCACCTTATCCTCGAATTATATCAATGTGAGACCATTTAAATCCGAAACTCATTTTCAAATAAAGTAATATTTCTTTACTTTCCAAGAGTGCCCCTCCTCTCCTCTTATAAAAGGCCCCCACCTCTACCTCATTTCACACACTCCTAAAGCCTTTGGCTCGGCCATCCCCTGCCCATTTACTCTCTCCACATCCCTCTACTCATCCTAGAGGATTCCCTTTGGGCACAATCCTTTAAAAGGAAGCCTTTAGGCTCAAATCAAAAGGAGTTACACTTTTAAAGGTAATTCATTCTCTCATGTTCATTTGTTTTATTTTGCTTCTCCAACCCCCTAAACTCTTTTTATTTACTTCTTTTGTAACAACACCAGTATCTTCAATATAATTGGATGTTGTTATAAGATTTATTCGAGCTACGCTCTCACACAACTACATCAAATGGTTAAAGAACATACGGTTTCTGTGGATGGCGAAACTCTGCCTCCCGAAACGATGATTGTTCAATATTCATTTAACACCTTCAAAGGTGGACATTATGATGTCACTATTTTTATATATGATATATAATATGTTTATTATTTCCTTAAGCTTCTGTATTTTTCATTTATGGCATACCATTATTGTTTCCATTATGGGTAAACACGATATCTTCATTTTAGGAAGCGCGGACTACCGCCCCCTGAAAGTGATTTGATTCATTAATACCATATGTGGGATGTGTAAAGGATAAAGTTAATGATATTATATTTGTTATTATACTGGAATTATAATATACTCTTATATCATTATGATTCCATTCCATAAAATACGAAATAGAAATGGAAGTAGCGTTCATGCGTACGTACGGCTTACCGTCTCCATGAACGGTGCATTTCATTTCTTACCTCTAAATGTGATGTAATATTATAAATACATGTATATGCTGAATATATATGATATATATTTTATCCAAATAATTAATATAATTCTGGATATGATGAAACTTTGACCAAATTAACAATATGTAAGTGTAAGAAGTCTATTTTTGACTTAAGAACCAAATACCGACAAAATGAACATTATTAACTTAAATGATTAAATGATGTTCATAACATGGTATAAAAGGATTAATGAACTTGAAAAAGGTTCTTAAGCAAGTAGAGATTAACTCAAGTTTATTATTCAGGAGATTAAAGAACGATCGGGTCAAGTCGGATACGAGGTATGGGACTTCGTCTCAATCTCCTTTCATTGAGGCATATTTTGTTTTATACACAACCTTATTTTATATGGTGTATAAAACCCTTTGACTTTTACGTTTATCCAAAATGAATCTTTTTTATACGAAGAGTTTTACTAAACGACAAAAGGGAATGTTTTTTTCGTACGTATGCGGTGACAACGACTTCTCCGCTGCCGTGACCGTTATTTGAGTTTCGGCTTCCTCTACAAGCCATACCTTATTTTTAAAAGAAAAATAAATACCATGTTTTACTTTTCTTTTATTTTGGTATCGAAAATGGTTTTTATAATGTTTTTATATCAATGTGTTGTATTGATATCTTGTGATTGAAAGGTGGGAATGTTATGTTTCCTTTATGCATGTTTTATGTGATATGATTATGTTGAGGTCCTTGGGCATTATTATGAAAACAGGTGGTTCCGTGATAAACTAAGGGCGGGTGAGCCTTATATAGCTCTCCAATGAATTGGGTAATGCGAAGGAGTGAAACGTTAAGGTTTCTCTGAAGAGATTTAGGGAATATACTGTGATGGGTATTCCAAATGTTACTAAGAGGGTTACTCCCTACGTAAGAATGTTATGAATGCCTCAAGTTACCTTTATGTCTTATGATTTCTATGATTTATTCATGATTTGATGAGGTATGTTAAAGTGCTTATGTTTTATGGGTAAAGTATGATCTCATCCTTATGTATATATGTACCCATGTTTCCTTTCCATATTTTTATATCCCTTACTGAGCTTTTTATGCTCATCCCAAGTTTTTTTGAAATGTTTTTCACAGGTCAGGGGAAAGGTACATGATATGATGATAGTGTCAAGGAAGTGTCAAGAAGGAATCCATGTTTATTTTAAATATGTTTCCATTGATGGGAATGAAGAATACTATCTTTATGTAACCACTTTGTTTATATGTGGAATGTAATGCAAGTTTTATGATCTAATTCTCTAAAACTCTAAACCCGAAAAGATCCTCAATGTGTAATCTTGTAATAACTCAAGATTAAGTAAGGTTTAAGGCTAGGGCCTTATAATTATGGACTTTCTATAAGAGTTCATGGAATGAAAAACCACCTTTAAAATAAAGAAAAAACGAGGGAGCTTTTCATAAACAACATGAATGTTTAGATCTTCCATCTGTGTGGATAACACCACTTTCCTAGTTAGATTTGTACTCAAATCAACTTCCACTAGTACACTAGAAAAATAACCAAAACTAGAATTCTCTGTGTTTCTGGCCATTTTAATTAGAACCCCAATTAACGAGGGTAAATCAAATAGATGTTGGGATGCCAATAGATCCAGTTAGTTCCCTAAAATCTAATCCAAACATGAGTTAAATAATTTCAGAACTCAGAGGGATAGAAGCTAGAAGTCTATTTATGAATTCTAAAAACAGTTGGGTTCAAGGAAATTGACCCAAAACCCCATTCCCTTTTCATCAAATCGGAAATGGGAAATAAAAAGTGAAAAAATCCATGTCCCATTACAATACACTTCTAGTTTGAAAATCCGCCAACCAAAGATAGCTTGATTATCAGATCATCCAATTTCCATGGATTCTTCCCTTCAAAAATCAACACATGTCCAATAATGGAGTGAAGACAATGTGCAAGTCGTTTTGAGACTGCATCCGGCCTTACAATAACAAGATCAGTATCTCCCTTTTGATGATTTAACCAGAATCATCCTCATTAGGGGAAGGAAAAAGCATGATAAAAACTGAGGGTCTAACTTGACGCATTCTTTTTTAGGAAGGAACATCAGGACCCCAAGGGAGAAAGATCTTTCCATCCTCCTAACTCACATGCATCGTGCTGACCACCTTTCCACCAACAACGACATTAAATTTATTCTTCAGTGAGGGTTTCACACCACTCAGGTCGAAGCTGACAATACCCAAATTGACAATGTGTGTCACGCTTGGCGTGATTCCACCCATACAGACATCCTTGTGGGTCACTGACGGGGGTTATAAGCTGGAGATGAGGCTAAAATCAAGGAAATGCAGTAACATCCCGGATACAGGAAACCCTAGAAACCATCTTCATGGGAGCTGTCCTGAAAACCACATTCCACTATCATATTTTATTATCAAAATTAAATTTAACTTATTGAATAATATGAAACATTTCATCTAAAATATGAATTAAATTATTCTAGATTTAATTTAAAAATGTGATGAAAAATAATTTTTTAATTCAACTGAATAAAAATAGGTTTTAGACAAAAATATTACTTAAGTTTACAAAATGTTAAACATGAGTTCTATAAAATAAACATATTATTTTTAAATGATTTATTTTACTTTATAAATATTATATATATATATATATATTAAACAACCTTTCAAACACTTAATACATTCTTGTATTATGATAATTTAATAAATGAAATGATATTAGAAAAATCAGTATTTTTTCCCTATTCAAATAAAAATTAGTTATTTTAGAAAAATATCAAAAATTCACCCTAAGATAATTTTGACATGTTGAATTAAAAAATATAATTTCATTCTAAAAACATAAAATTATAAAATCTAAGAATTTGCCTTTTAAATAAAAATATAATATATTTATGTAATGACAAAAATAATTTTATTGAAAAATGACCTTTTAAAACATTAAGTGTTCTAAATCCTATTTTGTATACATTTATAATTGAGAAAAATATTTTTATTTTCTATTGGTTTTATTATTGTTAAATTCCATTCACAATATTCATCTAATATATCATGGATCATTTTAGTTTGGTTTTGTGTGTGGAATAAATTATTGAACATTGTATTAATTTAGTAAAAGCTTGTATTCCAAAAACCCATAGTGTTATATACTCCTTACTACATCCAATTATTATCTAATTATGTATATATTTTATATTATCAGAAGAGTAATAAAATTTAATGTTATTATCCTATAAGCTATAGAAAATTTATTATCCTAATCTTCAAATACCACAATATTACACATGTGGTCAGGCTATCTCCCAAAAATCATGTTTAACCCCTGGTAAGAATGTGGCATAATTTATATTAGAACCTCCAGTATTAAAATATTTTTCTTTGACTCCCACATGGATTGAAATTTTATTTCCATTTTAAATTCTTAAGTTATGCATAACATGAATGTTAACCTACCCCTACTTCTATTAAACTAAATCAAAAACCATCAAGAGGAAGTGCTTTAACATATGAAAATACATCTGGTTGTGTCTCGACATCAGTCTCACAATTCTTATTATTCATTATGAAACTAAACTTATCATGTAATCAATTAAAATATATTCAATTTATAGATCTTCCCCAGGTAGGTACTAACCTTGGTTTGGCATTCCTTCTTCTGGTTCACTGAATCTGGATAAATGACTCTTCTTCTTCAGAAAAGGTTGTTCCAACCTTTTAAAAAATTAAAAAAATTGATTTCTATGAGAACTGAAACACCTAGAGATTTTATAATATCACATCTTTCATAATTTTTAATGTTTTATATATTTTATGATTCATGCAACACAGAGCTTAAATGAACTATGATATACTATAGAAATATTATTATTTAGATATAACTGCAATATTATGGTCATTGGAGTGACATGTATAGATAAGAGAAAACACATTATGAAATATATACAAAAAAATTTATTAATAAAAAATCATTTACTTTTTTTTAAGAAATAATTACTCAATTTGGAATGATGAAAATTGAATAATATAAAGGTAAGAAAAGTTAAAGTTTATAAGGGTCATTTATATATAAAGGCGTCTTTATTGTATATATTTTATTTTCATTTAAACGATAAATTTATAAATTTTATAAATTCAATTAAAAAAAGGATTAAATTTTTTAATTATTAAAATAAAATTATCCTAGAATTAATTTTTTGGATTTTTCAAGAAAATGATGATTTTTTAGAGAATAGTGAAAAATACCATTTTTAGAAATAAATTAAATTTGACAAAATCATTATGATATAATCATGAATTAAAAAAATGTGAAACATAATTAATTAATAAATATATATTCATAAGTAAAATAAATAATTCATAACTATTCAAATGAATTTTGATATCCATTCTTGAATTTTTTAAAACCTAAGTTATATTTAATTCTAATAATAAATTATTTTTTGATTCTTTACCATTAATGAGGTAGATCAGTGGTTACATTAGGGGTTTTCTTAGTTATAATTTCAAATAATATTAATTTATTTAATAATGATCCAATTAATTCATGGGACCAAAACTAAATAATATTTGGAATAAATAATTATAAACTCATTTTTGACGTATAAAAATACATTTTTTTATAAAAAAGGGTTTTAGGAGGTTTTTGTGATTATATTATAATTAATTTCATCCACCCATAGAAATTTAATCTTTAAAAATGAATTAAATGTTTGAAATAATCATATTCAAATTTGGTTATAAGGCCATTTTTTGTTATAATGAATGACTACTATGGTAAAATCTTATCACCATGGTAAAGGTTAAAATTGATTAAATGTGGTTAAAACTATGGGATAATGTCTCAAAATATATCACAAACATTACTTTATTTTATTTTATGTGTTTATTTATTCCATAATCATTATATCCTTGAAAATATTGCAATATTTTTCCATATCCCATTGATAATGACCTGTATATTATTTTAAAGTAAAGATTAAATACAAAAAGTCGTTCTTTTTCTTTTAATATCCAAAATATGTTGTAATATGAATAAAATTATATTATAAAGTGTTTTAAATTTTTTATTTTTATTTTGAATATTTTTTTATTATAGTAATTTATTTTTAATTTATTTAAATTGTATAATTACCTAAAATTCTTGTGCATTGCTAATACAACGCATGTGCATGCGACTGAAAAAAACAAAGTCAATAGTTTTAAAATAATAAAATAGACATGTCTTGTATAATTTAAACCCTTTAATGATATTTTGGATTAAAATTAAACTTATTTATTTTTTAAAAAATTTGGAATTATAACTCGAGAGTAATCTTGATTTTTTTATTGTCATGTTATGTGAATAGTCCCAAAAGTTCCTTTAAGGATATTTTATGTTAAAAATTATTTAATTAATTGATATAAAAATAAAAAAAATGATTTTTAAATTTAATTTGAAATGATCTATAATGTAATAAATTTTACACATATAATCAAATTTCCCTTTTATGATGACATTATTAACCCTTAAATACTAAAGGAAAACCCTATGGATTTTTTCCTATAAAAAGGGAAATAATATAACCCTTTCAAAAACACATGTGAGTTAGGTTTTCACTAAAACATATTCATAAATCACTCTAAAAAATTCATATACCACATTCCCATGACCATTTTTTTCATTCACTTATCCTTAAAATGTCTTGAGTTCAATTGAAAGGGGGACACCCGAAGAAGAGGTAATTGTATTTAACAATCTATTTCAAGATTCTTTATTTATAAACCTACTTAAAATATTATATAACCATCTTAAAATAATAACATATATATATTTAATAAACTTATTTTTTTCTAATGGTATAACCATTATCCTTTTTATCTAATGTAAAATGAAAACATCAGTCATTTGTACGTACTGACTATCGTCTCCATACGAAGATGGATTTTAGTTTTCATCACTAAATATAATAGAATATTATAAAGGTGTGGTTAAGGGATATATGTGATTCTATGAAATAATTATGATTCTTTGAATTTAAATTTTTATCTACCATCTCACCTTCACATTCATTGGAAAATGACAATGTCGCACTTGCATATGTTTGGACTACTATCTCTACGAAGAGATGTGATTCATTTTTCTTTTCCTCTTTAAATGGATAGGAATAAATATATATTTAATAAATATATATTATTTATATTATATATTAATTATTATGGATCAATAAATTATTATTTACTTTTCCTTCATTTGATTTTTTGGGAAATGAAAATATCACTTATGTGTATGTACGAACTACTGTTTCCATGAAGTGATGCAGTTCTTTTTTTCAAAACAACATTACATTGATTTTTATAAAAGTGTATATAATAAATAGATATGATATTAATGAAATTATTATGATTATTAAACCATTAACAATGTTAATGGACTGGAACTTTCAAACCAAAACATGGATGAAAACTCGAATAGTTAACACCCAAATATTGATTTTAATAAAGAATTGCAATTTGGTGATTATAAATTACAAGGGAAAGATATATAGAAAAATAAGTGTGAATATGGTAATTTTATAAATTTGGAATAAGTCTCAATATATTATATATGAGGTTTTATAATGTATTAATAAAGTCAGAACATGAGGTAAGGGTTTCATCTCAAATTCCCTTCTTTGAGACATGTTTTGTATTATTCACCTAATTTTGTTTATGTGGTGTATATTCCACATATTTGAAGTATTATATCATTAATATATTTTTATTCATGGTATTTAAAATTTAATTTAATTTTTTCTATATTGAATATGTTTTTAATAAAATCTTATAGAATTCATAATAGTTTTTCATCTCACTTCTATCTCATTGAGATATATGCCATATTAACCACTTTTTTAATTTTATATAGTGTATATAATTACCATGATTGTATTTTATGATGATTTTCATAATACTTATTGAGATTTTAAAACCATCTATGGTTCTATAATTTATTACATAATTATTTAGCTATTACCAAAACTATGAGGATTTATGTTACAATATCTTTTATTTTCGAGATTGTCTATGTTTAATTTAAAATAAGGTAAATTATATGATACTTATATTATAATACTATTAAATTTTATTCATCTTTGGTTATTTATTGTAACACGCCAAGATTTTAAAATAATAAATTTTTTATTTATAGTGTGAATAAAATGGAACACCTACCGTATAATAAAAGATATCCCCCAAGACTTTATGAAACATTTATTTTTAAATTAAATTAATCACTTCAATAGCTTATGGTACATAAAACCTTGATTTGAAATGAACAATAATATATTTTACCACTATAAAATAGCCATTAGTTTTGTGGGAATGAATAATTCTAAATAAATTAACAAAATTATGGTCATATATTTATTATAAATAAAATAAGAATCTTTTAAAAGAAAAAGAAATATTTTCTAAAAACCTGAATTTTTTCAAAAAAGAAAAGTTTTTCATGCTTTGAACACATAATATAAAATTATTTTTTATAAAATTTATAAAATATTTTTGAAAAAATAAACATCACTTTGAGAATATTATATCAAAATTATCTTAGGGTGACTTTATTGTATTTTTCTGAAATATTTCATTATTCCAAAAGTAGTGATAAAGATAGAATTTTAATTGAAAACCACCTTTTAATTAAAATTATTTATAATGTTAAATTATATTGTGATTTTTAATATAAAATTAATTCAAATATATATCTATTAATCCAATTTAGTTTATTGGAATCATTCTCGTATTGAATTTTGGTATAAAAACTCTGTAAACTTTTGAACATTTTCTTGTTGAAAACCCCCATTATTATCACATATAAAGAATTAATTTAAAATTAAAAAATTTCAATTATATGAATTGAATTTGGTAAAATGTATTACATATTTGGAATCATAATAATTTATACTATATAATAAGTTCAACTTAATTTTTCACTAAAATTAATAATGAAAATAGTAGAAACCAATTACTCTTATTAAGGTAAAAATGGATTTACTGGGGGTTAAAATAAAAAGATAAGGATTAAATTGACCTTAAATATTATCTAAAATATTTTTATGGCCTTATTTAGACCATATAATGTATAATTATTGATAATAATCCATTTTTTACCTCTATAGATTCTGTAAAACATGGGAATACCTTTTTCTTTCCAAAATTTACAAGTGTGCCACTCACCTCACTTATTAATGGCCACCCCCTATCAACCTTTCTTCACAAATTCACACAAATTTGGATCTGAAAAATACTTAACCAAATCACTTCTATAATTCCTTAACAAAATTATATAAGTCTTTTTTTGTGCATAAGTCTATCCTTGGAAGTAATTGGTGCAAACCTGAGGAGGTTACTCAAAGAAGAGGTAATGTTCTTCAACAAGTATATTTATATTATTTATTCCTCCACCTCCAGTTATTATTAAAACATTATGATATAATAAACACAAAATATTAAGTATATGGAGATTTTTTTCTAATAAGTTAATGAACTAAAACCATCTCCACTTCCATCAAATGGGTTACGAAATCCTCATTCATGTTTATAACAGACTTCCACCTCATTATTTGATGTCATTCATTTATTCCATTACCACCTCTCATGAAAGGATTTGATGTTGGATATAAATTATACATATATTATATTTATAATATAATTAATGATATAATTATCATTATTTAAATATAATATTTAATCGTTATTCTTATACTGGATAATAATAAGATCATTCATGAACGTGTGGACTACCGTGTTCATGAAGTGATGTGACTCTATCTTCATCACCACACCATATGGATAAAATATATAAGTATATTTAAAGAAACAATATAATATATATGATATTATTATAATTATTTAAATTAAAATATTACTTACCTTATTTTCATAATGATCATTGTAAAATGGAAATGTTACTCATGTGTACTTATGACCTACCATCTCTAATATCATAACACACATCATTTCTCAAAACAATATTTCATGATTGGTTTTAAAAGGATAATAGATATATAAATATAATAATTATATCATGATTACTATTCTAGATATTTATGTATAATGTAATTTTTAACCATACTCAACCTACCAAATTCATTTTTGACATATAATCCAAATATTGCTGAAACATTCGAGGTAAACTTAACTAATTATGTAATCATATATAACATATAAAAAGTTAAATAAAAGGAATAATAAAATTAAAAATATATATTCAGAAACTAATTAATTAACAAAATTTTATTATTCATGGTGATACAAAACATACATAATTTGTCGGAATCAAGTAAGATCTTCTCGTCTCACATTTACTTTCGTGATACACACACCATATTTAATAATTATTTATTTTGTGTGGTGTATATACACAAATTTTTATGTTATATCAAGAATTAATTTATCTTAATTTCATTTAATAATTCATTTAATGTTATTTCATTCATGGGGATTATGAAAGAAAAGTTACCAAAGTGGTAATGGTTTGTTTCACAATCACATCATTATTAAGGATTGTTTTTGTTTAAGTCTCCCTTAGGGGAATTATTTGATATTTCAATCTTAAAATAAATTTATCTTCTTATCCTATGAATATTTAAGATATTTTTCAATTAATATTTACATTTCCCACTCTTTATAACTTTAAATGATTGATAAAATGTTTTTATGAAAATCTAGATTTATTTCTCCCTTCAGTTGGAAATACCTTTTCATCAAAAACCATGATTTCTAAAAATGTTTTCAAAAATGTTTTTAAAATTTTCAAAATGACTTATCAAAGATATATTTTCCCATTTTAAATATCTAAAAAATGTTTTCAAATGAATCTTAATGACTTTTTCAAAATAATTCCCATTTGGATTTTATCAAATATATGAAAGGAATATTTGTTTTAACATACACGACTTGTTTTAAATTTCCTTCTATCATAACCAATAAATGTTTTAAAGATTAATGTTTAATTTTAAAAGGTTATTTTCAAATAAAATTGATTTCGAAAGGTTTTTTATCTTTTTTTAATAATTACATTCAAAATGAAAAAGATATCTGCCTGAGGAATGTTTTAAATAAATCTTTATGGTATTCTTATTCATGAATGACATGAAACCATTAATGTGATTATGATACAGTGTAGATATGTTGTATTGATATAATCCTTACCATTTTTGGATGATTTATTAACAGTTTAATTAATAATGTATAATTTTATTAACATACATCATTTTAATCTAAATTATGTATGACTATGTTTGTTTATTAGGGTAAGTATTAAAATTGTATATGTTAGTTTATCAAAAAAAAGTTTATATGGATAATTTTTCAACCATTTAATATGAGGAATTATTTGGAATTTTTATGTGATGGTTAGGGCACACTATATCCCCTTGATGAACCGGTAGGTCTCATATGAAAAAACTAGATATGGTTTTTTTCTTAGGGCTTACCCACTTATATAAATATCTTGGAGTAAGCCTCAATTGTATTAGATGTATTGAAAAAAATCCTTGATAGTGTTATATGTCCTTATGAAATCCTCATTGGTGTATTTTATATGTCCAAAATTATGTATTCTATCATTATGAATTCAGTTATTGATAGTACATGTGATTATTCGATTGGTTATAATATATATGGTTACATTTTCCGGTTCATTTGATTATTTATATGGAATTATTTCATGATAATTTATTCGTTCCATATTATGATGAATTTATTGATTAAATGTCATGTATTTTAGTTATTTAACTTTCTATATTGATTAATCCATATTTTTTCATATATTTTTCTTGTATGTTTATGCTTATATAGTATATAAACTGACCATTCCTTATATTTTGTTTTCCTAAGCATGCTAGGAAGTGTTATGTTTTTAATATGAAAGGATACAGCAAGGGGAATATTGGAATTCTTAAAGAAAATTATTTTTTTATTTTATGTTTAAAATATAATTTTAATTTCATATTTGAATCTAGTTATAAAGACTACTAAACTATTCAGTTATTCATGATGTTATTCCTTATATATTATGCTAATGCAATAAATCATTCAGTGAATCCAAGATACTAAGGTTGGGTAGCTATAGTTTGTATCAGGGGAGGTTTAGTAGAAACCTTTAAAACTATATTTAGGGAAACATAGATTATGTATTATAACCCTATGATCAAATTTAAGGATAAGTATACTAAAACATCCTAATGTTTTGGTAAGGAAGATATTATGTAGTTTTCCCTAGAAAATACATCCATTTTTGGATACTAAAAGTGGATGTGGTTCTAGAATAGATGTATCTAGGGGTAATAAATTCCAAATGGGCGCATTAAAATTGACCTGATCATCACTTAGTGCATGAAAATGGGCCTTACTATGCACCTGATTTGACACTCCCGATGGATATTCTTTGGATATTTCACATTTTCTATACAAACCATTGTGAGAGATTTTAAAATAACCACATACCAAAAGAGATAATGTTTATGATTATAAGATTAGATATGCATAAGTTTTTCAATTTATGTTGGGTGCTTCACTGGTTTTAGTATTATACTTTATGTTTTATACGATTATGATCTAATCCAGTGTATACCATTGTTTAGAAATAAAGCCTTATAGAAGTAATGGGAACCATATCAATGAAAGTACTCCATTTAGGGATTTACCTCCTTGGAAAGATAATGAAGCTAGAGATAGAGTTATAGTTGTAACTGATAAAATTATAACCATATTGGGAAAACTAACTTAGGTTATGAGTAATAAAATTTCCCGTATGGTGTCGCTTGCTGATCCCCCATGTGATGTAACAATTTTAGATTGCATAATTTGTTAGAAGCCTTCATAATTTAATTGGGATAAAATTCCTTTTATCTAAGGAATGGATAATTTATTTTGAGAAGATATTTCTCACTCTATGAAGTAGAAAAATATAGAAATTTTTCATGGAATTTTATCATCTCGTAGGAGATATGGAACAATGGTTGTCATTAATTCAAAACATTAAGGATGATGAGTAAATATAAATCTATCAGTGGATGTATTTGAAGGTAATATTATTAGAAAATGTTTTTCCTCATGAATAATGATTGGATAGGTAAAGACAGTTCTTGAGTCTAAGACAAAAAGAGTAGGAAATAGTTTCTAATTATAAATCAAAATTTACAAGTTTAAAAAGGAAATTTGTGGACTATATAAATAATCCAAAGGGAAATATTAATCATTTTCTAAATGGGAAAATTCCAATATTCATAAGGGTAATAGTATATCAAACATTATAATCATATGAGAACATAGTATCATGTTTTATCAATATAGGGAAAGAATTATCCATGTCTTATGGATTGAAAGAGATGCAGTAGAAGAATAGGACGACAAAGAAAAAAATAGATGAAATTGAGAATGAAAAGAAGGATTTATAACATGTGTTTCTTATGGAAGAAAACAACTTGGTACTTGATTAAAAGGAAAATGAGTTTTCTTCAAGTGTAAAGAAAAAGACCACCATTCTTGTGATTTCAATGGCAATAAAGAATATTCTATTGTGCAATGATACCATTGTAAGGATATGGGACACTGTACAAATTAAGGCCCTAATAGTCAAGTTAAAATACTTCTAAAGGGGTTAAGGGGTAATGTTCCATATAATTCTATTACTAAAAACAAAGTGGAATGAATAATGTGATAGTGTATTTGGATCCAGTAAATATGTTTCAAAATAATTTTATTAATGTAATTATCAAAACATATAAGTATTACACTTTATAATTTTTCATTAATGATTTGAAATTATATGTTGAATGGTACTAATGACCAAGAAAAATGATTTAGTGGCATGTTTAACTTCATTGAAAACACATTATTGATGGAAAGATAACAATTAATATGATTCTAATGTTGAGAAAATGATGTTGGGATAAAGAGATAATTGATATGGATAAATTAAATTGGATAATACTATCAACCTTGGAACTTATTAATGATAATTTCATTTTGTAAATTCAGTGACCTTATTTATAAATTTATGGATCATATCCTCTTAGAAGGTATATAATGATATTCATTTATGAAATGGTTCAATTTAAACTTTATATGAGGATTTATAGATTAATGTTTTACTTCACGGTATGGATATTCATGAAAATCGAATAACCTGTGATAAACATTTTGTCTTAATAATAACTAGATACCGAAGGGATAACTTATCAATATATTGTAAATAATGGGATCCACTAAAAGTGAATTTTAGTTATTTAGGAATAAAAAATTCATTTCTTTGAGTAAGTGATGAATTGGAAATTGTCCAATGAATAAACAAAGGATGAAATTGTGCTTATGAAATAAAAACATATCAAGTAAGTATATTTCCTTATCATAGATAATAAATAATTCCTCAAAATTAATAAAAGGATATTTGGAATTTTTTTCCTCAAATTACCTTCATATATTACCAATAAAATATAATTTTAAATCATCAAATATTTATGGTTTTGAGATTCTTGACTTTCTATTGATCATTCAATTTCTTATAATCAGTGACTTCTATCACTCTATATAATTATTTACGATTTTATTACATGTCCATGTTTTAATTTACCACCTATTTTTTCAAGTTGAAAACCTGGTTAGGTTTTATTATATATGACTTTTTTACTTCCTTTTACCTCTTATTAAGTGTATGTTTTATTAACCATTTTTTGGTGTGGGTTTTTCAACAATGGTATTTCCAAATTTCACTAACTTGATTACTAAGATCAAGCTTAACTTTTTAGTATATAATTTATTTAAGGTGGGGAGAATGTAACACCCTAATATTTTAAAAGAAGAATATTTTTTGATATCTTTCCTAACTCACAAAACTAATCTTAAGAGAAAATATTAAACTTGATACCTTAGGAAATATATTTTTTTAAATAAATTTAATCTTTTCGATAGATTGTAGAACATGCAACCCCGAGTTAAAAATGAATCATAAAATAGTATACCATTTTAACCTAGATGTTATGTTGGTAGGTATGAATAGTACTAACTAAACTATGAAAATTAGGGTTTTATATTGATTATAAATAAAATAAAAATCATTTCAAATAAAAAGGAATGTTTTTTTTAAAAACTATACTTTTTTTAAAAAGACGGTTTACTCGCTCTTTGCACGCATAATTTAAAATTAATTTTTACTAGATTTATAAAATTTATTTGAAAAAATAAAAATTATTTTTGAAACTAGAATATCAAAAATATATTAGGTTATATTTTTTTATATTTCTACAATGTTTCATTTTTGATGAATAGTGAAAAATATTTAATTTTTATTGAAATAAACCTTTCCATTTAAATTATTTACAGAGTTAAATTATTTTTTGAATTAGTTTTAAATAAAAATTATTTAAATTATATATATATTAATCCAATTTAAGTCACTTTAATCATTTTATTATTACATTTTGATATAAAAACATTGTAAACTTATGAACATTTTCTCTTTCAAAACCCACTTTCTCATTACGTCTTTGAGATTAATTTTAAATTAAAATTTTACAATTATGTGGATGGATTTTGGAAAAAAGGATTCAATTTTTGTAATCAAAATAATTTATATTATATAATAAGGTCAAATTAATTTTTGAAAAAAAAAAGAATAGTGAAAACAATCTAAATTAATTTCCACAGTTACGGTAAAAATAGATTTACTAGGGGTTAAACTAAAAAGATAAGGGTTCCATTGACCTAGAAACTTGTATAAAATCTATTTTATGGAAATATTTAGACCCTATAATGTATATTTATAGATAATACTACATTTTTTACCCTTTTGGCATGTTAAAAACATAGGTACGCATTTTTATTTCCAAAAATTACAAGTGTTCCACTCACCTCCCTTATAAAAGGCATCCCCCTCTTCACTCTTATTAACACCTTCACACCATTTTTGTAAAATAAATGATCAAATAACTTACCAAAAACCCTGAACTCATCCTAGAATCATTATTTTAGGCATAAGGCTTTCCTTGGAAGGCTTTGGTGGTAATCTAAGGAGTTTACCTGAAGAAGAGGTAGCGTTCTTCAATGAGCATTTTATTTTATTTCTTCCTCTACCTAACTAAATAATTATTAAGATATGATGATGCAATAAAATAATTATATTTCATATACTTATATGAATTTATAATAATTTAATTACCTACAAACCTTCCCACTTCCATCAAATGGGTTACAAAATCATCATTCTTGTGTCTGGAGGACTACCGCCTTGTGAACCTATGCCATTCATTTTTTCCATTACCACATCTCACAGTTGGGTATTATGATGTATATTAATTATATATATGATAATTTTAATATAATTATACCTCTATAGTAATTATATCTTATATAACTTTTAAATTTCCATTTTGTAGGGGATACAATCACGTCGCTTGTGTATACGGTGGACTAACACCTCGTGAAGCGTTGTGATTCATATTTCACTAATGTTTCAAATGTAAGGTGATAAAGATAAAGTTAATTATTATATGTGATATAAAAGAAATTATAATGATATTAATGACAAATCTGTTATTCTTAAAAGATAATATATCATATTATTTCTTATTCTAAAAAATGATAACACTCTTTGTGTACGTGTGGACTACTGCTTTCACGAAGTGATGTGAATCTATTTTCATCGCCAAAACACATGGATGATATATAAGTATTTTTAAATAAAAAATATGAATATAAGATATTATGATCAGTACATAAAGAAAAAATATTACTTACTTTATTACCATAATGATCATTGCAAATTGAAAAACGTCACTCAAACGTTTGTACAGCCTACGATCTCCATGATCATAACATTCTTCATTTCAAAAAACCATATCTCATGTTTGGTTTTGAAAGAATAATTAATTTATAAATATAGTAATTATTTCATTATTAATATTTTTTATATGTTTATATAATGACATTTTTGACCATAGTCAACCTACCAAAGTCATTTTGGACAAATAAGCCAAATATCATGGAATCATCTGATATAAACTTAATTAATTATGAAATAAAATATAACATGAAAATAAGTAAAATAGAAGGAATAATAAACTTGAAAATTTTTATTAAGAAATTAAATAATTAACATAAGTTTTTTATTTAGGAATATATAGAATGTATGTGAGGAGTTAGACTAAAGTAAGAGTTTCTCTTCTCACTTTTAATTCCATAAGACACGCACCATATTCACCAATTATATCTTTTTTATGGTGTATATACTACCATTTTGTGTTATACACCATGAATTAATTTATATTAATGGTATTTAATGTTTCATTTAAAGTTATTTGTTTCATTTTTCTTATTATACAAAAGTTACCAAAGTGGTAAGGGTTTATTTCATAATATCATCATTTTCTGGATTGTTTTTGTTTAAGTGTCCCTTGGGGGAATTATTTGATATATCTATCTTAAAATAAATCTATTTTCTTCTTATATTATTATTAATAAACTTTTTTATGTAATAGTACCATTTTTCACTATTTTTCACTTTAATTGATTGAGAAAATGTTTTAAGTAAATCTGAATTTTTTCTCTCTTTAGTCAGAAATATTTTTTCATTAAAACCCATGTTCTCTATATTTTTTTCAAAAATGTTATTAACTTTTTAAAAATAAACTATAAAATAATTTTTTAATCATTTTAACATTTTACATAATTTTTTTAAAGGAATAATCATGATTTTTTCAAAACAATTCCAAGTTAGATTTTTCCAAAAAGATAATATGAATATTTTTTTGACGTATACGAAATGTACAGAATTTCATTCCCTCATAAACACTCAATATTTTAAATATTACATTATAATTTACATTTTTTATTTTCAAATAAATGTTTTCTTAAAATATTTTGTGAACTTTTAGTTTAAAATTTTTATTTTCTAATTGAAAATGATATTTTTATCAAGAATTTTTTTAAATATATTTTTTATGATATTTCTATTCTTAAATGTCATCGACCTTTTAATGTACTTGTATACTATAAGTGTTATTTTATATTGATATCATACTTATTTTTTTTCTTTGGATGATTTATGATGAGTTTAATTGGGGATTTATATTCTAACGAGCCTATACCCAAGTGGTAAAGGCCTCTACATGGCATCCAAAAGACCGAAGATCAAATCTAGGTAGGAGAGAAATCCTGAGTTACAGTAGAAGAACTATAACAGTGCAAGAACTATAGTAGTGGTAAAACTATAGTTGTTGAAAATACTATAGAGGTTCTGTAGAGGTGGTGGTACTATAGTGGGTACTGTATAAGGCTTGGTACTATAGTTATATTATTCACCGAAGTGACCTTTAGGCTACAAAATGGGATTTCACTCCCCAAGCCTTCATGCCATGTTCATAGTCCACTTATCATTGGCCCTTCATTCTATGTAATGGGTCTCCCTCTACCTATATTGAATGAGTTATTTGTTTTAATAATAAAATGATTCTTTAGTCCCAACTTAAATTGAGGATGTATAATTTTATTTTCGTTTATCATTTTACCCTAAATAGTTTATTATTAGGTTTATTGATTGGAGTATGTATTAATATCTCATTATATAGATTTTCAATAAGTATATTTGTATTGATTATTAATCACCCCTTAAATATGATGAATGAATTTGACTTTATAAGTGATAGGTGGGACCGACTATAGACCCTTAATGCATCAGTGGGTCTCATGAGACAAACTAGATATGGTTTTGGCTGAGGGATTACCCATTTATATAGATGTATTTCCACAAGAATCAATGGTATTATATGTGTTTGAACAAGCCTCAATAGTATTATATGTCTTGGTAAAACACTCGATGGTATGTTTTAAATGTCCAACATTTTGAATCCCATCATTATGAATTCAGTTATTGATATTCCATGTGATTATTTGATTAGTTTTAGTAGTCAAAGTTATGTTTTGAAGCTCATGTGATTCTTTATATGGAATCATTTGATCATCATTTATTCCTACCGTATTATGATAAATTTATTGATTAAATGGAATTTTTTTCAGTTATTTACCTTTGCATATTGAATTTTTCTTATTTATTCATAACTTATGTTGTAAGTTTACCCTTACAGATCATCTGAGGTCACCCATTTTTTATGTTTTATTTTCCACATGATTCCAGGAAGTGTTTTATGTTGGATATGAATAGATAATCTAAGCGTAATATTAAAATTATCAAATAAAATTATTTTTTTATTTAATGTTTAAAATGTAATGTAAATCTCAATAATGAATCTAGTTTACAAGTATTTTCAAACTATTTGGTCCTTCAATATGTGATTCCTTATATTTTTTTCCAATGTAATAAAAAATACACCATCTTCGAGCTACTAGGGTTGAGTTTCTTTATTTATTATTTTTCAAGTATTATTAAAATTTCCCTCTTTTTGGTACTGAAAAATACCAAAATATATTTTTTATGAAAAGTTATCCTTATTTCAAATTTGTTGTCAAGAATATTGTTTCTCTATATTTATGTTCTTAAAAATTGTTTTATAGATATTAATATATTCAATAAAATGTTTTATAAAGTTATTTTATACTACGTTTAACTTTATTTAAAAATTTATAAATTAAATATTTTCAAATGTTTTCTATATGACTCACTTTTAAATTTTTACCAAATTGTGAAAAGAATGTGTTATTTTTAAAATATATATTATGAAAAGTTTTCTTATCATCATGTCATTTATTAATAATTATGTTCCCTTTATCTATTTCAAAGGTCTTAAAATGACAAAATTATTCATATATGGGTTTTTAGCCCAACCCAAGTGTATATAAGTGGTTAGCCAAAGTCTAAGGGTATACAGGTTGTTATCCTGAGAACAATAAGGTACATTAGTGGAAAACAAAATCCTATTACATGATGAATGTCTTGGTGAATATCCTTAACATATGATTTATTTTCTTATATATATTCCAAAAACTTATATCTTTTTCTTATGATATGCACTCATGGATCAGGATAGATTGTTGATGATTCCACACTCTTATGAATCATTCAATTTATTCTAACAAATATTTATTCCATGACTCATTATTTATAGTCTATTACTTATTATGTTTGTTTTTATAAGTTATGATCATTTTCTCAAACTCTTATGATTATCTTATGCTCACTTATGATCATAAATTGATATCCCCTACTTTTACCCTTACTGGTAACCTGAGTTCACACTTTCTTATATTCTCATTCCACTATATTATAAAGAATTATAATACATAAGATATTTCTATAAGTTTATGATTTGTAGATAATTTTTTAGGAAATGTGGTTTTCTTCCAATGGAATAATAAAATTTGTGTATAATTGGGGAAATTCTCATTTTTTAGAAATAGATGGGTCCTTTTATATAAAATGGCCTTCTAAAATTATCTAAAATTCTAAACATAAATTTTATTAATAATGTAAGTGATTTAATTATGGTTATTGATATTGAATTTATGGATAGTTATTATTGGGATAATTTAGTTGGTATCATTGAATGTATGTAAGGAATATTTTTCTAGCACCAGATCTAGGTGTAAAAGGTCTGGTTCATTATAACTCATATCATTGTAGGGTTTAGATGAATTTATAGGTTAAGAAGTTATCCAATGTGGGTAATTTAATAGTTAACTATTTCATTTTGAGTTGATAATTTTAAGGATAGTTATAAATTTAAAGTAATTGATATACTTTTTTGGTTTTATGTTATTGGATTTCAATGTGACTATTAAAATTATAGTATATTTATATTGGGTTTTGATATATCCATGAGTTATATGAAACCCTTAGGTTTAACATGTGATTTATTGTGAAGTTATTTAGTAAAAAAAATATTTGGGCATAAGTTGAAAGAAAAAAATAACCTTTAAGGTTAAGACATTAATTGATGATAAGGTAACTATGGTAAATGTGGTTAATGTTGTTATATATTTTGGAAATATATGTTTATATAAACATTGGATTGAAATTTGATATAGAGACTAATTTATTAAAGATGTCTTTTAATAAGTTCACTATATTGGGAATATTATATGATTATGGTAAATATAATGTTATTGGCCAAGATGGGATTTTAATTTAGGAATAAAGGTTGTGTGAACTTTCAGAATCATGTATGATTTTTTGTAGTTTTGTGGTGATTTTGGTTATTTAGGGAAAATATTTGAATATTTTAGGAGAATATAACTAGTGTATATATATTTTAATTATGTGACCTTATTAGTGTTTAATTTTATTTGGGTATAGATTTTATGTTCATCATAGAACAATATGTGATCCAATCATTCCATTTTTTGGTTTTTAATATGGTCATACATATTATGAAATATATTTAAGGTTAATTATTTATATAATGATTTAAGTTCAACAAAAGGATTTTATTGTTGAGGTTTTGAAGATTAATATATTATTTCTCCATATAAATGTTTTTTTTCAAATTATCTTAACTTATTATCACCATTTTAGTTTTTGTGAATATCTAGAGATAAGAGGAATAACATTTCATAATTTTTTGGATCATATGATCTATTAAAAGTTAATTTTAGTTCCTTAAGAATGAAAAAATCACTATGTTTATTTATTATATGAAAGGAAGCATAAGTGGAAAACTTCTTGAAACACAACCCGTTGGTGAAATTATAGAAATAAATAAAATAAATATTTTTTATAATATTCTCAATCACAATGGTAAAATAATTCTCAAACTCAAACAAGTGGAAGACAAATATTTTCATTCTTATGTTTAAAATATCTCTTATCTATCAATGTATGCATTCAAAAACAAATTCAATGGTTTTAGTCTTCTTAGGATAAATTCATGGTTAAAGAAATATTTAATAAATGATAAGTTTTATAGACTTAAAATATAAGTTAAAGTCCTTTCTAAATGTAAATTTAATATATGTGGAATAAAAGGAATTTATTTCCAACCATGTATATTTATCATTCCCTCATTTTAATTTATTTTTATTATCTTAAAATTTTTATTAATAAAACAAGAGAAACAATTGTAAGGAAAAAATTATTTAAGGGGGTATAAAATGAAACATTGATATTTTATAATATTTTCTATTTTATAACATTATGTGTTTGATAACTTATGATTCAACAAACCACAATTTTAAATGAATTGTGATATACTATAGAAATATTTATATTTAAATACGAGTTTAATAACATAGTTGTCATATTACAAGGTATGGATCTGTGTAGCCACGTTATGAAATATATATAAAAAAAATTTCCAAATAAAATTTTATTGACGTGTTCATAAAAAATAAATGCTCAATTTTGGATAATAAGAATGAAATAAAACAAGGTGAAGAAAAATTAAATTTTATAAGGGTCATTTTTCTATTACATCGGTTTTGGTCTATATGTTTTATTTTAAGTTAAAAGTTAAATTATAATTTTTTTAAATTTAATTTGTTAAAAATTATTCATTTTATATTTCATCTTATAAAAATTATAATAGAGTGATTTTGTTTTGGGATTTTTAAAAAATGGCCGATTTTTTTGTGAATAGTGAAAATACCATTTTCATGAATACTATAACATATATGAAATTTTTTTGATATAATAACGAAATAAAAATATATTAAAACATTGATTAAAAAATATAATTATTTAAATGGTAAAATAAATAATTTAATGATATTGTGTTGAATTTGGAAACCCATGTGTGACTTTTAAGAATATAAGTTATACTTTATTCTACTAAAAATCTATTTTCAATTATTTACATTTAATGAGTTAGTCAAATTATTCCATTGTATTTTATAATGGACATAATTAAAAATAAACATCAACATTTTTAATCATTATATACAATTTTTTATACAGATATTTTCATTTTTAGTTATAATGAATTGTAACAATGATAAAAGTTTATCACAAAGGTAAATAATTAAACGAGTTAAATAGATTTAAAATTTTGGAATAAGGTCTTAAAATATATAAAACAATTGATTTATTTTATTATATTAGGGAATTGTTTTCATAATCCTCTTATCTTCTAAAATATAGAATTTAATTTCCATTTTCCATTGATAATGACCTTTATATTATTTTAATTAAGGAATCAGTATAAAATGCCACTATATTTATTTTAATAACTATAATATGTTTTCATAAGAATAAAATGTTGTTATTAATGGTTAGAAATATATATTTTGAATATGAATTAATTAATTTTAATATAGTAATTTATTTGTAATTTTTTTCAATGGTATATTTACCTAAAACATTTACACATCATTGATATAGTGCTTGTAAAAATAGTTAAAATGTAAAAGTCAAAAAGATTTAGAACATTAAAAGTGATGTTTTTTATAAGATAACGTATTTAATTGTTTTTATGTATCAAAATTAAATTTAGGTAATATTTTAAAAATCCAAATTCAAACTCCATGGAAATATTAACTTTTGTAATGATAAATTATGTGAATAGTTCAGACAATTACTTTAAAGTAATTTTATATTAAACAATATTTAATTAATTGATTACAAATTTATAAATTTTTTTATATTTTATCAAGTTAGTGTTAAATGTTCTATAATATCTAATTTTTTTTAATTTATGATCCTATTGACCTCTTTGAATGACATTAAGGACCCCTAAGGACCATACATTTTGGAAAATGCTGTCAAATTTTTCCTATAAAATGGGCTTAATCTAATAACTTATATGAAGAATGTTAGTTTTGTTTTATCTCAAAAAACAATTCAAAGAAATATAAACACTTCCCATACCACATTCCCAATCCCCTGGTGTGACAATAAACCTCTCCTCTAGAGGACTAGAGTTCAATCAAAAGAAGGATATATAAAAAAGAGGTAATTGTGTTTATCAATCTATTTTAAGTTTATTTCTTCTAAACATACATAAAATAGTCTATAAACATCTTAAAATAATATAATAATTTCTATTTCTATACATAAGTTATTTTTATTAATGATTGAACTACTTTCTATCTCCGTTAAATCTAATGTAAAATGAAAACATCTCTTATGTGTATGTAAGAACTACCATCTTCTTGAATTGATGCATTTTATTATTCATCAACAAATCTAAAGAGTGATTATAATGATAGTTTTAATTGATATATATTATATTTGTTAAATAATTTTTATTATTTATATATAAATTATTATCTACCATCTTACCCTCTCATCCAATGAAAATGATAACATCGCTTGTGTGTATGTGCAGACTACCACCTCCATGAAGTGATGTGAATCGTTTTTCATTTATCATGTAAATTAATGGTTATATAAAGATATTTAAAGAATATATTTTTTATATAAATTATATTTATTATTCAAGAAAAATAAATTATTTTTTACCTATAATTCATTCTGTTCATTGTAAATTGAAAACATCACTCGTGCATACATACAGAATACCGTCTCTGTGAAGTGATGTAATTCATTTTTCATCACCAACATACATGGATTATTATTAAATTTTATGTAATAAATATATATGTTATTTATTAAATGATTATTATTTTAAAAACATGACCCTCATAAAATGATTTCAACCATCAAACAGAAACATGCATGGAAAATAAAACAGTCAACACCCAAAAATTGATTTTAACGAAGAATTGTTAAAAAATGGAGTGATTAGAAATTATAAAGGGAATTTATATATAATGATAAGTATGAATAATTTTTTTTTAGTTGAATCATAATTATAAATTTATTATACAGGATGTTTGAAATTCTACAAGAAATTCAATACTTGATGTAAGGGGATTGTCTCACATTTCCTTCTTTGAGACATGTTTTGTATTATGCACCTATTTTTGTTTATATGGTGTATATTCTGAATATACAAAGTATTGTATAATTAATATATCTTTATTAATGGTATTTAAATTTTAATTTCATGTTTTATCTTTAAAATATGTTTTTAATCAAATTTTATAAATTCCATAAGGGTTTCTCGTCACACTTTAATCTCTTTGAGACATTTTTCATATTTACCACTTTTTTTATATTGTGTGGTGTATATACTACCTATGAATGCATTTAATGATTATTTTAATGATAATTATTGGGATATTTAAATCCATTTAAGTCTATCACTTTTATGAGGTTTTTTTGTGAGATTTTCCAATCTATATGGGGTTATGTTACAATCTCATTTTTTAAGACTATTTATGTTAAATTTTCAATGACTGAAGTTATATAATAATTACCTTTTGAACCACATAAAGTTTATTATGCTATGGTTATTTCAAAAAAAAATTATAATTATTATTTCTATTCTCTTTATTACTCAAAAATACTGAATTAATGTTTTTAAGAAAAGCTGGCCTTATTTATCCATTTCAATCTAAAATATTTTCCCTCCATATCTATGTTCTTAAAAATAGTTTTATGGACGTTTTTATCTTCAACATAATATTTTATAAAATTATTTTCTCTTATTTCTAAATTTCTTTAAAATTATTAAAAGTAATATTTTCAAATGTTTTACGTGTTACTCACTTTTGAATTTTTAAAAAAGTGTGAAAATAATGCTTTATTTTTACTATATATGAACCAAATTGATTTTATTTCATTTGTTAATTTCTTAATAATTAATCTTGATGTATATATTTTTATAATCCTTTAAAAATAAATTATTTTTCCCATATTTTTTGTGAATTTTATTATTTAAAAGTAACCAAAGGAAAAGGGATATTTTTTATTTATTTTTAAGCATATTTTAAATGATTTAATAAAATTTATTTTTCATCTATGTAAAAATACTTTTAGGTTTTCTATTCTTCTTTGGGGTTAAGATATTACGATACCATCAAATTTTCTAGTCTAGATAAATTATGACAATTTTGTTATAATGATTTTTTATTAAACCTGTTTATATTCATAGGATAATTAAGCAATGCTGAAAGTATAATATTTTATGAAAATTATAATGAAACCATTTTCTTTGTGATGGGTTGATTAAGATATGATAGAATGAATCATGTTTTTATGATCAAGTGGAACAATTAAATATGGATTTATTTTTGTGATGGGTGGGACCATAATTATATAGGACTCCAATTCATTGGGTAATATTTTAAATTTCATGTTCTCAAAGGAAATATGAGAGGTTATCTGAAGCCAAGCGGTTAAAAAAGGTTTTTATAATCCCAATAGGGAATATAAAAAATTATACTAATCCAAAAAGGGTATAAAGTTGTTTTTCCCAAGCCTAAGAGTACATGGGTATGCAGCCCAATCCCAATAAGGTACATGGGTGGTTAAACAAAGACTATTTTGTAATGAATTACTTAATGGGTAGCCTTGAAACATGATTTATATTCTTATATGTATTCTAAAAACATATATCGTTAATTATGATATGATCTAAGGGATCATCATTGATTATTGATGATTCCAGACTATTATGACTCATATCTTTTATTATGGAAAATTATTATTCCACGAATCATGATTTATGGTGTTTGACTTTCTAGGTATGTTTTTATAAGTTATGATCATGTTCTCATACTCTTATACTTATATTATTCTCAGTTAGGATAATATATTGATATATTCTATGCTTACCCTTGATGATCACATCTGCTCAACCTTTCTTATATTTCCGTTTCCCTATGTTATGAATAATGATAATATATAAGATATATCGAGAAAGATATTATGTCTAAATAATGTTTTGGGAGACGTTGATGCATTCTTTTTAAATATAAAAATAAAAATTCCTGTTTTATGATAAGGATTTTTAATTTTTTTACGTAACTAGATTTTCTAAATTCTCTAAAAATCTTAACATAAAAGTTCATGGGTATGTAAGTGACCAAATATTAGTTATTTATATTGTATATATAAATAGGTAAAATTAGTTCTTTTTCATTATTATAAAAAAGTATTTAAATAAAATGTTATAACACTAGATCCATGTGTACAAATCTAGGGAATAACTATTGGTGTAAAATCCAGTATGTAAAGAATATGTTTTTAGCACTAGATCCAGATGTATGGGTCTGGGGTATCATAATAACACTGGTCAAATTCTTCTATTTCTTCAACACTATATGTTTATGATGGATCCTATAAATTCTCTATAAATTGCTTAGTGATAAACCTCACAAAGTCTTGAATGGAATCTATCTTTTAAACATATCCATTTCATAAATATTTTTTTGATTTGAGATATTTGAACTCGAATATTTTTTAGCAATTAAATTTTGATTTAAAAACTTTGATCACATCAATGATCTCAATGATATACATTACTAAATACTCAAATAATCAATGATTAAACTCTTCTATGATCTTCCTGAAATTGTAGCTTGTATAAAAAAATTCCCTTTAGGAATTTCACATCATTATAATTTTATCTCAAAATAATCACAATTAATTTGGCTTGATGTGAATGTAAAGTCCCTAAACCTATTATATTTAATGAACATATATATAACATAGTCAACTAATTTTAGTTATTCCTTCACCACTCCCCTAATTCAAATTTCTATAGCGTTTAGTCATTTGAACATTCACTGACTTGATTCTCATGATTTCAGTGTCCAGTATCCATTAATTTTTAACTATTAAAACATTGTCTTACAGTCTATTCTTCTGACCAACTCAACTTACAATCATCTCACCTTCAAAAACCAAATATCCATTTATTATTTTATTACTTTTTATCATCATATTCTAATATTCTTATAGAAAATAACTTTTTTTATCTTCTAATGAATCAGAATTTGGTACTCATTCTACTTCTGATTAGTTCATATTCAGATCATCTCAAATTTTTTTATACTTCATTTCTCTAAAATTTATAATTATTGATTCTCAGCAAATAATTTCATGAACCTCCAAATTTTAATCCCCATATGTGATTAAATGATTTGTGTATCCTCCAACATGAGTAATATACTTATGAGGATAACCACAACATTAATATCCATACATGGATCCACTTACATGTGGACCCATTATGTAATTATACATATACTAATCACCACTCCTACATCGATGATAATTATATTGATGACTCTGACATGAATTCACTTATGTGTTTATATAAATTCCTGAACTAATTTAAAGTGTATTTTGTCATTTTTTTTATTTTTCTTTATCCATATGATCATCTGGTATTCTTCTACTTCTGGTAACCTCAGTTTTTGGGAACCACTTCTTTGGAAGTACATTATGTAATGTCCAATCAACTCATTTATTATTGCTTTAACTTAGATATTTAACCTTTTTATTTGGTACATTAATCTCCCCATATTATAGTTTCACTAACTTATGTGATCTCTACAACCTCTCATTTGATCATACATTCAAAATAATTGTTGTAGATAATGCTCCTTCCACCTCAAGTACTTTCCCTTTCACATTAAAAAAATTCTAAAAAATTTAGATGCTACAATCATTTGGATATCCACATCTATGAAACTTGCTTCTTTAACTTAATATTTATTTTCAATTTCCCCTTTAACCATTTTCATGTTTCATGAGTAATATTAAGATCTCCTCTAAAATTTAAAAAGGTTACTGGCTACTATTGAATATAAATTCCCTATGAATTCATCATTTAACCATCAACCACATTCACTACAATTTACTTACTTACTTATGATGACCAGATCATTTCATATTTAAAATAATTCAATTGGATATTATTTAGTGACTCTTATAATTAGTAGAACTATTATCTTCCTAAAATATATTATTAGATAAAATATAACACAAAATAATTTTGGAGTGTTATAATTTGATGAACATAAGAATCACCCTTATGTTCATTATTAATTTCCTTTTAATCTTAATATCATTAAAAACTATTAACAACCATAATTTCCAAAAAATAAAATATTTTATCATCACCATCTAAAGGGATCATCAGTTACACTTGAGGATCTCATGGTATTACACCTTTATAGTTTGCCAATTGTTCTATTATAATGACTATATTGACTGTTAAATAGTAAAAACTCAATTAGCATCATTAAGGTTAAAGTTGTGTTTTTTCACGTTACATGTGCTTATGTTGAAATTAATTTCTAACACCCATAGGATTTATATTTGATAAATTAGATTTAATATTTATAACTAATGGTTCATATTTATATAATAATTCTCACTCTAATTTTTTATTAAGGGATAAATTTCCAATGTTATAAAACTAGTTACTGTAGTGAAAACCCAAAAATAGTAAAAATAGGGATGCTTAGGAGTTCAGGAATGAAATGTTTGAAACATGTGTTTAATTATATTTTTCAAGTTTGGATCAACCATATAATCCCTATAGACCATTAATTATCATATTTGTATCCACTTTATCTAAGATCAACCCCCAATAGTGATTTTTTTTGACTATTTACAAGAATGCCTCACCTCTTTCACTATAAAAGGGCACTCACTCTCCCCAAATCTTAACATATATCAAGACATTTGGATTAATTAAAATCTTCAAAAATAACTTTAAAATTTTCCTCCGCTATTCCTATAATCTCTAATATGGAAAAAATCTATCTAATCAAGGATTTAGTGCAAACCAAAGGAGGATACCCAAAGAAGAGGTAACATTCATCAACGAGCATTTTTTTTATTTATTCCTCCACCCCTCCAATTATTATTATAAAATGATTATATGATAAAATTACAAACTAAAATATACTTATATCAAGTTATGTTATGGTTATGACCAAAAATAGTACACACTTATATCAAATATGTTATGAAATCTTCGTTCGTTTGTACGGTGGACTACCACCTCGTGAACTAACATCATTCATTTTTCCATTACCACATTTCAATGTCATGAATAGTGATGGATTTATAGTTTTATATGATATATATGAAATTTATGATGTTATTATTATTATTTAATTATTATGTCACACATAACATTCTCATATCTATTTTTTGGAAATACGATAACATCGCTCGTGTGTACGGCAGACTACCACCTCGTGAAGCGATGTGATTCATTCCCACTTTACATGGAATGTATTAATATTTGGGTTTAATAAAAAATGTGATATATATTACATAAATATGTTACTATAATGACAATATATATATATATATATCATTTACTTTTATTTCATTCAATATTATAAGAAAATGGATTTTGTGTTCATGCGTACGTACGACCTACCATCTCCATGAATAAAATATTTCATTTCCTATAATTAAAAAATTATATGGATTACTATAAATACATTTATAATAAAAATATATTAAAATTAAACATATTTTAAATTTTTAATATGATGAAACCATGATCTAAGTAAGAGGACCAAAAATAACAAGTCAAAACATATATGAAAAACAAAGTGGTTAATTCATAAAACATAACTTTAACATGGAATTGTTAATAAACGGGTAATAAAAGGGTCCTAAGAATATAATTTATGGTACGATATATATATAAGTATTATTACTTAATAAATTTATAGTAAACTTATATTTATTGTATAATAGGTTTGAGAGAGAATGACAGAAGTCAAGACTTAAGGTAAGGGAATTTCTAGTCTCACTTTTATTTCTAATAGACTTATTCCATATTCACAACTCATTTATTTTTTGCAGTGTATATAATACCAAATTAAATTATATATCATGAATACACATAATTTCAGGATAATTATTTTTTCCATTTATTTTATCATTTTATGAGGATTATGATTCAAATGTTACTCAAGCAGGAAGGGATTTCCATTCACTTTTATTTTCCTCTGATACACAAGTCATCTTCACCACATGTTTATTTTATGTGGTGTATATAATAACCATGAATGTTCATTATAATTTTTAAACATTAAATTATATGTATTTACATATCCATTTTTGGATATCTCTTTCATGGGGTTTATGGTTCAGAATTTAACCAATCGGTAAGAGATTTTTGTCGCAATATTATTTCTTGGAGATGTATGTTATGTTATGCACCTAAATTCTTTCAAAAGGTGTATATAAAACCCATTTGACATGTAACACCATGAATTTATTTATCCTAATGACGTGTTAAGTTTCATATTATCTTATTATGTCACGGTTCTCATGATTCATTGTTACCAAAGTGGTAAATATTTTTTGTTACTCTCTCATCCTTTTTCTGGATTGTTTATGATTAAGTCTCAAATATTGAAATATTATGATATAATTAAAAATTATTATCATTAATTTTATTCTTCTAGGGTTATTCATGATATCTTTAAGTAATTCTACCCTTTTACCCACTTTGGTATTTAGGATAATTAGTAATGATTTTATATAAATAAGACTTAATTTGTCACTTTGATCCAAATTTATTTTATTCCAAAACCATGTTTTCTAAAAAATGTTTTAAAAAAGTTTTTAAATGATCTCATAAGTTAATTTTCAAGGAATATTTTTTGAATTTTGTTTTATTTTTTAAAAGGTGTTTTAAATGATTTTTAAAGCTTCCTTTATACGTTACAAAGGATAGTTTCAAGGAAAATGACTTTGAAAATGTTTTGTGTTTTAAAAAGTGTTTTAAATTATTTTCAAAGTTTCCTTTATAATATTAAAATTTAATTTTAAAATAAAATAGTTTCAATAATTTTTTATGTTTAAAAAGTGTTTTTAATTGTTTTTAAAGATTCCTTTATAAGTTTTTCAGTTTTTTTAAAGAAAAAACATTTCAAAATGACTTATTTTTTAGAAAGAACTTTTTTCAAAGAATAATGGATATTTTCCTAAAGAAACATTTTAAATAATTTTTAAATATTTCTCTATAAGTTTTAAATGGTGTTTTCTATGAAACTAATTTTGATAATGTTTCATTTTTTAAAATATTATTTTTAATGAATGGTTGTTTTCCTTAAGAGATATTTCAAATGATCACTCAAAACCCTACTCCATCTAAGATGACATACTTTAATATAATTTACTACTTACTAGGTTTATAAATTAAGGAAACCATTCTTATTATTTCTCTGAATGGTTTATGGTTATAATGAAAATATGTTTATGAAACCTATTTCTCTTCCATGATTTATACAATAAAAGAACTGTTATGAAACCCTATACTTTTCTGAGGTTATATTATGATTAAATGATGAGATTATTATGAATTGTATCTCTTCTATATAGGTTATGATATGATAAAATGTTTATGAAACCCATTTCATTCTTGGTTTATGATATGATGAATGTTTTATGATTTTTTGGAACACATAAATATGGTTTTTCATAATGTGATATGTGGGATATATATCTCCCAACAATGAATTGGGTAAAGATAAATTATATATAAGCTAAGAAGGTACACAGATGGTCAACCCAAGCCCAAAAAGAAGGGGTATATGGGTGGTTATCTCAATCCCAAAAAATTAGGGTACACAGGTGGTTAGCCAAAGCCGACAATAGGAACATAGGTGGTTTTCCCGAGCCTAACACTTTATGAATTTATTTTTGGGTATCCTTGACATAGGATTTTCTATAAATATGTGGATACGGAAAAACTATGTTTTATGACAATTTTATTCTCTCATGGCTCATGTTATTTGATTATTTTATTATTCATGTCTTATGAACTTCCCATCACTATTCCATGACTCCAGATTATAATCTTTGATATGAAGTGTATGGTTTTAAAATTTTATGATCAATTTATCATTGAATTAATTTTATGTTATTATTATGTATCTTCCTTGTTTACCCATACTAAGCTTGTGATATCACCCTTTCTTATGGTTCTTTTACCCAGGTTATAAATAAATTTTTTATAAAGGTATGTCTATAAAGAGTACCAAATGAGAAGATCTTCGGGAGAAACATTTAAAATCTTTCCCCATATTAGAAAATTATATTCCATGTTTCCAAAACAACTAAACTATTATGGTCCTCTAATTTTTTTTGTATGTGTGTAATGTATGGAATATTAATATATGAGATGTAATATCCACGAATGAGAATCAGGGGTCTCTATAAGGGTCATCGTGTTTTATATAAGGGTACTTTGATATTTGAGGGATGAAAAATGGTAAATTACAAGATATGTAAGGGTTACCTTTTGATATGTAACGTTAATCTAATAAAAAAGATTAAATTTTGAGACCAAGGAAAGTATCATGTTATAACACTTGGGATATATTATAAAAGTATCTCAAGTGGTAAGGTTATGTTGTAGTAGATGCCTATATTATGGTGGGTCATCAAGAGGTAGAATAATTGGGATGATCAAGGTGGTTTTATGTGACTTGGATGAAAATATCACACCACAATCTAGACCTAGGAAGTAGGGTTGAGTTTTTGGTTCTATCCGTGAAGGTTTTTCCATGTCCTAGCCTAAAGGGACATGTTATGAGGGGTTTCTTGAAAATTCACTATGTCATGAGCCTTATGGGTCAAAACATATAATGTATGTTGTCTAGTTTAAAAAAAAGTTAAATATGGTATTTTATTCCTTTACAAGTAAACCCTCTCCCAAGATTTATCCACCTAATAGTTATACAAATAGGAGGAGTTTTAACTCCTCCTTCATCATATTCTCTCTTCCCACATCCTTGATATGTGTCAATAAAAGGAGGTTTTCCCTATCATTTAATTTATGGGTTTCTTTTTATTCTATAATTATTTTTATTCATGGTTTTTCATTGAACTTGTTGTCTCCAAGATAGGGTTGGATCTATAATTCCACCTAGACAATGTGAAATTATACAGTTATGATAGGTATTTTTTGTGTTTTGACTAGAAAAGTTCCCTTGACGATATTCATATTAGGTTTTTTATGGATTTAGTGAGGTATTATATTGGTTTGATTTATTCATGGATTTTCATTAGTCTTGAGTAAATTGATGGATGTTTTAAAATGTGAATTTGGGTTATTTTGTACTTGAGGTATGGGTGGATACGGTGGGCATTACACACCCCATTTCTCATGGTTAAAGTAATGAAATATCTCCTAATGAGTTATTTTTGTATTATACCATATGTATTAAGTCTGTAATTAATATAGGCAATGTTTTACTTAATTATAATTTGTTTTAAATTGTTTATAATGGTTATTAGTGGATCTTGGGATTTTTTTGGTTGAATGATGGATAATAGATCGGGATTGATTTTGGTTGATGTTGATGGTCATGTTTCAATTAAGTAAATAAATATGAATGGGGAAGGAGGTCCCTAAGTTATCCTTATGTTCAAATATCTTTTTCTATATTTATATTATGTTTCTTCATGATGAACTAATGTGAACATGAAATAAAATCTTAAGTAAATTGTATGTTTCATTATTTCATGTGGTAATTATCTTTTTTGGATCATAAGTGATCTATTGATAAAATTAAAGACTAAACCATTAGCTACCAATGGAGGCATGCCTTGAAAAAAATTAAGTGGGGGATGTGACAAGAAACTGGAGAGGTTCTTGAAGTGAAAGTATGACCTAATAGGATGGACATATATTCCCTAGGATAATCCATAATATGGTATTGTGTGGTGAGTGGGGGTACTATAGTAGTGGCTCTTAGTGAATATGGGATTGGTGATTGGTTTACTGTGCAACCAAATTAATTGATTCCTATTCATGTGATTAGGTTGGGTGAGTGACAACCTTTTAGAAACTAAAATTATATATTGGAATTGATATCCACTTAGAATAATGATAACCTATGAAAGATATATTACTCAGATATTTTTAAATTATACAGTGAGTTCTGTATCTCATACTTAATTTCAATGTTTGGTATATGTATGTGAAAAGGTTTTGAGGAGGGTAATTATTCCACCTTAGGTGATAATATATGTGAAAATTTCATGGGGTGGTGTGTTTTACCCCCTGTGTGTGTGAGATATTTGGTTCCTTTGATGGGTATTATTCTCCCTTAGAGATGATATATAAGATATTTTTATGATTAGGGGTGTTATTACCCCAGGAGTGATTATATATGTGAAAATTTCCTAGATAAGGTTGTTATACCTCTTTGGGTGTTGATAATTTTAGATGCTTTTGGGAAAGGGAGTTATTCCCTCTGGGTGTATATATATGTTTGCTTGTGTGTGTGTGTGATACGGTTCTATGGTAATGAATTATTCCCCTAAGTGGAGATATTTAGAAGATAGTTCCAATGTGGGTTGTTATTCCTCATCTATGTTTGTGTGTGTGTGATGGTTCTAGGGAGGTGTGATTTTTCCCCTTGGTGATGATATTCTTAAGATGGTTCTTGGGTGAGACACTATTCACCTTAGGTGATGATATGTATTTAAGATGTTAAGAGACATCCAACATTATCCAAATCATGTATGGTTTATATTAGGTTTCACTATGGAACTTGAGAATCAAGGGTGGTTTATTTATTTAGGATTTTAGATTTATTTTTATGTCACATTAGCATGAAATTTGGTAATATTAGATAAGGGAAATAGTTTATGGAATCCTTTTGAGTTATACTCACATCCTTTTTGGTCGACCCTGGTACATTGGTACTCGAGAAGACCTCTTGATCATAGATACTGGTAGGGAATTTGATGGGTGAAAGATAGTTGTGAAGGATATCTTGGATGGATTCTAGAGGTGAGATTGGGTTGGGACTTGATTCTAGGTTTTGGTTTATTTTATTTACTTTTAGTTGGAGTTATGTATGATCTTCCCATTTCATATTTTCATATATTCAACCAAAATCATGTAAAAACTTGGATGGTTTATTCTGTGATATTGTGTGGTACATTTTGATCTTTTTTTAATATATGGTTATGATGTTTTAGTTCATTTTATTGAATATTTTGATGACTTCTATTAGTTATCATTAAGTTGTTTTATTTTATTCTTTTATATATTTTTATGATTGGTTGTATGTTATTTTATCTATTTTTATACTATTATATGAGGGTATAGTCTTATTATGGTAACACCAAAGTCCCACCCTGTAAGTCATTATTCTTTGGCTTTTGGTATGGTGGTTTTGGGGTCAGGTGGTGCTTGGATTCAGTTATTTTTGAGTGATATGGGTTGGCATGTTAAAAATAGATTTCCAATTGGTGCCACCAAAGTTTTGAAAGGCACATTGAGGTATTTTAATAACTTATTTTTATTAATAATTAATTAATTTTGAGATATAAATTAAGAGGGGGAGATTCATTTGACCAATGATGAAACAACCCCCACCTCCCTCTCTTGTCTTCTATCTTCTAAAGGATATTTTAACTATCTGGACTTTGTTCTTTGTACCATATATCACATGGAGTTTCCATAGGTAATACTCAAATCACTTTATCTATTATTTTTGGTTTTATCTCTATTATAGAGGGTTTTGACTAAAATCTCAATTTTAGTATGTTTTATCTATAATTTCAATTTTTTCTTGCATAAGTATAATCATTCCATTTTATCAGATGAGAAAGATCATACTAGAACTATGCATATGGTTCATATATATTTTTATTGTTATATGTGTGTTTATGAATTGAATGTTTTATAGCCACATGAAAGGGTTCATGGGAAACTATGAATAAAACTAATTGTGGTTTCCAAGGTTTATGGGAGATATTTAGGGGTAGTCTTTTGAGGGTATTAATTCAGGATATGTTGTGTATGTTCGATGCTAGGTTTATAGATTTGGTATTTTCCAGGAATATTTTTTCATGTTATAAAGTGATGGTTCATGAAATGTTTTAATTAATGTGGTTCCAGGGGAACATGATGGGAGTGACCCTTGTGGCTCTAGGGTGACATGATTTTCTGGCATGGTATAGTTGTGAATTATTTATACTTATATAGGAGTGATATAGGTTCTCTATTTTTTGGTTATAGGATGATGGTGATGTCACTCAGTGGTGATACCATTTACCATGGGGATTAGATCATTGGAATCAGGTGCATGGAGAGGGTCCCATGAGGTGATGTTGAGAACTGGATGATTAATGGTATCCTCCATGAATGAGTGGATTAGGGTGATAATGTGGATCATTGAATGAGATGAGTGATAATTCATAGGTGATTATAATTAATGAGGGTTTATTGGGATCACTAGTTGTGATAAGGATACATGTCATGTTTGGAACCGTTTAGGGATGTTGAGCTAGGATGTGTGGAGAATGGTTTTGGAAGGTGGTATGGTGATGTATCATTCACTAAGACACCATGGGTATGGATAGGATGGGTTTATTGGTTATGATAGGAGCGGTAATGCATCATTGTCCCTTCGAATTTATATTGTTCATGGGTACATAATCCCGCACCAACACTAGTTATAGTAGGTACGATCCCAATTATGTCTTGATGAGAATGGATTGGAAGTGGGATATGTTTATTTAATTAGTTAATATACATTTAACTTTTCATGTCATCATATATGTGTAGATATTATTTTGAGACATAGTGTATACACCAATGAGGCAATGGTTATTTTTTAGGACTCGATCATGTGGGTACTCAGTTGTGTACTAGTGTTTATTTGTTATTTTCAGCTTTTTAGTATATGATCTGCATATAAGATATATAGTTTACATTTTTAGAGCTCACGCGACATTATAAAAATAAAATTTTCAAACCATGTGATGTATTTCTGGTTGCACTATTGATATTAGGTGTTTTCAATCATTATGTATTTTGTTTTTGTTTTTGGATGTAGTATTTTATATCAAGGTGTATAGTCTCCCCAAAATAACCTATATACACCTGACATTAGTTGACAACCTTTTGCATACAAGGATTCATGCTTAAGGTCTATGGAACTCTTTCTTGGGAATTGTTTAAGAAATCTGGGCTAGGAGACACTACACCTAACATTCCTTAAAAAGGGTAGAATTCTCCCCCTTGGAATAAGAGTTAAATAATTATAAATTATTTCCCATTTGATAATAAAACCAAAGGGTTCTTTATTTACAATATTTTCATATAAAAAATCATATTTAATAATAGAGATAAATATGGGGAACTTTTCAAACCTCGTTAATTCCCAAGAGGTTTATGAACACTTAGATTTAACTCATGTATCTCAAATGGGGGTATGACAAATGGTCTTGTAAAACTATCTAAAAATAGATAATTTGTTCCAATTTGATCTATATTGACAACCTCTTGGTTAAATTTTTCCTTGAAAAATTGGTATAAAATTTCAATGTGTTTAGTATGGGATTGTTGTATTGTATTCTTTGTAATATCAATCACACTTCTACTATAAAAAAATATCACTATGGGAACCATCACTACATTTTTTTTGAGATATTCTAACGGTTGTTTTAGCTTAATAATTTTTCTACATTATTTTTTTTAAATATAATTCACTTTATTTTTATTGGGTTGAGTTCTCTCTTACTTCTTTATAATCAAACAAATGAATTTTTTATTACTAAAAAAATGCTCTATTACTTTTGAATTTCATTCTATATTGTCTCTATCCAAGTATAAATATGAATATTCCCCCAATTATTTATTCTATTAAACTTAAAACCAAATCAAAAATCAAGATAATATTTCACATACCTCATGATTCATTTGAATTGTATAAAATTTCCCTTTATTGGATTACTTTGAAACCTCTTTGTCTAATATGTTATGGAAAAAATCCATAGAAATGAATCTATAAAATATATTAATATTCCAATAATTCTTTAAGATAATGTTATATTAATGAATTTTATATCATTATGTATTATAAGTTTTTTTAAAAAAGTAATTGGATTTTAATCTATCTTAGGATATTTCATGTTAAACCTTTTCAACAATTCTATTATCTTGAGAAATAAATGTGTAATGACCTATTTATATCACTAAAACCCAAAAAAAAATTCTCCCTTCATAAAAATTCATAACTCTAATATTATAAAACATGAAAACTATTCCACTAGTCTCTTAATGTATATAACAAATATAATATCATAAACATAGATAATTACCATGAATTTGTATTCCTTCAATCATTTCACATATATGTTTTTATCAACAACACTTATCTTGAACTCCAAATTCCTCAACAATAAATACAATTGTGCTAAAAAGGTTTATGTTTCTTATTTAAAGTATTATAAATAATCATTTAGATAGAATACCATCTTTCATCATCAACAAGTTAAAAATCCAAATATTGTTCAATATAGACCTCTTATTAATACACTCTATTTAATAATGTATCATTACATCAATTGGATAAATTTTGAATCCTATATTGATTTTATTCATCAAAATTAATCATATTGATCCATTTATTTCTAATGGTGTATATGTCCCTCAATCATTAATACCCTTAATTAGAGAAAATTCTTTAAAAACTAGTATTTCCTCATTTCTGATCACGTTATCAAGTTTTTATAAATTTTTTAACACCAATTTTTTCATAGAAATTGTAATAATTATTCCTCTTCTAAATCTCTAAAAGTATTATTATTTTCCTTCTAATTGAGTTCTTCATTCATATATTTAACCAATCACTCATATTTTCTACACTTCTTCCAAATATTTTCACACTCATAGTTACAGAAAAATAGTTTCTTTGACACTGCACATTCACTAATATGGTGTTAGAGATTTTTTATCATTGATGGTATTGGATTCATTAATTTAATCCCATATTTTTTTCATTTTAGTTTGTCATTGAATCACCACAATTGAATCCTATTTTGATTAAATCTCAAAGACTCCTTCATGTGATGTACATTTATATTCTCTAAAAAAAATTCTTGTACATCCACTTCATCACATATCTCATCTATATTTGAACATTAAACTTTATTTATATATTTTTATTTAATGAATTTAACACTACTACTCTCAATTTTCATACCAATCCTCTTGTTAAATCACTTATTGGACTTAAACTAGATAGGATAACAACTAAAATTTTTCTTATTAACTATAAAACCATATTTCCTTAATGTACCTTCTTTTTTTATATAACACTCATAAATACTCAAAATTTATTTAGATATGGTTTTCTCATGTGCCTTCTTTAATATCCATATAACACCTTCTTCTAACAACCTCAATGAATTGTTTGAGGGTATGTTTTAAAATTTTTAAATTAATATTATTATTTTGATAACCCACTACAATGTCAAACCACTACAAACTTATCAACCCATGGCCTTGACTATAACCATATTTCACTGTGGGTATGATTAGAAATGCTAACTAAAGGCTCACAGAGGCCCGATTTGTTGGTTTTCCCATACTCATTATAACATCTCCTGAAGGTGGTGACCAAAATACTCTATTCCAATCAAATATCTATCAAGGTATAGAATCAAGTTTTTGGAACTCCGGTTCAAGGGGGATGAAAATTAATCTATATTTTTTTCATGGTGGTAGCGATGATTGGTGGGTAGAAACACTTTTCTATTGAGGTGGCTGGTGGAGGAGTTTTTTGTGCGGTGTGGATCCTTGTATATTGGGGTGAAAAGTTTTGGATTTAGTTCCCTAGAACAAACTTATAAGTAATTTATGACTAAATTAATTCATTTTATTGAATATTATTGAATTTTCTTATCATATAATGATTATTTCTCAGTATGAAATAGTTTTTGATAGTTTCCTAATAATATATGTCACTAAATGGTCATAAAAGTTCCCTGTTATAATAAGAACCTAGAGATTCCACACTATTATTATTGAATTTATATTTTATATACCTAGATGATATAATATTAAAAGACACAAATGATACATGATTTTATTGTTGGATACTCATAGGACTTTGAGGTTCCCTCTCATGGTGTGTTCCCTTTGTAATTTCTAGAGAATAAGATTATTATAATGAGACTCAATAATATAAAATATAATCTTTTATATTCCATTGGATGTTCCAATATAAGATTGTGTTTATTAATCCTTAAAATTAAATATTATCATTACTAAATACAATACATTATTTACTTTAATTTATTTATGATAATCATGATGACATATTATCACGGTGAAGTGGGATATGTTGGGTTCATAACTAGTAATATTGCATTAATGGTGTCACAACATAGACCACTGGGAACCTCTAGAGCCAGAAGAAAGTTAAGGGTGATGCAGAAATCCCTTCTCCAATAGGATAGGGGATGTCAACAATAATTTAGTAGTAATTTCACAAAAATGAGAGAACATAGAATAATGTACATATAAGTACACACACAACCAAATCAATGAAATAATTCAGATATTTAATAATAAAATTAGAAAATAAATATTAATCAATGAATGAAAAAACCCCTGAGGAAATGCATTAATGTGTAGTAAGGTAATATAAAAGATACAACGGGTAAAAATAAATTCCCAAAAAGAAAAATATCCCCCATATGACTAAAACAATAAAAAAAATAGGGAAACTAATGTGATCCTAACTCAAAATATCCATGATTGACTCTTAACACTACCTTTATCTCTAAGTATTGATATTCTCCATTGATACTAGGTCCACCAAATTCACCATTGATCTTATTTTCATCTACATATGACAGGACACATGCATGAATAAACCGTGTATAATTGAGTATAAACATACTTATTAGGACTCCCCAAAACCCAATAGGGAATCAATAGAAATAAATAGTTAGCTCAATATATACGTTAATAGGGAGATGAAACCCAATATTAGATATGATTATAAAGAAACGCAAACAAATAGAGAAATTGGATCTTCATCTTCACTATTGTATATAAAAGATGAGTCATACTGAATCTCCCAATGTTTATATCTCTGGTTCAAAGAACCACATTAAACCTCTTAAGCATCAGGGTGAAGGGTCGGCTTCTCACCACTATGATCCATAGCCAAGGGAGTATAACTCCATAGAGTACCCACTCTCAATTGGAGATAGATAATGGGGGAGTAACTCTCTATAGTTGGATGACCCACACCATCATTAGTATGTGGGTGTACAAACTATACCTATAAAAAGATTATGGGGACCTATTCCCTAGTGTAATCAGGGAGTACTGACCCTAGAAAGCCTCTGATGATCTAACCATGTCACTTCCATTGGCCAAGCATCCCTAAAAAAATCATTTCTCTTGTAACACCCTGTGTCGTATATCTAATGCCAAAAAAGGTTACTATCATATATTATACTGAAAAATACTCTAGAAAGGATACTCATGGGCCTAAATCCATGTCATGGAGAAGAATATATGAAGGTTATAAGTTTCTTGAAAAATTACATCGCATGTATAGAGGGTCACATGGCTTGTGGCTTTTCACAAAGTCCTGAGTGTCTCATTCCCCATACATGGATCAAGGGTCCATGAGTCTCCACAAGGTGTGTACATGGGTTCACATAGAATGTTACTTCACCTGAAGACCTGGTTATGTCATTCCCTGGATGCAGCTCAACTATCCTTGTGCCTTCACACTATGTGAACAAAGAGACACATAATATGTGACTTCACCTAAAGGCGTGGGAGTGTCCTTCCATGGATATGGCTTAGAAAAACACGTGGATATACATGAAATTTCTCTAGGGGAACATGATATTTATGTTCACACAAGGTCTTGGGTGTGTACTCTCGGCATGTAGCTCAACTTCCTAGGTAGTGATGAGAAACATGTGGGCCTAGCCATAGGGCATGTGACACTTAACTTGGGATGAATCCTTATCTTCTGTGAGATCATGAGATACTTGACACATGTTCCTCTAGGATACATGATTTGTAGTCTCATTTTTCATAGAAAATGAATCTTGGTATTCACAAGGTTACCAGATTCACTATACTCACTGCCTCCATCACTATTTAACTCACCTGAAATGTTGAAATTCGAAAGGGAAGGGATCTATTTATTGGTTTTTGGCCTATGTTGGTTGTAAATTAGAACTACGATCTCCTGAGTGGTAACCATCATGCCTCCTATCATCATTAGAGGTCTCGAACAATGAATCAATCAAACTCATGTCACATATCCAACTTGATTAATCCACAAAGCATAAATACCATGGTCAATCATGAATTTTTTATGATGTCAGAAGTTCAATCATGCTCAAACGGGATCATCAATGTCAAATAACCCACTCCATGGGCCAATGATTAAAAATAAAAAGAAAAATGGTGGGGAAAATACACAAGAACAAATAAATATTTTCATTGGTCTATGGGATCTTGACCAATGATTGCAAATCATAGAAACCAAAGGAATAAAATATATTCATAGAGAATATAAACAATTAGGTTCAATAAAATTAATCAATTCCTTATATAATGTGAATAACATAAATCACTTAAATAAATTAGATATGTAATACATACATAAAAATTAAATAAAGGGAATAAATATAAAAAATAACAATCCGTGCCTTGATAATGGATATACCATTGGAGAAAAACGCATTCACTAGTGATGTAGGATAAGATCCCCTTTTGTTCTTCATTCATCCCAAGAATCTCTTCGACCATTCATTTTTGACCCATGTTCCAAAATTTTCAACATCAATGGAGCTCTCACTTTCTCCTATCTAGTCTCCCATGGTTATGCGGATAACCCTATAGATTCTTTATAAAGACCTATATATAGGCAATCAATTAGTTTTTTTTTCTCATTTAGTGAAATAAATTATTTATTTATCATATTTACTTAACTCACCCGCCAATGTACACCATTAATAGAAAATAGGACACTTACCAACCTTATGTCCCTCCTAGGATAAACCCTAATTTCATGAAATAACCATAATCTCAAATTTTCCTTCTGAGGTTTAAATAAATGTAAAAACCATTTATTCAAAAAAGATTCACGCGCATTCATTAATATAAATTAATATTTGTAATATATTAATTTTGGTGTTCTTTGAACACAAAAACACAACACAAAATCTGATAATTATAAATAAATAAATATATATATATATATGCAAGGTATAAAACTATATAATCCAAAGTTGTTATATTCTTTCCACTTTCAAGGATTTTTACCCTGAAAAGCACATTCTATACAAAATGTTGTGGGTACTGAGATCATGTCTAGAATTCAAGATCTCAAGATCTCTCCTAAATTCTCCCCTAACACCAAAGAACATGAACTATAGGAATGTTATACATATATAGTATCTTAGCATGTTGATCCTCAATCACCAACAGGTACTCTGAGAAGGTGGATTTCTTATAAGGCCCCAGCCTTAAACCTTACTTAATCTTGAGTTATTACAAGATTACACACTGCGGATCTTTTCAGGTTTAGAGTTTTAGAGAATTAGATCATGAAACTTGCATTACATTCCACATTTAAACAAAGTGGTTACATAAAAGACAGTATTCATTTTTCCCATCAATGGAAACATATTTAAAATAAAACATGGATTCTTTCTTGACACATCCTTGATACTATCATCACATCCTGTACATTTCCCTTGACCTGTGAAAAACATTTCAAAAACTTGGGATGAGCATAAAAAGCTCAGTAAGGTATACATAAAGAATGAAAACTGTTAGTTTTTCAAACATCAAGTAAACCATGTATACTTTATCAAAGTAATACCTTCACCTTCATGAAGTAGTAAAAAACTCTTCATTGAATAAAACATCATTACTTACCTTTTTGTAACCAAAGTATTACCATAAAACCCATATAAAGAACACATAACATATATAAAGGTAACTTGGGACATAAACATACTTAAGTGGAATAACCATACGGTCGACTTCCACACATATCACTTAATGGAATAGCCATACGACCAATTTCCATACATACTTAATGGAATAGCCATACGGCCGACTCCCATACCCAATGCATTGGAGGTTATAACATAACCACCCGTCCTGGTATTCACGGCACCACCCGTCATATGGTTTATCATGTAACCACCCGTCAAATGTCCAAGTACCAATATAAAATCATAAAACATAAAACAAATATAATGGAAAGAAAACATTTCCACACTTTGATCACAATATATCACATAAATATATTGAAATAACAAATCCATTATAAAAACCATTTTCAATACCAAAATACATAAAAGAGTATATGGTATTTATTTCATTTTAAAAAAATTATGGCTTGTTGAGGAAGCCAATGACCAAATAATACTCACGACGGTGGAAAAGGTCGTTGTCACCGCGTACGTTAAAAGAAACATTCCTTTTTGTCGTTTTGTAAAACGCTTCATAGAAAAAGATTCCTTTTGTATAAAAGTAAAAGTAAAATAGGTTTATACACCATATAAAAGAAAGTTGTGTATAAAACGAAATATGCCTCAATGAAAGGAGATTGAGACGAAGTCCCTTACAAAGACGGTATCCTTGGTTTAAGGATAAATCAATTACATAATTATGTGTGACAAACGAATACACCAAATATAAGTGGATATTAAGTGTAAAACAATAAAAGGTCATTCACACATATTTAAAGTATAACATATTCAATAACTACATGTTGAACCCAAAGAAATCGAAATTGGGTTAAGAAGTTCCCTTGACAGCCTAACGACGTCACATCAAAATGAGTTGATGAGAGATAAAAAAAGGGTATCTCATCACTTGGACATAAAATTTACATCAATAAGGATATATGAGAACATATCCCAACATAACAATATGTAAATTAAAAGACCCAACAAAAGAAGTCTTTTAAAAAGAGGAGGGTGAAAGGTTCCCTTACCGACATGGGTAACTTTCGAAACATACACCTCGTGAAAGAAGGACAATACAACATTGATGTAAATACTCATAAAAGAAAGTATATTACACAATGAGTTGAATAATGGGCAGTACATACACCACTCAAAGGAAATTATGGAAAATGTAGAATAAATCTCATGGGAATAAAAGTGAGATGAAAAATCTATTACGAAAACTCGGCAGCCTAACGGCGCCACATAAAACTTACAAAAATGGGTTGATGAGATCAAATAGGGTATCTCATCATATTAACATAAAGTTTATAGAAAGAGGAATATAAAAGAACATCCCCCAACATAACAAAGAGGATCTTAAAATAAGTGACATAAAGGAGAGTACTTAAAAAGAAATAGAGAGGTTAGATCTCTTACGAAAATTCGGCAGCCTAACGGCGCCACTTAAAACTTCCAAAATGGATTGATAAGAGAGAATGGGGTCTCTCATCACATGAACATAAAAATTACAGTAAGATTAATATAAAATAACATCCCAATAACAAGAAATATGAGCTTTAAAAGGAATGACATAAAAGAGTGTACTTGAAAAGAAAGAGAGGAGTAGGATCCCTTACCTCGGGTCCGACTTGACTCGATCGTTCTTTAACGTCCTTAAAATCGGGTAACTCCATTTGGTTTGAGCTCAAAGGCATCATTGGGAAGACTTCTTCCCAAAGTGAGGCTTCAAGGAGTAAGAGAGGTAAGTGGAGAGACAAAATGGTCAGGGGTTGGCCGAGCCAAAGGCTTTGGGAGTGTCGGTAAGGAGGTAGAGGTGGGGGCCTTTTATAAGAGAAGAGGAGCGGCACTCTTGTAAAGTTACAAAATGTTACTTTATTTTCAAAAGATTTTCGGATTTTAAAGGTCCCAAATTGATGTATTTCGACGATAAGGTGATAAGGGTTCGAAATAAACTCATCCAATAGGCTTTGGACATGTGTAGGTCTTAGATATTACATTATCTTTCCATTTTATTTAAATCATTAAATAATGAGGTCATCGCTGCATCATCATGATATCATAAATAATTTAATTTATTTAATGTCAAAAAATTATACAAAAAATACTATGATGTAGGAAATCTTTGTGTCTTTCTAATAAATATTTATAGTAAAAAATATGACTTTTATAACCCCATTTAAAATTGTTTTAGTAAAACATCTCATGTGTGTGTCATTTTTACTTTAACATTAAATAAAAAGTTATTTATGTAATTTCCCAACCAAAGTGGCTACATGGGGTCCCCAAGTTGACCCATGGCTTGTCTTGGTCGGCCATGACACATAAAATAAGGGTAGTATATGTGTCAAGGTATTCTCATTTTATTATAATATCATTTTCCCTTAAATTGCACTAATTACCTCTAATCGCGAGTAAAAACTTAATAAGTTACTATTCACCAAAAAATTATTTTAATCTCATTGAACCACATTTTACTTCCTAATGACAACCATATATGTCGGATATTTGAAATTCAAAACACAGAAGTGGTAAAATTTCATTTAAACGAAAAATCAGTTTTTATAAGTACCACTTTGTGGTTTCACTATTCATAAAAAAATGAAGTTTTTCAGAAAAATACCAAAAATTCACCCTAAGCTATATTTGATATTCCGAATTCAAAAATGAAGTCTATTTTAAAAAATTCAAAACATATAGGTCAAATTAATTAATTTAATAATTAATTCCCGCTGTCATAACAAATAGCGTGTTTTTATGAAACAATAAGTATCAAAAGATTGACACTAGTTTAAGTCCGATTTCAAAGTGAAATTAATTCCAACAACCACTATTGGATTTAATGGTAAAAATATATTAAAATTTCACTTTAAAACCAATTCAAAAGATAATATAATCATATAAATAAATTAGATTAAAGAGAGGTTTTGAATTAAAATACAACATTTTACACTATTCATTAAAAAATGAACTTTATCGGAAAAATACCAAAAATTTACACAAAGTAAAATTTGATGTCCCGATTCTAAAGAAGAGTTTTATTTGGTCCAAAAGAATGTATAAGAGTGATCAAAACTATATTTAATGACAGTTCGCCATCAAAAGGCGATAAGTGAACCTTTAGTGAAAATTAGGGTATAAAAGCCTAAAATTGAATTCTTTCCGTATTTTAAGCCTTTATCTTTTATTGGATAAATGTAAAAACATTTAAAAAACATATATAATCATATTTTAGTTATTTCTATCCATTCCCGCCAATACAACGGCTACATGTTAACTACCATTTAAAATAATATTATTTTATTATTAGAGTGCAACGTAAGATTTCCAAGAAACTCGTTGTTGCGTGTTGGGTACGCCATTGAGCATAGCGTCCCCTTTAAATTCATATTAATATTTCATTAACAAATATGGATAAATATGAAAATTTTATATTCTTTATTTACCTGGGGTGTTACATCCTTCCCCCCTTTTGGGAATTGCGTCCTCGCAATTTTTAAAATTGAGCTTGGAAACATCCTTGAAAGTCCCACATCAGAACAAGAGTCGGTAAAACAATCACTTTAAAATAAAGAAATATAAGTACAAAGGTCACCCGAGTTAACCCATACTAGGATTCCAAGTTTGAAAAAATGGACATGGAGGAGAAAACATAGGGTCATGTTCTGATGGAGAGTGATAGAAAACATGTTTAGGAGAAAGTTAACCACAAGAAAATCACAAACTTGTGATGGGTTAAACGGTATTCGATTCCCCAGTAGGAAAAGTTAATAGACAACATTTTTGTTTTAAGTTACTTTTTATTGAGGAATTTATTCATAAGGAAACATAATCACTTATCATGTTGACTTGCAACTTTTACTAGATTCCTTAATCAAACTCGTATTTTTTTTTTCAAAAGACAAGTGTTTAGGAAGACTTGTTCGCATAAAGAGTACTATAATCAACTTCTAGAGAATCACCTAATCCACCAAAGAGAACTAAATACATCCCATGTCTTTAGGCTTTAACCAAAACCAAAACCAAAAAGGTTAGTACAAGGTCAGCTAATCCAGAAAATGATAACCCATTAGAAAGAAAATCTATTCTTAATCTCCAAAATTTGTCCAACAAAACCCAAAGTTCAACGAGGACCATCCGATAAACAATTTTTCCATAAAATTCTTCAAAGTAAACCAATCTAAGATTGAAACCCAAACATTTGAAGGATTTAGTCACATAGTCTTCCAAGTTAAATCGTAACATTTATCTCCAAACAACATCAGTTTCTCCTAAAGTCTCGCATTAAAAAGTAATTAACCTAATCACATATCCTCCATGATAGGTTAATCATTTTCATAAATAACCCAAAATCAACTTACTCTTAATTCATAAAATCATATAACTAAAAAGAATCAGTCAAACTAACCAGGGACTTCACGTAGTCCAGTGGTAGGCGATAAATACCAGTCGCACTTTGGTTGTGGGTTCGATTCCTGCAGCATTGTCCGACGCGACGGGTTGTCACACGGTCTGCGTGTTGTCCTTTTTCCAAAACTATATAATTCTTAAATCATTCCCCAAAAAGGGATAAAATCATAAAAAATTACCATAACATAATTTAACCTCAATTTTATCTCATGCCTTTCACTTCAATCATAACATATAGTAACCCATAATTACCTCAAAAGTAAGGATCATATAAACCCAAATGGTTCTTTATAACTATGTCCACAAAAGAAAAGATAACTATTACTTGAATAAAATTTGCCTATATTAAACATCAGGGTTACACATAATATAAAAAGTCTTCTAATGTAACCCCATCATCAAAAGAGACTTAATACTCTTAAGAATTTCACCATAACTCTTGAAGCCCTTATATGTTAACATCTTACTCATTCAAAATTCTTCATGATCCATTAACCATTCCTTTCCAACTTATTATGAAATACCTCTTTCCTACAAACAAAATCATGAATCATATCCTAAGATTCCAAAATAGAAAAACAATAGTCATGAAATAATACATACCTTTGATTGGTCATTGTCAGTTTCTTCATCCTCAATCGGAATGGCATTAGGTATTGGTAAACGAACATTTGTACACTCTTGGTGACCCCATTCACGAAACTTCTTCATAGGACATGTGTTTGCATAATGACCATTCACACCACATTTAAAACATTCAATTGATCCCTCAAAAAGAACTTCTTTCCCTTTCCTCGAGTCAACTGGATGCTTCCTTTTTCCATGGTAGGTTCTTGCTTTATGACCTTCATTTCCACATCTATAGCATATTTCTTTCCCTTTGAAACATTTTCCTAGGTGTTTCTTTCCACATCTTTGACACATAGGTTTTTGAACACACTTACCTTTATGATTATTACCTGTACTTCCGTAGGGATTTGTTTCTCGCATATATGATGCCTTAGAGAAATCACCAAGGTTTAGGTGGTCAATCATGACTCTAGATAGTTGGTTGAGGATAAAAACAAGAGTTCTCATTGTAGCTCCCATATCATTCAGTTGCTTGCTCAAAAAACTGTCACAGTTTCCTTCACATCCACTGTTACTTTGGTGACTGCTAGATCCAGCCATTTACTAAAACCAAAAAGGTCAGTGTGAGTATATCAAAAAAAACCATCATGTACTAATGAGGAAGATAAACACTAAGATATTCTTACTCATTCACTTTATCTAAAACTAGGACTCTTTCCGAAATCCTAACCATTATGGTAATGTCACTTATGCTTAAAGAATACCCTAACCTCTAAAGTTATCTAAACCGACCTTTGATACCAACTATAAGGCCCCAGCCTTAAACCTTACTTATTCTTGAGTTATTACAAGATTACACATTGAGGATCTTTTCAGGTTTAGAGATTTAGAGAATTAGATCATGAAAATTTCATTACATTCCACATTTAAACAAAGTGGTTACATAAAAGACAATATTCATTCTTCCCATCAATGGAAACATATTTAAAATAAAACATGGATTCTTTCTTGACACATCCTTGACACTATCATCACATCCTGTACCTTTCCCTTGACATGTGAAAAACATTTCAAAAACTTGGGATGAGCATAAAAAGTTCAGTAAGGTATACACAAAGAATGAAAACTGTTAGTTTTTCAAACATCAAGTAAACCATGTATACTTTATCAAAGTAATACCTTCACCTTCATGAAGTAGTAAAAAACTCTTCACTGAATAAAACATCATTACTTACCTTTTTGTAAACAAAGGATTACCATAAAACCCTTATAAAGAACACATAACATATATAAAGGTAACTTGGGACATAAACATACTTAAGTGGAATAACCATACAGTCGACTTCCACACATATCACTTAATGGAATAGCCATACGGCCAATTTCCATACATACTTAATGGAATAGACATACGGACGACTTCCATACCCAATGCATTGGAGGTTATAACGTAACCACCCGTCCTGGTATTCACGGCACCACCCGTCATATGGTTTATCACGTAACCACCCGTCAAATGTCCAAGTACCAATATAAAATCATAAAACATAAAACAAATATAATGGAAAGAAAACATTTCCACACTTTGATCACAATATATAACATAAATATATTGAAATAAAAAATCCATTATAAAAACCATTTTCAATACCAAAATAAATAAAAGAGTATATGGTATTTATTTCATTTTAAAAACATTACGGCTTGTTGAGGAAGCTAATGACCAAATAATACTCGTGGCGGCGGAAAAGGTCGTTGTCACCGCGTACGTTAAAAGAAACATTCCTTTTTGTCGTTTTGTAAAACGCTTCGTAGAAAAAGATTCCTTTTGTATAAAAGTAAAAGTAAAAGGGGTTTATACACCATATAAAAGAAAGTTGTGTATAAAAAAAAATATACCTCAATGAAAAGAGATTGAGACGAAGTCCCTTATAAAGACGGTATCCTTGGTTTAAGGATAAATCAATTACATAATTATGTGTGACAAACGAATACACCAAATATAAGTGGATATTAAGTGTAAAATAATCAAAGGTCATTCACACATATTTAAAGGATGACATATTAAATAACTATATGTTGAACCCAAAGAAATCAAAATTGGGTTAAGAAGTTCCCTTGACAGCCTAACGGCGTCACATCAAAATGAGTTGATGAGAGATAAAAAAAGGGTATCTCATCACTTGGACATAAAATTTACATCAATAAGGATATATGAGAACATATCCCAACATAACAATATGTAAATTAAAAGACCCAACAAAAGAAGTCTTTTAAAAAGAGGAGGGTGAAAGGTTCCCTTACTGACATGGGTATCTTTCGAAACATACACCTCGTGAAAGAAGGAAAATACAACATTGATGTAAATACTCATAAAAGAAAGTATATTACACAATGAGTAGAATAATGGGCAGTACATACACCACTCAAAGGAAATTTTGGCAAATGTAGAATAAATCTCACGGGAATAAAAGTGAGATGAAAAATCTCTTACGAAAACTCGGCAGCCTAACGGCGCCACATAAAACTTACAAAAATGGGTTGATGAGATCAAATAGGGTATCTCATCATATTAACATAAAGTTTATAGAAAGAGGAATATAAAAGAACATCCCCCAACATAACAAAGAGTATCTTAAAAGATGTGTCATAAAGGAGAGTACTTAAAAAGAAAGAGAGAGGTTAGATCTCTTACGAAAATTCGGCATCCTAACGGCGCCACTTAAAACTTCCAAAATGGATTGATGAGAGAGAATAGGGTCTCTCATCACATGAACATAAAAATTACAGTAAGATTAATATAAAATAAAATACCAATAACAAGAAATATGAGATTTAAAAGGAATTACATAAAAGAGTGTACTTAAAAAGAAAGAGAGGAGTATGATCCCTTACCTCGGGTCCGACTTGACTCGATCGTTCTTTAACGTCCTTAAAATCGGGTAACTCCCTTTGGTTTGAGCTCAAAGGCTTACTTGGGAAGACTTCTGCCCAAAGTGAGGATTCAAGGAGTAATAGAGGGAAGTGGAGAGACAAAATGGGCCGGGGTTGGCCGAGCCAAAGGCTTTGGGAGTGTCGGTAAGGAGGTAGAGGTGGGGGCCTTTTATAAGAGAAGAGGAGGGGCACTCTTGTAAAGTTACAAAATGTTACTTTATTTTCAAAATATTTTCGGATTTTAATGGTCCCACATTGATGTATTTCGACGATAAGGTGATAAGGGTTCGAAATACACTCATCCAATAGTCTTTGGACATGTGTAGGTCTTAGATATTACATTATCTTTCCATTTTATTTAAATCATTAAATAATGAGGTCATCGCTGCATCATCATGATGTCATAAATAATTTAATTTATTTAATGTCAAAAAATTATAAAAAAACTACTATGATGTAGGTAAGATTTTTATCTTTCTAATAAATATTTATAGTCAAAAATATGACTTGTATAACCCCATGTAAAAAGTGTTTTAGTAAAACATTTCATGTGTGTGTCATTTTTTACTTTAACATTAAATAAAAAGTTATTTATGTCATTTCCCAACCAAAGTGGCTCCATGGGGTCCCCAAGTTGACCCATGGCTTGTCTTGGTCGGCCATGACACATCCAATAAGGGTAGGACATGTTTCAAGGTATTCTCATTTTATTATAATATCATTTTTTCCTTAAATTGCACTAATTACCTCTAATCGCGATTAAAAACTTAATAAGTTACTATTCACCAAAAAATTATTTTAATCTCATTGAACCACATTTTACTTATTAATGACTACCATGTATGTTGGATTTTTTAAATTCAAAACACAGAAGTGGTAAAATTTCATTTAAACGAAAAATCAGTTTTTATAAGTACCACTTAGTGGTTTCACTATTCATCAAAAATTGAAGTTTTTCAGAAAAATACCAAAAATTCAACCCGAGCTATATTTTATATTCCGAATTCAAAAATGAAGTCTATTTTACAAAATTCAAAACATATAAGTCAAATTAATTAATTTAATAATTAATTCCCATTTTCATAACAAATAGCATGTTTTTATGAAACAATAAGTATCAAAAGATTGACACTAGTTTAAGTCCGATTTCAAAGTGAAATTAATTCCAAAGACCACTATTGGATTTAATGGTAAAAATATATTCAAATTTTACTTTAAAACAAATTCAAAAGATAATCTAATCATATAAATAAATTAGATTAAAAAGAGGTTTTGAATTAAAATACAACATTTTACACTATTCATTAAAAAATGAACTTTATCGGAAAAATACCAAAAATTTACACAAAGTAAAATTTGATGTCCCGATTCTAAAGAAGAGTTTTATTTGGTAAAAAATAATGTATAAGAGTGATCAAAACTATATTTAATGACAGTTCGCCATCAAAAGGTGATAAGTGAACCTTTAGTGAAAATTAGGGTATAAAAGCCTAAAATCGAATTCTTTCCATATTTTAAGCCTTTATCTTTTATTGGATAAATGTAAAAACATTTAAAAAACATATATAATCATATTTTAGTTATTTCTATCCATTCCCGCCAATACAACAGCTACATGTTAACTACCATTTAAAATAATATTATTTTATTATTAGAGTGCAATGTAAGATTCCCAAGAAACTCGTTGTTGTGTGTTGGGTACGCCATTGAGCATAGCGTCCCCTTTAAAGTCATATTAATATTTCATTCACAAATATGGATAAATATGAAAATGTCATATTCTTTATTTACCTGGGGTGTTACATTTCTCCTCAAAAAAATGGGCCTACGGGTCATGTAATGGGCTAAATGCCCACTGGGCCTTCGGGCTATGTAATGGGTCTTCCTCTACCCAGTTAAAGAGGTCTTTGCTTTGCTTTAATAATAAAAATGAGGCTTCGGCCCCAACCTTTAAAAAAAAATACATGTATCTCCTCAGCTGTGACACATGGAATAAATCTTGAAATTAATCTAACTTTGGGGGTAATTTTGAGCATTAATCAACCCATCCAAAACTCTATAGTATCTATAATGGCTTGATGGTCCTCAAGGATAGCCTTATCCCCTAGAAAAATATCTATAATCCCTATCATGGGGAGACTCTATAGAAAACATGATCTCCCTGTTTGAACTCCAAATACCTATTTCATTGGTATGTATAAGATTTTTGTTGAATCTAGGATATTATCAAATTTTGATGGATCACCAAAACCTTCTATTTAATTTCCTTCACATATTTTTGAATAACTAGAGATGACTCAAAAATCTCATTCCAGCTTAAGGGCAGCCCACAAGGCCTCCCGTATAGAGCCTTCAATTGTTATATACAGATAGTGGAGTGATAAATGTTATTGTAGGAAAAATAAACCAATGGTAAGTTATCCTACCGACTCCAAATGAATTCCAACACACAGGCTCTTAGTATATCCTACAAAATATGGATGTTCCATTCAATCTATCTATCCATATGGGGGTGAAACATTGTGCTAATTAGTAGTTGGTTCATAAAAGACTCCTATATGACTCTCCAAAACCATGATGTTAACTGATCATTATGGTCATAAATGATCATCATGGGTAACCCATGAATCTATAAATATCATGAACATACAACCTTCCAAAACTATCAACCAAACTCTGCTCTAGAATGGAAATAAATTGTGGCGACTTGGTAAGTTATACGACTATAACCTAGATATCATCATGAACTCTCTCTACCCATGGAATCCACATAAAAAAGTCCATCAATATGTAATCCCACTTTCATTTTGGGATCTCAAGGGTGTGAGTAAAACCTATTATTACATGTTGTTCAGCCTTTATCAGCTTACATGTGAGGCACTGAGATACAAACTTAAAAACTCTTTATAACATGATATCCCACTAAGACTATCATCAAATAAATATTTACGTAATTTCAATGCATATATGTACAATAAATGGGAGGTATGAAACTGCCTCAATGCCTCCCCTTACAACAATACTGGAACTACTATTCATTCTTGAAAAAATATTAGGTGCTCCCCAACATTAGAAAATTAATCGGGTCCATATTTTAAGGATATATAGTCATGAAAAAATTCACAATTGACATATCTCAACTGAGCTTACCTTACACGATGAAGAAGTAGTGGAGTCACCACCATCTACTGGTGTTAATATTCACCCCTCTCCTCCACCAAGCTCAGTTGCAATGAGGCCAACTACTATTATGACTTCTTCAACAAACAAGAATGTGATTTCTAGCTTATTTCATTTAACACCACATTTATCTTCCCTGGAGTATAGAAAATATAGATTTCAAATTCTTATAGGAAGTAACATCAATGAAACTATCTTAAGATGATATGTCTCTGAGTGAAGATGTACTTGAGAATGTGTCGGTCTGTGTAAGTAATGAAATGCTCAGAGAGAATATAATTTCTCTAAATCTTCAAGGAAAATAATACCACTACTAGATATATGTCGTGGGTCATGTAGTTATGATCATGGGGTCTTAACTACCATAACCCATAATAAATCACTTCCTACTACTACATCAAAATCCATTCAAGACTAGCTCTTGCTTCTTAAAAAAATAAATACTAAACACCATCCTCTAGTGTCTTCAACACAACAACACTGGTCAACTAATGCCTTGAATCCTCAAAGGATCTCTAACATTTCTTAGGCTATCAAGATGATTTCCCTTTCTACATTAAGTTAGTCAAAGGAGTTGGAATTGTATAAAAGTTTTCAAAAACCTCTAATTGTACCCTTCCAAACTAAAAAAACTCCACACCTCTAGCACACTCTTGGGTGGTTCCTAGGTAATAACTATATAAATCATTGTTGGATATTTATATACAACATGTTCAGAGATGACATTCCCTATAAAGTGAACCTATTGGATCAAAACCTACCACTTTGAGATCTTAGTGTATAATTGGTTCTCCTAAATTAATCCTAGTACTATCCATAAATTCTTGACATGATCCTCCTCAGGTGAAATGTTTATGAGAATGTCATTAATAATGAAAGTTATAAATCGGTCCATCTATGGATGGAATATCTAGTTCATATGTCCCCTAAAAACATTGGGGGCATTAGTCACACATAAAAGAATCACCATGAACTTGTAGTGACCATAGAAACATCGTAATTTAGTATTTGGAACATCATCATAATGAACCCTCAACTGATTGTAGTTGTACCTAAGATTGGTTTTTGAAAACCAACTCACAAATTTTTACTAGTCAAAAAGTTCATAAATTATAAGAAAGGGGTACGTATTATTGATCATCACCTAATTTGAGTTATAGTAATCAACACAAATCCTTTAGATCACATCCAACTTTTTCATGAACAAGACTAGAGCTTCCCAGGGGGACACATTGGGTCTAAAAAAAACTTTCTCTTGAAAATATTACAACTACACCCTCATCTTTTAGAGCTCAGTGGGGGTCATTTGATACACAATAGAAACTATGATTTTGGTCCCATGGTGTTGTTAAATGAATAAATAAATCTTCCACCTTGTAGGTAGTCCCAAAAAATATTTTTGAAATTCATCCATATAATACTTCACTACTACTTGATTCTAGATACCAGAAGAACCAATTTCACTAAGGAAAAAACATGTAAACTCGTGGTTGATATGTTACATCTTCTTAATCATAATCCCCACTCACTCATACATTAGATGTAACATCCCAGGTAAATAAAGAATAATAAATTTTCATATTTATTAATATTTATGAATTAAATATTAATTTTACTTTAAAGGGGTTGCTATGATCGATAGCATACCCGATACGCAACGATGAGTTCCTTTGAAAACTTACGTTACACACTAGTAATAAAATAATATTATTTTAAATGTTAGTTAACACGTAGCCGTTGTACTGGCGGGAATGGATAGAAATAACTAAAATATGATTATATATGTTTTTTAAATGTTTTTACATTTATCCAATAAAAGATAAAGGCTTAAAATACGGAAAGAATTCAATTTTAGGCTTTTATACCCTAATTTTCACTAAAGGTTCACTTATCACCTTTTGATGGAAAACTGTCATTAAATATAGTTTTGATCACTCTTATACATTCTATTGGACCAAATAAAAATCTTTTTTAGAATCGGGACATCAAATTTTACTTTGTGTAAATTTTCGATATTTTTCCGATAAAGTTCATTTTTTAATGAATATTGTAAAATGTTGTATTTTAATTCAAAACCTCTTTTTAATATAATTTATTTATATGATTAGATTATAATTTGAATTGGTTTTAAAGTGAAATTAGAAAATATTTTTACCATTAAATCCAATAGTGTTCTTTGGAATTAATTTCACTTTGAAATCGGACTTAAACTAGTGTCAATCTTTTGATACTTATTGTTTCATAAAAACACGCTATTTGCTCTGACAGCGGGAATTAATTATTAAATTAATTAATGTGACTTATATGTTTTGAATTTTGTAAAATAGACTTCATTTTTGAATTCAGAATATCAAATATAGCTTAGAGTGAAGTTTTGGTATTTTTCTGAAAAACATCAATTTTTGATGAATAGTGAAACCACTAAGTGGTAGTTAAAGAGACTGATTTTCCGTTTAAATGAAACTTTGCCACTTCTGTGATTTGATTTTCAAAAATCCTACATACATGGTTTTCATTAAGAAGTAAAATGTGGTTCAATGAGATTAAAATAATTTTTTGGTGAATAGTAACTTTTAAGTTCTTAATCGTGATTAGTGGTAATTAGTGTAGTTTAGGGTAAAAATAATGTTTTAATAATATGAGATGAGCTTGAAACATGTCCTACCCTCATTTTATGTGTCATGTCCGACCAAGACAAGCCATGGGTCAACTTGGGGACCCCATGGAGCCACTTTGGTTGGGAAATGACATAAATAACTTTTTATTTAATGTTAAAGTAAAAATGACACAAACATGAGTTATTTTACTAAAACAATTTTTACATGGGGTTATACAAGTCATATTTTTGACTATAAATATTAATTAGAAATATAAAAAGATTTCATACATCATAGTAGTTTTTTTAATAATTTTTAGACATTAAATAAATTAAATTATTTATGACATCATGGTGATGCAGCGATGACCTCATTATTTAACGATTTAAAGAAAATAGAAAGATAATGTAATATCTAAGACCTACACATGTCCAAAACCTATTGGATGAGTTGATTTAGAACCCTTATCACCTTATCCTCGAATTATATCAATGTGGGACCTTTTGAATCCAAAACTCATTTCAAAATAAAGTAACTTATCTTTACTTTCCAAGAGTGCCCCTCCTCTCCTCTTATAAAAGGCCCCCACCTCTACCTCCTTACCCACACTCCCAAAGCCATTGGCTCGTCCAACACCTGCCCATTTTGCCTCTCCACATCCCTCTATTACTACTTGAAGCCTCACTTTTGGCAGAAGTCTTCCCAAGTAAGCCTTTGATCCCAAACCAAGGGGAGTTACCCGATTTTAAGGTAATGTCTTCTTTTGAGTCCTTTTGTTTTATTTTGCTTCTCCAACCCCCTAAACTCTTTCTATTCTTTTCTTTTGTCAAAAATCCAGTATCCTCAATATACTAGGATGTTTTTATAAGAAGGATTCGATCTACACTTACACACACCTACATCTAATGGTTAAAGAACATACAGTTTCCGTGGATGGCGAATTTCTGCCTCCCGAAACGATGATTGTTCAACATTCTTTTAACACCTTCAAAGGTGGCCATTAAGATGAAAATATATTTATATATGATATATAATATGTTTATGTTTTCCTTAATCTTATGTATTTTTCATTTTGGTCATACCTTTATGGTTTCCATTATGGGTAAACACGATATCTTCATTTAAGGAAGTGCGGACTACCGCCCCCTCAAATTGATGTGATTCGTTAATGTCATATGTGGGACGTATAAAGGATGGATTTAAAGTTATTATATATGATGTTATACTATAATTATAATATACCTCTATATCATTATTTTTTTCTTTCCATTAAAGTATGAGATAGAAATGAAAGTAGCGTTCATGCGTACGTACGACTTACCGTCTCCATGAACGGTGCATTTCATTTCTTATCCCCAAATGTAATGTATTATTAAAAGTACATGTATATAATGGATATATATAATGAATGATATATCTAAATGATTAATATAATTCTGGAATGAAAATATACATACCTCTCATTTAGTTTTAATTCCATTAATATGACAAAGAAATTAAAGTAGCGTTCATGCGTACGTATGGATTACCGTCTCCATGAACGGTGCATTTCATTTCTTACCTCTAAATGATTATGTAATATTATAAATACATGTATATTCTGGATATATATGATATATATGCTATCCAAATCAGGAATGTAATTCTGGATATAAAGAACCTTTGACCACATGAATAACATGTAATTGTAAGAAGTCCACTTTCAACTTAAGAACCAAATATCGACAAAACAAACATTATTAACTTAAATGGTTACATAATGTTTATAACATGGAAATAAGTGATATAAAATGAATAATTAACTTTAAAAAGGTTCTTAATCAAGTATAAATTAACTCAAGTTTATTATTCAGGACGTTAAAGAACGATCGTGTCAAGTCGGACCCGAGGTAAGGGACTTCGTCTCAATCTCCTTTCATTGAGGCATATTTCGTTTTATACACAAATTTCTTTTATATGGTGTATAAACCCATTTGACTTTTAGTTTTATACAAAAGAAATATTTTTCTACGAAGCGTTTTACAAAACGACAAAAAGGAATGTTTCTTTTAACGTACGCGGTGACAACGACCTTTTCCGCCCCCGTGAGTATTATTTGGTCTTTGGCTTGCTCAACAAGCCGTAATGTTTTTAAAATAAAATAAATACCATATACTCTTTTATGTATTTTGGTATTGAAAATGGTTTTGATAAAGGATTCTATTATGATATATTGTGATTGAAATGTGGAAATGTTATCATTCCTTTATATTGGTTTTATGTTTTATGATTTTATATTGGTACTTGGACATTTGATGGGTGGTTACGTGATAAACCATATGACGGGTGGTGCCGTGAATACCAGGACGGGTGGTTACGTTATAACCTCCAATGCATTGGGTATGGAAGTCGGCCGTATGGCTATTCCATTAAGTATGTATGGAAATTTGCCGTACGACTATTCCATTAAGTGATATGTGTGGAAGTCGACCGTATGGTTATTCCACTTAAGTATGTTTATGTCCCAAGTTACCTTTATATATGTTATGTGTTCTTTATATGGATTTTATGGTAATACTTTGGTTACAAAAATGTAAGTAATGATACTTTATTCAGTGAAGAGTTTTTACTACTTCATGAAGGTGAAGGTATTACTTTGATAGAGTATACATGGTTTACTTGATGTTTGAAAAAGTAATAGTTTTCATTCTTTGTGTATCCCTTACTGAGCTTTTTATGCTCACCCCAAGTTTTTTTGCAATGTTTTTCATAGGACTAAATGTGGAATAAGATCAAGGATGGGATCAAGGGAATGTCTTGCTATATAAAACATGGAACTAGACATGTTTCTTTTTAAGAGTTTTTTTATTATGGAAACTTAGTAGAAGTGTCTACTTTGTAATATTTTGAGATGTAATAGTTATGTTCTAATTCTCTAAAACTCTAAACCTGAAAAGATCCTCAATGTGAATTATTCATTTAATTCAATATTAAGTAAGGTTTAAGGCTGGGGTCTTATAGTTGGTATCAGAGGTCGGTTTAGACAACTTTAGGAGTTAGAAAATTGTTAAATTATAAGTTAATTTATGATATGATTGAAATGATATAGCATTTACAGATTACCATGTTGCTTCGCCTAAGATATTTCTGTGTTAATAATGATTTTCCATACAGGAAATAGACCAGATTTTCTAGGAAGGCATATAGAGTATAATGACCTTTCGAATCAGCAACCAGAGATGGTCGGAATTGTAATTGAGCTGTTTACTGCACTGATGGCTCAGTTGAATCAGGTGATAAATGGTGGTTGTGTTTATTGATGGTATTTTGGTGTTTTCTAAAACTAAAGAGGAGCATGAAATTCATTTAAGGGTTATCTTTCAAACATTAAAAGAAAAGAAACCGTATGGAAAATTCAGCAAGTGTGAGTTTTGGTTGCAACAAATTTCTTTCCTGGGTCAAATTATTTCAAAAGATGGCGTAACTGTTGATCCTACTAAAACAAAAGTTGTTGAATAATGGCCCAGACCCACAAATGTAACTGAGATCCGTAGTTTTCTTGGTTTGGCAGGTTACTACCGAAGGTTTGTTGAAAATTTTTCACGGTTATCTAGTCCAATGACTAAGCTAACTCGTAAGGGTGTTAAGTTCATCTGGACAAAAGAATGTGATGATTGTTTTCAGGAGTTGAAAAGAAGATTGGTGAATGCTCCTATTTTGGCACTTCCTTCCAGGAATGGTGAGTTTGTTATATATAGTGATGCTTCGTTGATGGGACTTGACTGTGTCCTTATGCAGAATGATCAGGTAATTGCTTATGCTTCACGTCAGTTGAAAACTCATGAGGTAAATTACCCTACACATGATTTGGAATTAGTTTCTGTTGTCTTTGCTTTAAAAATTTGGAGGCATCATTTGTATGGAGTAAAGTGTGAAATATATACTGATCACAAAAGTTTAAAGTATATATTCACTTAGAAAGAATTGAACATGAGACAGAGGAGATGGCTGGAATTAATAAAGGATTATGATTGTACAATTCACTACCATCCGGGAAAATAAAATAAAGTGGCCGATGCTTTGAGTCGAAAAAGTAATGCTTCATTAACCATGCTACGTTTGGAATGAGATCCTTTCGTTTTTGATTTGATGAAATTTGGCATAGAATTTGTTGGTGCTGGAATTCCTTATGTTTTGTTTCAGGTATCAGTGAAATCTTCTCTATCAGACAGAATCAAGAAAGCACAGAAGCAAGATAGTGAGTCGCAGAAAAAGGTAGAGCTGATTCAGAAAGGTAAGTTGCCAGAATTCAACATTGATAATGATTGTGTTTTGAGGTTTGGGAAGAGATTATGTGTGCCTTGTGATTCAAAGTTGAAGAATTAGTTGTTATGTGAGGCTCATAGTTCCCCGTTTTCAGTTCATCCTGGCAGTACTAAGATGTACAGAGATCTGCGGGAGTATTACTAGTGGGATGGAATGAAAAGAGATATTGCTGATTTTACTGTGAAGTGTTTGACTTGTCAGCAGGTTAAAGCAGAGCGGCAGTTACCTAAAGGGATGCTTCAGCCTTTACTAGTGCCAGAGTGGAAATGGGAAAACATATCCATGAACTTTGTTGTGGGATTACCGAGGACATCTCAAGGTAATAATGCAATCTAGGTTATTGTTGATCGCTTGACTAAATATGCTCATTTCCTTGCCATACGAGATAATTTTTCCCTAGATCAACTTTCCCATTTGTATCTTAAAGAGATAGTCAGGTTACATGGAGTTCCTCTCTCCATTGTATATGACCACGATCCTAGGTTTACTTCTAACTTTTGGAAAGGCCTTCAGATGTCGTTGGGTACTGAATTAAATTTTAGTACAGCTTTTCATCCTCAATCAGATGGGCAGTAAGAACGAACAATTCAGACCTTGGAGGATATGCTACGAGCTTGTTCGATGGATTCTCAGGGAAGTTGGGACCAACATCTTTCTTTGGTTGAGTTTTCTTATAATAACAGTTTTCATTTAAGTATACAGATGGCACCATTTGAGGCATTATATGGGAAGCGGTGTAGAACTCCATCATTTTGGGATGAAGTGGGTGAAAGGAAGCTGATGGGACCAGAATTGGTAGAAGAGATGGCAGAAAAGTTCAGTTGATTCAGAAACACATGAGAACAGCTCAAAGCAGGCAAAAGAGTTATGTGGATAACCGGAGGAAGGATCTATCTTTTGAGGTAGGTGACCATGTTTTTCTCAAGGTTTATCCTTGGAAAAGTGTGATGAGATTTGGTAAGAAAGGAAACCTGAGTCCAAGGTTCATTGGACCCTATGAAATTCTGGAGAAAGTTGGATCATTTGCTTACCGAGTGGCTTTACCTCCGAGTTTATATCAGGTACACAATGTTTTTCACGTTTCGATGTTGAGAAAGTATATGCCAGATCCATCTCATGTTTTGAGTCCAGAGGTAGTTCAGCTGGAGGAGAACCTATCTTATGAAGAACAACCAGTCCAGATTATTGATCACAGGGAGCAGGTGTTACGAAATAAGGTGATTCATCAGGTAAAGGTTTTGTGGAAAAACCATGTGATTGAAGAGGCAACATGGGAATCTGAAAATGCTATGAGGGATAAATACCCCCACTTATTTTTATAAGTGAATAAAATTGCGAGGACGCAATTACCAAAAGGGGGGAAGGATGTAACATCCCAGGTAAATAAAGAATAATACATTTTCATATTTATTAATATTTAAGAATTAAATATTAATTTTACTTTAAAGGGGTTTCTATGATCGATAGCGTACCCGATACGCAACGATGAGTTCCTTTGAAAACTTACGTTGCACACTAGTAATAAAATAATATTATTTTAAATGTTAGTTAACACGTAGCCTTTGTACTGGCGGGAATGGATAAAAATAACTAAAATATGATTATATATGTTTTTTAAATGTTTTTACATTTATCCAATAAAAGATAAAGGCTTAAAATACGGAAAGAATTCAATTTTAGGCTTTTATACCCTAATTTTCACTAGAGGTTCACTTATCGCCTTTTGATGGAAAACTGTCATTAAATATAGTTTTGATCACTCTTATACATTCTATTGGACCAAATAAAACTCTTCTTTAGAATTGGGACATCAAATTTTATTTTGTGTAAATTTTTGATATTTTTCCGATAAAGTTCATTTTTTAATGAATATTGTAAAATGTTGTATTTTAATTCAAAACCTCTTTTTAATATAATTTATTTATATGATTAGATTATCATTTGAATTGTTTTTAAAGTGAAATTAGAAAATAATTTTACCATTAAATCCAATAGTGGTCGTTGGAATTAATTTCACTTTGAAATCAGACTTAAACTAGTGTCAATCTTTTGATACTTATTGTTTCATAAAAACACGCTATTTACTCTGACAACGGGAATTAATTATTAAATTAATTAATGTGACTTATATGTTTTGAATTTTGTAAAATATACTTCATTTTTGAATTCAGAATATCAAATATAGCTTAGGGTGAAGTTTTGGTATTTTTCTGAAAAACTTCAATTTTTGATGAATAGTGAAACCACTAAGTGGTAGTTAAAGAGACTGATTTTCCATTTAAATGAAACTTTGCCACTTCTGTGATTTGATTTTCAAAAATCCGACATACATGGTTGTCATTAAGAAGTAAAATGTGGTTCAATGAGATTAAATTAATTTTTTGGTGAATAGTAACTTTTAAGTTCTTAATCGCGATTAGTGGTAATTAATGTAGTTTAGGGTAAAAATAATGTTTTAATAATATGAGATGAGCTTGACACATGTCCTACTCTCATTGGATGTGTCATGGCCGACCAATACAAGCCATGGGTCAACTTGGGGACCCTATGGAGCCACTTTGGTTGGAAAATGACATAAATAACTTTTTATTTAATGTTAAAGTAAAAATGACACAAACATGAGTTATTTTACTAAAACAATTTTTACATGGGGTTATACAAGTCAGATTTTTGACTATAAATATTAATTAGAAAGATAAAAAGAGTTCATACATCATAGTATTTTTTTATAATTTTTAGACATTAAATAAATTAAATTATTTATGACATCATGATGATGCAGCGATGACCTCATTATTTAACGATTTAAATAAAATAGAAAGATAATGTAATATCTAAGAACTACACATGTCAAAAACCTATTGGATGAGTGGATTTAGAACCCTTATTACATTATCCTCGAATTATATCAATTTGGGAACTTTTAAATCCGAAACTCATTTCAAAATAAAGTAACTTATTTTTACTTTCCAAGAGTGCCCCTCCTCTCCTCTTATAAAAGGCCCCCACCTCTACCTCCTTAAACACACTCCCAAAGCCTTTGGCTCGGCCAACCCCTGCCCATTTTGGCTCTCCACATCCCTCTCTTACTCCTTGAAGCCTCACTTTGGGCAGAAGTCTTCCCAAGGAAGCCTTTGAGCTCAAACCAAGGGGAGTTACCCGATTTTAAGGTAATGTCTTCTTTTGAGTCCTTTTGTTTTATTTTGCTTCTCCAACCCCCCTAAACTCTTTTTATTCATTTATTTTGTAACAAATCCAGTATCCTCAATATACTAGGATGTTTTTATAAGAATTATTCTAGCTACACTTATACACACCTACATCTAATGGTTAAATAACATATTGTTTCCGTGGATGGCGAATTTCTGCCTCCAGAAACGATGATTGTTTAACATTCTTTTAACACCTTCAAAGGTGGACATTAAGATGACACTATATTTATATATGATATATAATATGTTTATGTTTTCCTTAAGCTTCTGTATTTTTCATTTTGTGCAAACTATTATGGTTTCCATTATGGGTAAACACGATATCTTCATTTAAGGAAGTGCAGACTACCGCCCCCTCAAAGTGATGTGATTCGTTAATGACATATGTGGGACGTATAAAGGATGGATTTAAAGTTATTATATATGATGTTATACTGGAATTATAATATACCTCTATATCATTATTTTTTTTTTCCATTAAAGTATGAGATAGAAATGAAAGTAGTGTTCATGCGTACGTACGGCTTACCGTCTCCATGAACGGTGAATTTCATTTTCTTATCCCCAAATGTAATGTACTATTAAAAGTACATGTATATAATGGATATATATAATGAATGATATATCTAAATTATGAATATAATTTTTGAATTAAAATATACATACCTCTCATTTAGTTTTAATTCCATTAATATGACAAAGAAATGAAAGTAGCGTTCATGCGTAGGTACGGATTACTGTCTCCATGAACGGTGCATTTCATTTCTTACCTCTAAATGATTATGTAATATTATAAATACATGTATATTCTGGATATATATGATATATATGCTATCCAAATCAGGAATGTCATTCTGGATATAAAGAATCTTTGACCACACGAACAACATGTAATTGTAAGAAGTCCACTTTCGACTTAAGAACCAAATATCGACAAAACAAACATTATTAACTTAAATGGTTACATAATGTTTATAACATGGAAATAAGTGATATAAAAGGAATAATGAACTTTAAAAAGGTTCTTAATCAAGTAGAAATTAACTCAAGTTTATTATTCAGGACGTTAAAGAACGATCGTGTCAAGTCGGACCCGAGGTAAGGGACTTCATCTCAATCTCCTTTCATTGAGGCATATTTTATTTTATACACAACTTTCTTTTATACGGTGTATAAACCACTTTGACTTTTTATTTTATACAAAAGGAATCTTTTTCTACGAAGCGTTTTACAAAATGACAAAAAGGAATATTTCTTTTAATGTACGCGGTGACAACGACCTTTTCCGCCGCCGCGAGTATTATTTGGTCTTTGGCTTCCTCAACAAGCCTGAATGTTTTTAAAATAAAATAAATACCATATACTCTTTTATGTATTTTGGTATTGAAAATGGTTTTGATAAATGATTCTATTATGATATATTGTGATTGAAATGTTGAAATTTTATCATTCCTTTATATTGGTTTTATGTTTTATGATTTTATATTGGTACTTGGACATTTGACGGGTGGTTACATGATAAACCATATGACGGGTGGTGCCGTGAATACCAGGACGGGTGGTTACGTTATAACCTCCAATGCATTGGGTATGGAAGTCAGCCGTATGGCTATTCTATTAAGTATGTATGGAAATTGGCCGTATGGCTATTCCATTAAGTGATATGTGTGGAAGTCGACCGTATGGTTATTCCACTTAAGTATGTTTATGTCCCAAGTTACCTTTATATATGTTATGTGTTCTTTATATGGGTTTTATGGTAATACTTTGGTTACAAACAGGTAAGTAATGATACTTTATTCAGTGAAGAGTTTTTACTACTTCATGACGGTGAAGGTTTTACTTTGATAGAGTATACATGGTTTACTTGATGTTTTAAAAAGTAATAGTTTTCATTCTTTGTGTATCCCTTACTGAGCTTTTTATGCTCACCCCAAGTTTTTTTGAAATGTTTTTCACAGGACTTAATGTGGAATAAGGTCAAGGATGGGATCAAGGGAATGTCATGCTATATAAAACATGGAACTAGACATGTTTCTTTTTAAGAGTTTTTTTTATTATGGAAACCTAGTAGAAGTGTCTACTTTGTAATCTTTTGAGATGTAATAGTTATGTTCTAATTCTCTAAAACTCTAAACCTGAAAATATCCTCAATGTGAATTATTCATTTAATTCAATATTAAGTAAGGTTTAAGGCTGGGGCCTTATATTAGATCCCTCTCATCCAAGAAGGAGAATCTTGTATCATTAGTATGAATGAATCTAACTCTCCTACAATGATAATCTATCCAAGTTTACACTATAGAAACCAATATATACATATGATGACATCATAATGTTTCTTCACAATGACCAATAGATCACATGTAAAACTCTATCCACTAAGTTTAAACTCTCACTATCATAGGATGTGTGATATAGAATAATCACTCCTTGTATAAACCTTTATCCGCATGTGATGGGCCAAATAATCTAATGGAATTATCTAGATATCTTAAGGGACATAGATGAATGACTCACACTTGTGCCTAAAAGTATTATAGATAAATTATAGAAGACATATATTGTACCTTGGATCATATCATAAGCATCATATTCATATAATTTAAAATCTAAAAACTATTTATTCCATTGACTTCCATCCCTCTATGCTGGACATGGGCCACCTAGTGGTGGTGGGGGGATTAGGTCCAAAAATTATCCTCCAACTAAAGCTCCTCCCTCTGGATCTTCAACTGCTCATATATTAGCATCGACTCCCTGGGGGGAACCCTAACCATAATTAGTAGATACCTAATTAGGAAACTACATTAGTCATAGAGGTTTATCCAATATATATCAATCATACACCACACATCAGTTTAGAAAATCATGAGCCCTGTATCCTCTCCCATCAAAATAATAACATCTCACTTATCTAGGATGATTATACCCTCTTTAAAAACCATGTGTTGGGGTTCCATATTTCTATTTCTAGTAATTACTATACCTCCAACATCGATGCCCAAACAAATGATTCGTGATAGCACTTGTAGACGACTTTGCCCCATAAGGTCCACTAATGACTACAGATCCTTGACATCCCTCTGATAAAAAGATCTATGTAATGAAATCCCACTCTTTCAATCTATAATAAATGGGAATTCAAAAGAAGACCATGATAGCTCATATATATATGTGAATAATATAATCAAACTTACATGCCCAAAATTTTCCTTCCCACACCAAATTGATAGAATAGAAAATGAAGTTAGCAACCTTGAGGAGAACTTAATAACCCACATATCACCCGACAATAGCTCAAGAATATCCTTTATCCACACAAAGTGAAATATTGAAGGGTAATACTCATCATAGATCAATTATTGAATGTTTTTCCATTAGAGAATCATCTCATCAAGGATCTAAGTTAACAGACCCCATCAGAACCTTATTTCTCAATGAAGAAGATTGGTTTCAAATACAACCATCTGATCAATCATGGTACGTAAAATTAAAAAACACGAACCACCACCTTGATCCAATAATCTTCTACCCGAGGTTATGGATTAGCATGAAACGTGAGTGGTCACTATCACTAGAACTTTTGTTAGGTGCTAAGATTTTTTTCATCATCATCCTGACCTACTGGAGTTGTCATATTCCCAATATGAATTTGATCAGCTTCATGTACCATTAGAGGTGGATCCACATGTTTTACATCTTGTGAAATTATTAATCTATTCTTTCCTTGAGGAATCACCTCATGTATAGGTCCCTGCACTGAGTTCTCATAACACAACTAGTCACTGTAATGATCCAGTATCGATATCCTAATTAGTATTCATTGTGGATTCATTCATAACGTTAAAAAGATGTACCATGGTTAGATGAGTACATATGGGGAGTTGAATCAATAAGGACATAACATTAATAAGGCATAATCCTATATGGTTCATATACCATTGGTTTTCCCACAACTAATAACTCGACATGTCGATTCAATAAACAAGTATTCAAAGTCCTGGTGTATAGATATGTTGATCGTTGTACCATCACTGGGTTCCCTAACCTAAGAGACAACCTCAATAAACATTAACATAAATTACTTAAGTTCCCAAAACAAACCTCACAACATTTCCAACTACAAATATAGACCATATGATATACCACCTTTTATTACATTCTATCATAGCCTGGCCCAACAAAGCCCCACCTGGGCCTACTGAAAGATGAAGGCGACACCCCAATCTCACCTTTAATAGGACAAGGTTTGGTGAAAAGTGATGAGTAATAATTTTACTTAAAAGAGAGGCCTTATCCTAAAGTACATATATTTATAGATACAACTATATCCATGAAACATTGTAGATATATAATAATAAATGTATAATATCAAGGGCGATCAATGCATAAATGAACCTGTAGGAAATACATAAAAATTCATCAAGATAACATAAAATATAAAATTTGGAGAAATAAATTCCCATATTAAAAAAGAGGTCCCCACTACACTATAACTAGAATGGGGGGGAATGAAGAGATTCCAGCTCATAATCTCTATGAATAACCACTAAACATGTCTAGTATCTCCAAGTACCACTTTGATCTTCTGATACTAAGTCCACCAAACTCACTACTAATATATATGTCATCTTCATATGACATGAAACATATGGGGATATATACTACAGGGGTGAGTACAAAAAAACAGAGTAGGACACCCCAAAAACCAAGTGGGAATAAATATAAATAAACAGTTAGTTCAAACCATAATGAAATAGGGTAACGGAACCTAACATCAGATATGATCATAAAGAAAACCAGAAAAAAAGAGAAAGGGGATCTCTATATTGAAATCATTATAAGAATAATGAGTTATCCTATATCTCCTAAAAGTCATATATCTGATTCCATGAACCATGTGCAGCCTCACAAGAATTAGGGTAGAGGGACCACTTCTCACTATTATGCTCCACTGTCAATGGAGCACCACTCTAGTAGAAGAACTTCTCCCAGTTATAGCTCAGTGATGGGGGATTAAGACTCTCTAGATAAATGACCCGTACAATATATAGCATTGTAGAGTACTAAATATTCTAGTAAAAAAGATAATGGGGACCTGCACCCTAGTGTGATAGGGGAGTACCAACATTGGAATCTATCTGATGATCAAACTCAATCACTGTCTTCGAACAAGCATAGCTTGAATAAGTGTCTCACTTGAAACAAGTTTAATCACATATATAATGAAGAAAATATGGATACCATTGAATACTATGTAGAAAACTACTCAATATATGATACTCACTATCCTAAATCTATATCCTGGAGAAGGTAGTATGCCAGGTAGAAGCTTCTTTGAAAAGTACAAGACATCTACATTGGGTCACACTGCATGTGACTTCACCTGAAGGCATGGGTGTGTCCCTACCTAGGCATGGATCTACCATTCATGTGGCTCCCACTAGTTTTTAAATAGGGTCCCATGGAATGTTACTTTACCCAAAGGCATTGGTGTGTCTTTCCATGGACATGGCTCGGCCAGCCATGTGGCTCCACATGATGTGTCCCTACAGGGACACAATGTTTCTCTTCACCTAGCTTCCTTGGAGTGTGATCTTAACACTTGGATCTACTACACAAGTAGTGTCATAATGGGGGTGGTAAGAACCACATGGCGTGTGATACATAACTTTGGATGAAACCCTAGCCATTCTGATAACCCTACAAACCCAGTTTGTGTTCCTCAGGATACATGGCATGTAGTCACATTTTTCATAAATAGTTATGCATGGTCTTCATGAGGTCACCAGAAATTCCATTATTGCTACATCTATCACCATTTGAATCACCTAAAATGAAAAAATTTATAGGGAAAGGTATCTGATTATTGATTCCCAACCTCTAGTAGATAAAAATCAAAACTCCAATCTCCTGAGTGGTAACCGTCATGCATCTATTCATTTTTTGGGGTCTCAAACCATAAATTCATCACCCACATTCCACAAATACACCTCAATGAATCAAAAAATAGTGATACCTATATAGATCATTAATTAATTAATTTTCATGGGATTTGATCATGATCAAAATAACCCAGAAATTTTTGAGTTGCCAACCCCATGGGACAAAAATGAAAAACACAAATATTGGTGTTGGGAAAAAGGAACAAGAGTAAAGATAGATTATCATTGGATGATGTGATACTGACTAAAAATATCAAATAATAAAAAAGGCATCAAATATGGTTGCAATAAATAAAAAAAATTAAGTTCAAGAACACTAATCAATTACATGGCTCATGAGAATAAAATAAACTACATAAATAAATAATATTCACAATCCATTCTTGAAAATAAAATAAAAGCTAGAAAATACAAAAAAAATAAAGAGTTATTCATATAGAATGGTTAAATCATTAGTGAATAACATGATTGATAATTATTTAGGTGAAGATCATGTTACGTTCATTTTTTATCCCATCAATCCACTTGATTTATTATTATCAATCCACATTCCTGAGTATCTAATATGCCAACAGAGCTCTCACTTTCTCATCTCTAATCTTTAGGGGTTAGGTGGATAAACCTATAAATTTTTCATAATTATTTATATATAGAAATTATATTATTTTTTTGGTCATTAAGTGAAATAAATTATTTTTTTTAATTTACTTAAAACAGCTTCAGACATCCTCCTTTTATGAAACATCTGATATTGTCCAACCTTATATCACACCAAGGGTGAACCCTGTATTCCAAAAACAATTATGGTCTATAATTTTTCATATGATGTTTCTATGAATATGAAAATGATATATTCCAAAAACATGTGTGTACATTCTATAATATAAATTAATATTTATAATATACTAATTCCAAGGTCCCATGACACCCAAAACACATCACCAACTCTAAGGAAAAATCCATAGAAAAATATAAAAATATTAAAAAGATAAAACTATAAAAACTGATTTTTTTACAAATAGATAATATGGGAAAACATTTTTCCCTTATATCCTTTGAAAGATGTTTATATCCGAAGGAATTTAATAAGAATAAAATTTCAACTATAAATATATGGCCTTGGTGTTCTATGGGAAAGTTCAGTTTTAGAAATTTAAAGAAAGGGACATAAAGAACATAGGTTAATGACCCAATCATACAACTTTATTTATTAGAGATATCATGGTAATTGGATTATATTATGTGGTGGGAACTTTTAGATGGTTTTATGTTGTAGTGACATTAACTTCTTTCTCTATGGGTGCCTTTTTCCATTGTTATATTCTATCCTTTGAATTTAGGAATCTCCATATATTTCCACTGAGAAAGAGGCATAATGGATCACACACTATGTGTCTCTAGAATCTCAATTAAACTCAATGTCAAATTTTATAATATAGAATAAATATTATTCCTACTTTTTTGTTTAATAATTATTTGGGTTGGTTGATAATCAAGATTTAATCACATGTTATTCAAAAGAATATGTGACATAAATAATAAAAAATATTTATTTTCATGATTTAGAAGTTTATTATTCATTATTCTTGATTAGAAATGATCGAAATTATATTTATTAATTCTTAGGTGATTAACATGTTGAGTGAATAATAATTATATTATTATTATGATATGGGGTTCACTAAGAATTAACGAATTGGTAATAGCGATTATATTAAAATTGGAAACCCTAATCGTTCCTTAAAATATATAGTTATATCTCTTTCTTAACAGTGATTTTGGTGTTCACAAAGGATAGATAGAATCTATCGAAAACCTAAAAAGAGTTATGTAGATATGGAGTTTTCACTATCCCCCTCCTCTATCAAGAAATCTAGAGAACACCAAGAATTATTCCCCCTCAAATAGAATTATGTTGTGATCAACCATTAACAATGTAGGTGATTGTGATCTATCGTGCTTGTACCCGGCAATTCTATGGTGACGCTAAGAGATTACGGTGCATGTGTAGATCACCACTAGAAATATTCTACACTTTAACTATAGAAAAATATGACCATATAATAACATTGAGTCAACCAAATCATCAATAAAGTAATAATTACATGTTCATGTTATTCAAGATCTAATTATAAATTACATCTGATGATTTACCTCTTCTAGTTCTGGTTTTTAAATAAGTACAGTAATATATTATTTTTGTATATTTTTTATGGAATAATTCATTTTATAAAACAACTATTAGTCATAAATTAAGACTAAAAATGAATATGTCCATGACCAATAGGAACTTTCAGTATTCCTAGAATCTATAAGTGGTACCATAGTGGTTAAATAATTAATTTATAACTATTTATTAATTTTTTATTCAATGGTGTTCATTTTAAATTTATTTAACTTAAGATCTATTCATTATTTTAATTTGAACATCATTTTTTCATACCTTTATTCAATCTCACTCATATAACAAATATGTAGTTTAAATCAAAATGAGGAAACATCTGAAAACACCATATTGAGACGCCAAGAATTCTAGCCTGATAAAATAAGATTACATGTCATGTACTAAACTACATGTCTTGTAACCTTCTATCATACATATATCTTTATTTTTTATTAGACAAGTTCTATGATATCAGATCAAGTCTAATAAAAGAAGATCTATAAAGATCTATACTGGAAGGCATGTTGTTTGAATAACTACATGCCATGTAACTCACATATATGACATGTAGTCCCTATGTTCTTATGATGGAGAACATGGCAGTCCAAGTGTATAATGTATCTTCTAAACGACACAGAGATTGAAAAACCATGAAAATTTAAGGCCACATTTCATATATGATGATTACACACTATGTAACTCATACACATCAATTGTAGGAGAACACACCTAGTCATTATTCATATTCCTTGGACATGGGTAGAATATATTACACATCGTGTAACCCAATACATTCCATGTAGTCTTACACATCCAATGCAATTAATTTAACATGGAGTAAAGAATTAATTATATAATTAAACCTATTCAAATTTTTTATGTGTTTCAATTATTTTAAAGTACACACCATTCTTCTGATTATTGATTATATATTAAATTAATTTCTATGTTAAATTACAAATCAAAAAGTTGTTTATGGTCCTTTCTTATGGTGTACTCAACATGCTTCAATAGATTCACATGAAATGTAATTCACATGTGTTTAATGTGTCATTTTTTTCATAGTACACACCGTGTAATTACCTACCAAACATATATATTGGATTCCAAGGGAATTCATGAGCACAAGGATTGTGCTGGGTAGTTTGGATGTGTAAAAGTAATTTCCTCCAATGTAAGTTGTGTACTTTACTAATTATAAATAATATTAATTTATTTAATTTATTTAAAATTATAGATGATGTAATTTCAATGTTTCTTCAATTGAATTGATATAAATTGAATTAATTGGATTATTTTATTGTTTTTTATCTTAATTAAAGAATGAATCTAATTAATTAGTAACTAGATATAAAATGTTCATTCATTTTATATTATCTGAATGATCATGAGATTAAACTAGACCTAAAAATATAAATGGTTACATTTTAATTAATTATAATTAAATTAAATTAGGGTCTAGAATTAACCCCCTCCTACTTTTTATGTAAGAGACTATGTTCCCAGGGTTTATTTTATATAAACCCCCTTATCTAATTCATTGGATCCCCTCATCTATGTGTGAGTAAAATCTTGTACTGGGATTGAGATCCTAGTTTAGAAAAGGTATTCTGAGTCCTAGAGCTCAGGTGAACCCAGTTAAATCCTATATAGGAGCCGAGGTGGAATGTTGCAACATGAACCAAGTTGTGGTTCATGGTGATTTTTCTAGGGTTGAGGGTTATCTTATCATATATTATATAAAATAAACATTAGATAACCTCATGATTATGTCAAATACATCTTTTTTAGTTTCATGGATAATTATTTATGTTTTTGGATGATACAAAATCACATAATAAATGAATTAAAAAGAATGGAAGATGATATAAAATAAAATAGAAATGTGAATATATTTTATCATGCATGGTGAAACAATTAAGTAAAACCCTCTTAACATTAATAAGGCATGTGATAAGATAAAGTAAGGATTTTTCACATAAGGAAAAAAAAACCCATCAAATAAAATATTAAGTTAGTATAGCCTTCCAATAACTATATTAGAATCTAACCCATAGTTTAACGTGCATAACAGAACCATGTTAGGGTTCTCTCAGTTTTCTGGTGAATTTTATCTTGATGTTTTTGGGTAACATAACATGGTTCACAACAAGGGTTCACTAACCAGTATGCCTTTGGGTAACTAAGTTTTAAGTGTTATTGAAATATTTATCTAGGATTTTAGTATTGGGGAATCCACTCAATAGATAAAGAAACTATGAGTTAGTGGAGTTGGAGATTTATGCCTTCCTAAAACCATTTAATTAAATTATCAGTCTCATTTTAGGGTTATGAGAAGGGAAATCTAGGTCATTCCACTAGAATTTTTATACAAATAGATATTATGAAACTAAGAGTGATATATATTAGGTTAGTAAAAAATAGTGGGGGACTAATAAAATTTAATAAAATATAACTTTATTAATATGATTTGGTGATTAAGGAAGTACTAGTTATATGATCTTAATTTTTTTTGAAATGGAAAACCAGGTGACGTAAACCATATCATTATCATCCATACTAGAGATGTATAACTTTATCACAGGTGAAAATTTCCTAGAATTTTATAGGTCTTTATACATTATTATACACCACGAACTGAAATTATACATGTTAGAAACCTCACTTCTTACATCACTTTATAAAGAGGATAGTGATGAAGAAGTATCTCTCTACTTGAAACACGTGGATGATGCATTTTTTTTCAAATGTGTCATGTTATCCTCCATATCTAGCGATCCTCTAAAGGAATTTGAGGTTATGGATTCATATAGCCTCATTTCACACTTTCATGATTTTTATCAGGAGAAGGTGAGATAAGAAACATATGACATACCCTGTGAATTATTCACATGAAATATTGGAGAGTTGGTTCCTACTAGTTCTCATGTATTAAATATGATTTGCTTCATAGAACGCTTAGAAATCATGGGGTTTAAGATCCTGGGTGGGTTGTTCATAGATCTCAATCATTATTCACAACCTAAAACCTTGTCAATTTCCATTGTGAATTACAATAGCAGAAATACTGAGAATATATCTTTAAAATATTACTATTATAAACCAAGTTGGTAAAGACATGGGTCCAAAAAACCTATTGTCCTTGTGGTGAATAAGAAAATAAAGAACAAGGTTAAATGTCTGAACACAAATTCCAATTACATAGATCTAGAGCGCCATACTTACTATAATAAGAAGATCTAGTAGAAAGAAAAAGAGTAGAATGTAGTTTGTTTTTCATGTTGTAATCAAGACCTATGTAAGAGGGATTATTTCTAAATAGATAACCAATAGGAAGATTCATGTGGGTTTTTTATCAACTGTAATGATTTCGTATCTATGATTTGGGTATTTAATATTGTATGTGGTTCTCAAATTTTTATCCAAATACAATAATCAATTTGATTTTGAAAGGTTTTTAGAGGATAGGTTTATCTAGAGGATACCAATAGAGTGAGGATGGTTACTTCATCCATTAGAGACTACCACCTCACATTTCCAACAAAAATGATTTCGGTCTTAAATTACTGTTGTTATATTCCAAGTGTTACCAAGAAAAACATCTATATTTCTTATTTAGACATGGATTAATTTATTTTTAGTTATAGTATTAATACTTTCTACTTTTTAAAGTATAATATGTTATGGTATGGCGTGGATGAATAATGAAACAAGAATTATTTTGGTTTTAAATAATTGTTGTTGTGTTCCTAGTGTTACCAAGAACATCATCTCCATTTTCTATCTAGACATGGATTAAATTATTTTTACTTTTGGTATTAAGGGTTTCTAATTTTATTATGATAACATATGTTATGGTATCACAAAACGGATTAATGGTCTATATGTATTAAATTTTGAAAATGAAATATTAGAAATAGATAATGAATCAAATTCACCTAACCCATTTAATTCCCAGTTGTGGAATCACCATATTGGTCACATAAATGATAATTATTTTAAGAAGATCTATTAAGGTGGTTACTTGGCCTCTTTTAATCTCAAATCACTTGAATTATGTCATATTATTTTTTACAAGGTAATATGACCAAGCCACCATTTGGTGTTTAAGGTGGAAGGGCCACAAAGATTCTAAAATAGGTACACACTAATATGTGAGGACATTTTAATGTAGAATCTAGAGGTTTATTTTTTTAATTTATGAATTTTATAGATAAATTGAGTTGGTAAAATTACATCTACTTGATGAGGTATAAGTCTAAATCCTTTAATAAGAACAAGGAGTTAACGAATGAAGTTGAAATTATCTTAGTAAAAAGATAAATAATCTTCAATTGTATTGAGGTGGTGAATGTATTAACCAAGAGTTTAAAAAATTTCTATGGGATTATGGTATTTTATCTCAAATCACTTTTCCTTATATTCCAAAATTGAATGGTGTTAGTGAAAGGAGGAAATGTACATTACTATACATAATAAGCTTGATGATTAGTCTTGTAAGCCTAACATTATCCTTTTAGGGATATGAGTTACACACCACATCATACATGTTAAATATAATACTAACTAAATTGGACAACAATATTATATTTGATTTATGGAGTGGAAATAAATCTATTTTTACACATATTCTTTTATGGGGTGTGAGGTGTTTTGTTAAGGATATCATAAGAAACAAACTAACACCCTGGGGTGTGAAGTGTATCTGTATAGGTTACCCCAATGAAATGAGGGTATACTACCTATATGGTCCCTCAAATAAAAAGTTCATGTTTTTATTAATGTTATATTACTTGAACGTGATCCCATCATATATAAGGATAGTGGGAGAATATTTACATCCATGAAGTTAGTGCTCAAGATACATAAGAGTAGTTATGGGAAGAGGCTCCAGAGGTCATTGTGGAAGATATATTTCTTGAAACACAAGTATATTGTAGGAGAACTAGAGAGGTCATAGTACTATAAATATGTGGTTATCTAGTCTTAGAAGATAGCGATTCACTGTTGGTAAAAAAATAATAACCTTATATCGTATAAAGAGGTAGTAGATGTTGGATTCGGTTCCCTAGAAAGAACTTATGTGTAATTTATGATAACTTTTAATCATTTTTTAATATTAATAAACTCCTTATCTCATCATGATTATTCTTATGCATTAAATAGTATGTGATAATGTTCTAATAGTAATTTTCACATTGAAAGGTCCTAGAAGTTCCCCGCTATGATGAGATTATATAAGTGCCACAATAGTATTCTTAAATATATGTTCTATAGAAAAATTAAATCATTTTAGGGACAAAAATGATAAATGATATGAGGGTGGAGACTCATAGTAATTTTAAGGTACCTTCTCATGGTATACGCCCTTGGTAATATCCAGTATAGAATAATATGAGAATTATAACTTCCAGTAGGAAATCCTCATTTATATGTGTCATTGGATGTTCTTATCTGTGGAAGTGTGTATCAATCCTTATAAATTTGATTATTATTAATGAGTATTATAAGTCATGAAATTTAATTTATTGAAAAAAACTGTGATGATATATGTTCGTGGTGAGGTAATATGTGTTGGGTGAATCATGAGTAAAATTTCTTTAATTAATAACGCAATAAAGGGTTTGTCCCTTCTATTCTATAATGAAATTTAATATCTTAGGCTCTTTGATGGAAATGATATAGCCTAAATAAATCCATGTCCTCAGTATTATATATGCATGTTTGATTTCCATAAATTCAAAGAAAGAGACATCGAGCACACAGGTTGATGGAACCAGTATACAACCTACTTGGTTTGAGATATCATAATAAAGGAATTATACTACACAGAAAGCATCAGTATTAGGTATTATGTCATTGTGGAATTAACTTCATTGTATATGGGTTCCATGGAATGTTTCTATATTTTATACATTTACTTTAGGCTTCTTCACCTATTTCCACTGAGAAAGTGGCCTAGAGGGTCACACACTAAGTGTATGTTGAATCTCAATTAAATAAAATATTATTATTAATTATTTAACAACTTGAATAAATATTATTCCAACAAATGGTTTAATAATTATTCATATTTAATTGATCATATATATTTTTTCACTAGTTATTTGAGAGTATATTATGTGAGTGGTATACTTAATAAATATTTATTTTCAATATAGTGACTATATTATTTATTTATTTATTGGTGATTAATTAATTGATCATTATTTACTAAATAAATTTTCATTATTCAAGGATTTATAAATATTATGGAGTAATGGAAGACCAAGTTTAATGGTCTAGTGAAAATAATATATATTGAACATTATTTGATTAAATAATATTTATTTTAATTCACAATTTTAGAACATGTTAATAAATAATATTATTGTTATTATTATAGACATAGGGTTGTTTAAGGATTAAATAAATAATAAAGGGAAATTTTGCAATTATTTATTCCTAAACCTAGAGGCATATAAACTCAATTATATTATTTTCCAATATATCCAATTCATTTTTCTTTTGTTGTGCATAATTAAATATGAAGAATCCTCTCAAAGACCTAGAATGATCCCTTCTCCAATAACACTCCCAAGAACAGAAACGATCATCCTCTACCTTCCACACTCGAGTCAATAGAGATGAAAGAGAATAATTTGTAAGCGATTCTTGGGGCGGTCAAAGGTGAATGACACAAGCGATAGGATCTATCTTTCTAGAATTATAAGACTCGTATGGATACATTCATAGATTTTTGGATAATTTGTGGAACACCGCTAGTGGGAATTTATTATTGATTCCAAAAATGAAGCTATGGCAAGACATAGATCCATTTTAATAACCATGAATGAAGAAATAATTTATCACAAGGCAATTATTTAATTGATTAAATTAATTATAAATAACATGTGATGATCCTATGTGTTGGTTCTGGAATTTTATCCATTTTATGTATTCTTTTATTTAATTCTATTGATTGCAGCATTTATCATTGTGTAAATCTCATATTTATCATCATTCATGACAAAAATAAATGTTAGGCATTACCTATAAAATTATTCTATTATGCTCGGAACCTACAAGTGTTATCAGAGTGAGTCATATAATTATTTATAATTATTTAAATATCATTTATCGATTTATGCATTTGTAATTTAGTTTTCAATTCCAGTTTAATCATTCTTCAATATGAATTTCAAGATCTTCATATTCCTCTTCATTTATTGTAAATATAATCAAACTGATTAATTTTATAAATGAAATAAATTCAAACATCTCATTTAGATGTGATGAGTAATCTGTCCATATAGAACACAAGTAAATGCTTTGTAACTTGGAGGTACATGCCATTTAATAGTGTTTAATGAAACAAGAATTAATTCATAATTAATTCAAGGTGTGTGTATTTATTACACATGGTGAATTTTATTATACACCACATTTTGACCAGGACATCTTGGTGTACGTTAAACTGGAGTACATGTTGTGTAACTTCTGTACACGACGTGTAGTATTTAGTCACAGATCGGTCATGTATCTTCTTACAAGACCTTCCTGACTAGTAACCATGTAACTCGGAGACCACAATCCTTGTCTCCCATGTACATGTCATGTGTTTCAATATTTTTCATGGCATGGTTAAAATCTGAGTCCCTAGGTATATGCCTCATATAGATTTTGAGAATAGTTTACACCTTGTAGATAGCTTGTGTATGACCTAAACTTAAACCAAATTATAAAAAATTAAAAAAATAGTATATTATATTATGAAAACATTATTTATGTGTGCTTGTGTGTGGTTGTTATGTTTATAGGACATGACATGTGATAGATTTTTATACATGAAAATTACTAATTAATTATTGCATATTGTTTAAATTTATATATCACATATAAGCCATATTATAGTTATCACTCTTTGCATTGAAGCATTACATTCCATGGTAAAAAAATAATCATGTAAACTATGTTATAATAATATTGATATTACACATCATGAATTTACATTATAAGTTATGTATGCCACATGTAGCATGGGTAAATAGTATATAAATATAATACACATTGGGTAGCTTGAATAGGTACTCAGTGTGTTTCCTACAAGGTACATTTTTTACTATACAGAGTTAATTTTAATTTTTTTTTTAAAAATTATGATGGATGGTAATCTCAATGAAATTGGAATGAGAATTAAGATAAAAATAATTGATTGATTAAAAAAGCTAATTAATTGATTCATGTATGATTATTCATTAATAATTATTATTAAGAGTTGAATTATAATTTTAAAAAATTCTTAATTTGTTTCATGTATATAGATTATCATCATCATGGAACATTCCTTTGTATTTTATTGGTTTCTTTTAATTTATTATTAAATTTAATGTGTAGCCTGCATACCATCTATCCTTCTATTATTTAAGTGCATGTATACCCATGGTTTCTTTTAGGTAAACCCCTTCCCCTCACCTATAAGTGAGTAAAATAATATGTAATGTATGGAGATACCAAGATGTTAGTGGTGTATCAAGTTTGGATCCATGGAAAAACAAATCCAATGGAGATACATAGGTGGATAGGTGGAAAGTTGCAACATGAACCTTAATTGGTTCAAGGCATTTTCCCCCATGTTGATAGTTAATTTATCATCCTATATATAAACTAATCATTAGTAAAATCTCAATATCATTACACATTATTATTTTATTTCTATCAAGTTTCATGGTTATTTCATTATTGATGTTTCATCACAATCACATTAATAAATGAATTATCAAGAACGCAAGATAGAACTAAAATAATCTATCTTACACATAAATATTATCTAAAACATCTTTAATAACTTAATTAAATCCATATAATATGAAAAATCACTTAATCAAGAGAATAATTGTTAATTTACACATAAAAGATAAAATCCTTCATTTATACATATTAAGTCAATATATCCTACCACTACATCAGTTAAATTCAAACTATAGTTCAAAGTACTTAAAAATCCAATTTTGGGGTACAATAAATTATTAGGGAGTTCTAGTATGAATTTTTTTGGTTAAATTAGATTATTTCACATCAAGGGTTGACTACCAAAGTAGGACATTGTGTAACTAAGAGGTAAGGGTTGATGAAATCCAATTAAACAATTTTAGGATTGGGGAGTCCCCACTCAACAGATCATGGAATTGTGAGTTAATACAAATGGAATTTGGAATGCCTACCTAAAACCCTTAATATTTCTTAACCAAACAAATTTGGGGTGATGAGAAATGAAATATGGATTCTTTCCACTAGAATTTCTAAAAAACTTGATATTCTGAATCCAATGGTGTAGACTATTGGGTTTTGATAAAATAGTTATATATTAATAAATAAAATATTTATTTATTTTTATAAATATTATAATATAAAGTGATAAAACTATGCTTATATTATTGGTATAAGAAAAAATAAAATTACTTCAAACATATTAGTATAATCCATACTTGAAAACAATAACCTTCTCACAGGAACAAATTTCAAAGAGTGAAAAATGTGTTTACGTGTTATCCAACACCATGAAAGGAAATTGTATGTTCTAGAAGACCCTATTCTTGATGAATCTCGTAATGAGGCTAGTGATTAAGATTAAACCCACGATGAGAAATAATTTAATGATTCCCTAGACATTAATTTTTTCATTATATCATCCCAACCACTGATATTTTGAAGCAACATGAGGACATGGTTACGTATAGCATGATATCTCACCTTTTGGATCTCTATCAACAGACATCGAGATAAGAGAGATATGAGATCTCTTATTCTATTTTTAAAACTAACATTAGGGAGTTAGTTATATATATACCATATGTAGTCATGATTATTGGTAATATTGAACACTTAGACATCTTAGGGATTAAATTTTCACATGAGTTGCACACAGATCTCATACTTTTCTCACAACCTAATACCTTCTCCAATTTTATTTTAAATTATAACATGAGAAATAATGAGAAGATTATTTTGTAACTTCTTACTCTTATTCACAAAGTGGATAAGTATATGGTGTATGACCATTATACGAATTTTATGGTGAAAAATAAAAGGTAAGAATAAGGAAAAGAGGCACAAGACACCTAACAAGTCTAAATCTCTTGAGAATCATCCTTCCAAGAAGATGAATATCTAAAGGAAGGTAAAGGAAAAGGAGGAAGTATTTTTTACATGTGTAATGTAAGGACACTGGTATAAGAACTACAACTAGAAGCAAGGGGAATCTAAAGGTGATTTTGTTATCAAGTGTAATATTTCAATATCTATACATTGACTACTATATATAGCTTGGGGTTCTAAAATTTATTTCCAAATATAGGAACCAAGTAGATTTTGAAATATTTCTAGAGGAGTGGTGGATTTTTGGGCTCCAAAGGGTGTGATTTTGGATTCTCTAACCATTGGATACTACCACCTTTCATTTCCAAAAGGAAGGATATTTGTTTTAAGGAATTTTTATTCTATAATATTTGTTACCAAGAAAATAATTTATGTTTAATTCCTAGATTCAGATGGTTTTATTTTCATGTTTGGAAAAAAAGTTTTAAATTTTTTTAAGACAACATATGTTACGGTATGGGGTGTTTAAATAATGGTCTTTACATATTAAATTTTGAAAACCAAGTATTGGAAATAGATAATGAATCATTTTCACACAACTGATATAAAACCCATCTATGGAATCACCATCTTTCCCATTTAAATGATAATTTTTTGAAAAAGATCTATAAATATGGTTATTTAGACTCTTTTGAGCTAAAAATACTTAAAAGATGTCATGATTTCTTACAAGGAAAAATGAACAAACTAAAATATAGTGGATAGGTTAAAAGGGACACCAATCTTTTATGATTGGTGCACCCTAATGAGTGTGGACCATTTCTAGTAGAAGATATATATCGATATTCATGCATAGTAAATTTTCATAATGATTTGATTATATATGGATATGTTTACATAATGAGTTCTAAGTCTAAGTCCCTTGAGAAATTAAAATAATTCAAAAATAAAGTAGACAATCAAACTGGGAAGGAGATAAAGATTCCCTAGTCAGATCTAGGTGGTGAATATCTTAACCAATAGTTTATCAAAATTATATGGGAGTTTAGGATTATATATCCACTCACTCTTCCTCACACATCACAATGTAATAATGTTAGTGAAAGGAGAAATTATATCTTATTAGACATGGTAAGGTCGATGATGAGTCATGCAGATCTTCTATTTTTTATTTTGGGGATATGCATTTCAAACTGCGACATATACATTAAATTGAGTATCGAATAAACTTTAAAATAGAATTCCCATTAATTTATAGAGTGGAAAGAAACTTGTTTTGTCACATACATTTGTATAGGGTTGTAATGAATTTGTGAATGCCTTCATAGGTAACATACTTGCACCCTGAGCACAAAGTGTATCATTATAGGGTATCCTAAGGAATTAAAATTATACTTCCAATACAACCCCTCAAATAATAAATTGATTGTCTTTAGACAAGACATCTTTCTTGAGAGGGATAACATTCTCAAAAAGGATATTGGTAGGAATATTTAATTCAATTAAGTTGATTTTCCAGATACACAAGAGTTTGAAGAGGACCATATTCCACAGGTCTCTACAAAAAAGGTAGTTACTAAAACAAAAGTACTACATAGGAGCATAAGAGAGGTACGGAAGCTAGAGAGAGATGGCTTTCTAGTCGCTGAATATGGTGAATCATTATTGGCTAACAATTATGAACCTATCTCTAATAAAGAGAAAGTAGATATCTTAAAACCTATAAGATGGAAAAAATTCATGAATTCTGAAATAGATTCCATTTATCAAAATAAAGTATGGGTTTGTTTCGATGTGCCAGTTTATGTAAAGCATGTATGGTGAAAATGAATATTCAAAAGAAAATTGGACATGGAAGGTAAATTAAATACCTATAAATAAGATTCAGTGTCTGAAGGGTTTTAAAAAAATAAAAAAAATTGACTTTGATGAAACCTTTTCACTAGTTTCTGTGTTCAAATCCATAAGAATTGTAATTGTTATATCATATTACCATGACTATTGTATTTTTGAAATGGATTTAAAAAAATATTTCCTCAATTAGAGCATTCAGTAAGATGTATATTTGACACAACTACAATGTATTGTGACTCCATGTGACGCCAACAATATTTTCAAGATGTAGATATCAATTTATAGATTAAATAAAGAATCCAATTCATGAAATATTTGATTATATGAATCTATAAAAGAATTTTGTTTCATTAAGAATGAATGTGATCAATGTGTTTACAGTAATTTTATTAGGAATATGATCATTATTTCAATAGTATATTTTGATGAAATATTACTTATTGTAAGCTACATACCCGTCTTACTTTTAGGTAAGGATTGATTGGACAAGTGTTTCTATGTGAAGGAATTTGGTGAAGCATCCCATATTAAAGGGATCAAGATCATTCATGATATATCCAAGGGGATTATTAGACTAAGTCAATGTAAATACATTAACAATATATTAAAGAAGTTTAATATGGAACAATCAAAGAGGGTATTGGTTATAGTGTCACATGGTATACATATTTCTATGAAAATGTGTCGTCAGACACAAAATGAGAAATATATAATGAGTAAGATCTCATATGAATTGGTGTCAGGATGAATCATATATGTTATTTTATTTAATATACATTATGATTCCTATGCACTATTCATGGTAGGAAGATATGAAGCTGATCCAAAAGAATATCATTGGTCTATTATTAAGTATACCCTTAAGTATCTGAGAATAAATAAGGATGTGTTGCTATCTTTTGGAGGAGATGAGGTGTTTTTCATCAAGGGTTATATGGATAATAGTTATCAAATAGATTAGAAATATATGAATTTGTAGTTAGGATATTTTTTCTATCTAAAATGGGGAGTTTTGGGTTGGAAGATTTCAAAAAATCTAAGCATCATTGATTCTATAGTAGAGTCCGAGTATATAATGGATTCTTATGTAGCCAAGGATTCTATTTGGATATGAAACATTATCTAGGATCATGATGTGTTACCTAGAAGTAAATACCCTATCACATTGGATTGTGATAATACTATAGTGGTGGATCTTGAAAAAGTACTAAGGTCACACCAATAGAAAAAAGGTTGTTAGAAGTTTGATCTACTGCAAGTGGGATTCTGTTGGAGTTGGTTCCCTGGAAACAACATTTTTTATACTTTATAATAACCTATATTTTTTTGAATATTATTAAACTTCTTATCACGTAATGATTATTCTTCTACATAATATAGTATGTGTAATGTCATAAGAGTAGCTGTTGAACTAAAAGGTCAGAGCAGTTCCCCGCTATGATGAGAACCTATAATTTCCACGATATTATTCTTAGATATATTTTCTATAGTCGAATTAAATCATTTTAGAGACAAAAATAATATATGATATCAGGTGTGGAGACTCATAAGACTTTGATAAACCTTATCATGTTATTTACCCTTTGTAATATCCATTATAAAATTTTATGATAATGGGACCCTCGAGCAAAAAATCAAAATTTATATGTATCATTGGATGTTTTTATCTATAGATGTGTGTATTGACCATTAAGATTTAATATTATTATTAATGAGTGATATAATTCATGTACTTTAATGTATTGATGAAAACCATTATGGAATATGTTCGTAGAAATGTAGGATATATTGGGTGCATCACAAGTAATATTTCAATAATGAATAATGCAAGAAAGGATTTTTCCCTTCTATTCTTTAATAGAAGTTGATATCATAGGACCTTTGATGGAAATAATATAATCCAAATAAATCCATCGATATGGTGTTCTATAAGAAAGTTAAATTTCCAAAAAAAACTCAACTAAAGAGACAACAAACACATAGTTTAATGGCACCAGCATACAACCTAATAAATTAGAGATATCATGATAAAGGGATTATATTATAAATTAAGCCTTTGAATGAGGTATTATTTCCTCTAGGCATTAAATTCATTCTATATGGATTCATTGGCATGTTTTTAGATGATAACCTTGGAATTTAGACTGCTTCACCTAATTCTACTGAGAAATAGGCCTAGAGGGTCACACACTAAGTGTTTCCTGAATCTCAATTTGATAATATATTGTTATTGATTATTTAACAAGTTGAATAAATATTATTCCTGGACATGGATTAATAATTATTCATGTTGACTTGATATCCTATATTATATCACCAGTTATTCGAGAGTATATTATGTGAGTGGGATATTTAACAAGTATTTATTTTCTATATAGTGAATATAATATTAATTTATTTATTTTCTAATAATGAAATGATATTTTTTTATAGTCATTATTAAATGATATATAAATATTTTAGAGGAATGGTGGACTATGTTTAATGGTCTGGTAATAAATAATATATATTAAATATTATTTCCTTAAATAATATTTAATTTAATTCGTGAATTTAGCTCATGGAATGAAATATTATTATTATTATTATTATTATACACATGGGATTCCATATGGATTAAATAAATAATAAAGGGAAATTGGGAGAATTCTTATTTGTAACCCTAGTTGTATATAAACCAAATTATATTATTTTTCAAGAGTGCCAATTAATTTTCTTTTGTTGTGCACAATGAAATATGGAGAATCCTCTCGAAGCCCTAGAGATCTCCCTTATCCAAGAACTATCCCAAGAATAAAGATGTATCTTCCTCTACCTTCAACTATTGAGTCAATAGATATCGTATATAATCTTTTGGAAGCAATTCTCAGGGCGATCAAACATGGATGACAAAAGCGATAGGATCTCTTGTGCTAGAACTTAGAGATTCTTATAGTGATGATTGGATATTTTTGGAACATAGGAGGATCACCTATAAAGGAAATATATTATTGATTCCTATAATCCAAAAAAGTTACAAAATAGATCCATTGTCAGATCCATCAATAAAGAAGGAATTTCTCACAAGGTATTTCATTAATTGTTTAAATTATTTATAAATAATATGTTATTATGTTGTAGTTTGGTTCCTGTATTTTATCCATTTTTTAGTCTTTGTTTTAATTATATTTACCACTACATTTATCATCATGTAAATCATAGATTTATCATCGATATTGGGAAAAAAAGTTGGGCACGACTCGTCACACGCTTCTGCCGCACCCGGAACCTACACTAGTGAGCTCATAAGCTATAAATGGAAAGAATATATGATTTTTGAGATAGATTTCATATACCAAAACTATGTGTTAGTTATATTTGATCCTACAGAATATGTAAATCAAGTTCAGTGAAATTATATATTCAAGAGAAATTTGGACATGGAAGATCAAGTCCTTAACTATAAATCACTGATAGTGACTAATGTGTTTAGATAACATCAGGAAATAGACTATGAGGAATACATTATTATAGTTACCATGCTTAAATCCATAAGAATACTTATCTCCATATAATAATTCCATGACTATGAGATTTAGTGTGTGGATTTCAATACAAATTTCCTTATTAGAAACCTTCAGGAAGATGTGTAGATAACACAACCTGAAGGGTTTGTGATTCCAATAAATAGAAAAAAGTTGTTCATGATGCATAGATACAATTATAAATTGAAAAATTCATCCAAGTCCTAGAAAATTTTGTTTGATAAAGATATAAAAGAATTTTGTTTCATTAAAAATGAATGTTATCTATGTGTTTATAAGAGGTTTAGTGGGAGAACAATTGTTTTCATGGTAGTATGTGTTTATGATATATATGTAACTAGAAATTAGATACCAACTGTGAAATAGGTTAAGGAATAGTATAGAGAGTTCCTCTCCATGAAGCAATTAATTAAGTATCCTAAATTATTGGGATTGGGATAATATATGGTAGATCAAAGAGGATTATTAGACTAACTCAATGAAAAAACATTAACTAGATACTAAAGAGGTTTGGTATGTAATAATCCAATAGAGTATTGCTTTCAATGTCAGATAGTATAAATCTTTCCAATAAGATGTGTACTCATACACATCTAGGTATAGGTATAATGAGTGATGTATCATATTATTCTATGACTGGATCTATCATGTTTGAATTTTTATTCATGAGGCTTGATGTTTCCAATTATTTTGGTATACTAGTCAGATATAAATATGATCTATGTAAACATCATTAGACTATTGTAAAGGATTTCCTTAAGTATATAAGGAAAATTAAAAATATATTCTTGTTGTTTGGAGGATATGAAGATCAAGTCTTTATAGGTTATACATAAGCTATTTTTTAGATATATCATAATGATCTAAAGTTACATACATGATATGTATTCAGTCTTAATGGAGGAGTAATAAACTAGAAGAATTTAACGAATCTAGTTATTTTTTATTCTACAATTGAGTATGAGTATGTTTTGGATTATGATTCATCTAATAAATCATTTTGAATTTGTAACTTTATCAAAGATCATTATGTGGAACCAATAATTTAAGACCATATCACAATTTTCTATGATAACACTACAATTGTAGATCTTTCCAACAATCAAAGTTAATATCAAATGATAAAGAATATAATTTTGATGTTTCTTCCCTTAAGGTATTTTTCTCAATTAGGTTAAGTTGTAGTGATTAGAGTATCTATAGAAGAAAATGTGGTGGAACCCTTGATGAAGGAACTACAATAACAAAGGAATGAGTATTATGTAGAAGCTAGTGGAATAAAGGTTATTAACAGTTGGTGCTAGTGCAAGTGGGAGTCTATTGGAGTTGGTTCCCCTAAAGAAACTTCTAATTATATGATGATTACATGTATTCATTTTCTTGAATATTAATGATGTTTCTTATCACATCATGATCATTCCTCTACATGAAATAGTATATGATAATGTCCTAAGAATATCATTCATGTTAAAAGTCTATAGTAGTTCCCCGCTATTGATGAGAACCAGGAGGTTACATGATAGTATTATTAAATTTATATATTTTATAGATGGATGATATAATTTATTTAGATTCAAATTATATAAGAAATTAGTGTTGGAGACTCATAAAACTCTAATTCATCCTCTTATGGTGTATGCCCTTAGTAATTTCTGGGGTAGGAGATTATGGGAATGAGACACTCTAGTAAGAAATCCATATTTAAATGTGTCATTGGATATTTGTATCTACATACATGTTTATTATTCCTTATTATTTAATATTATTATTAATGAATATCATAAGTTGTGTACATTGATGTATTCAAGAAAGTTATGATGACACATGATCATAGAAAAGTATGAAACATTGGGCGTGTCTCTAGTGATATTATATTAATGTACAATGTGAGAAAGTATTTATCCCTTCTACCCCTTGATATTAATTGATGTCTCATGACCTTTTATAGGAATGGAACTACCTAGATAAATCTATTTCCATGTATTTATACATGAAATTTAATTTTTAGAAATTCAAATAATGGGACATAAAACACATTGGTTGATGACACTATCAATAAACCTACTAGATTAGAGATATCATGATATAAAAATTATATTTCATAGTGGGAATTCATAGAAGATTTTAAATATTTGTGAAGTTATATTCATTCTCTAGATGTTTCTTGGAATATTTATATATGATAACCTTATAATTTATCCCTATTTTCCTATTACCATTGATAAATATTCCAAAAGGATCACATACTAAGTGTATCTATAATCTCAGTGAAATTCAATATAGAATTTAATATGTTAGAAAAAATAGTATTCCTACTTTTTTGTTTAGTAATAAATAGGGTATAGTCAATCGCTAATATTTAATCACGTGTTATTAAAAATAATATGTGAGTTAAATAATAAAAAATATTTATTTTCATAGTTTTAAGAATATAATATTTATTATATTTGTTGATTAATAATGAAGTGATATTGATTTATTTAATAAATTTTCAATATTCAATGTTTGGTAAATTTCAAGGACGAGAAGTCAACCGAGTTTAATTATTAGATAGAAAATAATATAAATAATATTGATTTATTCTTAGGTGATGCACATGTAATGTGAATAATAATTATATTATAAATAATGCATGGGGTTTACTATGAATTAAGGAATTGGTAAAGGGGTTTATATACTAATAGGAAACCCTAAACTTTCCTTAATATATATATATAGTTATTTCTCTTTCCTAAGAGATATTGTGGTGTGTACAATGGATAGATAGATTATCTCTTAAACAATAAAGATATTTTTTGTGATCTAGAGAGTTCCCTCTCCTCCTCCTCCTTTCTCAAGCCATCGAGTGAACACCAATAATATCCATCCTCAAGGATTTTTTAATTGTGATCAACCACAAACAATGCATGTGGGTAGGATCGGTTGTTCTATAACCCAATTATTTTATTGATATGTTTATAGATTTTGGTACATGTGTGGATCACCACCATAGGGATTATATACTTTGATTTTGTGACACAATGATTGTATAATGAGATCGATTGAACTAAATATTTGATAAAGAAATAATTCTATGTGTAGGTAATTTTTAATCTGATTATAAATTAATTAAGAATTATATGTGATGATAATCCTACTATTGTTTTTTCATTTAAATAATTCATGTAATCTATGATTTAAATTCATTGTTAATGACATAATTCAACATGTACAACTTATATTATTCATAAATTAAGACTAAAAGTTGAGTTAGTCATCCCCAATAGGATCTTCTACTACACCTAAAACCTATAGGAGGGAAGTTGATTTATAGGGAGTAGTTTTGGTGTCCCATAACAATGGTCGTTACCATAAATCTAGATGTGTGTGGTTCCTGGCTCATGGTGACCTTACCAGGAAGGGGGAAACCTTTATATCTTTATAGAATATGGCTCCCAATTTAGATGAATTTCATAAATGACTTACTAATTTTTATTTTTAGGAAAAATAATGTTTTAGAGTGTAAGACACATTTGAGTGGTCCCCTTAATAGGTCTTATAGCTGGTTGGTGTGCCACCCTTAGTGGAATGGGCTATGGAAAAACATTCTAGGTTTCCTACGTATATGGTGGAGCATCTTTTAATGGTGAGTTTTTGTATAATATAGGGGACACATATGAGGATGATTTTCATTAGTTGATAATTAAAAATATATATCCATAAAATATTATTCACACAAAGGGTTTCCTTGGTATGGAACACTATTCCATGGCCAAATTTGGTGGTCATGGTATATGGGGTCGCAAATACATTTTTTGTGGCTGCTATAGGTTTCCTTCATTACTTGGTGACTAATTTAAGTAATATATATAATTATTTTTTCATATACCCCTTTAGTGGATATCAATGGTATCTACCATATTTATTTATTATTATTATATTTTATATATTTAATTATTTATCTATTAATTTTTTACAACTAATATTATAAATATTAATATTTTTTAAAAAATAAATGATACAACATTGTAAATTACGTTATCATTATTATATGACCAACCACGTATATCCATTAAAAATAATTAAAATATTCAATAAATACTCAAAATGGGTCATGAGTCATGAACATTTAGTAGCAAAACAACATTTAGAAACCAAAATTCATACACATAACAAAACACATCACCCTACCCCACAACTTCAAGTCACAACCTTAATAAATTTCCCCAAAATGTAAAAAATAAAAATGAATCAAAGTTAGTAAGAACAATTTAACAAATATACTAAAATAATACAAAATAAGAAACATTTGATTGTGGATATTTAAAATAAAAAATAAAAAAATTCCATAAGTCATTAAAAAATTTAGTATAAAAATTGTTATAAAAACATATAAAAAAATTGTACATATTCATAAAGTACCAAAAAACTATCAAAAGTACTAATAAAGAAGAAATGCATCAAAAAAACAAACCCATAAATTAATACCTTCAAAGGTAGATACAAAAAAACAACCAAACACGTCATTTAATTTTCTTGCAAACAACTTACAATAATAAGTCACTCTTTATCAAATAATGGGAGTTCATCAAGCATAATAGGATTTTGTGTTAAAATGGTATTGTAGTTTAATGTTAATGTTAAAAAATAAAAAATAAAAAATAAAAAATAAATCTAGAGTGAAAAAAACATAAATATGAGCATTATCCCGATGAAATAAGAGATAATCCTTGATGTTTGGTTGCAAAATATTGACATTAATATAATAAGGGCATTATAATAAACATTTCCGGGCATAAAAATTTAAAAATAGAGACTTGGAAACTTGGATGGCCAGATATCAACCCCCATCCCCCGCCCAAATAGTCACCATTACAAGATTGATCACCTCTTGTGATGCATCATATTATTCATATTATTTATTTTTGATGGTTAAAGAACAACCTTAATAGTCACGTCAAAAAACCCTACTAGAAAGCCTATAAAAACACCTAGATAAAGAAAAGTAAATGAGTAATTTAAAATATACATAAATACAAATGAAAAAAAATAATATAAGTGGACTATAAATAATTTAGACTCTAAAAAGGAAATAAAAAGGCATGTAATAATACCTATGAATATTTATTACAAGCAATTATAACAAAACAATTTTGGTTCAATTAAACGATTTTACCTCCAAAAACATGAGATACTCATGCCCAATGTCTATAAAATTTTGAAGCACATTAATTTTCTAAAAAAAATAATAAAATACACTAGAAATTGGATACTGAACTCGTTATAAGGATCGTGGAATTCAAAGTAAATCAATGAAATAAAACAGATTTGAATATGAAAAAATTTATGTAGCGGTATTTTCACATTAAAAATCAATGTAATCAACTTAAAAAATGTTCTTAAAGAAAAAACATGTGATGATAGGACATCAAAAAGGGATTAATTGATAATATTAATTTTTGGGTTGTGCATATTTCTTAAAATAATATAACACATCATGATATAAATAATGACAACCTGTGTAAAACAAACTAAGGGATTAGTGTGATATTTAAAAATAATTTTGAGATTTGGAAAATGAGAAGGTATATGTAGGGTTGAGTTAAATACTAAATCCAGGTTTCACCTTCATTTACCCCATAAATGAGTAAATTTTTTTAAATGGAATTAAAACCAATGTAAACTAGAAAATTCATATAAACTAAAAAATAAATAAATAATAAAATAACTAATATTAAAGTAAAATAATTATTCAAGTAAAAGGTTTGAAATAAAAAACTATATAATGAATTCAAATTATTCTTATATATAGAATTTATAGTAAAAAATATATTTCAGATATAAACAAGATAAATACATATTCATAAAGATTGAAAGTAAAGAATATATTAAAGATAATTCAAAAATAATCCATTTTTTATAGAAAATATAGTGACGTATCATGAAATAATAAAATAAAAAATATATTAAATAGTGGAATCATAATAAAATAAGTAAAATTTAAACAAATGTAAAAATTATTAAATTATTTTTTATTTATAGAATTAGATGATTTTCCCACTAGATTTAGAAAGATTTTTTGACTAACATTAAAATAAATTATGGAAAAACAAAAAAAAAAGAAATAATTCCTTGAATTAAATTATTCAAGTTGGACAATTTTTGTGGTTTCTTTGAAAATTAACCTACTACATTTTTTCTTACTTGTTCATATGAACTAATTACAAAATATATATTAAAATATGAAACATAATAAAAAACAACCATTCAACCATTTATGAATTTGTTTGGGAACATAGATCATTCATATGCATGTTTTCCTTTCATAGAATAATTCATAAAATAAATTAAGTAGATAAAATATATAAATATATATATAACACATAAAATGAAAAAAAATAAGTCACAGATCATGAATTCAAATAACATAAATAAGATAAATCACAAATTAAATCGAGGGAACATACTCTAAATAAATTGGACGTGAATTATAAATTTAAATAACATGAATTATAAATACATAAATATTAAAATAATATAAATTAAATATAATATAAAAATTATATAAATCTAAACTAATAACTTATTACTATTAAAAACTAAAAAATAAATACATAGTTTTAGTTTATAGTGGAAATCAAAGTAATAAAACAAAAAACGTGAATCAAGGAAATGCGTTCAAGATATATTGAAGGAGAAAATATCGAGGGGGTGAAGAAACGTCTCAGTGCTAGAGGTAGGATTATAGAGGTACTGTAACACTATAAGATTTTAAAATAACCCTATGTTTGATAGTGTATACAGAATGAACTTTTACCTTAAACAAACCACTATATATTAATATTAAAATATGATTTTTATATCCTAGTCATTGAACTACAGAGTATGAATATGGTTAAATATATTATTAAATACATGTATAAAGTTAAACTTAAAAAAATATTTTTAATTCTTAGGAAATAAGAATTAATTTTTTTAGTATTCATTTTACATTTTAAAAATATGATTCCTTCAAAAATAATTTTTATTAATTTTTATGAGGGGATATAATATTAAGTTTTTTCTAATTATATAAATGGTATTTTATAAAAACTATACCATTTTTTTAATCATTATATCATTATTTTACTAAAATAAATTTTTGGAATTTTTCTAAAGAGATTGATTTTCCTATAAAAAGTTAAAAATAATGATTTTTATAGAAATATGAATTTTTCAAGAATTTAAAAAGATAAATTATTACTTAAAATGATTTAAAAGTAAAATTAGTTATATTATATTATTAATAATCCCATTATTTTCATTGGAATAAATTTTTTGGTTGCATTTGGTATAAAAACATGTTTATACTTAAAAATGCATTTTTCTAAAAACTAATTTTTTGTTGCCTTTTATGTTTTAATATTAATTTAATTTTTTCTATATATAGAAATTTAATACTGAAAAATGGATGACATATTTGGAATTAGTAGGTCTATATTTTTCAAATGGGGACCCTTTATTTTTTTCATTATGAATAGTAACCCTTGTAAACAATTGTCACCGTGATAAGGGTAAATCGGGTAATTAAAAAATTTGATAAGGACTAAAAAATGAACCTAACACTTTTATTAATAATATTAGATGATATTATTTATTACATTTATATATCAACCCATTATTATCATATATATATATATATTACATCATTTTTTTAGAATACTTATTATATTACACAAGAACACCTCCAAAGACCATGTTAGTTTGTTGCCTTTGGAAACATGGAAACAAAAACACTAAACCCTAAGTGAGATAAAAGATCTACCACCATGTTATTAATTATAATAAATCTTCTTAGACACATTATACATAACACATATATTCATAACCTAGGGAAATAAAACATAATAAATGGTGATCTCACATGCTTAGTAAGAGTAAACAGGGGAGATGTGTAAGCATAATAATGAGAATAAGGGTTTGAGAATGTAACATTATAATATCATACCATACATATCAAAGATCGTAAAAATGAATATTGTGATAAATATTGGTTGTTCATAAGACATGAATCGTAAGGGAATCAAGAGAAGAATCCATGAAAGCATAACATTATAATAAGACACATAATTGTAGAAGACACATAAACATGTAAAATAATTCCCTATAGGTAAAGTCTTATTACCAAATATTATTAGGGAACATCATGGTTACTACACTTACTAGGAGGTACACACCACCATCCCCGTTCACAGTCCTTTCCTTATAACAGATTAGGTTACACATTCTTCCCATAGTGGATCAAGTCCCTTGACATGTTCACATCATTATCTCATGAGATATAAATCTTTACCCAATTAATTGTAGAGATATATATGTCCCACAATTCAAATAATTAAATCATACATTTTTGTTCCACAAGATAATAAAACATCCATCCTATTGTGAACCATAAAAAGATATGGGTTTCATAAACAACATATCATAACCCATGAAATGAAATGGGTATCTTAAATATTTTATCCTTTATTAACCTATGGAAAATATACGTGTTTCATAATAATTTCACCATAGAATAACACATGAAAGGAAGTTTGGTTCACAAGTTTTTATCATTTTATGGTCTATGGAAGAGAAAAGAGTTTCATAAAAAACTTTTCAATTTAAAAATAAAAAATTCAAATAATGAATAAGAATGGTGTCCAAGAATCATATCCAAAGTAAAAAAAGTAAACTATATCATAGGATGTCCTATTATATGGAAAATATTTTAGAAATATCATTTCAAAATTTTCTTAAGTAAAATATACTTTCCACTTTCAATTTTTTTTAAAAAAACAAATTGAAATCATTTTCCATTGAAAACAACTTCGAATCTTAAAATGGAAAATTTAAAGACAAATTTTAAAAAAATTAAAACAAAATTAATTATGAAAATTATATTCATTGAAAATGAACTTAAAATCTCATTTAAATAAGTTTTAAAACATTTATATAAAACACTATTATTAAGAATAATGATTTTTTAAAAAAGTGAGAGATAAAATCGAATTTTATTAAAAATATTCTTAATTTTATTTATTAAAAAAGAGTGTATAAATGGTACCATTACATTAATATATCATGAATAACCATGCGAGAATAAAATTAATTATAATTATTGAGGGATTAATCATAATATTTTAGAAATGGAAGTATAATCATGAACAATCATGATAAACGATGAGATTGTAGCAATAAACTATTACCACATTAAATTATGATCCCCATGAAATAATTACATTAAATGAAGCTTAAAATATCATTAAAATAATTAAATTAATTATACTACATGTAAAATGGATGTACATACACCTACTAAAATAATATTGGTGCATAACATAACATGTATCTGAAAGAAAGAAAATTGAGACAAAACTACCTTAGCGATTTGGTGAGTTTTACACCACAAACTCATTGAAATAGATGTCAAAAATGGATATGAAAATACCCATAAATTTAAGTATAAAAATAATACAATACATTTATGGTAATTATATATAATATAAAAAATAAATGAGTTGTGAATATGGAAAGTATCTCACAGACATAAAAATTGAGATGTAATTTCATTACTTTAGTCTTGACATCAGTTGTAGTCATTCAAACCTTCTATATAACAAATATAAGTTTATTATAAATATATAAAAGAAAAATATCATATATATAATACCATATATTATTTACTTATGACTTTATATAACCCATTTTTTTATAATTCCATGTTAAATTTACGTTTTGGGTAATAACTACTTTTTCTTAGATGTTTGGAATTTTTATTATTGGTCCTCATACTTGAATCATGATTTAATTATTTTTATAATTTAAACCATGATATAAATATCATATAAATTTATTATATATTTATATATAATAATATATAAAATATTTTAACAGAAAATGAAATATATTGTTTATAGAGAAAGTAGGTCATACGTACGCATGAACGATGTTTCCATTTTCTTATCATACTGAAAGAAATAAAAGTAAATTATACATATATATATTATAATAAAATTAGAATTATTATTTCATATATAACACATAATTTTATTAAATAAATCTTTAATACATTCCATTTAGAGCATGAATTAATCACATCGCTTTAATGAGACGGTAGTCCACATGTCCACGAAGTATGTTATTATATTCCCAAAAAATGGAAATCATGATGGAATTTTTTATATAATAATTATATAAGAATAAATAGGAAATAAATATCTTATATATCATATAAAAATAGAAACTCTATCATTATTTCTATCCCTGAGAGGTGGTAATGGAAGAACGAATGTCATTGGTTCGTGAGGCAGTAGTCTGCCGTACACACGAATGATGATTTTGTATCCCATTTGATGGAAATATACATGATTTTAGCTCAAAAAATTAATATAAAAACATATAAGTATATTTAGGATATTGATGTTTTTATATAACCATGGAATATGAATAATTTAATGGGTGGAGAAAGAAATAAAAAATTCTTGTTAAAGAATGTTACCTCTTCTTCGGGTAACTCCTTTTGGTTTTCACCAGAGGACTTTATTGGATTACTATATTAACAAAGGAAGGATTATATGATGAACGTAGGGATATTGAGAATATATTTGTATAGTTTTTGGAAGAGTCGGTGGGATCTAGAGGTTTGAAGAATTGATGGGTGTGAGTTCTCTTTTGTAATAGAAGATGAGTGACATTCTTATAAATATGAAAAGGTAAACACTATTGAGAGGTCCTCCTTACATCAAATACCAAAAATAACGGTCCTCCTTTGAAATAAAGATAATAATATCTCAACATAACCTATAGGGTGTGTATTTTTATTTCATATTGACCATCTTTTTGAGGAATATTGTCATGATGAAACTCAATACAGTATCAAGATATTAATAAATACATCTCAAGAACATTGGGGTAAAACTCAGATCTTGATCAAATATAATGGAATGTGGTACTCTATGAAACCTTACCATGTACTTTATGTATATATTATAAATATAATAATGATATAATTCCTCCCCTATAGAGATGAAGTGCGTTGACGTAATAAGGTGATTGACTACCACCCATATAGAATTGTTCCCTTTAGTGGTTTTGGGGAGTCCAATGTCAAAATACATAGTGATGTTTTTCTATTTCCATTCTAGTATGAGAAATAGATGAAAAATCCCATTATATTTTTTTTATTTCAACCTTAACATTGTAACATACCAATCACTGAGAAACAAACTCAGGGATATTCCTCTTCATGTCATCCCACCAGAAGTATTCCCTAAAATCTTATACATATTCATACTTCTAGGATGAATAGAGAATGAATAACTTTGAGATTACTCTAACAAATAATCATTAAAATATTGTATGTATGGAATTTATATATTATTCTTGAGCCTTATCATTACATCATGATCAATGTTAAAAATAGGAACATTTCTAACCATCTTTTTTAGCTCCACATATTCCTTTTACACTTCTTTAATTATCAATTGGATAGATAGTTTAATATTCAATTGATCTAGCCAACATTTTTACCCTTCCTTCAGGACTTCTAGATCCATACTTTTAAAATAAAAAAATATTGGATCTTTTTTTATCGACATTATGGATAATCTAGCATGTTCCTTTTAACTCAAATCATCATCCACAATGTTTTCTTTCCCCGAGTGGTAATGTATTGAGAATTTAAAATCCTTTATCACCTCTAACCATATTCTTAGGTGCATGTTGAACTTTTTATGTATGAATATATAAATTAAATCTTATTATTTGTATATATACCACACTTTTCATTGTAAATGTAATGCCTCCATGTCTTTAATGTAAAAATTGTCATAGCTAAATCCAAATCATGAGTTGTGTAGTTTTTATCATGAAAATTCATTTCCCATTAAGAATAGGCCATAACCAAGTTATTCTATAAAATAAAATATCCCAATACCTTCTTGTATGCATAAATATATGTTATAAAACCTTATCCACTATAGTTTAATGTAAGCATAGGTGTTATAACTAACTTTATCTTCAGTTCCTTGAAATTTTACTCACATTCATATGTCCATAGAAACTTGTCACTATTCTGAGTTAACTTGGTCATAGGATTAGATAGTCATGTGGATTTTTCCACAAACCATCAATAATATCCTACAAACCAAGAAATATATGGATTTCAATCACTATGGTTGGTCTAGGACAATATTCAATAGCCTCCATCTTTGATGGGCCTTCTACTATACCACCTCTTAAGATTATGTGACCCAAAAATGAAACCTTTTGTAGACAAGATTCAAACTTTTAAAAAAATTTGTACATTTTCTTCTTCATTAGGTTCTTTAGTAAAATTATCATATGGTATTTAGACTATTTCTTTCTCTTTCAATTAATAATAAAATCATCTATAAATACTACCACAATCTAATCCAAGTTATATTTAAAGACTATATTCATTAGATACATGAAGATAGTAGGGTCATTAGTAAGACCAAAAGGAATCACTATATATTTATAGTTTCTATACCTTTTACGGAATTTTTTATTGGGTATATACTCCTTATTAACCCTCAATTAATGATATCCAGAACAAATTTTAATCTTGGAAAAGTATTGATCTCCAAGAATTTCACCAAACGAGTCATCAATATGGGGAAGAGGATACTCGTTCTTGGTCATGATCTTGTTTAACACCCAATAATAAATTTATATTCACATAGATTTATATTTATTTTTCACAAAAAGAATAGGTTCTCTCTAATGTGACAGTATTGGATGAATTAATACATTATCAAAGTTTTCTTGGAGTTTCTTCTTTTGTTCATACAACTCAATCAAATCTATTCTATAGGGGGTCTTTGAAATTGGTGTGGAACTAGGTATGAGTTCTACTGAGAACTCAACTTCTTGTTTTTGTGGAATTCTGGGAAACTCTTCCATAAATACATCAACAAATTCCCAAACAATAGGCATATTATCGATGTTGAGTTTCTCCCCAACCATTTGAAACAAACGTTCCTTATGAATAAGAATTAAGACCCATACACTATATGTAATCTCCATAGGATTTTCATACTTTTCATCACATTGATTGACACTCATAGGATGGTTTGAATTATCAAAATTAAATTTCCTTCCATGAAAATTCATGTGAGATTTATGCATAGAAAGCCAATCCATTCCTAAAATGACATCAAATTCAACCAAATGAAGAATAAAAAGATTTACAGGAATCACATTCTCAAAAATATTATCCAGAGAAGAATCATAGATATGAGATGAAATCATCGTACCATTATGGTATTTAACTACTAATACAACATATAATTATTGGAGTGGAATCTTAATACCCTTTATAAAATTCATTAGATATTAAATTGTGGGTAGATCCAGAATCAAATAATATGTTAAGGGTTCTAGTGTTACTGGTAAGTGTATATTTCACCAAGTCGTTATCTCACCCCTCATCATAAGCAATGATAACATTATATTTCCCTCTAATACCACTACTGTAGAGGTTGATGATGTCGATCATAATCATTAACCCTTGATTTTGGTAACTGGTTATCATAATGCCCATTCTTCTTATACTTGAATCCCAAAAAAGTGGGAGGAGTATTCTGGGAAGTTTTCCCTTTAACATCCCCAACCTGAGAGCTAATAAATTGATGCCACACGCGGGGTCTCCACATAACCTAAAATGAACCTCCTCGTATTCTAGAGCTTTCCAACTATGAGTGAGGGTATAATGGGTCATATGGGGAAATTATACCCTCTTTATTAGATTAATCTACAATAGATAACATGTTAAATAATAAAAATAATAAGCAAAAAACTAGAAACTTGGATTACCAACCATTCCCATACAAGGTAAAAACCAAAACCAAACGAAAAATATTTCAGTTCATGATAATAGTTCCAAAAGTGAATAAAACCCAAAATAAAGAAAAATAATTGAATCTGCAAAAAAAGGTCCTGACTCCAAGTCTGGATCCTCATCCATGCACATCCCAAATCTAGATCAAATTCCAAGCACAAGGCCTTTGTCTTTGTCCATAATTTCAACCATGAAATATTCTCGGGTACCCAATAGAGGCTCAATTAAGGTGTGAGTACAACTCAGTAGGTCACCACTAAAGGTGTCTACAAAATATCCAATCCAAATGGAAGGTTCATGCACATATGAAATGAATGATAAGAAAAAAATATAACTTTGGTTTTATTAGCTAACAATATTAAATTTAACCATTTCCATCATTATTTTCATTTTTTACAGGTATAGTATCTTCACTCCTTGTATATTTTCTTCACATGTTCCATGTGTTAGGCATTTACATAATTTACACAATGGACTAAGCTGGTAAAATATCATGCATAAGGTAATATGTGAAGTTCCCTTTCTCACTATGGGTAAAAATTTCATAAACAAATAAATCACACTTACCCTTGAGAATTGGTCTAGGTAGTCTCATAAAATGAAACCATTAGGTGAATAGAGCCTCAGTACCCTTCACTAGCCCATGTATTATGGCATGGGGTTTAGAGCCTCAGTCTAACCCACCCCAGGGGTGTAGATCCTCAAGTCCAATACCCCACAACTACCAAGCCATGTGCACATGCTTATTTAACCATTTACCACATATAAAATATCGAAAACCGTAAAAAAAAATACACATACCATTTTCATCTCATAATTATTCAACATGAGTGTTAACATAAATCCTTAACCCATTAGTACATTTACCGAATTACATTGCATAGCTCATTTAACCCATCTCCCTTTTCATGTGTTAACCCATTATCATAATCAACAATTCTCATATTTTTTCCCATTTAACATATTCATCAATTTCCATATTTAACTCATTTATCACATTCATCATTTCACAAGGAATTACCCATTTAACATGTTTATCATTTTCACATGCATTAACCCACTTATGCATTTCAAGTACACTTAATAATATATGTAGCACAATCACTTTATTTTACCCAATCCATTTAATATTAAGACAAATAATCCCTTGATCCATTACCAAGGTCTAGATACAACTAATAAATGTTACCTTTTTTTACTCAACTAACATATAAACATGTTCATTATGGTCTATAATTTATCACAAGTAAATACTATACTTAACCTTTCCATTTTACATGCTCCAGAATGTTAGTTCATCCCATGGGTGTCCTTAAATCAATAAAAGCATCTAAATACATCCCACTGGGATCATGAGGAAACTAAATCATCATTTATCCATCCATTTTACTAATTCTTACAAGAAGAATTAAATAAAAATAAAGGGATAACCCAAAAACACAACCACACATGCACAAGTCAAATTCATGACCATATGATATAACTTGTAGTCCACCTACCTCAATTCTAAAGACAACTGCATGCTCAACCTTGGGCCTTGACTTGGATTCAAATACCATTTGAAACCTAAACCTAATAACTACTGTAAAAATAGGTTTTTAGGGATTCAGAAGAAGAATATAAACCACACAAGCTCGAAATAAAAAAGAAGAATAAGAATAAATAGAAGTGTTAGACTCACCCCGATATTCGATATGCACAAAAAGACACTCCAAATGTCTTAGAATCGAAGGTGATCCACTATTGAGAACATTTAGGAATTTTTTTTCATAACTGGGGTTTTCAGTGGAATAAATGAGGAAAAAATCAGGTGGGAAATATTAAAATTCAAAGGGTGAAATGGTAAAAATCCACTTTTAATGGGGTGTATGGTTTGGCCATACGGTTTGGAAAAATTTGCACCAACCATGTGTATGAATCTGTTCAATAGGGTTTCAAGTATCATAGTTACCTGGGGATCCTACATAGCCTAACAAATAGTTCACCAACTATATAGAAAGCCTTTATCTTAATAAGCACTGTTTGGACTTCCCCTCTCATGGTTTACACTAACAGTGTGCCAACCATTAAACATACACTGGATGGACATTATTTCCGTTTCCTTCATGTACCATACCCATGGGAAACCCTTGATCCTACTTACACACCTGGGGAATATTTCATTGACCAAAATTAATGGATCCAAATAAAAATTTAAACAATAACATACCTTCATGGAGTCCAGGATCTTACAACTTCCCCACCTTAAAATGACTCGTCCTCAGTCCGCCTTCTCATGCATCACTAGGCTTCCATAGTAATGATATTGAGACACTATGCATGTATATCCATATATCTCCAAAGTATCTTCTTGAATATTACCATACTACCAAAAAACTCAAACCAAAGGAACAATATTGTCTCACAAGACTTTCTCACTACGATCCACAATACTAACCAGATTCTCCTAAAAGGATGCATAAACCTAAAAAACATCAACCATAAGAACTCCATAGGGAATCCTAGGCACACTTCCTAACTTGGGACACAAGAAATTATCATACATATCATTATACAACCAAGGAATATCCAATCAACACTCTAGTATCCCGACCCTCTCAATAACCCATGGCATAATTCACTTGGAACCATCTTACACCCTTTTTTAAAATTCCAATGTGAACCAATCATGGCCTTATCGATGGTATACATAGTTTTCCCACCACATTTCCCAAACTACATCTATCCAAAACTCAAGGCCCAATGGAATCACTCCATACTTAAATATCTAAATCATAAACCAATCATAACCTTCATCTCAAGGTACTTATGTGGTTAAAACATGATCCAACACCCATCACCAAAACCAAAACACCAATATGGTTCTTACCCGAGTCAATCAACCCCAAAAATCAGTCATTCAATCAACCTACCACTTCCCACTATGGTGTTCCCTGCTATATGATTTAGCTTACCACCACCACCTTCCCATGGTTGGAACCTCCTCTATTGAAAAAGACCACCAGAACATCAACTCAACTTTTACAATATACCTTACACATTTCCAACTAACTACGTCCGAACATCCATAAGCACATCACCCCATATTGGAATCTACCCTTTCCATAAAAACAACATAGGAGGACATAACTACACCATCCAATCACGAACTAAGAACAACTTGTCCTCACAAATGTTTTCCTTCTTTTCTGAAAATCAATTTCCACTATAAACACCGAACTGGAGGTGGGTCACAACTTACCACATCCATTCCTTTTACCATATCATGTCGGACCACCCCTAACTGGATTATCTCGTAATATCCATCTTCCATTGTTGACACGATATCCATTTCCCACCTTCTCAAGGCACTTACTAACATGATGACTATCATTGTCATCCAACACACCCATCGAGGTCATTCCCTAACTTCTGGCATAAACCCTCCATCACTGCATCCACTATCCTCTAATCCATCATCATGCTCCACCACCCCCATCAACATTCCCAACACAAGCACTTCTACTTTCAATAAACTAACTAAAGATGGTTAATTTCTAAATAAAAACCATTCCAAATTTTTAAATGTATTTTTATCTTCAATACACCCACCGAAGGTGGTCTACAACACACCACATTTGTCCCTTGCTCCAAGACAAGTCGATCTATCCCCGGCTGACTCATCCTGGAATTGCTTAGCTTCACTATTGGACTGACACTACATTACATGGACAAGGCGCATTCACCCTTCAAGGTATTCCAATGTCCCCCAAATATACCTACCCGAGTCCATTCCCAATTTGTTGGAATTCTATAACCCAACCTCCCTTACCAAAAATCATTGTCATGTCTCACCATTCTATTTGAAGACTTTTATGCAAGCATCTCAAATTTAATTTGGAAACACAAATGAGCACAGATCCAATGCTTTTCTCCATAAACTACCATGATCGAGTCCAACTTAGCCTGTTTAGGAGACTCAATGAGCACCTCATAATTTTCTAATTGGAATCCTCATGCCACTACATCAACTCTATGCTCTACACCTCACAACATGGGATGACTTATCACTCCCAAACATAGGAGTATCATTACCATCACTTTCATCAAATAAATTCTAACGAACACGGTTCACACTTAGATCATAACCTAACCCCCAAAACATGGATGTGTCCATATATCATTTCCTAGAATAATAAAACAAATATCACCTAATACCTGCTCTGAGCTTCCAATAATATCACCCATCACATTCATCGACACTCGGTCTATCCCAAGAAACTCACTCATAACTATCGACAGTGCACATACCACCATCCAACTCCACATATACCACCCATGAGAATAAACTCCATGATGTACCACATCTAACCAAAACACATTTAAATATCTTGGTGTAAATCCAGATCTTTCTCAGCGTAACTGGGACGATGTCAAGATTTTGGGCATGATCATCGCTAGGTAAAGGCATGTTAAGAAGTTATCAAAGAACACCACCATAAATTATCCATCACATATTTCACCTTCTTCTATGAGACACCATGCCCTACCACGAATTTTGAGCTTCCCTACCCGCACACATCTCGTCAGCACTTAACCACCACCACTCATGCATGATTTCCCACAAATACTCACCACCACTCCACAACCATCCACCAACCAGCTATGAACCAATGTTTCCTTTGACATTATTTCCACCACACCATTCAATCTCTTCAAGAATGACCCTAGCAGTTAACAACAAAAAAATGGCCCACCACACTAATCAAAACCAAAAGTCTCTCTCATAAACACACTTCGTACTTTAGATTCAAATAGAATGATAGGCCCTTATCCCAAGTCACATGTTTTCCCATCCCAATCTGGATCACACATTACCAGTATGTGCTCACATCTGGGCCTCATTAAAGCCTTCAAGGTATCACACTTTTCAACAACCCCGCACTTAAACTGAATTTAGTTCTCAGAATCCAACCATCACCAGAGCCTACCCTAATTCCTTCTTACTCACCTAACCTTTACTCTTATTCTTTCACCCCAATTGACCTCAGGGCATACAAAACATCTCACACAACAAGTTATCCATTCATACAAATAATCCCAACTGTGTGCCAACCATAACGTTAGGTGCCACCTTCATAAAGAAATCAATTGACCATGCATCATCCACTGTTGTCTCATCCATTTGAAATCAATATTGAGACATCCATTAATTGTCATCCAATAGACGATTCAGGCATCTAGATGATGAAAAACTTCAAAACCAACCTTAAAACCAACCACAATCCATCAGGTGCGCTTTTGAAAGAACAAAATCACATCCATACCATTTACTAAAACATAATGGTACTCATTATGCATATATTAGATCTCTAAATCATCTCTCATGCTTTGTATTCCAAGGTAGCTACAACACTAGGCCAACCTTTCATGAGATCAACCTTGATTTTTTCCCCAAAACTGCCAAATCGAGTTGTGTCTCCCAATATCATTAAACTTCCTATATATCCCACTAATCCAATATGAACCTATCCAAATCCTAAAAATCTACACGTGCATCATGCGCCCAAGAGCATTGACAAAATAACCAATAAATATCATGGGTCTCTCTTGAAGATTGAATAATACCAACTTCCCTACTAGGGTTAAGGGTAATAGGTAACTATCTCCCCTCTCTAGGACACATAAATCAAACTTCCAACAAGTATACACTCACAGGTGGCTCTCCTACCCCCATTTCATAACTCTATTTCAAGTGCTCTCCATTAAACATTCACTCTAGGTTTCACACCGAGCATACTCACACACTTGCATCGACAACATGATCCAAAACCCCCACTCTATGGTCCAGAACATAACTTTAAAGGTCTAAACCCACATGGGTCACTACACCCACAACAAAACACCCATCACAATGTGAATCATTCTCTTTTAGTCACCATTCCATATTTGTAATTTATCACAACAACAAAAATTAACTTTTTTATAAATCTTCATTAAGTGTACTATACATTCACCATTCCTTTAAATTCCTTTCATTTACCCATTTTCATCATCTTTATTAGATTCTATTTTCATAAAATTTTAAATAAGGTAAAATGCATCCTTCCCTTTGTGCCCACACACCCATCCCGTGTGTACCTACTAGGATGTATGCCACCCATATCCCTAGGTGCCTATAATAATGTGTGAATACACAACCTTGTTATGTTTTGACCACATAAAAAATATCATAAAATATTCACGTCACATAATAAGTGAATCACCCAATGGTGAAATAATATTCAACTATAACAACACACATCAACAAAAAAAATTCTCACCCAAGTTACTTGGGTTTTCCCTAGTACATGGGTCATCCAATCCTATGTACGAGCTCATTTCCAAGGCCCAACACTTCTTAATATTCTATCTACCATCCCAAATAGTAATACCATAAAAAAGAATCGCTTTGATAGCACTTTTTAACAACCTGAACCATGAGCTAGTAAATTTATTCCTTAATTTGGGTCACCACATAACCTCAAGCATGTCTCCTCGTATACCAGAGGCTACCGACTAGCAGTGAGGGTCTAATGGGTCACACGGGGATACTATACCCTCTTTAACAGAGTATTTAACAATAGATAAAATATGACGTAAAGGAAATAATAAGCATCATAATAGAGACATAAATTAACAACCATTCCCAAACATGGTACAAACTCTAAAAAATGACAATTATGTCATTTCATGATAATGATGTTAAATTTCATGAAAACCCAAAATAAAGACAAACAATACAACCCCCAAAAATGTATCTAAATCTAAGTCAAGATCCTCATCCATGTACAAACCAATCCCAACTCAATTTCCAAGGATAGGGCCTTTACCCTTGTCCTAATAAGAATTCGTGAAATATAATCAGGTACCCAATGGCAACCCGAGTAGGGTGTAAGTACAAGTCATTAGGTCACTACCAATGGTGTCTACAAAATATCCAGACCAAACTGAAAGTGCATGAAACTATGAAATGAATGACATGAAAAAAAACTCATGTGTCACTAGTTAACAATATTCACTTTAACCATTTACATCATTATTTCACTTATACATTCTAAATTTCTAGTTCATTTTCATCGCATGTTAATGGGTTAGGCATTTAAATCATTTACACAATGGACTAAGATGGTCAAATTTCTTTCATAAGAGAATAAGTCAAGTTCCCTATCTCACTAGCAATAAATATTTCCTAAATAAATAGATCACACTTACCTTGAATCCTTACTACAGGTAGTCTCTTCAAATCCAACTGTTATGGGCATATAACCTTATTTCCCTTCATTAACCCATGCATTATAGGGTGGGGTTTGGAGATTCAGTCTAACATGACCTGTGATCATAGATACTCAAGTCCAATACCCCACATCTACTAAGACATGTGAACATGCTTATTTAAGCATTTACAATATTTACCATATCACAAACCATACACAACCAATACACATGCCATTTTCATATCATAGTAATCCAATATTTGAGTTAACATTAAACCTTATCTCATTAGAACATTTACCAAATTACATTGCATATCTCATTTAGCCCATTTCCCTTTTCATGACTTAACCCATTATCATAATAAAAAATTCACATATTTTGGGCCATTTAATATATTCATAAATTCCCATATGTTAACTTATTTAACACATTTATCATTTCACAAGAAATTACTCATTTAACATTTTCATTATTTTCACATGCATTAACCCATTTATGCATTTCAAGTACAATTCATAAGACATTTAGCATAATAACTTTATTTCACCCAACTCATTTTATATTAATCCAAACAATCCATTCTTCCATTACCTAGGTCAAGATACAACTAATCAATATTCTCATTTTACACTCAACTAACATATCATCATGTTTATTATGGGTTATAATTTATCACAAGTCAATTTCACACTTAAAATTTCCATTTTCCATGTTGAAGAATGTTATTGCACACCATGGGTGGCCCTAAATTGGTCAAATCATATCAATTCATCCCATGGGGAACATGAAGAGTCTAAATCATCATTTATCCAACCATTTTACCAATTATTACTAGATGCATCAAATACACGTCAATAGAGAACCAAAAACAGAACCACACATTTACAAATTAACTTCAAGACCATAGGCTATAACTTGTAGACCACAAACCTTGATTCCAAATACAACCACATGCTAAAAGTTTTCCCTTGACACAAATTTGAACACCCTTTGAAACCCCAAACAAAGATTTTCAAAAAAAGATGGTTTTAGGAATTCAAAGGTATAATAGAAACTATATAATCCCTAAAAAAGAGACACGTTAGACTCACCCAGAGATTTGATCCACACCCAATGACACTCCAAATATCTTATAATAAATGGAGATGCACCCTTGGAAATATTTTTGGATTTTGGTTTATCCCTAGGGTTGTGATGGGAATAAATAAATAAAAAATTGGGTGGAAAACCTTAAAACCTTGAGGGGGTGGTAGACACCCACTTTTAATGGGGCACACAGTTTGACCGCATAGTTTAGAAAAATGTGCACCAACTGTGTGCCTTCATATATCCCAGAGGGTCCAATATTCATTGTTACTTTTGGATATTTCATGGCTTAAAAAATTTTTGTGCCAATCGTGTGGAATTCCTCTTTCCCAATATGTATTTTTTGGCCTCCCCCTCATACGGTCTACTCTAGCCATGAATCATGCACTGGATGGCCATTTTGGTTTCCATTTATTTCTTCTTCTGAACCCCTGAGATACCCTTGAGCCTCCTCATACACCTAATGAACATTCCATTAACCAAAATTAAGGTATCCAAACCAAAATTTAAACAATAACATACCACCATGGATTACGGGATCTTACATTCCCTATATTCACGTTTTTAGCCAACTTCCTCTCATTAGTTTAGAAATTAATTTCCCAATGGTCTTACCTTCCACACTTAAAACATTTATTAGAACCTATAAGAAAATTTCCTCCATACTTATTTCCAAACATATAGTATAATGGAAATATCTTTTTCTTCCCTCTATGGTTTTTATATTTTCATTTGAACTCTATCTTCCTTTTATTATTAAAACCATGAGATTGATACATAACTCCAACCCCCATTTAAAACTTCATATCACAATGCACAATATCTTTGTATCTATTTAATTATCTTATTACCAATTAACTTTGGAGACTTGGTTTTAATACATTGAAGAATCTACCAACCTTAATTTCAGGTTGGGTGATAATACCAGAATCTTTCCTTGTAAGTCTTGTAAAACTATCCTCTGAGGTACTGATGGATTAATCATCCTTCTTATATAAATCAAGGATCTTATTATACATCTTCATATGAAAAATATGAGGAAATTACTTATTGAATAATAAGTTTTTGAACTCATCCCAATCCATGGATTCCATTTCATCTTGCTTTCTATTATTCTTGATTATATCCCACCACTAGTCTACATCACCTCTAAATGATAAACAACCAGAATTACTTTCTCATATTCCGAACATTGGAGGTTAGAAAACCTTTTTAGTGGTAATAATCCATTGTTTAGAAAATAGTGTATCAGAAGACCCACTAAAAGAAGTTGGATATTTCCTCATGAATGAATAAACATAATTTTGTTCCCTCATTTTCTCATTTGGAAGTTCAGCATGATTCATAGCTTGAGAAAGTTGGGTGAGAGTAGATACAATATTTATCAATCTAGTTACCATAGCATTTAGATGATCATGGGTATAATCATTTCATTTTTCATCATACCTATCATTAACATGGTTCCTTTAGGTTCCATCCATTGACTAAAACTAAAAAATGTAGAGTATGAAATAATAATCACCGGGGAAACTATATAATTATTGAATCACTTATGGGATTTATATATTATGAAACCATCTTTAATCAATGACACCTCAATTTTATCTTAGTTTATTTATAGAAAACATAAATTTAAATATTTCATGATGGTTCATGGAGAGTTTGTGAATTTCTAAAGCATATCCCCTAGAAGTGTCAAACCAGGAGTGCAACAAGGCCCATTTTCAAGAACTAGTTCCTAATCGAGTATAGACTAATAAAGATTTTTCAAGGTTGTTTCCCAAATGTACATTTATTATAGAGCCACATCTACTTTTAGTATCCAAGTAGGGATGTATTTCTAAAAAACCACTCACTCTATCCTTTACCAAAATTCCAGGACATTTCCCTATACTATGACTCATTATTAGACTTATCCTTAAAGACATGTTCTTAGGTATCTCATTATGGTTTTCTCATCCTAGTTTCCAAATGTTAACTAAACTATTTCTTTAGAACCAAAAATAGAAACTCATGCTTTTTATACATAGACATTGCATCACTTTTTTGGAATACTTATTACATTACACAAGAATATACCCAAATATCACATTAGTTTAGTTACTTTGGAAACATAGAAACATAAACAGTAGTCCATAAGTGAACTATATCATCTCATACTCTATTCTTCATAACTATCACCCTTTAAGAAAACATCATACATAATACATATCTTCATAACCTATGGAAAGGAAAAATAATATAGGGTGATCTCAGATTATCAGAAAAGGTAAACAAGGGAGATATGTAAGAATAATCATGAGATTAGGGTATGAGAACATGATCATAAAATTATAAAATTATACACTTCATATCAAATATCATAAACATGAATCATTTCATAAAGACTGGAAGTTTATAAGACATGTATCATAATGGAATCAATATCATAATCCATGAAAGCATAACATAGGAATAAGACATGGAATTATGAAATACACATAATCATGTAAAATAATTACCTATAAGTTAAGGTTCATTTCAAATTCTTATCAAGGCACTTCATGGGGAATACACCAACTGGGAAAGAGAAACCAACATCCCCAGTCATTGTCCATTCATTATAGTGGATCATGTTACACCTTCGTCCCATAGTGGATCAAGCCCGTTGACTTTTTCCCATCATTATCTCATGATATATAAATATTTACCCAATTCATTAGAGGTAGATATAGTTCAAACCTCTCACATAATGAAATCATTGATACATGTGCAATAATAAAATAAAACATTCATCACATCATGAACCATAAAAGGATATGGGTTTTATAAACATCATAACATAACATGTGAAATGAAATGGGTATCACAAACATTTAATCCTATCATAACCTATAGTAAAGAGATTGGTTTCATAATCATTTAATCATAGAATAATTCATGAATGTAAGTGGGTTTTACAAGCGTTTTATCAAGGTATAACCCTGGAAGAGAAACCTATTTCATAAACAACTCATAAATTTAAACATAAATCATTCAAAGATTGAATAAAAAAAGTTTATTTGGGTAATAACCCCAGTAAAGAATAAACTATATCAAAGGATTTAATATTATATTGAAGATAATTTATAAATATCAGTTGAAACATTTCTTGTGTAAAATATCCTTTTCACTTTGAAAAAAAATCTTTTTAAAACATAAAATATTTTGAAAACCTTTTCCTTCGAAAAAAACATTGAAAAAATATAAATTAATATTTAAAAACCATTTTAAAAAAAATTAATAAAATAATTTTCCTTGAAAATTAAATTTATATATCATTTAAAACACTTTTTAGAAAAAACTATTTTTAAAGAACATAGATTTCTGATCAAGGAGATAAATAATTTCTTATTTTCTTTAAAAAAATTATTATTTATATTAAGCACCAAAGCGTAAATAAATAGAACCATTACCTTAATATAAAATTAATAAACAAATGAGAATAAAATTCATGAGAATTATTGAGATATGTATCCTAATATTTCATCAATGGAAGCATAATCATGAATAATCCCGATAAATGATGATATTGTAGTAATAAATTGTTACTACTTTGGAAACATTGAATCATGATACCCATGAATGAATAATATTAAATGAATATTAAAATATAATTAAAATAAATATATTCATTATAAAACATTTCCAATGGAATTATATACACCTCATAAAATAATATTGGTTCATAACATAACATGTGTCTCAAAGAAGGAAAATTGCGACAAACTACCATGCCAATTTTGGTAACTTTTATACCATAAACCCCATTAAAGATAGGTCATAAAATTTATATTCAAATATGACTAAATTTAAGTATTATAATCATAGAATAAATTCATGGGTATTATATATAGCACAAAAAATAAATGAGTGGTGAATATGGAATGTATCTCATGGATATAAAAAGTGAGATGAAATTTCCTTCCCTTAGTCTTCACTTCTGTTGTAGTCATTAAAATCTTATGTATAATACATATAATTTTATTATAAAATTAAATATAAAAAATTATATATATAATACCATATATTATTTACTTATGACTTTATATTACCTTTTTCTAAACAATTCCATGTTAAAGTTTTGTTTCGAGTAATAACTTCTTTGTTTTTCATACATTTGTTGACTTGTTATTCTTGGCCCTCTTACTTAGATCATGATTTAATTATTTCAATAAATTAAACCATTATATAAATATCATATAAATTCAGTATATATTTATTTATAATATTTTATGAAATATATAAATATAAAATTAAATGTATTGTTTATGGAAATGTTAGGTCGTACGTACACATGAACCTTGTTTCCATTTTCTAGTCGTATTGAAAAAAGTAAATGATAAATATATATATATATATATATTATAATAAAAATATAATTATTATTTCATATATAAAATAAATTTTTATTAAACCCATCCTTAATAAATTCAATGTAAACTACCAACGAATAACATTGCTTTGAAGAGGCAGTAGTCCACACGTCCACGAATGATATTATTCTATTACCAAAAAATATAAATCAGGAGGGTATGTGTTATATAATAATTAAATAAGCATAAATACATCATTAATATAATATATATAATACAATAACATAAATTAAATCATTATTCGCAACCTTTAGAGCTAGTAATGGAAGAATGAATGGCATTGGTTCGTGAGGTAGTAGTTCGTCGTACACATAAACAACGATTATGTATCCCATTTGATGGAAGTGTATGTGAGTGTAGATAATACAAGTAATATAACACCATATAAATATACTTATGATATTTATATTGTTATATAATCATTTAATAATAATAATTTAAGTGGTAGAGAAGGAAATAAAATAAAATTTATCGTTGAAGAACATTGCCTCTTCTTCAGGTGACTCCATTTGGTTTTCATCATAGGACTTCATCGGTAATCTTTATACCCAAAGTAAGAATTATAGGATGAAGTTATGGAATTTTCGAGGATTTTTTACAGTGTTTTTTCAAGCCAATGGGATTTATTGGTTTGAATAAGTGAGGGGGGTGAGTGTCCTTTTATAGAGGAAGAGGAGTGGCGTTCTTATAAATATACAAAGGTAGACATTATAGAGAGATTTCTCTTATATAATCTGCCTACAATAATGGTACATATTTAGTAAAAGGAATTATATGGTCTAAATATTTCTAGAAAATTGCTTCTATACATGTTTATAGGTTATATTTCTCCTTAAGTTAAATATTAACCACTAAGTAAACTCGTTTTACCTTAATCGCTGTAATTAATTTTGATTACATTCGCTAATATTTTTGGTCAAAAACTAAATAAAACATACATGAAATTATAAATTATGAAGATTAAAAATATTTAATCCATTTTTCCAAATTATAATTACATAAATGGAATAAATTAATTTAAAATTAATCCTAAAGACGTGTTGGGAAAGTGTGTTTTTAAAGTGAAAATGTTCAAAAGTTTGAAATGTTTTTATATCCAATTTAAAAGTTAAATTGGTTCCAATGATAAAATTTTGATTAATATATTTATAATTTAAGTAATTATACTTTAAATCAAATTGAAAATATAATTTAACTTTATCAATAAATTAGATGAAAAGGCAGTTTTCAATTAAAATTCATATTTTTTCACTATTCTTCCAAAAATGAAATATTTCTGAAAAATAACAAAAATTTACCCTAATATAATTTTTTAATTATAAGTTAAAAATTTTATTTTATTTTATTAAATTAAATTTCTAAATGTTACATAAATTAATTTTATTATTGTTCATGGAAGGATAAACAATATGTTCTTTTAAGAAAATAGAATTTTTAAACATATAAACACTTTAGTGAAAATTATTTATTTAATTATCAATATATTTCATTTATGTAAAATAATTATAAATAGTATTTAAAAATTAGTTATTACTATTCATATTAAACATTTTAATGGATAGGTTATAACTATCTTGTTTAAATAATTTTAATAATAAAATATTGTTTCGTTGGAACTCAATGTTGTGTATAACGCATGCTAAGTAGGTGTTATGTGTCGTGCAAGATTAAATTTGTGTAGCATATAATTAAATATTAACACGGTGTATCATGAAATGAAATCCATAAAATAAATTTAATTTAAAAAAAAAAGTTTATAAAAACCCGGGGTGTTACAATGTCCATTCATGTTTCTAAAATATTGGTGATGTATTTTTTTTATTTGTATCTTTATATTATCTTGTGTAAAGAAAATTCAAAAATCTAATTCTCTTTATTTTATTATCTATGACTTTTTGAAAAAGGGATAAAAATATGATATGTTATGTAATAAATTTTAAATAGAGATATAAATTATTATTTTATGATGCTAATTTATTTCTAATTTTTAGAAGTGATATAATTTATTTAATCTCTTATGCAATGTTGACATGATTTTTATTCAATTAATAGAAAAATAAAATAAATTATTATAAAAATATTAAATGTAATATAATTTTAATGAATTATTATGTTATAAAAAAATATGTATAAATTCAATATTTTATCAGTATTTTAAAGGATTATATTTAATGTACATTGTTTTCTTGATGTTATTAAAGTCAATGTAAATGAATAGTTCTAAAATTGACATTAATGATTTTTTATAATAAATAATATTTTATTAAATGATTAAAAATTCCATAAATTAATATATTTATTCAACTTATTGGGATATTGTTTAAAATTTAAATTATGGTCCATTTATGTTCCAATTATACTTTTATTGGAACTATATTTACCCCTAAAGATTAAAAACATTGTTATTACAATAATTGTTAAAAAGGGTTATAATAAAATTATAAGTGGAAAAATCACCTAAAATTGTCCAAATTTTGTTGTATGAGAGGATTTAGACTCTTAATAATCTTATTATCTAATAATATAAATTTGGATCTATTTAGGATGAAAATTAATTTATATTAATTTAATAAATTAAGAAATTCCAAGCAGTCTCTCCCCTCTCTTATAAAAGAGAACCTCCTTTCTACATTTATTCACACTTGAAAACCCTTTTTATTTTTTAATTACCTACCTGATATATTCTTTAAATAACTCAAAATATCCCATAATACTTTTCTTTATTATAAATCTAACATAATAAGTCATTAGGTATAATCATAATGAGATTGTATGAAGAATAGGTATAGTTATTAACCAAGTGTTTTCAATTTATATATTCTTCTACCTACTTCAGATATTCTTAAACCATTATGAAATAATAACACTATTATTTTCCATATAATGATATTTTATTATTTTAATTTCATAATGTATATCCATATTTTATTCCATCAAATGTTAAAAAAAACCATCATTCATGTGTATGGTGGACTATCACCTCACGCACTAATGTAACTCATTATTCATCACTGCCTATCATAGCTAGTTATAACGAAAGATTTAATGTATGTATATGATATTCATGAATTTTTTTTATTATAGATAAGTAATATATCATATTTTTTATAAATTTTTCATTAATTTAACAATGATAATGTCATTCCTGCATACATATGAATTATCAGCTCCACGAAACAATGTGTTTCATTTTTCATCACGGCATCACATGTATGGCGTATATAATTGTATTTAATGAAATTATATGATATTTATGATATAATGAAAATTTTTAAATATAAATTACACTTATCTTCTTTACATTATGATCACTGAAAAATGGAAATATTATTCATGCATATGTACGATCTACCATCTTAATTATTATAACATAGTTCATTTTTCATAATAATAATTCATGGTTTGTTTTAAAAGTATAATTGATGCATAAAAACTATAACCATTACATTATTATTAATTTTAGATGATGTAATAATGAAATATTTGACCATATTTAATCTACCAAATTCATTTTGGACTTATGAGTTGAATATCATCAAAAAGACCAATGTTAACTTAATTAATTAAGTAAAAGAATATAACATGGTATTAATAAATAAAAGGAATTATATACTTGAAAAAAGTTATTAATAAAGTTAAAAATTATGATACGTTTATTATTTCAGAAGATAAAAAATGTACGTGATGATTCAGACTCAAGGTAAGGGGCTCATTATCTTAAAATTCATTTGGAATGTTTCAAAAGTTCATTTTCCAAATATATATCTTCTATATCCACAATTTTAAAATTATTTTATGGATATATTTATATATATTAATTAATTACAAAGGTAATTTTATATCTCATTTTAATTTCTTCCAAAGGTTTTCAAAAGGAATATTTTTAAATATTTTATACAGAATGTGTTGTAATTATTTAAAAAATTCAATAATAATGTTCTATTTTAATGTATACCATGTCAGCGGTTTTTTTCTCCACTATAAATGTTATTATTTTGGATTACATTATCATATTTCATGTTTTATTCAAAGAAAAACTATTTTTATTTGTTTTTAGTAATTCAAAAATGTTTTTTAAAAATTGAAATGGATATTCCAATATCTAAAGATGTGTATTATGGGTGGAAATTTATGAATGTAATGTTAAGAATTGAATTCCTTCATCTGTTATGATTATTTTTTGTTTATTAGAAGTGTTTTATGATGAGTGTGGTTTTGTTATAAACTATGGAATTTTGGTTTTGTTATAAATCAATGATGGGTGGTTCCATTATAAACTGGTAAATTGTGGTTCTATTATAAACCATGTACAGGTGATTATGTTATAAACTAAGGAAAACTAGTTCCATTATAAAAAAAGGATGGGAAATTATTTTATAATCCAAGTAAATGTGGTTATGTTATAAACAATGAATGAGTGGATATTTTATATCCCACCAATACATTGGGCAATGATTATGATATATAGGGAATTATAATAGATGTAAAATGATTTCCCCAATTACCTACATGATTTATTTATGTTTAAAATAGTATTTATAAAAATATTATTATTTTATAAAGTATAATAACGGTCATATGATTAAAGAAAATTATTTTTTACTTTTTATGGGTGAAATTCATAATTTTTTGAAAAAGTTTTTATAAGTTTCTATGATTTCATAGATACCTTTATGAGTTTTATTTTTTCCATTAAGATTTATTACGAAATGTATTATGAAAATATTTGGGAAGATAAGTTGATTTCTTGTGTTCAAAAATGTTTATTTTGAGCCCAAAGTTTTTTTTTGAAAATGGAAAAATATTTATTAGTGTTCCTGGATTAACGAGTTATCATTTTATCTTTCTTACTAACCTTTTTGTGCTCATACGACATTTTAAAATGTTTTCATGGAAAATTATGGATGAGTAGGGACAAGGATGAGGTCAAGATAAAACTTTTGACGATTTTCCATGAAAATAATACTTTTTATATATAAAAACTAATATTTTGTTGAAAATGTATACAAAGTGGAAGTGTCTACTTTGTAATGTAATATTTATTTATGTAAGAATTCTAGCATAATTCTCTAAAAATCTAAACTTTAAAGATAATAAAATTTAATATAATGAATTATTAACTTAAAACTTAATATGATGAAGTTTTTAAGGATAGGTTGTTATAGTTGGTATCATAGTAAAGGATTAGATATATTTAGATATTATGATTATATACCTTTTGTGAAAACCCTAAGGATAGTCCTAAGTATAGGATAATATCTTAATGTTTTGGTAATAAATAGATTTTGTGGTTTTCATAGTAATACATCCATTTATATATAATACATGATGATAAGGTTTTATAATAGATTCATCTAGGGGTAAAAACTCAAAAAAGAGTTGGTTGAGTATATCTTGACCATCATTTTGGTGCCCAATGAGTGTTACCTTACTGTGCACCTTATTTTAAACTCGCATGGGATATTATTTGGTTAATTAATTTTTTTTATGAACCATCATAAAGGATTTTAAAATATGGGGATCATGGATAACCTTGGTTAAACCTATGGTTTCCTATATTGAAAAGAATGTTTTGTGATTTAGACATACAATGAATAATTTTTCTTGATTATGGTTTTTTTATAGCACCATGTTTTTTGGTTTTTTGTCATTGTTTGAAACGAGGGGAATGATGTTAACACTGTGTGTGATGGAAAATGTAGTGATTTTAAGAAACCATATTGGATGATTACTGTATTGAAATATATTTTGATTATTCTTAATCAGTTATCATGATATATGATTTATAACTTATACCTTAACCAACTCATGGAATCTCCAAATAATGGAATGATAGAATCCACTAAATCAAGGGTGGTTGAGACCATGGGGGAAGGAATCCTTAATTTAATTCTTATTAATAATGTTTAAAGTGACACCAGGAATAATGTCCCAAAGTAATATTAAAATGTTTTATGTGTTGAAAAGAAGGGCATAGAGCAACGAATTTCTGAGAAAAAATGAGGATTTCAACAAAGATAAATAAATTTATTCCTAGAAATCCATTTATAGTTCACTATATTAAAAGTGGGTATCCTAAGAATTCTTTGATTCAATTCCATCTCTTAAGTGTTAAATCATATACCAAGGAATGAATGGTGTTGTACTAATCACTAATGTGAAAGGATTGAAGTATTTATGTATCAGGGTTTGGGAATTGTGTTGTAGAAGTATTTTTTTTGTATTTTGGTTATAATAATCATTAAAAATCTAATGATTTTTCCACAATTGTTTTTATTTAAGGATTTTAAAACATATTTTGAATGATATTGATAACCAAGAAAAGTGATTTAGTGTTAAGGTGATATTTTTGAATAAAAACATTATTAAGAGAAATATAACCCTTAATATATGTATTTTGTTGAGTTAATATTGTTCAGTTTGGATAAATAGATGATTTAAATTGGTGATGTAAATGAGATAATGTTGGTAACCTTGAAATTGGTTAGTGATTTTATGAAAAATTGATTTTTTTTATCTTTGATGGAGTTTATTTCATTTTTTTGACTTATGAAATATATTTAATATTCTATGATTAATAAGTATTGTGTTAATTGTTTTAAGCATATATGTCTCTATGTGAGGTTAAATTAAGAGTTATAGATCTTTTCATCGGTTTATATATTTAAGGTTGATCATTAGATCAAAATCATAGACACCCCTTTTGATTTTTTATGTGCTGGGATTTTAAAGTAATTAATGAAATTTTGGTGATGTTTTATTGGTTTTAGGTATATTTTGTGGGCTATTGTATTCTACTTCACTCCTACGCTCTACTCCTCTATGATACCTTAGCTGTTGAGATGGATCCCCCCTCAGTCCCTCCCCTACTGGAGGGGGAGGTACCTATTTCATCCTCTATGGAAGAACATCGATCATTTGTTTCATTTTCTAATCCCGACTCTATTCCCCCTTTTCCATCCATTTCTCTTAGCCCTAAAGTTCTAGACCTATTCGAGGGGTTTTCTGGTTCTACCAATCATGACATTGGAATTCAAAACTTCCTTTTCACACCTTACCCTAACTCTGGTACCATGATTAAAGCATCAATAACCTTCAGTGGACATGTTTGACTGATTTGTTTTTGGTTTTTGGGTTTTCAAAATTGAGCTATTGTTAGCCTTCTTAACAGCAAGAATTTTTTTGTTCTCTTTGATCTGGAGAGCGATATGATCTAATCTTTCTCCAGTGCTCCTCAATTATGCAACAGATCTCTATTCTTCTTTTTCAAATGGTCAGATGATTTCCTTATAAAGTAGGATTATCATATTATGGTTATTTGGTTTATTTTCGCATAGATTCCACCCCCTTAATAGAATCCCTCTATTATCTAAATTCTATTTAATTTAGTAGGTAGATTTCTATGCTCTGATAGTATAACAAGGGATATTTTACACCTGGTTTCCCCGCGAATATGTGTTAAAGTTGATGTTTCAAAAGGTCCAATCGAATTTGTGTTGATTTTTGTATGTGAATAATTTTTTTATAAGCAACCCATTTTCTTTGAGACCTGGGTTGATTTCTTCTCTTTATGTAAAAAACTGGGTCACAGGAAGGTAGTGTGTAAGTGTGGGTTTAGAAACCACATCCAGTTGAGGGAGGAAGAGGGGCCAGGTAATCTTGATTTGGATCCCATACTTGTTAAACTGAGTGTCATTCCGTGTACTACGAACCAGGATCAGATAGTTGAGGACATTTTTTCAAGATTGTTTCAAGATTTAGCTGTTCCCAAGTTAACAGATCCAACCTCAGGAGGTCTTTTATTTATGCCTTCTCTCTTTTTTTCTAAGATAGTTAAGGCCGAAGGGGTGGTTCTATGCTAGGTGACTGAGCAACACTCAGATCATGATGGTGATGGTATTTAAGAAAATTAGTGGGTGCTTGAAGAGATAAAGAACATTACTGAGAATGTTTTAGTGTCTCTATGTTGTCGGGTTCTTGATAAATGCATAGATTCTAAGTAACTCTTTATTCATAACCATTTCTCAACACTGAATGAGGTTGGAAAAGAGAATGAGGATATCGAAGGATGCCAAAACGTCATTCCAAAATATAAGCACAAACAGGTCAGTTTTATAATTTCAAAAGATAACGAACAAAGTAAAATATATGGGGATTCCTATCCATAAATAGAATATGAACATGATGCTTTGGTTAGGACTGTTTCAAGGAAAGGGAAATAAGGGAACATCATGACCATAAATTTTCTTGTTCTCAAGGGGAAGAAAAAATGAAGACCCCATAAGGATTATTGAAACACCCCAAATTCATTTATAACCACATAATTTTGCAAGAAAATATGTAAGGGTGTACAAGTTATAATGGGGGTATCTTCATTGACTAAAGGTTTGAAATCAGACCCCGACAAGATGCACAAGTAGAATTCCCTAGATGATAACATAACTCATACGAGCGGAGCTGAGGTGCAGTAGTGTACATCCTTGGATGCAGTCTTAGAAATGGATGTAGGAAAATTGGAAGTGGGTAAGGAGAAAGACTTGTAACTGGTTCTAAATTAAAATGATGGAATGTTGGGGATGTTAGGAAAGAAGGATGAAATTGGTGAATCCTCATTAGTGATCATTGTTGGATCACAGTGATCAATAGATTTATAGGCCGTGGATAAATCATGGGATCTCCTTATACACTCTAACGAAGAGATGTTAGAGATGGTCTTGAATATTCATGCTTCTAGTGAGGATGTGGAAAGGACTAATGGAAAACTAATTCAATTGGACACAAACATGGAGTAGGGTGATTGGATTAACAAAAAACATTTAATTCTGACTATAGGATTAAATGGTAATAAGATAACAGTGGAGGAGTTCTTGCAAACGTGGGATAAATTATCCTACCAATTCAAAGATATTATGAAATATGAAAAAAATAATAAGGCAACATATCTTTACTGGAAATTATATAGGGAGTTCATGTCTAATAGGTTTAATTTAGCCTTTAATAAAAAATTTATCTATTATCGTGTTTGATTCTCCTGGTTGAACTTGATGGTTTCACACTATTTTCATAAATGTATTTATAATAAAAAAAATCAACTTAATAGTAGTAGTAGTAGTAGGTATATGTTTCCCTTTGGTTTATGATTAAGTATTATTTTAGGAGGAATTAATTTATACTTTATGGATATTTTTTTTAAGAGTATTGATAATATTTATGGTTTATATGATCTTTAATGATGAGGTAGGTATGGGTAATTACAACTTGGGAACATTCGATATAGCTGACCACAAGATTGAAAAGTGATTTGGTGACAATGTGAATAATGTTATTTTTGAAGAAGTTAATTATTTTGGGGAACATTATATTATAAAAATAGAATTATATTTTAGAATAATATATTATTTTAATATTTTATTATGGTGATTTCTATTATTTATAGAAATTATTATCATATCTTATAGATTATATGATTAACAAATATACCTTTTGGTATGAGACATTAAGAATGATTAATTATATTTTTGAAAGAAATTAGATGAATATGTGACAAATTCATTCAAATAATTGGGTTTTAAGATTATTTAGACAAATTACACAGCCTCTTAGGATTAACCATGAATAATTTGAACTTTGGGTGTTCTTATTGAGGATTTGGAGATTAATTTTGTATTTCTTCATACGATTTTTTATTAATTTTGGTAATTATCTTACTTTTTTCTAACCATTTTGGTCTTAGATAATGTATAAAGATGGTATGAATATATTATTATCCTTTAATGGATTATGTGATCTCTTAGAAGGTTATTTTAGTGTTTCTATCAGGAAAAAATCATCCTCAATACTTATCATTTGGACAAAAGGATGATATTGTTCTGAAAATTGATTAATGGTTAAAATTATACTTTTAAAGTAGGTATATTTCATTATTTACTTATTATAAATGTTAAAAGAATTCATTAACTCTAGGAAAATGATCTTGAAACAAAAAAAGTTATCTTATTACCACCATTTCCAATGAATTTATGGTCTTTTCATCCCTTATGGATATATGTTTTTTTTGTCATTAATATTCTCACAGCCATGTTCTCAATCACAATCTATTAGTCCTTGTGTATTATTTTTCTCCTCCATGTCCATATTTTAATTTCTCGGTAATATTATCCCTATCTAGGAACCTGATTATGGGATATTTCATATGACATTTAGGTTTCCCACTTTCCCTTTTTAAAGGAAGTTTTATTATCACTTTGTATGATGTGGGTTTCAAAAAATATTTTTTCAAATATTTGATGAACAAGATAAAATTTTTGTGTTTCAATTTAATATGGGGTGAGAATATAACACCTATATATTTTAAAATAACATTATGTTTGATAGTGTATACAACACCCAATACCAATCTTCAAAAACCACAATATACTAATATTTAAATATTGCTATTATAACCTGGTCATTAAATTGTTGGGTATGAAAAAGAATAACCATATTATGAAATATACGTATAATGTTTCTACTCAAAACATGTGAAATGGTTAATTATTTTTAAATAATCATTCAATTGTTTTTGGTAAATTCCTTATTTGTTTCAACAATTTGTTCCCTTCAATAATTATTTTTATAGATTTTTATAAGAGAATAATATATTTAATTTATATAAATTATGGAAATTTTATTTTATAAAAATGATATAATTTTTTAAATCATGATATCAAAATTTTATTAAAGTTAGTTTTTATAATTTTTTTGAAAAGTTCGATTTCCCTATGAAAGCGAAAAATACTGATTTATATAGAAATATATATTTTTTGCTTCAAGAATTTTAAAAATTACATTTTTATTTAAAATGTTTTCAATGTAAATTTAGTTATATTATATTATAAAAAATACCATTAAGTTCATTTTAATCAATTTTATGGTTATATTTTCTTTAAAAACATGTTTATACATAAAAATGAATTTTTATAAAAACATAGTTTTTTGTTATATTTTTTATTCTAATGTTAATTTAATTTCTACCACTAATAGAAATTGAATATTTAAAAATCGATTCCATATTTGGAAGTAGTAGGTCCAAATTTATTAAATAGGTCCCCATTATTTTTGTTCATTATGAATAGTAACTGTTGCAAATGATTATCACTATGGTAAGGGTAAATCGGGTAATTATGATTAAAAATAATATGATAATGATTAAAAAAGGACCCAAACACTTGCCTTAATTTTATTGTATGAGTTTATTTTGACCATGTCCATCCACATTTCAAAAATATGGCAACTTTTTGTCATATTTATTTAATTTTGACCTTCATATTATTTTATGTAAAAAAAGTAAAAAATGTCATTCTCTTTGTTTTATTATACCTATATTTTTGACATATGGATAAACAAATGATTTTTTTTTTCAAAAAAATAATTTCATATATTTTTATCATGTTAATTTATTTCTAATTTTAATTTATGAAAATTTTTCCTTAAATATTTGTGCAATGCCACCATGGTGTTTATTCAATTAATAGAAATATAAAATAAAAGATTCTAAAAGTATTAAAAGTAACATATTTTGAAATAATTATTATATTCCATGGATTTAATAGATAAATATATCATAATGGGGATGTTTTAAAGGATTATATTTGTAATAACTCGGACCTTCTTTTCAGGTATGTTGTTCCTTTTTCTAGAGTTTTTGAGAAAGGAGGAGTTTCTGGAAATTTTTGAAGTACACGCCGTGTACTCCTTTGCCACGCAAGTCCATGTGTTGGTTGTGTCCAATCCACACACACGACCATATAGGGGCAATGTGGAGGCTTCTTAACGCGGAGTACAAAAAATCCTAGTACACATCGTGTTCTCCAAAAGTACCCACCGTGTACTTTTTTTTTTCATTAAACAGACCGAGGTCGCGTATTAACCCCAGAACCATATTCTTCCCCAGCTTCTTTGATCTAGAGCATTATGTATGACCACGGATCTTCAACAAACCCCCGAGCTTCTGTCCGTTCTCCAAATCGACCGTCGTCGATTGCATTGGAACCACAGTGGTAAGCTCTTCCTTCTCCTAGAGCTTTGTTTTCCAATTCCTCCTCTTTCTCAAGTTATCATGGGTTGAGCGTGATGGACATTTTATTAGATATATGATGTTCCAGGGAGATTCAAGATTCGAGGTTTGAGTATATTGATATTCTAACGTCGAGGTAGGTGGTTTATGCCTTTCTGTAGAAATTCTCTGAGTATTTTGTACAGATTCCACCATTACCCTTGAGCGTGGTATTGCGTGTTTCATGTTTTTCCCTTGTTGTTTTCCTGATTTTCTTATATGCTTCAGTAGATGTTATTGTTTGTGAATAGGGTAGTTTACTATTCTTTGGATGTTTTTCCCATGCATGTTTTTCCAGATTATGACCGTTTAGTCTAGTTTTCCCTGTTAGGATATTGCCAGTTCCATACCTAGCTTGTAGGATGGTATAACTGTTCTTCCATGCTGTGATACTGTAGATTATAGCCAAGTAGTTCTTGAGGATACTTTGACCGTTACGCGATGTGATACTTGATGACATTACACAAGGTTGTGGGAACCTAGTGTAGTAGACCATAGGGAGAATGGACGTAAGGGCTTCTCTAGAGTGTCTTTAATTTACGATGCAAGACCACAGGGGGAATTGACATTAAGTGCTTCCTCGGATAGTCTGTAGTTCCTTGACGCAGGCCATAGGGGGAATGACACGTTGAGTGCTTCCCCAGAGCGCATTTAGTACGATACGAGACTATAGGGGGGAATTGATGGTGATTGATTCCCTAGAGATTCTATTCTTTAGCTAAACCAGAGGGGTGAAATTGTGTGTGCCTCCCAGAGGGTTGCTAGTACATGTAGATTGAACCATAGGGGTTAGGTTGTGAGAACTATCCATAGGGTTACCTGTTTGTTCTAATTTCTTGAGTGGATGCTTTCTTGTTTGTACATTATATGATAGAGACTGTGGATTGTTTGCTGTTGAGTACATTCATGTTCACTGTTTTCTGTACTTCTTCCATATATTCACTGACTATTAGGCACAGATCTTCGGGTGGTTTCCTACTGACATTTTTATCTCACACCATGTTTGGGTCATTATTTTGGGCCCAAACAGATTGTATTGTTATAGGTATAGATAAGTTCAAGCTCCCTTCTACTTCAGGTTCTTGATTACACTGGATCTAGAGAGCATGGGACCAAGTTGAGGCTTGCGATGATGAGGAGTTACTCATTTGTTGTTTTTCTTTTGTACTTGGTTTAGTACTATATTCAGAATTGTGACTTGTTTGGATGTTTTCCTAGACATATATGTATCATGCATCATTTACATATTTTTCTGCTCCAGTTGTTTATTTGTCAGTCTTTCGCTGTTATTGTTGTTGGATAATTACTACTTCCGCAGTTGTATGGGTTGTTAATTCTGTTGTCTACTCTTCCAATGAGGGTATAGTTTCCCCAAAATCACACTCATGACCCTCGTTGCTAGTCAGCAGCCTCTGGCATTCGAGAAAATCTGCTTGAGGCCATGTGACCAACCAGGTACGGGGCACCTCTTGGTGGCTTCCGGAACCGGGATGTTATAAAGTGGTATCAGAGGAATTCTTTTCTCTTGACTTACTATTTGGAGCCTATAGCCAGAGATAAGACAGAATAGGTACATCGTAATAAGCTGTTCCCAGGAGTAACTAACCCATGTACAGGGAAAAGCCATACTACCTCATTTATTGTAATTTTACTACTTTTAAATTTTACAGTTTATTTTATTTCACCATTGGGTGACTCACATGCTTTGTGTTGTTATCGTTGTTACTGTTGCAGTTCTATTTCTATCGTAACCCGATGAGATGAGGGTATGCCATCTCATGCATCATATAGGCACTTGTTAGAAATCACATGTCATTCATTCTTTCCATGCCATTTTGAATGAATTAGTGATTGCATGTTGTTGTGATAGACGTTGTGTAGATTATGCATGCTATTGTGATAGATGCTTTGATAGAATCTGCACTGTTTGATAGGAATTTTGCTTGCATAAGCGATTTTCTTAGATGGATGCCAAACATTGGTTCTTGAGGTTTTATGGGCCCTCATGGAATTTGGTATATCAGTGCTTGTTTTCCCTGTTATAACTTGTATAAGATGACAAAATTTGATTCTCGGGGAGTATTGGCCCTCATGGATCGGAATTTGGCACCTTAACGCTGGTTTTCTGTGTTTTCTGGGATCCGGAGCAGTTATTGAGGCTACTGTCTGGAAAACCCCAGAATACACGACATGTACTTTATGGTTACACATCGTGTAGTCTATAGCCATGTCACTGACTATGCGAGTAGGGACACGTGGTTGTGAAACATCTTGTAGGAACACGCCGTGTACTAGTTTAGCATGCCGTGTAGTATGAAATAGGTACCCCGACCGTGTCACGAACAACACGGGACCATGTTATCCTTTCACATACACGTCGTGTCGGAATTTTACTTGATGTGTAGTCTGATCTAGGTACCCGGCCGTGGCATGAACAACACGGGTCGGTTTTACCCTTCCTTGTACACGTCGTGTCCATCTGGAACACGCTGTGTAGTGTCGAGCCATGTGACTGACCGTGTCGCTAACAACACGGGCCAAGTAAGGCATGTCTAGTGCACGTCGTGTCGGCCCTGAACACGCCATGTAGTTTTTTCTTAGAGGAGCTATGTCGCTTAACCATGTAGAAGGACTCGAGCAGGGGAAGAGGATTTAGGTACACGTCGTGTGTTAGGATAACACACCGTGTGTTTGGGGTGTTACACGACTAGTTTTGGAAAAAGTACACGTCCATTTAAATGACTTAAGAGAACACACTGTGTAGTCTTTATACACACCATGTAGTCATGTTTTGTAAATTTTGAATGCTTTATTTCCCCTGTTCCCTTCTTACGCTCCTAGTTATCAGACTCTAATAGTGTGATCTAAAGTGTGCATTTGACATTGCAGATTCATACCACCGAGACGTCCTCTAGTTGTACGCCAGTTGGCAGGCAGTGATCAAACACCTGATATGGCCAATCATGGAATTCCAGCCGATCCTCCTATTTTTCCAACCTTGGCACCAGTAGTGATACCATTTGCAGGCACTGATGAGCAGTTTAGGGAAGGTTTTCTGAGGATGATGCAGACCTTCTAGGGATCTCCTCCTCCTGCCTCGACTATGGCAGACTTGACACGGGTTTTCAAGAAGCAGCATCCTCCCACCTTTTCAGGGGAAGGAGGACCTTAGGCTGAAGATTCTTGGCTAGAAGCCATGATGACGATCTTTGAGCATCTTGATACGCCTCCAGAAAGGTGAGTCAACTCACTACCTACATGCTACGAGACTCCGCCAAGAGGTGTTGGGACGTGATATCACAGGCGGGTTATCAACACTTTATGGAATGAGAGGAGTTTCAGTATGTATTTTATGACTACTTCTATCCAGAGACCCTGAGGGCTGATCGAGCCCAGGAGTTCATGAGCCTAGAGCAGGGTACTCTTTCTGTCATGGAGTATTCCTCTCATTTCATCGAGCTTTAGTGTTTCACACCCCTCCAAAGCGCAGATGGGTTGTTCTTGGCAAGGAAGTTTGAGTATGGCCTTAGACGGGAGATCAGCTCATAGGTGAATATCTTCAGGCTGACTTCCATCGCTTCCATCGTCAATAAGGAACTGATTGTAGTGCACAATCTGAGAGATTACGAAGTTGAGAGCCAGGGTGGTTCCACTTCCAGGGTTAGTGCTTCACCACCTGACAGCGGGAAGCATCATAGGGAGTCTACACGTGGTGATCCGAGAGAGCGAGACACATCTTCAGGTATCTAGGTGGTATGATATCAGTGTGTAAGGGATAGACATACGAGACCACAGTTCCAGAGAGACCTAGTGGAGAGCCAATCTTATGGAAAGATGGGTCACCTTCAGCGCTTCTCTCAGGTTTTCTCACCAGCAGTTGGTGACAGGGGTTCATCCATGACTCTTCATTCAGGAGTAGTGCCACTAATTTCTCACCAGTTTGGGAACTGGAGTTCTTCTGGATGTTCAGGCTGAGGTGGAGGTTGTGGTCAGGGTGGTCAATCGCCGGTCTAATAGCGATATCAGGGTGGATCAGCATAGGGCAGTCAGGTAGGGCCATAGGGCCATGGTACAGGATAGGATTTTGCAGTAGAGTACACCCAACCGGAACAGGATCCCAGACCCTCTACAGTTCTAGGTACGATCGTAGTAGCCTCAGTTTTATCTTCTGATCTTTTTGATACAGGGGATTCCCATAGCTTTAACTCTGTTTATGTTTTGGAGAGTCTTGGGCTCTAAATATTTTCTTATACCGATACTTTGACTTTAGACACACCGTTGAGGAGTAGAACGGTTAGTGTACATTAGTGCAGAGAGTTCCCTCTAGAGGTTGAGAGCTGTCACTTCTTATGGGACCTCTATGTCCTAGAGATGACAGGCTATGATGTAATTCTCGAAATGGGCTGGCTAGTTTCCTTTCAGACAGTCGTCAACTATTATCGCCGTAAGGTGAGTTTTATCTCACCAGATGGTGGATCGTTTCTTCATCAGGGCGAGTCGAATGTCCAGGTGAGTCGAGCCGAACTCGAGCATCATGGACTAGGAGGAGTTATAGCCCAGATTTCTAGTCTATATCTAGATTACTAGGGGAATTCACAGTTATACTTTCTTCCAGTGGTGGATCGTTTCAGAGATGTCTTTCCAGAGGACTTTTCGGGATTGCATCCAGAGCGTGAGGTAGACTTCTCGATTGAGCTCATTCCCGGAGCGGCACTGGTGTCCATTCCTCTTTATAGGATGGCTACACCTGAGTTACATGAGCTCAAGAAGTAGTTGGAGGAGTTGCAAGCAAAGGGTTTCATCCGACCTAGTACTTCTCCTTAGCGCTCACTTGTCCTGTTTATGAAGAAGGCAGACAGAAACCTTAGGCTTCATCTGGATTATCGGAAGCTGAACCAGTTTATCGTCAAGAACCAATATCCCTTGCCTATAATTGATGATCTCTTCGATCAGATTTGAGGAGCCCGAGTGTTCTCGAAGATTGACTTAAGATCCGGTTATCATCAGTTTCACGTTAGACCATCAGATATACCTCTTAGAGCCTTTAGGAGCAGGTATGGCCTATACGAGTACATGGTTATTCCGTTTGGCCTCACGAATGCAACTGCAGTTTTCATGGCACTGATGAACTGAGTATTCCATCCATATTTAGCCTCTTTCATGGTGGTCTTCGTGGACGATATCTTGGTGTACTATCACAATAAACAAAACCATGCTACCCATCTTGAGATCGTTTTGAGTACATTGAGAGAGCATCAGTTATATGATAAGCTCTCAAAATGCCACTTTTGGATGGACCAGACTCGCTTATTGGGTCACGTTTTCTCAGAGACAAGAGTATCAGTAGACCCAGAGAAAGTGAGAGCATTAGTTTGTTGGGAGAAGCCAAAGAACGTCTTTGAGGTGTGTAGATTTCTAGGGATGGCTGGATACTACAGACGCTTCATAAGGGACTTTTCACACTTAGCAGCACCGTTGACAGGTCTGACCAAGAAAGGGGAGAAGTTCTTATGGTCAGATTCTTGTGAGTCAGCCTTTCAGGACCTGAAGGGGAGGTTGACTTCAGCACTAATACTAGTCTTTCCAGAGTTGGGCAAGAGATACACTGTTTACTATGATGCTTCAGGTATCGGGATGGGAGCTATACTTATGTAGGGAGATGGATTCATTGTGTAGGGGTCTCAGCAGTTGAGACCACATGAGAGGAACTACCCGACCCGCGATCTCGAGCTCACGGCAGTTGTTCATGCCTTACACTGTTGGAGACATTATCTTCTGGGAGAGAACTTTGTGGTTTTCACCGACCACAATAGTCTCAAGTACATATTCACCTAGCATTATCTGAATCTGAGTCATCATAGGTGGGTTCAAAATCTTCAGTCCTTTGACTTTGAGCTTTCCTATACGCTGGGAAAGGGAAACGCAGTGGCTGATGCATTAAGTAGGAGGACTCAGATACATGCAGTTCAGGAGGCCAGTAGTGACTGGCAGCTTATGGCTCTGATCTCTGAGATGCATTTGGAAGTGCACGACCGATAGGGGAAGACTTTTCTATCTTCTGTAGTCGTTACCTCTACTCTTCTAGATCAGGTAAGAACGAGGAAGCTATCAAATTCTGAAGGCCAAGTCTTACGGGAAAGCGTGTCAGGAGAGGACCCTATTTCTGTATGGATAGAAGGTGAGGATGAGACCTTGTGTTTCCAGGGGTGCGTATGGGTGCCAGAAGACATACATGAGGATCTGAAGTGGGACTTTCATTCATTATTTTGGGAAGTTCATCCTGGCATCACCAAGATGTATCGTGATCTACACTACCAGTATTGGTGGCCAGGTATGAAGAGAGATGTTGCTAGTTTTTTCATGAGGTGTTCCACTTATCAGCAGGTGAAGGCGGAACATCAGCGACCAGAAGGTCCTTTACAGCAGTTACCCATTCTCGAGTGGAAGTGGAATGACGTCACGATGGACTTTGTGATCGGTTTGCCGAGATCGCCTAGAGGGAATGATGCAGTATGGGTTGTATTGACATACTCATGAAGGTTTCTCACTTATTTCTGATCAAGTAGACCTTCAGTGTTGATGAGATGGGACGGTTGTACATCCAAGAGATTGTACGTCTGCATAGAGTTCCAAACTCCATCGTTTCAGACAGGGATGTGCGTTTTACTTCTCGGTTTTGGCATCAACTTCAGAAGGCTTGGGGTACACAAGTACTTTTGATTATAGCATACCATCCCCAGAAAAATGGCTAGTCCGATCCTATAATCCAGGTGCTTGAGGATATGCTCCGAGCATGCATTCTGTACTTTGGAGGTTCTTTGGAGAAGCTTATACCTCTTGTGTAATTCTCCTACAACAACAGTTTTCAGGCGACTATTCAGAGGGCACCTTATGAGGATTTGTACGGTAGGCCATGCCGATCAACATTATGCTGGCTGGAGGCAGGAGAGCCAGCTTTGCTGGGACCTCATCCTATTCAAGAGACCTCAGAGCAGATAGAGTTGATTCAGAAGAGGATGGCTACAGCGCAGTCTCGACAGAAGTTTTATGATGACTATCGGAGACGACCTTTGGAGTTCGAGTTCGGGGATCACGTTTTCCTACGTGTCGCACCGAGGTTGGGAAACAAGAGGATTCAGACACAGGGTAAGCTTTCACCCAGGTACGTCAGGCCGTTTGAGGTGTTGGAGAGAGTTGTGCTAGTTGCCTATTGGTTGCAGTTACCTCAGAGGTACCGAGCTATGCACGATGTCTTCGATGTCTCTCAGCTCCAATGTTACTTTTCAGACCCATCTCATGTATTTCAACCTGAGGAGGTTGATATCTAAGAGGATTAATCCTTTGAGGAGCATCATATCCGGATTTTTGATCATAGTACGAAGGTTCTCCATGGTCGGTATGTTCCTCTGGTATGGGTGTTGTGGCAGCACGGGTGAGTACATGACATGACTTGGGAGAGGGAGGCCGATGTACGATCACAGTGGCCAGAGCTGTTCGGGATTTCTTCTTCTACGTCACGCTAGGAAAATTCAGGGACAAATTTCTTTATGGGGGGAAGTTTGTAAAAACTCAGACCTTATTTTTAGGTATGTTTTCCTTTTTCTAGGGTTTTTGAGAAAAGAGGAGTTTCTGGAAATTTTTGAAGTACACGTCGTGCACTCCCTTGCAGCGTGAGGCCGTGTGCTAGCCGTGTCCGCGACACACACATGGCCATGTAGTGGCGATGTGGAGGCCTCTTAAAGTGGAGTATGAAAAATACTAGTACACACCGTGTACTCCAAAAGTACACGCTGTGTACTTTTTTTTGTTAAACGGTTTGGGGTTGCGTCTTAACCCTAGAACCGTCTTCTTCTCCATCTTCTTCGATCAAGAGCATTCCATACGGCCATGGAACTTCGACGAACCCTCGAGCCTCCGTCTGTTCTCTAAATCGTCCGCCATTAATTGTGTTCGAACCATAGCGGTAAGCTCTTCCTTCTCCTAGAACTTATTTTCCAATTCCTCCTCTTTCTCAAGTTATCATGGGTTGAGCGTGTTGGAAGTTTTCTTATATCTATGACGTTATGAGGAGATTCAACCTTTAAGGTTTAAGTATATTGATCTCCTATAATTGAGGTAAGTGGTTTGTGCCTTTCTGAAGAAATTCTTTGAGTATTTTGTACTAATTCCACCAATACCCTTGAGCGGGGTATTGCGTGTTTCCTATTTCGCCATTATTATTTGCCTGATTTTCTTATATGCTTGAGTAGATGTTATTATTTGTGAATAGGGTAATTTATTGTTCTTTGGATGTTTTTCCCATGCATGTTTTTCCTGTTTATGACCATTTGGTCTAGTTTTTCTTATTAGGCTATTGCTAGTTCCATACCTAGCTTGTAGGATGAAATGATTGTTCTTCCAAGCTGAGATATGGTAGATGCTAGCCAAGTAGTTCTTGAGGATACTTTGGCTGTTATGCAATGTGATACTGGCTGACATTACACAGGGTTGTGGGAACCTAGTGTAGTAGACCATAGGTAGAATGGACGTAAGGGCTTCTCCGGAGTGTCTCAAATTTATGATACGAGACCATTGGGGGAATTGACGTTGAGTGATTTGTAACGCCCCGACCCCAGTTACCTAGAGTCGGTGCATTATTGCGTAACATTGGCATGATCACAACAGATCAAGTCTCAAATGACCGATTAGTTTAGTAGCCTTTGAAACACTAGATACATTCATAAATGTTACATTACATCATAAAGTGAAAAATCATAATAACATAGTCTCCATAGTCCACACTTCTATCCCCTTCAGACTATCCCTGTAGGTCAGTCATAAAATATTTCTTCACGTCCTGGAAAAAATAAAATACTAAAATGGGTGAGCTCAGATGCTCAGTAAGGATAACAATATAGAGGAAGCTTTCATAAATAAACATTAACATTTAAAGTAATGTATGACTAAAACAAAAGCCTTTTAAACTCGAACTTCAACATAATATGGAAAAAGTAAAATGAGATAATTCCATTTACTTATTCACATGGATATTCTACTCGTTGAATAATCACATGAAATATCAATAACCACTTTCACAATGATAGAATGCATAACACCAGACTATCATAACCACGTAGCCAAGGCCTCGTGCTAGGACTACAAAAAATATTTTGTCAAGGCCTTGTGCCAAGACACTAGTTTGTCTCATGAGACCTGCCGATGCATCGAGGAGCTATAGCGGGCTCCACCCGTCACTTATTAAGTCCAATGCATTCCTCATATGAACAGGTTTAAACATATCATAAACCATAACATAATCATATCACATAAAACATGCATAAAAGAAACATAACATTTCCACATTTCAATCAAAAGATATCAATACAAAACATTGATATAATAAAAACATTATCAAAATCATTTTCAATACCAAAATAAAAGAAAATTAAAACTTGGTATATATTTTTCATTTAAAAAAAGTTATGTCTTGTAGAGGAATCTGAAACTAAAATAATAGTCACAGCGGCAGAGAAGTCCTTGTCACCGCATACGTAAGAAAAAAACATTCCTTTTGTCGTTTAGTAAAAACACTTCGTATAAAAAGATTCCTTTTGAATAAAAGTAAAAGTCAAAGGGGTTTATACACCATATAAATAAAAGTTGTGTATAAAACAAAATATGCCTCAATGAAAGGAGATTGAGACGAAGTCCCTTACAAAGATCATTTTTTAAATAAAATAGATCTATTATGTGTATTCACTATATTTTCAAATAAATAAAGTATAAATACCAGATAGGACATAATAATATCATGACATAATTTGAAAGTAGGAGATTAACCCAAAGAACGGAAATTGGGTTAAGAAGTTCCCTTACAAAGATAATTTTTTATATAAAATAGATCTATTATGTGTATTCACTATATGTACACATAAATAATGTATAAATACAAGATAGGACATAATAATATCATGGCATAATTTGAAAGTATGAGATTAACCCAAAGAATGGAAATTGGGTTAAGAAGTTCCCTTACCTCGTGTCCGACTTGACTCGACCATTTTTTAAACTCTTGAATAATAAACTATAGTTAATATATACTTGCTTAAGAACCTTATTCAAGTTCATTATCCCTTTTATATCACTTATTACAATGTTACGAAAATAATTTAGTCATCTAAGTTAATAACGGTCGTTTTGTCGATCATTGGTACTTGAGTCAAAAATAAACTTCTTAAAATTACAAGTCGTTCATGTGGTAAAATATCCATTGTATCCATAATTATATTCATTATTTAGATATCATATAAATCATATATATCTAGTATATACATTCATTTATAATATTACATAACATTTAGAGGTAAGAAATGAAATGCACCGTTCATGGAGACGGTAAGCCGTACGTACGCATGGACGCTACTTTCATTTCTATTTCGTATTTAATGGAATGAAGTTATAATTATATAAAGGTATAATATAATTATAGTATAATATAATTTATAATACCATTTACTCCATCCTTTATATATCCCACATATGGCATTAACGATTCAAATCACTTTGAGGGGGCGGTAGTCCGCACTTCCTAAAATGAAAATATCGCGTTTACTAATAATGGAAACCATAAAGGTATGCCATAAATGAAGAATAAATAAGCTTAAGGAAAACATAAAAATATTATATATCATATATAAATATAGTGGCATCTTAATGGCCACCTTTGAAGGTGTTATATGAGTGTTGAACAATCATTGTTTTGTGAGGCAGAAATTCTCCATCCACAGAAACAATATGTTCTTTAACCATTAGATGTAGGTGTGTGTAAGTTTAGCTCGAATAATTCTTATAAAAACATCCTAGTTTATTTATTATTCTGGTGTTGTTACAAAAGAAATGAATATAAGATTTTAGGGGGTTGGAGAAGCAAAATAAAACAAAATAACATAAGAGAAGACATTACCTTAAAATCAGGTAACTCTTTTTTGATTTGAGCCAAAGGATTCCTTGAGAAGAATTCTTCCCAAAGTGAGGATTCTAGGAGTAAGATAAGGAAGTTGAGAGAGTATTTGGGAAGATTTTGGCCAAGCCAAAAGGCTTTGAAGGTGTGAGTAAGGTGGTAGTGGTGGGGGCCTTTTATAAGAGGAGAGGAGAGGCACTCTTGGAAAGTCATGAAATGTTACTTTATTATATAATGAGTTTCGGATTTTAAAGGTCCCACACTTATATATTTCAAGGATAAGGTGATAAGGGTTCTAAATATACTCATCCAATAGGTTTTTGACAATTTTATGTCTTAGATTTTACCTTATCTTTTTATTTTATTTAAATCATTAATTAATGAGGTAATCGGTACATCATCACGGTGTCATAAATAATTTAATTTATTTAATATCTAAAAATTATAAAACAAATATCATGATGTAGGAAATCTTTTTATATTTATAATGAATATTTATAGTCAAACATATGATTTGTATAACCCCATTTAAAAATTGTTTTAGTAAAACAACTTATGTTTATGACATTTTTATTTTAACATTAAATAAAAAGTTTTTAATGTCATTTTCCTACCAAAGTGGCTCCATGAGGTCCCCAAGTTGACCCATGGATTGTCTTGGCGGCCATGACTCATCCAATAGGGGTAGGACAAGTGTAAAGGTATTTTCATATTTTTATATTATCATTTTTACCTTAAATTTCACTAATTACCTTTAATCACGATTAATTAAACTTAAAAGTTACTATTCACCAAAAAAATTATTTTAATCCCATTGAACCACATTTTACTTCCTAATGACAACCATGTATGTCAGATTTTGGAAAATCAAATCACAGAAGTGGTAATGTTTCATTTAAACGAAAAATTAGTTTTTTTAACTACCACTTAGTGGTTTCACTATTCATCAAAAATTGAAGTTTTTCAGAACAATGCCAAAATTTCACCCTAAGATATAATTGATATTCTGAATTCAAAAATGATGTCTATTTTACCAAATTCCAAACATATAAGTTGCATTAATTAATTTTATAATTAATTCCCGTTGTCACAACAAATAGCGTGTTTTTAAGAAACAATATATATCAAAAGATTGACAATTGTTTATGTTCAATTTTAAAGTGAAATAAATTCTAATGACCACCATTGGATAAAATGGTAAAAATATATTCTAATTATACTTTAAAACCACTCAATTTAATAATTTATCACTATAAATTATTTTTATTAAAAAAGTTGTTTTTAAGTATTTTTCACTATTCATAAAAAATTGGAAGTTCTCAGAAAAATACCAAAAATACATCATAGGCTAATTTTGATATTCCGAATCCAAAAATGAAGTCCATTTTGAAATATAAAATATATATAATTTCAAAATGTGGGTATTACTATTCATAATGGCTATTTTTATTGGTTGAGGTGTGTTAGAATCTCGAACTTGCGTACAATGCAAGCTATTGCATTATTGAAAGAGAAGCGTATCGTGGAAGTTAGAGGTGTTACATTATCCCCTCCTTAAATAAATTGCGTCCTCGCAATTTGAAATTGTTCTTCGAAAATAAAAGGTTGAAAATAGAAAATACCTTTGTGGAAAACCCACATCGGAAATAAGGTTAATAAAAATATAACTTTAAAAGAAAGAAAGAGAAGTACAAAGGTCACCCGAGATAGCCCATACTAGGATTCTATGAAAATATAGATATGGAGGAGAAAGAAACCATCAAGGTATGATGGAGATTTATAGAAAACAGGATTAGGAGAAAGTTTAACTACAAGAAAATCACAAACTTGTGATTGGTTAAACAATCATTGATTCCCTAGTAGGAAAAGTTAACCAACAACATTTTTGTTTTAAGTTACCTTTCATACAGTTGAGGAATTTATTTATGAGATTTACTATGAATGTAAGGAAATATACTTTCTTGTCATGTAGACTTTCATTCTTTAATAAATTTTTACCACAGTCCCATCTTTTACTCAAAAAGATAATAGAACTCAAAAATATTATATTTATCCTAATCGTACAAGGTTCCAAATATTAACACATACCATTCATATTAGGAAAAATATTTTTTAATAACCAGGGACTTCCTGTAAGCTAGTGGTAGGTAATAAAGGCCTGTAGCACTATGGTTGTGGGTTTGATTCCTACAGCTTTGTCTGACATGATGGGTTATCCCACAACCTGCAGGTTGTCCTTTTCCTAAAACTATAGTATTATAATATTCCAAAAATAATCTTCAGAAATGTTTTAACCTTAAACAATACTATCCAAAGTTAAACTTAATTCATTCCAACCATTATAGTTATCCAAAATACCTTTGTCTAGAATTTCTTTAAAAGGTCTCTAAATTCCAAAATCAATTGTAACCTCAGATTCCCCAAACAATGTAAAGTTTATCTTATTGTCACATACTAAAATATGATTACCTTCGTCATACTAAAACCTTAATGAAAACAACAAGTACTGTAGTAAAATCCTTATATATATCACATTATTCTTATGACCATAATATAATTCTTGAGTCCAAAAACACAAATAAAATAATTATTCAACTTCATCTGTAGTAACAGCATAAGCTTGGCCTTGATCCCTTGGCCTTTTCGGAGGTATGTTTCTCAGACGCTTATGACATTCATTTGGATAATGCCCCATTTCTCTACAATTGTAGCATTCAACATTGATATCCTCTTTCTTTCCCTTGCAATCACGAGCCTGGTGACCATTTTCTCCACATTTATAACAAACTCCCATTCCTTTTAGGCAAGTACCGGGGTGATTCTTCCCAAAATTATCACATAATGGAAAATAATTCTTTCCCTTTTTCCCTTTATCTATCTCTTGTTCCACCATTCTATTATTCTCTTGCTTTACTTTATTTTCATAAGACTTAGAGAATTCCTTTTCTGTCTTGATAGCACACGAGACAATATCTTCGTATGATGAGAATGATTGTGATACTAAAGCTATACGGAGAAATGGTTTTAACCCATCAAAGGAACGATCAATATTACTTCTTGGGTTACGTATATAATCTGCAGCATACCTCGCTATCCTTGTAAAGTTGGCCTCATAATTTGCGACATTCTCATCCTCCTTTTGTCTCAGACTCAGAAATTGCCTTTCCATATCTGCTCGATGGTCATGAGGAAATTATTTTTCTAAGAAAAGCTCTTTGAACTCTCTCCATTCCATAATTGATACTTCTTCATCTTCATTTGTATTTTGAATCAATGACCACCATTGATCAGCATCTCCAGTGAGACGGTAAACTGCCATTATAACTTTTTCCCTTTCACTACACCCATGGCGTGGAATATTTTCTCTAAGGAGTTTATCCATTCCTCAGATACTAATGGATTTGTACCCCCATTAAATGTTGGTGGTTGTTGCCTCATGAAGCGGTCTAACATTTATCCTCCACATTACGGATCAGGGTGCTCCATATGAGTAAGGTTATTATTCATAACCTGAGTGAGTTGTCCCAGAATGGTAATAAGTTGATCAGCACCAGTTGTATCTCCAGCTCCACAATAATTTTCTTGAGCAGGAGGGAAATCCCAACACGGAGTGCGTGCATTGATACAATTTCCATTCCTCCCACTAGGCGCCATTTCTAAACAATGGCATAAACTAGATTAGTTTATGAATTAAAATACATAATTCCATACTTGTAAAAAACTTAACATAAATTGAACTATTTATGGATATAATCCATAATAATAAAAAGAAATGTTTTCTTTGAGGATGTATATACTCATAAATCCTTCATAATGGTTTGTAAAGAAAATGAGAATTATCCTTAGCATATCCCCCGAGAGTGTCGTAACCAAGAGTGTAGCAAGGCCTGTTGTTGTGCACCGGTTCCCGTTCGAGTCTAGCTCAAAGCGGTGTTTTCGTGTTTTGCCCCTATGTACATCTGTACCAGAGCCGCCTCTACCTGCTCGTATCCAGACAGTGATGTATTTCTCGGAAAACTCACAAAATCTCAATAATACCAAAATTCTAGGAAGTTCTTCTATACTAATCCTGAAAGTCTATCTTGGTGCTATGTGATCTAATCAGAGATTATCTAAATCTAACTTCCAAGGTTAGTACTAAACTACCTCTGATACCAACTGTAACGCCCCGACCCCAATTACCCTGAGTCGGTGCATTATTGCGTAACATTGGAATGATCACAGAAGATCAAGTCTTGAAATACCAATTAGTTTAGTAGCCTTGGAAACACTAGATACATTCATAAATGTTACATTACATCATAAAGTGAAAAATCACAATAACATAGTCTCCATAGTCCACACTTCTATCCCATTCAGACAATCCCTGTAGGTGAGTCATAAAATATTTCTTCACGTCCTGGGAAAAATAAAACACTGAAAGGGGTGAGCTCAGATGCTCAGTAAGGATAATAATATAGCGGAATCTTTCATAAATAAACATTAACATTTAAAGCAATGTATGACTAAAAAAAAGCCTTTTAAACTTGAACTTCAACATAATATGGCAAAAGTAAAATGATATAATGCCATTTACTTATTCACATGGATATTCTACTAGTCGAATAATCACATGAAATATCAATAACCACTTTCACAATGATGGAATACATAATGTCAGACTATCATAACCACGTAGCCAAGGCCTCGAGCCAGGACTACAAATAATATTTTGTCAAGGCCTTGTACCAAGACACTAGTTTGTCTCATGAGACCTGCCGATGCATCGAGGAGTTATAGCGGGCTCCATCCGTCACTTATTAAGTCCAATGCGTTCCTCATATGAACAGGTTTATACATATCATAAACCATAGCATAATCATATCACATAAAACATGCATAAAAGAAACATAACATTTCCACATTTCAATCATAAGATATCAATACAAAACATTGATTTAATAAAAACATAATCAAAACCATTTTCAATACCAAAATAAAAGAAAATTAAAACTTGGTATTTATTTTTCATTTAAAAAAAGTTATGTCTTGTAGAGGAAGCCGAGACTAAAATAATAGTCATGGCGGTGGAGAAGTCGTTGTCACCACATACGTAAGAAAAAAACATTCTTTTTGTCGTTTAGTAAAAACACTTCATATAAAAAGATTCATTTTGAATAAAAGTAAAAGTCAAAGGGGTTTATACACCGTATAAAGAAAAGTTGTGTATAAAACAAAATATGCCTCAATGAAAGGAGATTGAGAAGAAGTCCCTTACAAAGATCATTTTTTAAATAAAATAGATCTATTATGTGTATTCACTATATTTTCAAATAAATAAAGTATAAATACCATATAGGACATAATAATATCATGACATAATTTGAAAGTAAGAGATTAACCCAAAGAATGGAAATTGGGTTAAGAAGTTCCCTTACAAAGATCATTTTTTAAATAAAATAGATCTATTAGGTGTATTCACTATAATTACACATAAAGAATGTATAAATAAAAGATAATACATAATAATATCATGACATAATTTTAAAGTAGGAGATTTACCCAAAGAATGGAAATTGGGTTAAGAAGTTCCCTTACCTCGTGTCCGACTTGACTCAACCGTTCCTTAACCTCATGAATAATAAACTATAGTTAATATCTAATTTCTTAAGAACCTTTTTCAAGTTCATTATCCCTTTTATATCACTTATTACAATGTTACGAAAATTATGTAGTCATTTAAGTTAATAACGGTCGTTTTGTCGATCATTGGTACTTGAGTGAAAAATAAACTTCTTAAAATTACAAGTTGTTCATGTGGTAAAATATCTATTATATCCATAATTATATTCATGATGTAGATACAAATACATCATATATATCCAGTATATACATTCATTTATAATATTACATAGCATTTAGAGGTAAAAATGAAATGCACCGTTCATGGAGACGGTAAGTCGTACGTACGCATGAACGCTAATTTCATTTCTATTTCGTATTTAATGGAATGAAGTTATAATTATATAAAGGTATAATATAATTCCAGTATAATATAATGTATAATACCATTTACTCAATCCTTTATATATCCCACATATGGCATTAACGATTCAAATCACTTTGAGGGGGCGGTAGTCCGCACTTCCTAAAATGAAAATATCGCCTTTACCCATAATGGAAACCATAAGGGTATGACATAAATGAAAAATAAATAAGATTAAGGAAAACATAAACATATTATATATCATATATAAATATAGTTACATCTTAATGGCCACCTTTGAAGGTGTTATATGAGTGTTGAACAATCATCGTTTTGTGAGGCAAAAATTCGTCATCCACAGAAACAGTATGTTCTTTAACCATTAGATGTAGGTGTGTGTAAGTGTAGCTCGAATACTTCTTATAAAAACATCCTAGTATATTTAGTATTCTGGTGTTGTTACAAAAGAAATTAATAAAAAGAGTTTAGGGGGTTGGAGAAGCAAAATAAAACAAAATAACATAAGAGAAGACATTACCTTAAAATCGGGTAACTCTTTTTTGATTTGAGAAAAAGGCTTCCTTGGGAAGAATTCTTCCCAAAGTGAGGCTTCTAGGAGTAAGATAGGGACGTTGAGAGAGTATTTTGGCAGATGTTGTCCGAGCCAAAAGGCTTTGAAGGTGTGAGTAAGGTGGTAGTGGCGGGGGCCTTTTATAAGAGGAGAGGAGGGGCACTCTTGGAAAGTCATGAAATGTTACTTTATTATATAATGAGTTTCGTATTTTAAATGTCCCACACTTATATGTTTCAAGGATAAGGTGACAAGGGTTCTAAATATAATCATCCAATAGGTTTTTGACAAGTTTATGTCTTAGATTTTACATTATCTTTTTATTTTATTTAAATCGTTAATTAATGAGGTAATCGCTGCATCATCATGGTGTCATAAATAATTTAATTTATTTAATGTCTAAAAATTATAAAACAAATATAATGATATAGGAAATCTTTTTATCTTTCTAATGGATATTTATATTCCAACATATTACTTGTATAACCCCATTTAAAATTGTTTTAGTAAAACAACTCATGTTTATGACATTTTTATTTTAACATTAAATAAAAAGTTTTTAATGTCATTTTCCTACCAAAGTGGCTCCATGGAGTCCCCAAGTTGACCAATGGATTGTCTTGGTGGCCATGACTCATATAATAGGGGTAGGACAAGTGTAAAAGTATTTTCATATTTTTATAATATCATTTTTACCTTAAATTTCACTAATTACCTTTAATCGCGATTAATTAAACTTAAAAGGTACTATTCACCAAAAAATTATTTTAATCCCATTGAACCAAATTTTACTTCTTAATGAAAACCATGTATGTCAGATTTTTGAAAATTAAATCACAGAAGTTTTAATGTTTCATTTAAACAAAAAATCAGTTATTTAACAACCACTTAGTGGTTTCACTATTCATCAAAATTGACGTTTTTCAGAACAATGCCAAAATTTCACCCTAAGATATAATTGATATTCCGAATTCAAAAATTATGTCTATTTTAAAAAATCACAAACATATAAGTTGCATTAATTAATTTTATAATTAATTCCCGTTGTCACAACAAATAGCGTGTTTTTAAGAAACAATATATATCAAAAGATTGACAATTGTTTATGTCCAATTTCAAAGTGAAATTAATTATAATGACCACCATTAGATAAAATGGTAAAAATATATTCTAATAATACTTTAAAACCACTCAATAGTATAATTTATCACTACAAATTATTTTGATTAAAAAAGTTGTTTTTAAGTATTTTTCACTATTTATAAAAAATTGGAAGTTCTTAGAAAAATACCAAAAATTCAACATAGGCTAATTTCGATATTACAAATCAAAAAATGAAGTCCATTTTGAAATATAAAATATATATAATTTCAAAAAGTGGGTATTACTATTCAAAATGGCTATTTTGATTGGTCGAGGTGTGTTAGAATCTCGAACTTGCGTACAATGCAAGCTATTGCATTATTGAAAGAGAAGCGTATCGTGGAAGCTCGGGGTGTTACATGCTTCCTCAGAGAGTCTGTAGTTCCTCGATGAGGTCCATAGGGGTAAGGAGATGTTGAGTGCTTCCCTAGAGATCCTTTACTATGATATGAAACTATAGAGGGAATTGACAGTGAGTGCTTCCCTAGAGAGTCTATTCTTTAGCTGAACTAGAGGTGTGAGACTGTGTGTGCCTCCCAGAGGGTTTATAGTACTTGTAGGTTGAACCATAGTGGTTAGGATATGAGAACTACCTAGAGGGTTACCTGCTTGTTCTACATTCTTGAGTGGATGCTTTCTTGTTTGTACATTATATGCTAGAGACTGTGTATTATTTGTTGCTGAGTACTTTCATGTTTACTGTTTTCTGTACTTTTACCTACCATATATTCACTGACTATTAGGAACAGATATTTGGGTGGTTTCCTACTAGGATTTTTATCTCACAACTTGTCTGGGTCAGGCTTTTGGGCCCAAACAGATTATATTGTTACAGGTATAGATAAGGGCAAACACCCTTCTACTTCAGGTTATTGATTACACTAGAGCTCGAGAGCATGGGACCAAGCCGAGGCTTGCGATGCTGAAGAGTTTCTCATCTATTGTTTTTCTTTTGTACTTGGTTTAGTAATTTATTCAGCATTGTGACTTGTTTGGATGTTTTCCTATACATATATGTATCATGCATCATTTACATATTTTTCTGCTCCAGTTTTTTATTTGTCAGTCTTCCGCTATTATTGTTGTTGGATAATTACGTCTTCTGCTCTTGTATGTGTTGTTACTTCCACTATTTACTCTACCAACGAGGGCATAGTTACCCCACTATCACACCCATGGCCCTCGCTGCTAGTCAGAAGCCTCTGGTGTTTGGGGAAATGCTCTTGAAGCCATGTGACCAACCAAGTACAAGGCACCTCTGTGTGGATTTCGAAACCGGGATGTTACAATATTAGAATTCATTTTATATTTGAATGTTATTAAATTCAAAGTAAATGAATATGTCTAAAAATTACATTAATGATATTTGAAAATAAATAATATTTTATTAAATGATTTATAAATTTCTAAAAATACTATCATCATCCAAGTGATTGGGATATGGTTTAAACTATCAAACATTTTCCATTTACGGGATAATTTTCTTTTTATAATAAATGTCTTTAACTCTAAAGAGTAGAAAAAATTGTTGTTGTAATAATCAAAAAGGATTAACACAGGGTAAGACATAAGATAACGGTGAAAACATACATAAAATTGTATAATTTTATTTTTTTGAGATTATTACAAATTATAATCATATTATATTTTAGTAATATCAATTTAGATCCATTTAATAAGAAAATTACTTTATATTAATTTACTACTTTAAGAAATTATAAGAGTTATCCTTCCCTCTCTTACAAAATAGAACATGATCTCCTCTATTCTTCACACATAGAAAAGATTTGGTTTAGAAAATACCTACCCAATAACTTCCTTACATACCTACCCATTTTGTATAGTCTTTTTTTTATCATAAATCCACCACCAAAATCCATTTTTTTATTTTATTAAAAATCCACTAAGAGGGTAAGTGGGAACCAATATAATCCTTTAACATCCATTCATCACAACACACACATTTCATAATTCAAATAAACAAATAATAAAATATAACCAAAAAATCACGCCAAGAAAATCAACACGCACCTGTTTCAAAATTCAAACCATCTATCACTACAAATCACGCAAATCTTGTAAGTCGGTCGAGGAATTGCATTGACTGCAATGAAGAAAGTCTCATCCCGTCTACATTTTGTCGGCATAATCCCATCACCTCACCATCATAATCAGCATCTGCCATCACAAGAAGCAAAAAACCACACCAAACCATCATTGATGTCCATCAACGTCATTATCTTCGTTGATTAAACCTAGGCTGGAGACACATGATCGCAAGAAACCATCTTCACCACACAAAAAAAACCATAACAGAACCCCATGAAAATAGGAAAATAAAACTGAACCCAACAAATCGAAATCAATCCAACTCCATCGGCTTGATGATCTTTGAACGCTGAACCACATATCCCAAAACCACATAGTTACCTCTATGCCAGATCTAACTAGGAGAGGTCCATAGGCACTTGGGGTCAGAGCAGGTTGAGCGGACAAGGAGCTATTTTGCACAAAATAGTGGTTGGTCCTAGAAAACCAACGTCAAAATAGTATTCATAATCACCAAAGGGAACTAAATTTCCATCAAATCCAATAGGGTGGAGTAGGAAAAAAGAGGAGGAGGCAAAACCTGAGAAAAAGAACATAGCCAAACCAACACCCGAGTAGCCAAAGATCCATAGCAGCACTCCACCATCACCATCCCAATCCATTTAGGGTACCAAAGTATTGGACCAAGATGGGGTCTAAGTACGATGGGAAAGGAAAAAATGGCATAGGTGGAGGAAGCAAGAAACTCAAGCCACACGATAGAAGAAACAAAGGTCAAGCAACGAGAAGGACGTCGTCGTAAGAGAATAATTGTAAAAACCTGGGCGAGGGAAAGACAATGGATCTGGAGGAAGAGAGAATAAGGAATGAGATTTATATTTTCGGAGAAGGTGGTATAAGAGGAAAACATAGTGGAAGGAGAGCAGCACTCGAAGGGACAAGGAGGAGAGATCCGGGAGAGAAAGGGTCTTGCCAGAAGCCTCCAAGCAAGGGGTTGAGGGGAGAGGGAGCAGCTGCGGAGAAGGACTCACACTGTGATAGGATGACAAGAGGGAGGGAGTGGAGGCATTGGGAAACCCTAGCACAAGGTAAGAAAACCTAGAGACTCAGGAGCCATATTATCATAAATCTAACCTCGGAAGGATTTAGGTACAATCCTAAAGAGGTTGTCTGAAAAATAAGTGTATTTCTTAACCAAGCATTTGAAATTTATTTCTTCTTCTTCCTCCTTCAAATATTATTCATCTATGATGAAAAAATAAAATATATATATTACATATTCTGATATGTTATTATATTAATTTAATATCCTATATCTATCTCCTCTTATACCAAATGAGAAAATGAAACCATTATTCGTGTGTATGGTGAACTATTATCTCACGAACTGATGCATTTCACTTTTCATCATCACCTCTCAAGGCTTGATATAATGATATATTTAATGTATATATATATATGATATTATAGAAATATTTATCGTTAATGGAAATTAATATAGTATATATTTTATTACCATTCTATTCATTGAAAAATTATAACGTCGTTTGTGCATACGTGTGGATTTCCACCTCCACGAAGTGATGTGATTCATTTTTCATAAATGCATAAAATGTATAGTATATATAAGTGTATTTAAATAAATAATAATATATTGATTATGTAATTATCATTATGTAAAGTTAAAATAATAATTATCTTCTATCAATCATGATCATTGAAAAATGAAAACGTTACTCATGCGTACGTACGACCTATCATCTTCATGATTTTAATGTAGTTCTTTTTTCATAAGAATAATTCATGGTAAGTTTTAAATGTATAATATATATATATATAAATTATAATTATTTAATGATTATTATTTTTTGAGGATTAAATTATTACCTATTTGGATATATTCATCCTACCAAAGTAATTTTGGACTTATGAGTTGAATATCATCAAAATGATAGATGTGAACTTAATTGATTAAGTAATTGAATAAAACATGGTGTTAAATAAAATGAAATGAATGATAAAATTGAAAAATGATCTTGAGAAATTAAATAATTAATATAATTTTATTATTTAGGAAGATAAAGAACATACGTGATGAGTCAGACTAAGGTTTAGAGACACACTACCTTAAAAACTCATTTTGGGGGTTTTAAAGATTTATTTTCAAAAAAAATTCTACCATGACAATATTTTTAAAATTATTTCATAGATATATTTATATGGATAAATATTAATTATAAAGAAATTTTTATGTATCATTTTTCTTTCATTAAATGTTTTCCAAAAGTATTATTTTTTAAATATTTTATACAGAACATTTTCAGTTTCTTTTTAAAAGACAACTGGAATGTTCTATTTTAACATATACGGTGTCAATGATTCTTCGCACTTCCATAACCATTATTTTATTTTTGGATTACTGAATAATATTTCATGTTTTCATAAAATAAAAATTATATTTTTCTTTTTTTGGGTATTTTCAATAATGGGTTTTAAATGGAATGGATATTTCAATATCCAAAAAAAATTCTTATAGGTGAAAAAGAATATTTTTATGAATTTAATGTTGCAAATTTCAATATTTTATGTGTTGTAATTAATTTATGATTATTTGGTAATTTTTTATGATGATGGTTGGTTCATATATAAACCAAGGATGAGTGGTTCTGTTATAAACCATGTATGGGTGGTTCTATTATAAACCAAGGATGGGTGGTTCCGTTATAAACCATGGAGGAGTAGTAATGATATAATCCAAGGATAGTTGGGTCCATTATATCCCTCCAATACATTGGTTAATGATTACTTTATCTATATAATTATTATATAATTTAATTGGTGTCACAATTTACCTATATGATTTATTTATTCTTCAAATATTTTTTTGAAAATATTATTATTTCACAAGCTAAACTAAAGAGCATATGTTTAAAGGAAAGTATTTTATATTTATTATGGGTAAAATCTATAACTCTTTGAAAAAGTTTTTATGAGTTTACATAGCTACAGTGAAACGTTTATGAGTTGTATTTTTCCATTATGATTTATTTTGAAATCTTTTACGAACATCATTGGATAGAAAAGATGATTTATTGGGTAAGAAAATGTTTATTTTGATCCCAAAGTTTATTTTTAAAAAAGGAAACTTTTTATGAATGTTCATTAAATAATTATTTTTTTCCTTATTTTTTATGTCCCTTACTATGGTTTTCATTTTCATACAACTGTTTTAAAATGTTTTTCATTAGGTTTTAAGGATGATTAGGTATGATAATGTGTTCAAGATAAAAATTGAAATTATTATCCATGAAAAGAAAACTTTTTATATCTTAAAAGTTTTATTTTATTATAAAATGAATACTAAGTGGATGTGTCAAATTTGTGATGTAATATTTATTTATATAATTATAATTTAATAATTATTTAAAAATATAAACCCTAAAGGTCTTAAATTATTTGATAATGAATTCCTAACATAAAACTCAAGATTATGTGTAAGGTTGGGTCATTATAGGAGCAATGATGTTTGGGTCAGGGGGAGTAGTGATGATGGAGGCATCTAGGGGAGTAGAGATGATGGATGGGTCATGGGGTTAGTGATTATAGGGTCAAGGGGAGAATATATGGCGGGGTCAGAGATGATTATATCATAGTGTTATAGATTCTATGGGCGTCATGGTTTGGGCTGATTGAAAGACCAGCTTATTGTGGGATAATGTCACCTGGGGGGAGTACTGTATTGGGATCAAGGGTAGTGGAACTGTGAATCATAGATAGGGCGTGGAAGAAATGGGAGGTAACATTATTGGGGTAATAATTATGTCTTTTTTGTCTAAAAAAGTGACGACCACCTCAATTGGTCATGATTGATAATAATTAGAGTCTGTTGGTGAAAATTTCCCATTTTACCTTAGTGCATATATTGTATTTTTTACTAGTGAAGGACACTTATTTTTAAAAACATCATATAATATGTGATGAGTGGTATAAATAGTTTTTCATAAAAAATAGAAAAAAAATATTTTTATGATGTCATATAAGCTATTTTTCAAACAAAATAGAAAGCAATACTTATATTTAAAAACTTATTATCGTATGTGGTGATAAATATACATAAATTTTGAAAAAAAATTGATAAATAAAACACATGTTTAGAAATTTATTAACATAATTAATACATGTTATAACCATTTTTTCAAAAAAATGAAAAAAACCACATTTTTTAAAACTAATTATCATAAATAATGAATGGTATAAATATTTTATAAAATTAAATAGGAAAAGAACTATTATTTTTTAAAAATTAAATATCATAAATAATGAGAATTATAAGTAGTTTTTTGTACAATATAAAAAATATCCATTATTTTTACAAACTTTCTATCATAATTGGTGAGTTGAATAAGCAGTTTTCAAGTGTTATAAAACAAATAATTTATTAATATTCATTTAAATAATTGTAAAAATATTTTTTAAATAATCAATCTAAGAACCATCAAAGAATTACTTATTATCGGGCATTACAGTATATTCAAACAAGATATGGAAAGAACCTCAAAATAAGAGACAATAATTTGTGTTTCTTAAAAATTATTCCAAATATCATAGATATATTTGGATATATACTCAAAAAAAATATGGAATATAGTCATAATTGAAATAAAATTATTGTTATAGTTAGATAAAATAACAAAAACCACCATTTATATTTGAAATATTTATAATATATCTAATTTTTTGTTTAAATATTTATAGATCAATAAATAATTAAAATATTGGATGATATTTGATAAGGGAGAAAAGTATAAATGATGTAGCAAAATTCATTAAAAGGGATTGTTATTTATATAGAATATCAAAGTTATAAGATTGTTTAATAAATACTAGTAATGTATGGATTGAACATCTTATATATTTTTTAATTATCCAGGCTGCATGGTGATCTAAAACAATAACTCAGACAAAAAACCACTCAATACTTGATTTTAATGAAAATATATTTATTATTTTAAATACAATTTAATTTTATATTCTATGAGAATTTATTCTTCATACCATAAAATGTTTTCTAAAATAAAATGAAACCTTTTTCTTCCTTGTTTTTCTTTCAATTTTCAAAATGTTTGTAATTTTTTTTCTAATACATATTTTTAAATTGAAAAAAAAAACATAATGTTTTTTTAAAACCAATCGTATTCAAAATATCATTCTATGCATTGACCATGTAATATTAAGGTTGATGAAAATTGATATACCTTTATGTTGATGTAATGTTTTTATCAAATGGGTTCTAATAATAAATTTTAGAATAAATGAAAAAACATGAATTAATGTCAATAAGATTTTCATGATCACTTTATCCTCTTAAATTTGAGAACATTTGTTATATCTACTAGCTGGTAATTCTATTGATTTGTGACATGTTGAACACAATTTCATCTACGTATTACCTTTCAAAATAGGGCTTTACAAAATAAAATCACTAAATAGTTTAGTAACAAATTAAAAAATATTATGTCACTAGTGAAAATAATATTGAATGAAGATGACACCCATTTTTTAATTAAAAAATAGCACTTATTATTTCCATTCACAAAAATAGGTTCAAAACTTGTCTTAAAACAAGATTTCTACTAAAGCAAAATAAAGAGCATATTATAAATTAAGGATTTACAAATATTTACAAAATTGATATTAACAATGAAAAATAACTACATTTAATTGGAATAAAATATCCACCATATAACCTGGTATATTTAAAACATTAAGAAAATTTTATAACAAAACATGATCTAACTCAAATCTTATGTTAAATGAAGTAGGATATAAGTAAAGCATATGTAGTTGGGTGTTTGAAACTTTCATTGAAGGATCTAGAATTACTTAAGAGTTTTTAGAAGCATGAACCACCCATAGAACCATATTTTAGGTTACATGTTTCTATTTAAGCGTCTTTTTCATTTTTAAACCAACATATTCTTCGAAATGCATAACCATGATTTTTTAGCATCAATGGAAACCACCCATCGTATCTTCACTTCACGAATTACAATACTCAGAATAAAAATGATTCTCTCCTTGAACTATTAAAATCAAGGTCCATAATGTCTAAAAAACATATATAATGATATACCCAATAATTCATTAAACAAATGTGAAAAAATCACACATCCTAAACAACACCAGTTATTTTGAATTCTATAAAAAATGAATTTATAATCTTAGTGTTGGAAACACTATATTTCAATAATCAATGATACTTTATTGGTGGTATACATCTATAAGGACCCGTCCTTAAAACATTACATAATCTTGAATTAAATGAATAATTCACATTGAGGATCTTTTCAGGTTTAGAGTTTCCGAGAATTAGGACATAACTATTACATCTAACAAGATTACAAAGTAGACACTTCTAATTTTTTTTTTCATAAAATTAAAACTTTTAAAAAAACATGTCTAGTTCCTTGTTTTAGATAGAATGTATTTCCTTGATCCATTCCTTGACCCTATTCACCTTTAATTCTAGTGGAAAACTTTTCAAAAACTTGGGATGAGCATAAAAAGCTCAGTAAGGGATATAAAAATATGGAAAGAAAACATTAGTCCAGGTATACATAAGAATAAATGAAATAATACATTACTATTAAAACAGAATCACTTTAACATAACTCATGAAATCATATGTTTTATGAATAACTCATAGAAATCATAAGACGTAAAGGTAACTTGAGGCATTCATAACATTCTTACGTAGGGAGAAACACTCATGGTTATGTTTGGAATACCCATCACAGTATATTCCCTAAATATCTTCTGAAAACCATAGCGTTTAACTCCTTCACATTACCCAATTCATTGGATATCTATATCGGGCTCACCCACCCTTAGTTTATCACGGAACCACCCGTCTTCATAAACAATGCCCAATAACCATAACATAATTGTATCACATAAAACATGCATAAAGGAAACATAACATTTCCACATTTCAATCACATGATATCAATACAACACATTGATATAATAAAAACATTATCAAAACCATTTTCAATACCAAAATACATAAAAGATTATATGGTATTTTTTCCCTTTTAAAAACATTACGGCTTGTTAAGGAAACCAAAGATCAAACAATACTCGTGGCGGCGGAATGGTCATTGTCACCACGTACGTTAAAAAGAAACATACATTTTGTCATTTAGAAAAATTCTTCATAGAGAAAACATTCCTTTTGAATAAAATTCAAGGGGGTTTATACACCGTATAAAAGAAAGTTGTGTATAAAACAAAATATGCCTCAATGAAAGGAGATTGAGACAAAGTCCCATACAAAGATGGTATCATTAGATTAAGGATAAATCAATTACATAAATATATGTGACAAACACAAATACACCCAATATAAGTGATGATTAAGTGTAATACAATCAGAGTTCATCCACATATATTCATATCACGACATAATCAAGATGTAGTGGTTTAACCCAAACAATTGGAATTGGGTTAAGAAGATACCTTATAGAAATTCGACAGCCGAATGGCGTCAATTTAAAATTCAGAAAATGAGATGATGAGAGATAAAAAAAGTATCTCATCACATGGAAATAACATTTACAGCAATATGGATATATAAGAACATATACCAACTTAAAATATGTAAATTAAAATACCTAACAAAATAAGTCTTTTAAAAAGAGGAGGGTGAAAGGTTCCCTTACAAATTTGGATAACTTTCGAAACGTACACCCCATGAAAGAAGGATCATACAATGATGATGTAAATACCCATAAATTAGAGTATATTACACAGATAATACAATCATGGGCATTACACACACAACACAAAATGGAATTAGTGGCCAATGTAGCATGAATCTCACGGGAATAAAAGTGAGACGAAAAATCCCTTATGAAAAATCGGCAGCCTAACGACGCCACTTAAAACTCCAAAAAATGGATTGACGAGATCAAATATGGTCTCTCATCATATGAAAATAAAATTTACAGTAATAGGAATATAAAATAACATCCCCCAACATAAGAAAAAAGGTGCTTAAAGGAAATGACATAAAAGAGAGTACTTAAAAAGAAAGAGAGAGGTAGGATCCCTTACCTCAAGTCCGACTTGTCTTGTTCATTTATTTATATTCCTGAATAATAAATTTTTTTAAATTTATAATTTCTTATGTACCTACTTTAAAGTTTATTATTCAATTAATATCACATATTATAATGTTATAATAAGTATTTAATTATGCGAGTTCATATCAGATGTTTTGGTCGATGTTTGGTACATGAGTCAAAAATGAACTTGTTTGAAAAGAATTGTCCATGTAGTTATAAGTACATCATATCCATAACAGTATTAATGATTTAAATATCATATATATCCATTATATATTCATTTTATACTATTCCATAACATTTGGAGATGAAAAAAAAATGAAATTCACCGTTCATGGAGAGGGTAGGCCGTACGTACGCATGAACGCTACTTTCATTTATTTTTCACATTAATGGAATTAAAACTAAATGAGATATATATTATAATTAAATTATAATAAATATGTTGTATAGGTCACATAAGTTCATTAATTTCATTTTTTATACATTCCATGTATTGCATGAACGAGTCACATCACTTGAGGGGGCAGTAGTCCACACTTCCTCAAATGAAATTATCGCAATTGCACAACATGCAAAGCATAAAGGTATGTTTTCAATATAAAATACAGAAGAATATAGAGGAAAAAAATATAATATATATCATAAATAAATATTGTTCCATCATAATGGCCACCATGAGAGGTGGTATAAGAATATAGAAGAATCATCGTTTCGTGAGGCAGTAATTCGCCATCCACGGAAATAGTATGTTATGTAACCATTAGACGTAGGTGTGTGTAAGTGTAGCTAGAATACTTCTTATAAAAACATCCTAGTATATTTAATATGCTGTTTTTGTTACAAAATAAAGGAATAAAAAGACTTTATGGAGTTGTAGAAATAAAATAATACAAAAGAACATAAGAGAAGACATTACCTTTAAATCGGGTAACTCCCTTTGGTTTGAACCAAAAGGGTTTCTTGAAGAGATTTCTGCCTACGGTAAGGATTCTATGATGAATAGAGGTATATGGAGAGATAAAATGAGTATATTTTGGTCGATCCAAAGTCTTGAGAGGTGTGGGTAAGGGGGTATAGGTGGGGGCCTTTTATAAGTAGGAGGATGGGCACTCTTGGAAAGTCTTGAAAAGTTACTTTATTATAAAATGATTTTCAGATATTAAAGGTCCAAAAATTATATATTTCATGTATAAGGTGATAAGGGTTCTAAATCCATCCATACAATAGGTTTTTGAGAAGTTTAAGTCTTATATTTTACCTTATCTTCTCATTTTATTTAAATCGTTCATTAATGAGGTAATCACTACATCGTCACGGTGTCATAAATAAATTTATTTATTTAATATATAAAAATTATAAGACAAATTACCATCATGTAGGAAATATTTCAATATTTCAAATGAATGTTTATAGTCAAAGAGATCATTTATGTAAACAAAGTTAGGATTGTTTTACTTAGGTGATACATACATTGGTTACATTTTCCTTTCTTTAAAAAAATATGTTAAAAGGTCACTATCACACTAAAGTGATTCCATGGGGTCCCAAGGTTGGAAAAAGGAATACCATGGTCTTCCTTGACACCAAAAATATCATTAGGACACATTTTGGGGTCATTTTATATTTTTATGATATTATTTTATTATCCTTAACTACCCGATTACTAATTAAACATGATAATTAATGATAATTATCGTCGTTACTATTCTTAATGTCCAAAAAAAAAAGAGCCTTAATTACATAATTTGGACATTCTCATTCCAAATATGGAATCCATTTTATCAAATTACAAACAAAAAAAATTCAGTAATTAATTTTAAATAATTACCGTTGTCATAACCAAAAATGGGTTTTTAAGAAATAAAATCTATCAAAAGATTGGTTTGTTTTTACATCCAATTTAAAAGTGAAATTACATGCAATGACCAAAATTGTATTAAAGGATAAAAAAATAATTAAATTAAACCTTGAAACCAATTAAAATGACTATATAACTACATAAATAAATTGGATGAAAAGGCAGTTTTGAATTAAAATGCAGTATTTTTCACTATTCATTGAGAATGAACATTTGTCAGAAAAATACCAATAATTAACCCTAAGATATATTTTATATTCAAAATTAAAAAATGATATCAATTTTACCAAATTAAAAACATATAAGTTTCATTAATAAATTTTATAATCAACTCCCGCTGTCAAAACAAATCGCGTGTTTTTAAGAAACAATATCTATTAAAATATTGAAACTTGTTTATATCCAATTTCAAAGTGAAAGTTATTAAAATGACCACAATTGGATTAAATGGTAAAAATATATTTTAATTACACTTTAAAACCAATTAAAAAGTTAATATGACCATATAAATAAATTATACTAAAAGGAGGTTTTGAATTAAAATACAGCATTTTCACTATTCATTATAAAAATGAACTTTATCGGAAAAATAACAAAAATTTACACAAAGTAAATTTTTATGTCTTGATTATAAAGAAGGATTTTATTTTGTAAAATATAACATATAAAAGTGAAAAAATGTAGATTTAAAAAGGGTTTGCCATCAAAAGGTGATTAATCAGCCTTTTAAAGAATATTAGAATATTTATTCTTAAAATTGGATTCATCTGCATTTTAAGCCACTAACATTTATTGAATAATGTAAAAACATTTAAAAAACATATATAATCATATTTTAGTTAGTTCTGTTCATTCCCGCTATTCCAACGGGTAGACGTTATCTTCCATTTAAAAAAATATTCATATATTATTAGTGTGCAACGTAAGATTTCAAAGAAACTCGTTGTTGTGTATTGGGTACACCATCGAACTTAGCATCCCCTTTAAAGTAATTTTAATATTTTATTCCCAAATATTAATAAATATGAAAATTTTATATTCTTTATTTACCTGGGATGTTACATCCTTCCCCCCTTTTGGAAATTGTGTCCTCACAAATTTAAAATTGGGCTTGGAAACTTCATTGAAAGCCCCACATCGGAAAAAGAGTCAATTAAACTGTCACTTTAAAAGAAAGAAAGGGAAGTAAAAAAGTCACCCGAGTTAACCCATACTAGGATTCCATGAAGGAAAACATGGACATGGAAGAGAAAACAAAGGGTCATGTTCTGATGGAGAGTGATAAAAAACATGTTTAGGAGAAATTTAACCACCAGGAAATCACAAACTTGTGATGGGTTAAACAGTATTTGATTCCCTAGTAGGAAAAGTTAATAGACAACATTTTTGTTTTAAGTAACTTTTCATTGAGGAATTTATTTATGATTTTAACTAAATCCTAAGGAAGCATACTTACTTTTCATGTAGACTTTCATCTCTTACTATATTTCTTACACAAACTCATATTTTCTCCAAACGATTAGTATTCAGGATGACTTGTTCACATTAAGAGTTCTATAAACAACATCGAGAGAATCACTTAACTCACAAAAGAGACTATTTACTTCCGATGTCATTAGACCTTAACCAAAACCCAAAATGTTAGTACAAGATGAGATAATCCCCAAAAAGGATAATCTTTTACAAAAAGAAAAACAACTCTTAATCTCTAAAATTTGTCCAACAAAACCAAAAGTTCATCAAAGACTATTAAATAAACAGATATCCATAAAATTATTCAAAGTAATCCAAACTAATATTGAAACCCAAATATCTGAAGGATTTAATCACACGGTCTTCCAAGGTAAATCTTAACATTTATCTCCAAATAACATCAGTTACTCTTAAAGTTTCATACTGAAAATTAATTAACCTAATCACATATCCTCCACGATAGGTTAATAATTTCCATAGATAACCCAAAATCAACTTATTCTTGATTCATAAAATTATTTAACTAAAAATAATAAGTCATACTAACAAGGGACTTCACGTAGTCTAGTGGAATGCGATAAATACCAGTCGAACTTTGGTTGTGGGTTCGATTCCCGCAGCTTCGTCCGACGCGACGGGTTGTCACACGGTCTGCGTGTTGTCCTTTTTTCAAAATTATATTATTTTTAAAAAATTCCCCAAAAGGTGATAAAATATTAAAAAATAACCATAACATAATTTAACCTTAATTTTACCTCATGCCTTTAATTTTCCATCATATAGTAACCCATAATTACCTCAAAAGTAAGGATCATATAAACTCTAATGGTTACCATTATAATTATTAACTGAACTTCCATATCGAGTTGGTTCTATCATACATGATGCATTATAGAACTCACAAAGTTTCAAGTGGTTAATCATGGATCCAGATATTATGCTGAGAAAAACTACAAGAGTTTTCATTGCAGCTCCCATATCATTCAGTTGTTCTTTCAGAAAACTATCACAGTTTTCTTCCCATCCATTGTTACTTTGGTGCCTTATAGATCCATCCATTTACTAAAACCAAAAAGGTCAGTGTGAGTATATCATTAGAATGATAATATAATACTAAGATATAATTATTCATGTTTTCTTAAACTGATTCACTTTATCTAAAACTATGACCCTTTCTGAAATCCTGACCATTATTGTAATGTCACTTATGCCTAAAGAATACCCTAACCTCTAAAGTTATCTAAACCGACCTTTTATACCAACTATAAGGCCCCAGACTTAAACATTACATAATATTGAATTAAATTAATAATTCACATTGAGGATATTTTCAGATTTATAGTTTTATAGAATTAGGACATAACTATTACATCTCACAAGATTACAAAGTAGACACTTCTAATTTTTTTTCATAAAATAAAAACTATTAAAAAGAAACATATCTAGTTCCATGTTTTAGATAGCATGTCTTTACTTGATAAAATCCTTGACCCTATTCACCTTTATGTCCTATAGAAAACATTTCAAAAACTTGGGCTGAGCATAAAAAGCTCAGTAAGGGATATAAAAATACGGAAAGAAAACAATATTCCAGGTATACATAAGAATCAATGAAATCATACTTTAATCTTAAAACATAATCACTTTAACATAACTCATGAAATCATAAGTTTTATGAATAACTCATAGAAATCCTAAGATGTAAATGTAACCTGAAGAATTCATAACATTCTTACGTAGGGAGCAACCCTCATGGTTACGTTTCGAATACCCATCATTGTATATTCCCTAAATCTCTTTGGAGAAACCTTAGCGTTTAACTCCTTTGCATTACCCAATGCATTGGAGAGATATATCAGGCTCAACCTCCCTTAGTTTATCACGGAACAACCCATCTTCATAAACAATGCCCAAGAACCATAACATAATCGTATCATATAAAACATGCATAAAGGAAACATAACATTTCCACATTTCAATCACATGATATCAATACAACACATATATATAATAAAAACATTATCAAAACCATTTTCAATACCTAAATAAATAAAAAATAGTATATGGTATTTATTTCCCATTTAAAAACATTATGGCTTGTTAAGGAAGCCAAAGATCAATTAATACCCGCGGCGGCGGAATGGTCATTGTCGCCACATACGTTAAAAAGAAACATGATTTTTGTCATTTAGTAAAACGCTTCATAGAGAAAAGATTCGGTTTGAAGAAAATTAAAAGTGGTTTATACACCGTATAAAATAAAGTTGTGTATGAAACAAAATATTCCTCAATGAAAGGATATTGAGATGAAGTCCCGTACAAAGACGGTATCCTTAGATTAAGGATAAATCAATTTCATAAATATGTGTGACAAACATAAATACACCCAATATAAGTGGATATTAATTTTAAAACAATAAGAGGTCATCCACATATATTCATATGACGACATAATCAAGAATTAGAGGTTTAACCCAAACAATTTGAATAGGGTTAAGAAGTTCCCTTACAGAAATTCGACAGCCTAACGACGTCACTTTAAAATTCATAAAATGAGATGATGAGAGATAAAAAAAGTATCTCATCACTTGGACATAACATTTACAGAAATATAGATATATAATAACATATACCAACATAAAACATGTAAATTAAAAGACCTAACAAAATAAGTCTTTTAAAAAGAGGAGGGTGAAAGGTTCCCTTACCGATTTGGGTAACTTTGGAAATGTACACCCCATGAAAGAAGGATCATACAATGAAGATGTAAATACCTATAAATTAAAATATATTACATAGATAATACAATCATGGGAATTACACACACAAAAAAAAAAGTAAATAGTGGAAAATGTATCATGAATCTCACGGGAAAAAAAGTGAGATGAAAAATCCCTTACGAAAACTTGGCAGCCTAACAGCGCCACTTAAAACTTCAAAAAATGGATTGAAGAGATAAAATAGGGTCTATCATCATATAAAAATAAAATTTACATTAATATGAATATAAAATAACATCCCCCAAAATAAGAAAAATGAGTTTAAAGGAAATTACATAAAAGAGAGTACTTAAAAAGAAAGGGAGATGTAGGATCCCTTACCTCAAGTTTGACTTGTCTTGTTCGTTTCATTATATTACTGAATAATAAACTTTTCTAAATTTATAATTGATTAAGGACCTCCTTTAAAGTTTATTATTCAATTCATATCACATATTATAATGTTATAATAATTAGTTAATTATACGAGTTCATATCAGATGTTTTTGTCGATGTTTTGTACATGAGTCAAAAATGAACTTGTTTGAAAAGAATTGTCCATGTAGTTATAAGTAAATCATATCCAGAATAGTATTAATGATTTAAATATCATATATATACAGTATATATTCATTTTATACTATTCCATAACATTTGGAGATGAAAAGAAATGAAATTCACCGTTCATGGAGACGGTAGGCCGTACGTACGCATGGACGCTACTTTCATTTCTTTGTTACATTAATGGAATTAAAACTAAATGAGATATATATTATAATTCCAGTATAATAAATATGTTATATAGGTCATGTAATCTAATTAATTTAATTCTTTATACATTCCATATATTGCATGAACGAGTCACATCACTTGAGGGGGTGGTATTCCACACTTCCTCAAATGAAATTATTGCATTTTCACAAAATTCAAACCATAAAGGTATGTTTTAAATATAAAATACAGAATCATATAGGGAAAATAAATATAATATATATCATAAATAAATATTTTTCCATCAAAATGACCACCATGAGAGGTGGTAGGAGAAGATAGAATAATCATCGTTTCTTGATGTAGTAATTCGCCATCCACGAAAACAGTATGTTCTTCAACCATTATATGGAGGTGTGTGTAAGTGTAGCTCGAATACTTCTCATAAAAACATCATAGTATATTTAAGATAATGGTTTTGTTAAAAAAACATAGGAATAAAAATAGTTTAAGGAGTTTTAGAAGCAAAATAAAACAAAAGAACATAAGAGAAGACATTACCTTTAAATCGGGTAACTTCCTTTGGTTTGAACCAAAATGGTTTTTTGAAGAGCTTTCTACCTAATGTAAGGATTCTAGGATGAAGATAAGGATGTGGAGAGATAAAATGAGCAGATTTTGGTCGAGCCAAAGGCTTGAGAAGTGTGGGTAAGGTGGTAGAGGTGGGGGCCTTTTATAAGAGGGAGGAGGGGCATTCCTGGAATGTCTTGAAAAGTTACTTTATTATAAAATGATTTTAGGATATTAAAGGTCCCAAAATTATATATTTAGAGGATAAGGTGATAAGGGTTCGAAATCCACCCACACAATACGTTTTTGAAAAGTGTAAGTCTTAGATTTTACCTTATCTACTCATTTTATTTAAATCGGTCATTAATGAGGTAATCACTGCTTCATCACGGTGTCATAAAGAATTTTTTTTATTTAATGTATAAAAATTGTAAAACAATTACCATCATGTATGAAATATTTTTATCTTTCCAATGAATTTTTATAGTCAAAGAGATCATTTATCTAAACAAAATTAAAATTGTTTTACTTAGGTGATACATACTTTGGTTACATTTTCCTTTCATTAAAAAAAATATGATAAAAGGTCACTATCACACTAAAGTGATTCCATGGGGTCCCAAGGTTGGAAAAAGGAATACAATGGTTGGACATGACACCACCAATAGCATTAGGACACAAGTTGGGGTTATTTTATTTTTTTTTGATATTATTTTATTACCCTTAACTACCCGATTACTAATTGAACACGATAATTAATGATAATTACCGTCATTTCTATTCATAATGTCCAAAAACAAAAGAGTATTAATTATATAATTTGGAACTTCTGATTCCAAATATGGAATCCATTTTATCAAATTTCAAACATAGAAATTGCAGTAATTAATTTAAAATAATTCCCGTTGTCAAAACCAAAGACGGGTTTTTAAGAAGTAAAATCTATCAAAAGATTGATTTGTTTTTACATCCAATTTAAATATGAAATTATATCCAATGAACAAAATTTTGTTAAATGATAAAAATATAATTAAATTACACATTAAAACCAATTAAAATTAATATCTAACTATATAAATAAATTGGATGAAAAGGCAGCTTTGAATTAAAATGCAGTATTTTTCACTATTCATTAAAAACAAACATTTGTCCGAAAAATACCAATAATTCACCCTAAGATATATTTGATATTCCAAATTAAAAAATGATATCAATTTTACCAAATTCAAAATAAAGAAGTTTCATTAATTAATTTTATAGTCAATTCTCGATGTCAAAACAAATAGCGTGTTTTTAAGAAACAATATCTATTAAAAGATTGACACTTTTTTATATCCAATTTCAAAGTGAAATTTATTCAAATGACCACCATTGGATTAAATGGTAAAAATATATTTTAATTAAACTTTAAAACTAATTAAAAATATAATCTGACCATATAAATAAATTATACTAAAAGGATGTTTTGAATTAAACTACATCATTTTAACTATTCAATAAAAACAATGAACTTTATTGGGAAATTAACAACAATTTACACAAAGTAAATTTTTATTTATTTATTCTACAGATGGATTTTATTTTTTCAAATATAAAATATAAAATGACAAAAAGTAGATTTAAAAAGGGTTCGCCACCAAAAGGAGGTTAATCGGCCTTTTAAAGAATATTAGAATATTTATTCTTAAAATTGGATTCATCTGTATTTTAAGCCTCTAGCATTTATTGAATTGTAGAGACCCTAAGCTTAACGTACATGGACATTACATTACTTTTGTGAAATACTTAATACATAACAAAAACCGACACACAAGGACCGTATTAGTTTAGTGTCTTTGGAAACTTGGAACGTAATCTTCTAATCGTGGTGAAAGATCTTCAATATCTCCCATAAAGATCTTCCCCTTTTTTTTCTTACCTAAAAACTTTCTTTATATCCTGGGGAAAAGAAAACATAAAAAGGGTGAGCTCAAATTCTCAGTAAGGGTAAGCATGGATAAAATAAAACATACCATATACATTTGAACTTAAAAACATGAACATAATGTTTAAACATCAAAAGCTTGAGCAATGACATAAAACATGGAAGTACGTAAGGCATAGATCATAAAGAAACATTAAGAATGATAAAATAGAATTTTAATGAAACATGTAATTGTGGTAACCATTAAGCACATGATATGATTTCCATATTAGCCAAGGCATTGTTGTCAAGACAATCTTAGTGGACAAAGTCCCTTTCTGAATCGAGTTCACTCCTCGTTCCAATCCTCTATTACTGAACCGGTTTAACTTGCCGTTCCAGCCATGTCTATCTCATGAGATATAAAATCTTTACCCAATGAATTGGAGGGAGATATAGGTCCCACCAATCTCATAATGAAATCATTCTTATTTGTTCCACAAAATAAACATACATCATTCATAATAACCCAATAAATAAAATGGATTTCATAAACATCATCACATCATCACATGATCCATAAAAAATAAATGGATATAATTTCATAATAAGAAAAGTGAAACCATGTAAATCATAGAGACATTACTCTTGAAACATACACATATGAAATAATTTCATCTTAGATGGAAAATGGTTTTGATAAAACACTTGAAATGAATTCTTGAGGAAAATATCCTTTATTCTTCAAAATCAATTTCCTTTCACAAAACGTCATGAAATTTTAAAAGAAATATATTTTTTTGAAAATAGTAATGAAATATTTTGGAGGAAGCTTCATGAAAATAAGGCTTTATAAAACCGTAAAAATCCGTTCGTGTCGTATAAGTTAAAAAAATAACATTCTCCTCGTACTTTTGTCGGAAAAGTCAAAAAAGTACCTCGTAACGTAAATAAAAGAAAGATTCCATACATACCATGTAGTAAAAGTCAAAAATGGGTAAAAAGGACTTTAAACATACATGAAAACACTTTTATAAAACATGGACATGATAGAAATAGCCCCAGTAAATACTTACGAATAAGCAATCTCGGATAAAAATGAGATTTGCAAAATTATCCCTTACCTTATGTCCGATATGCTTCGTATGTATCCGAACCTCCTGTATAATGATTTAAATAATTTCATTGACTTATTACATAATCATATTAATTGTTATGATATCATATATGGTTCACTTATGACTTTATATTACCCGTTCTTTTGTAAATTCCATGTTAAAGAGTGTTTTGGGTAAAATCGTTTCATTTGTCGTCTGTGTTTTGACTTGTAATTATTCATATGATTACTTAGACCACGATTACATAATTCCAGAATATAAAACATGATTTATATATAATATATATTCAGAATATATATATATATATATAATATATCGATAAATGGAAATAAATACACCGTTCATGGAGACGGTAGGCCGTACGTACGCATGAACACTGTTTTCGTTTCCTTATTGAGTTGAATGGAATTAAGTAGATGACATACATATATACATAAATCCTGTAACATCCCAAGTAAGTAATGAATAATTGATATTTTTATCTGTGTCTATTAATGAATTATATAGTGTTTTAGAGGCTTAAAATGAAAATAAATCCAATCTTAAGCATGGAATACACTAATATTCTTAAAAGATTGTTTTACTGCCTTTTGATGGAAAACCCTTTTTAAATATATCTTTTGACAATTTTATAAGCTATGTTTGTCAAAATAAACATATTCACTATGATTGGGACATTGAATTTTACATTGGATAAATTTTTGGAATTTTTCTGACAATGTTCATTTTTTTAATGAATAGTGAAAAATACTGCATTTTACATCAAAACTGCTTTTTAATCTAATTTATTTATATGATTAGATTATCTTTTGAATTTGTCTTAAAGTTTAATCTGAATATATTTTTACCATTTAATGCAAAGGTTGTCATTGGAATCAATTTCACATTGAAATCGGACTTAAACTAGTATCAATCTTTTGATACTTATTGTTTCATAAAAACAGGCTATTTACTCTGACAGCAGGAATTAATTATTAAATTAATTAATGTGACTTATATGTTTTTAATTTTGTAAAATAGACTTCATTTTTGAATTTGGAATATCAAATATAGCTTAGGGTGAATTTTTGGTAATTTTCTGAAAAACTTCAATTTTTGATGAATAGTGAAACCACTAAGTGGTACTTATAAAAACTGATTTTCCATTTAAATGAAATTTTGTCATCATTGTGTTTTGAATTTCAAAAATCCAACATACATGGTTTTCATTAAGAAGTAAAATGTGGTTCATTGAGATTAAAATAATTTTTTGGTGAATAGTAACTTATTAAGTTTTTAATCGCGATTAGTGGTAATTAGTGTAGTTTAAGGAAAAAAATAATGCTTTAATAATATGAGATGAGTTTGAAACATGTCCTACCCTCATTGGATGTGTCATGGACGACCAAGAAAAGCCATAGGTCAACTTGGGGACCCCATGAAGCCACTTTGGTTGGGAAATGACATAAATAACTTTTTATTTAATGTAAAAGTAAAAATGACACAAACATAATATGTTTTACGAAAACAATTTTTACATGGGGTTATAAAGATCAGATTTTTGATTATAAATATTCCCTGGAAATCTAAAAAGATTTCCTACATCAGGATATTTTTGTTATAATTTTTAGACATTAAATAAATTGATTTAATTATGACATCATGATGATGCAACGATGACCTCATTAATGAACAGTTTAAATAAAATGGAAAGATAATGAAATATCTAAGACCTACACATGTCCAAAACCTATTGGATGGGTAGATTTAGAACCCTTATCACCTTATCCTCGAATTATAACAATTTGGGACCATTTAAATCCGAAACTCATTTTCAAATAAAGTAATAGTTTCATGATTTCCAAAAGTGCCCCTCCTCTCCTCTTATAAAAGGCCCCCACCTCTACCTCATTTCACACACTCCTCAAGACTTTGGATCGGCCATACCCTGCCCATTTACTCTCTCCACATCCCTGTCCTCATCCTAGAGGATTCCCTTTGGGAAGAATCATTTCAAAGGAAGCCTTTAGGCTCAAATCAAAAGGAGTTACACTTTTAAAGGTAATTCATTCTCTCATGTTCGTTTGTTTTATTTTGCTTCTCCAACCCCCTAAAATATTTTTATTTACTTATTTTGTAACAAAACCAGTATATTAAATATACTAGGATGTTGTTATAAGATTTATTCTAGCTACACTCTCACACAACTACATAAAATGGTTAAAGAACATACGGTTTCTGTGGATGGTGAAATTCTGCCTCCCGAAACGATGATTGTTCAATACTCATTTAACACCTTCAAAGGTGGCCATTATGATGTCAATATTTTTATATATGATATATAATATGTTTATTCTTTCCTTAAGCTTCTGTATTTTTCATTTATGGCATACCATTATTGTTTCCATTATGGGTAAACACGATATCTTCATTTTAGGAAGTGCGGACTACCGCCCCCTGAAAGTGATTTGATTCGTTAATACCATATGTGGGATGTGTAAAGGATAAAGTTAATGATATTATATATGTTATTATACTGGAATTATAATATACTCTTATATAATTATGATTCCATTCCATAAAATAAGAAATAGAAATGGAAGTAGCGTTCATGCGTACGTACGGCTTACCGTCTCCATGAACGGTGCATTTTATTTCTTACCTCTAAATGTGATGTAATATTATAAATACATGTATATGCTGAATATATATGATATATATGTTATCCAAATCATTAATATAATTCTGGATATAACGAACCTTTGACCAAATTAACAACATGTAAGTGTAAGAAGTCTATTTTTGACTTAAGAACCAAATACCGACAAAATGAACATTATTAACTTAAATGATTACATGATGTTCATAACATGGTATAAAAGGAATAATGAACTTGAAAAAGGTTCTTAAGAAAGTAGAGATTAACTCAAGTTTATTATTCAGGAGATTAAAGAACGGTCGGGTCAAGTCGGATACGAGGTATGGGACTTCATCTCAATCTCCTTTCATTGAGGCATATTTTGTTTTATACCCAAACTTCTTTTATACGGTGTATAAACACCTTTGACTTTTACGTTTATTCAAAAGGAATCTTTTTTATACGAATCATTTACTAAACGACAAAAGGGAATGTTTTTGTCGTACGTATGCGGCGACAATGACTTCTCCGCCGTCGTGACCATTATTTGAGTTTCGGCTTCCTCTACAAGCCATACCTTTTTTTTAATGAAAAATAAATACCATGTTTTACTTTTATTTTCTTTTGGTATTGAAAATGGTTTTCCTAATGTTTTTATATCAATGTGTTGTATTGATATCTTGTGATTGAAAGGTGGAGATGTTATGTTTCCTTTATGCATGTTTTATGTGATATGATTTGTTGAGGTTCTTGGGAATTATTATGAAAACGGGTGGTTCCGTGATAAACTAAGGGCGGGTGAGCCCGATATAGCTCTCCAATGCATTGGGTAACGTGAAGGAGTTAAACGTTAAGGTTTCTCCAAAGAGATTTAGGGAATATACTGTGATGGGTATTCCAAACGTAACCAAGAGGGTTACTCCCTACGTAAGAATGTTATGAATGCCTCAAGTTACCTTTATGTCTTATGATTTCTATGATTTATTCATGATTTGATGATGTATGTTAAAGTGCTTATGTTTTATGGGTAAAGTATGATCTCATCCTTATGTATATATGTACCCATGTTTCCTTTCCATATTTTTATATCCCTTACTGAGCTTTTTATGCTCATCCCAAGTTTTTTTGAAATGTTTTTCACAGGTCAGGGGAAAGGTACATGATATGATGATAGTGTCAAGGAAGTGTCAAGAAAGAATACATGTTTATTTTAAATATGTTTCCATTGATGTGAATGAAGAATACTATCTTTATGTAACCACTTTGTTTATATGTGGAATGTAATGCAAGTTTTATGATCTAATTCTCTAAAACTCTAAACCCGAAAAGATCCTCAATGTGTAATCTTGTAATAACTCAAGATTAAGTAAGGTTTAAGGCTGGGGCCTTATAGTTGGTATCAGAGGTCGGTTTAGATAACTTTAGGAGTTAGAATTTTATTAAATGATTATCCAAAAATATTTTTTTAAATGATATAGAATTTGAAGATTACCATGTTGCTTCATCCGAGACATGTTTGTTAAGAATGGTTTTTCATAGAGGAAACAAAACAGCTTTTCTGGGAAGGCATACAGAAGGAAATAACCTTCCGAATCAGCATCCTGAGATGGTCGGAATTGGAACTGAACAGTTTTTTGCAGTAATGGCGCAGTTGACTCAGGCTATAAATGGTGGTGGTATCCATGCGCGAGATCAGCCTGACCAACCGCAGAGGAACATGTCAGTGGTGGAACATTTCATGAGGCAACATCCCCCATCATTCAGAGGATCATCTGACCCTGTGCTAGCTGAAGGGTGGATTAAAGCACTGGAGAATATTTTCGATGTCATGGGGTGTTCAGACAATCAAAAGGTTAGTCTTTCTATTTACCGTTTAGAGGGTGAGACAGATCAGTGGTGGTCGATGGTTAAAAATATCAGGGACGCTGATGAGATTGATGCTCTCGACTGGGATGAATTCAAAGGTATGTTTCTTGAGAATTATTTTCCTAAGGCTGTTCGACTTAGGATGGAAAATCAATTCTTGGAATTGAGGCAAGAGGAAGACTCAGTGGCTGCCTATGAAGAAAGGTTCACTCGATTGGCAAGGTATGCTCCAAATTTTATCCGAGACCTTGATAGTAAAATCAATCGTTTTTAATCAGGATTAAAGCCAAAATATCGAAGGGAATTAGCTTCTCGTGAGTTTAAAAGTTATGAAAAGCTTGTTCGATGTGCTGAGAAGGTGTAAATGGAGTTTACCGATGACCAAGTGTTCTATAACAACCAGCAGAAGAAGAGACCGAGGTGGCAAGAGAAAGGTAAGAATTCTTCAAAAAAGTCTGATGGTAAGAAAACTAAGTTTCCAGTTTGTGATAAATGTGGCAAAAGGCATGCTGGGGAATGTCTTCTGAATTCTGGAAAGTGCTACCGATGTGGTAAGATGGGACATAAGGCTCGTGATTGCACTTAAAATAATCAAGGTGAAGGTAAGAACAAATTTGATTTATAGTTAGTGAAATGTTATAAGTGCAATGAGATGGGTCACTAGGAAAATGAGTGTCCGACAAAGAGCTTGAGTGATGGGAAGCAGTTAGACTACAAGAAGAAAGGGGTGGTGAAATCCTTTGCAACTACTTCGGCAGATGTCGGGCCATCAAATGAAGTTGTATTAGGTACTTTGTTTGTTTTTTCAGATTATGCCAGTGTGTTGTTTGATTCGGGGTCTACACATTCTTTCATCTCTGAAACCTTTTCTAGTAAAATGAGAATACCATCTCAAGAAGTGACTCCTGAACTTTTGGTAAAAACACCTGGGGGAAATGTTGAGGAAAAATGAATTTATAAGAATCTTCCTATCCTTATCTGTGGAAAGAACCTACTTGCAAACCTTATTGTTCTACCTATAGTAGAGTTTGATGTTATCCTAGGTATGGATTGGCTCTCTATTTACCATGCTAAGATTGACTATAGAGCTAAAGAAGTTTCTTTTCAGAAAGACTTTCAGTTTGTGTACAAGAATGAACCCCTACTGTTGATAACTTATCAAGAGGCCAAGAAACTTGTAAAAGATGGAAATCAATGTTACCTTGCACACATCATTGAAAATAAAGGAACTGTTCAGATTAATGATGTACTAGTGGTAAATGATTATCCTGATGTTTTTTCTGATGAGTTGCCTGGAATAATACAAGATCGGGAAGTTGAGTTTACTGTTGACTTATTTCCTGATGCTAAGCCAATTTCAAAACCCCCTTATCGAATGGCTCAAATTGAACTTTTAGAGTTGAAGGAGCAATTGCAAGATTTATTAGAGAAAGATTTCATTCGACCTAGCACATCACCATGGGGTGCTCCTGTTTTATTTGTTAAAAAGAAAGATGGTTCTATGAGACTTTGCATTGATTATAGGGCCTTGAATAATATAACTGTTAAGAACAAATATCCTTTGCCTCATATCGATGATTTGTTTGATCAGCTCCAGGGAGCTCAGTATTTTTCAAAGATTGACTTTAGGTTGGGGTACCATCAGTTGAAGGTAACGGAAGCAGATGTTCCGAAGACTGCGTTTCGTACAAGATATGGCCATTATGAATTTTTAGTAATGCCTTTTGGGCTAACCAATGCACCTGCTGCATTTATGGACTTAATGAATAGAATTTTCCACGAGTTCTTGGATAAGTTTGTGGTGGTTTTTATTGATGATATTTTGGTGTTTTCTAAAAGTAAAGAGGAGAATGAAAGACATTTAAGGGTTATCTTGCAAACCTTAAAAGAAAAGAAATTGTATGAGAAATTCAGCAAATGTGAGTTTTTGTTGCAACAAATTTCTTTCCTTGGTCACATTGTTTCAAAAGATGGCATAACCGTTGATCCTGCAAAAACAAAAGCTGTTGAAGAATGGCCAAGACCCACAAATGTAACTGAGATTCATAGCTTCCTTGGTTTGGCAGGCTATTACCGAAGGTTTGTTAGAAATTTTTCACGGTTATCTAGTACAATGACTAAGCTAACTCGGAAGGGTGTTAAGTTTATCTGGACAAAAGAATGTGATGATTGTTTTCAGGAATTGAAAAGAAGATTGGTGAATGCTCCAGTTTTGGCACTACCTTCCAGAAATGGTGAGTTTTTCATCTACAACGATGCTCCATTGAAAGGACTTGGTTGCGTCCTAATGAAGAATGATCAGGTAATTGCTTATGATTCATGACAGTTGAAGACTCATGAGGTAAATTACCCTACACATGATCTGGAATTAGCTGCTGTTGTTTTCGCTTTAAAAATTTGGAGGCATCATTTGTATGGAGTGAAGTGTGAAATATACACTGATCACAAAAGTTTAAAGTATATATTCACTCAGAAAGAGTTAAACATGAGACAGAGGAGATGGCTAGAATTAATCAAGGATTATGATTGTACAATTCATTACCATCCGGGAAAAGCAAATAAAGTTGCTGATGCTTTGAGTCAAAAAAGTAATTCTTCATTAGCAATGTTGCGTTTGGAACGTGATCCTTTGGTTAAGGATTTAATGAACTTTGGCATAGAAGTTTTTGGTGTAGGAAGTTCTTCTATTTTGTTTCAGGTATCAGTGAGATCATCTCTATCAGATAGAATCAAGCAAGCACAGAAGCAAGACAATGAGTTGCAGAAAAAGGTAGAGCTGGTTCAGAAAGGTAAGTTGCCTAAATTCAACATTGATAATGATTGCGTTTTGAGATTTGGGAAGAGATTCTGTGTGCCTTGTAATTCACAGCTGAAGAGAGAGTTGTTATGTGAAGCTCATAGTTCTCCGTTTTCAGTTCATCCTGGCAGTACTAAGATGTATAGAGATTTGCGGGAGTATTACTGGTGGGATGGAATGAAAAGAGATATTGCTGATTTTACTGTGAAGTGTTTGACATGTCAACAGGTTAAAGCAGAGTAGTAGTTACCGAAATGGATGATTCAGCCTTTACTAGTGCCAGAGTGGAAATGTGAGAATATATCCATGGACTTTGTTGTGGGATTACCGAAGACATCTCGAGGTAATAATGCAATCTGGGTTATTGTTGATCGCTTGACTAAGTCTGCCCATTTCCTTGCTATACGAGATAATTTTTCCCTAGATCAACTTTCCCATTTGTATCTTAAAGAGATAGTCAGGTTACATGGAGTTCCTCTCTCCATTGTATTTGATCGTGATCCCAGGTTCACTTCTAACTTTTGGAAAGGCCTTCAGAAGTCGTTGGGTACTGAATTAAATTTTAGTACAGCTTTTCATCCTCAATCAGATGGGAAGTCAGAACGAACAATTCAGACCTTGGAGGATATGCTACGTTCTTGTTCTATGGATTATCAGGGAAGTTGGGACCAACATCTTTCTTTGGTTGAATTTTCATATAATAACAGTTTTCATTCCAGTATACAGATGGCACCATTTCAGGCATTATATGGGAAGTGGTGTCGAACTCCATCTTTCTGGGATGAAGTGGGTGAAAGGAAGTTGATGGGACCAGAATTGGTGGAAGAGTTGGTAGAAAAAGTTCAGCTGATACAGAAACACATGAGAACAGCTCAGAGCAGGCAGAAGAGTTATGCGGACAACAGGAGGAAGGATCTCTCTTTTGAGGTAGGTGATCATGTTTTTCTCAAAGTATCACCATGGAAAAGTGTGATGCGATTTGGTAAGAAAGGAAAGATGAGTCCAAGGTTCATTGGACCATATGAAATTCTGGAGAGAGTTGGATCAGTTTCATACCGGGTGGATTTACCTCCGAGTTTATCTCAGGTACACAATGTTTTTCACGTTTCGATGTTGAGAAAGTATATGCCAGATCCATCTCATGTTTTGAGTCCAGAGGTAGTTCAGTTGGAAGAAAACCTATCTTATGAGGAACAACCGGTCCAGATTCTTGACCACAGGGAGAAAGTGTTACAAAAAAAGGTGATTCACCAGGTAAAGGTTTTGTGGAAAAACCACATGATGGAAGAGGCAACATGGGAATCTGAAAATGCAATGAGGGATAAGTACCCCCATTTATTCGATAAGTAAATAAATTTCGGGGACACAATTTTCTAAAGGGGGGAAGGATGTAACATACCAAGTAAGTAATGAATAATAGATATTTTTATCTATGTCTATTAATGAATTATATAGTGTTTTAGAGGCTTAAAATGAAAATAAATCCAATCTTAAGCATGGAATACACTAATATTCTTAAAAGATTGTTTTACTGCCTTTTGATGGAAAACCTTTTTTAAATCTATATTTTGAAAATTTTATAAGCTATGTTTTTCAAAATAAACATATTCATTATGATTGGGACATTGAATTTTACATTGGATAAATTTTTGGTATTTTTCTGACAATGTTCATTTTTTTAATGAATAGTGAAAAATACTGCATTTTACATCAAAACTACTTTTTAATCTAATTTATTTATATGATTAGATTATCTTTTTAATTGGTCTTAAAGTGTAATCTGAATATATTTTTACCATTTAATCCAAAGGTGGTCATTGGAATCAATTTCACTTTGAAATCGGACTTAAACTAGTATCAATCTTTTGATACTTATTGTTTCATAAAAACACTCTATTTGCTCTGACAACGGGAATTAATTATTAAATTAATTAATGTGACTTATATGTTTTGAATTTTGTAAAATAGACTTCATTTTTGAATTTGGAATATCAAATATATCTTAGGGTGAATTTTTGGTAATTTTCTGAAAAACTTCAAATTTTGATGAATAGTGAAACCACAAAGTGGTACTTATAAAAACTGATTTTCCGTTTAAATGAAATTTTGTCATCATTGTGTTTTGAATATCAAAAATCCGACATACATGGTTATCATTAAGAAGTAAAACGTGGTTCAATGAGATTAAAATAATTTTTTGGTGAATAGTAACTTATTAAGTTTTTAATCGCGATTAGTGGTAATTAGTGTAGTTTAAGGAAAAAAATAATGCTTTAATAATATGAGATGAGGTTGACACATGTCCTACCCTCATTGGATGTGTCATTTCCGACCAAGACAAGCCATGAGTCAACTTGGGGACCCCATGGAGCCACTTTGGTTGGGAAATGACATAAATAACTTTTTATTTAATGTAAAAGTAAAAATGACACAAACATAATATGTTTTACGAAAAAAATTTTTACATGGGGTTATAAAGATAATATTTTTGATTATAAATATTAATTGGAAAGATAAAAAGATTTCCCACATCAGGATATTTTTGTTATAATTTTTAGACATTAAATAAATTAATTTAATTATGACATCATGACGATGCAACGATGACCTCATTAATGAACAGTTTAAATAAAATGGAAAGATAATGCAATATCTAAGACCTAAACATGTACAAAACCTATTGTATGGGTAGATTTAGAACCATTATCACCTTATCCTCGAATTATACCAATGTGGGACCATTTAAATCCGAAACTCATTTTCAAATAAAGTAATAGTTTCATGATTTCCAAAAGTGCCCCTCCTCTCCTCTTATAAAAGGCCCCCACCTCTACCTCATTTCACACACTCCTAAAGCCTTTGTCTCGGCCATCCCCTGCCCATTTACTCTCTCCACATCCCTCTACTCATCCTAGAGGATTACCTTTGGGAATAATCTTTTCAAAGGAAGCCTTTAGGCTCAAATCAAAAGGAGTTACACTTTTAAAGGTAATTCATTCTCTCATGTTAATTTGTTTTATTTTGCTTCTCCAACCCCCTAAACTCTTTTTATTTACTTATTTTGTAACAACACAAGTATATTCAATATACTAGGATGTTGTTATAAGATTTATTTGAGCTACACTCTCACACAACTACATCAAATGGTTAAAGAACATACGGTTTCCGTGGATGGCGAAATTCTGCCTCCCGAAACGATGATTGTTCAATACTCATTTAACACCTTCAAAGGTGGCCATTATGATGTCACTATTTTTATATATGATATATAATAAGTTTATTCTTTCCTTATTCTTCTGTATTTTTCATTTATGGCATACCATTATTGTTTCCATTATGGGTAAACACGATATCTTCATTTTAGGAAGTGCGGACTACCGCCCCCTGAAAGTGATTTGATTCGTTAATACCATATATGGGATGTGTAAAGGATAAAGTTAATGATATTATATATGTTATTATACTGGAATTATAATATACTCTTATATCATTATGATTCCATTCCATAAAATATGAAATAGAAATGGAAGTAGCGTTCATGCGTACGTACGGCTTACCGTCTCCATGAACGGTGCATTTCATTTCTTACCTCTAAATGTGATGTAATATTATAAATACATGTATATGATGAATATATATGATATATATGTTATCCAAATCATTAATATAATTCTGGATATAATGAACCTTTGACCAAATTAACAACATGCAAGTGTAAGAAGTCTATTTTTGACTTAAGAACCAAATACCGACAAAATGAACATTATTAACTTAAATGATTACATGATGTTCATAACATGGTATAAAAGTAATAATGAACTTGAAAAAGGTTCTTAAGAAAGTAGAGATTAACTCAAGTTTATTATTCAGGAGATTAAAGAACGGTCGGGTCAAGTCGGATACGAGGTATGGGACTTCGTCTCAATCTCCTTTCATTGAAGCATATTTTGTTTTATACACAACCTTCTTTTATACGGTGTATAAACACCTTTGACTTTACATTTATTCAAAAGGAATCTTTTTTATACGAAGTGTTTACTAAACGACAAAAGGGAATGTTTTTGTCGTACGTATGCGGCGACAACGACTTCTCCGCCGTCGTGACCATTATTTGAGTTTCGGCTTCCTCTACAAGCCATACCTTTTTTTAAAGAAAAATAAATACCATGTTTTACTTTTCTTTTATTTTGGTATTGAAAATGGTTTTCATAATGTTTTTATATCAATGTGTTGTATTGATATCTTGTGATTGAAATGTGGAAATGTTATGTTTCCTTTATGCATGTTTTATGTGATATGATTATGTTGAGGTTCTTGGGAATTATTATGAAAACGGGTGGTTCCGTGATAAACTAAGGGCGGGTGAGCCCGATATATCTCTCCAATGCATTGGGTAACGCGAAGGAGTTAAACGTTAAGGTTTCTCCGAAGAGATTTAGGGAATATACTGTGATGGGTATTCCAAACGTAACCAAGAGGGTTACTCCCTACGTAAGAATGTTATGAATGCCTCAAGTTACCTTTATGTCTTATGATTTCTATGATTTATTCATGATTTGATGAGGTATGTTAAAGTGCTTATGTTTTATGGGTAAAGTATGATCTTATCCTTATTTATATATGTACCCATGTTTCCTTTCCATATTTTTATATCCCTTACTGAGCTTTTTATGCTCATCCCAAGTTTTTTTGAAATGTTTTTCACAGGTCAGGGGAAAGGTACATGATATGATGATAGTGTCAAGGAAGTGTCAAGAAAGAATCCATGTTTATTTTAAATATGTTTCCATTGATGGTAATGAAGAATACTATCTTTATGTATCCACTTTGTTTATATGTGGAATGTAATGCAAGTTTTATGATCTAATTCTCTAAAACTCTAAACCCGAAAAGATCCTCAATGTGTAATCTTGTAATAACTCAAGATTAAGTGAGGTTTAAGGCTGGGGCCTTATAAATCTAGTAGATTTATAATGTCATATATTTCAGTATTATTGCTTATATATACTTTATAATCATTATTAAATGGTTAACATGGAGAATGAATCTCATCGCGTCGTGGAGACGGTAGTCCGTACGTACGCACGAGCGATGATATCATTTCCATAATTATTGAATTGAATTGGAGTGGATGATAAAATATATCAGAATCAGTATGATGTTATAATAACTATTTATAGTTAATCTTTACACCATTATACCCATCCATGTAAGGTGTTGGTGGAAAAACAGATTACACCACGCCGTGGAGACGGTATTCCGTACGTATGCACGCGCGGTGATTTTGTTTTCCGTAGGATGGATAGAAGGTGAAATGGGGTTGTTTCATATTTATAATAACAAATTAGTATATTATTGATACTGATGTTATTACTTTATAATGAAACAACTATAGAAGAAGAAGTTGAAGAAGAAAGAAGCTTGAAATAATCGAGAGAAGAAATTACCTCTTCTTCGATACGCCTTTTTGAAACCTCCTCTTAGGGGACTAATATTGGTCTTTAAAGTAGACCATAACCTCTAGGATTTTTCTAGGGAAGTGGAGAAGATAATTTGGAAGAGGTTGGCCGATCTTTAAGGCTCAAATTGGTGTGAGTAGGAGAGGGAGGAGGTGCCCTTTTATAAGGGAGGAGAGGGGCACCTTTGGAATTCTTAAAAATATTAATTTATAATAAATCTAACCCCACTTAAAAACCTCAAAAAATGACTCATATTAGAATATTAGATGAGATAGGGTTGTAATATTATCAACAAATCAAATTTAGACATGTTTGGATCTTATTTTAAACCTTATCATTTTTATTTATCCTTATTTAATCTATTTAAGTTTATTTGTGGTAATAAAATTCTAAATTTTAAATTATAACAAATAATTACTTATTTGTTGTGAATTTCCCATAAATGTTTACTTTATAACATTATAGACCATATAAATTTAAATTTATGATTTTTAAATATTTTTTTGATTTTTAAACAATTTTATAATATGTTATTTTTATAAAATAACAATAGTGTCAATTTTGACACTATTCATTTATTTGAATTTAAATAAAATATATACAGAATATATGTTCAAAATAAAAGCTTTAATAGATTCATAAATAGTAATATGTGTCTATAAAATTAGTGGATCACATTAAATAGTTTATATAATATTTATTTTATTATTTTTAAAACCATTTATTTGGTTTATCTCTTAATAAAATAATTACTACAACATTTTTGTATAATTATTTAATATAGTGATTTGTAGCATAAAAATTTAAAATAAAATCCTATGATAAATATACATATATTAGCTTTCACAATAATACTTTTAATCGAATTTATCATCTTAAAATCATAATATTTAAATTGTTATATTTATTGAATTATGAAGGTGACAACTTTGGAATCATTTAAAATAAAATAATATAAGTGTCATAATCACTTTTATAAGACTCCAAATGGTTATATATTAGTTAATCGGATGATTAAGGTGTATATATACACTACCAATAAGTTTTTGTCGGGTTTGTGGGCCTTTTAATGGGTATTATTATTTCAATAAAAACTATATTACTGATTTTTCACTTAATAAATAATTTCTGCATCATTAATGTATCACCATTAATGAAAATTATTTAATCCATAAAAATTCTAAATTAATTATCATGATGTATATAATTTTATTATATTTCTGGAAACTATTTAATTTCTAAGATTTATGATGTTTATCACTAAATTAAAATTATTATACTTATAAGATTTAAGAGAGTGACATGTTGTCACTTTCTTTGGTTTTAATAATAATTAAATTATTTTCATGGTCAAAAGTCCATAAAATGAATCCAATCCAACCCTTAGGTTATATGGGTATACTTTTATCCATCCAATAGAATTTTTTCATGTGTTAGGGTAATTTTATAATATTATATTTACCCTTAATTACCCGATTTACCTTTAACTATGTTGAATAAAATTTACCGTAGTTAATATTCATAATTCCCAAAAATAAAAAGTAGCTTATTAAAATAATTTGGACCCACTGATTCCAAATATTGAATCTATTTTTCCAAATTCAATACACAAAAGTTGCAGGAATCAAATTAAAATTAATCTCGTTGTCGAAAGAAAGCGGGTTTTTCTTTTAAACATTGCAAAAGATTGAATTGATTTAGCATACGAATTTAATGTAAAATCAATGCTAATGAAATAAATTATATTAAATGGTAAAAATATATTATATTTATACTTTAAAACCATTAAATATTATAATTTAACCATATAAATTATTGCGATGAAAAAAGTTGTTTTTAATTAAAATATAGCGTGTTTTTACTATTCATCAAAAATATGAAAGTTACCAGAATAATATGAAAAAATTATCCAAAGTAAATTTTTATTTCTTGATTCCAAATAAGAATTTAATTTTTCAAATTGAACTTATAAACATGTCAAAAACTAGATTTAAAGTGGGTGCGCCATCAAAAGGCGGCAAAACTGCATTTTTTGAAAAATACTTATTTTACCCGAAAAATTTATTTTGTTCTTATAGCATGTTCTAGAAAATGTGTAAGATGAATAATAATGTTATAAAATTCAGAATTTAGTTAATACTATTCATAACGGCTAGTTTATAATAATATTATAATAATATATTGTTGTTTAGTAAAACCCGGTATTGCGTACAACACACGCTATCGAGGAAGGTCGCGATTGCGTATAATGTAAGCCAAGTCAGGGTTGCGTGTTGTGCAAGAATCCTTCGTTGTTTTGTATAACAGAATCCAACCATATTTTATTTATACATTGAATATATATATATATATACTAAATGTTGCGTAAAATAACTATTATCAAAATTGTGTGTAACACGATCCAAGAATAGTGTTGCTTATACTGCAAGCTAATACGGTGTTGCGTATAGCGCAAGGTAATATTGGTGTAGCATAAAACACAAGACATTAATGAAATTAAATGAATATTTTTCATAAAATCTCAGGTCATTACATTCTACCCCCCTTAAAATGAATTTCGCCCTCGAAATTTGTCGGGTTATAAATGGTTTACGACTCGAAAGTTTGTTTAATAGAAACCCACATCGTAAAAAGAAATACCAAAACATGGCTTTAAAAACTAAAGTATGAAATGTAACGGTTACCCAAATTAACTCATCACTGGGTTTCCACGTAGGAGAACATAGGTGAAAATATGGATATGGAAGAAAAATCTAACCATCAGGTTCTGATGGAGAGTGGTAGAGAACATGGCTATGAAAAAGCCAACAATCACAAAGATATAGATTTGTGATGATCTAAGGTACCATCTGATTCATCGGATATAAGGGAACTAGGACAACATTTTTGGTTTTCAAGATCATTTCCCTAAAGTTGATGAATTAAAAGAAATACTTACATGATTTTGGTACAATCTCACCGTTGTTCGTGAATTGAACAATTTCCACTTCATCCCTTAAAGAAATGAAGTTGAATTTGTTATTTGTGATGTGTTAGTAGATCATGTGATAGAATGATGGGTCATTCCATCTCTTTCAAACAAAAGGTTAGCAAAAGTTATAAGTCCATATTATGGTTATATTAATCGTATATGGTTCCAAAAATGAACTTATACTTCATATATCATACCGCTTAATAAAATAAAACTAGTTTGTACTAACCAAGGACTTCCTGTAGGCCAGTGGTAGGCGATAAAGGACAGCCGCATTTCGGTTGTGGGTTTGATTCCCACAGTCTTGTCCGACGAGATGGGTTGTCGCCCGTCCTACAGGTTGTCCTTTTTCTAAAACTATATTACTATAACATCCCATCAATAATATCGAAAAAAACTTCTATCCTTAAACAATACTAACTTATGTCCAACATAATCCATTCCAATCTTTAGGGTTATCCATAATACTGCATACCACTCTCATAATATAGTGAAAACGATTACCAGATATTTAATACCATCGTTGATCCCCATATATCATAAGATATGTCTTGTTGGTCAAATTACAAACATGTGAATACCTTAATCATGTATTCTCTTGAAGAATGAATACCCATTGAACCTTAGTGAAAACATGAATGCAGTCAAAAGTTAACTCTTTCCACATACAAAAATCCAAAAATTCTATATACTCAAACCATGATATAACCTTCTCCTTATATCAGTCATGACCTCATGAATACGGTCAAACATTTCATTTTCTCGTTTTCTTTTCATTATGCGCATATCATCTTTTTTTCCAAAAATATCTCAATTACATTCCATGGTTACCAGTACAATTGAAAACCACAATATACCAATACATAAATATTCCAATATTCCATGATACTATATACAACATTATTTTGGAATCCCATTACATAAACACTTAATCATTCCACCACATTGTTATCATATTCAACATCGCCAATAGTGATCGCATGTGACTTCCCTTTGTCCTTTTCCTTAAGTGGTTTCTCATGTCGATCATCAGTAACCCTTGGATTAGGGCATTTATTAGCATAATGCCCCATTTCCTTGCACTTGAAGCATTGAAGTGTTGGTGGTGCGTTCTCTGCAGTCTTTTCTTTATTCACATCATTAGAAACACTTTTTCCATTACTTCGACACTCATCTGCTCGATGACCTTCTTTTCCACACTTAAAACATTTTCTATTCCCTTTAAGACAATCTCCACCATGCTTCTTTCCACACTTTAAACATAAGGAAACATTCATCTTTTTTTCACCATTATTCTGAGATTTCTCCTTGAACTCCATCTTTCGTTTCTTGTCAAAACTATGAGATGGATAAGTAACACCAACTTCCATTTCTACCTTGATAGAACAACGCACAATTTCTTCATAGCTACTGATGTCTCTTATAGCTAATGCCCTTCGAAGATTTGGTTTTAAGCCACTGAAGAATCGATCAACTTTACTTTCAGGTTGGATGATAAATCCAGATGCATACCTTCCAAGCCTTGTAAAATTAGCTTCGTATATACCAACAGATTCATTGTACTTTTTCTTTAGTTCAAGAAAATCCTTCTCCATCTTTGTTTGAAGAATAAGAGGGATGTACTTATTGAAAAATAAGTTCTTGAACTCGTCCCATTCCATGGACTCAATTTTATCTCTTGGCCTCGTATTCTTGATAAGATTCCACCATTGATCAGAATCACCTTCCAAATGATACACTGCTAAGATGACTTTATCATGTTCACAACATTGAAGAACTGAAAATATCTTTTCAGTAGTATTGATCCATTGTTCAGAAACAAGTGGATCAGAAGACCCACTGAAAGAAGGTGGACGTTGCCTCATGATGGACTCAATAGAATATTGTTCCCTTCTCTGCTCATTTGGAAGTCCAGATTGATTCATAGCTTTTGTAAGTATAGCAATAAGATTTTGCACTCCATCTCCCATAACATTTTTTTCCAGGAGGACAATCATTTCATTGTCCATTACATTGATCAACACGGTTTCTTCGGGTTCCAGCCATCGTCTAAAACCCAAAAATAATAGTGTGAGAGGTAAAAATCACACTAGGAAAAACAATATAATAAAGGGGGAGTAACTTCAATATCTAACATCTTGGGTTGCCATAATTCTAGTACTATAACCTATACTTATACTTAACCTTAGGGACATCCCTAGACATACCTTAGAAATATCTCTAGGGATCTCACTAAAGTTCTCGCATCCTAGTTTCCAAAGGTTGACTAAACTTTTCCTTTGATACCAACTGTAGAGACCCTAAGCTTAACGTACATGGACATTACATTACTTTTGTGGAATACTTAATACATAACAAAAACAGACACACAAGGACCGTATTAGTTTAGTGTCTTTGGAAAGTTGGAACGTAATCTTCTAATCGTGGTGAAATATCTTCAACATCTCCCATAAAGATCTTCCCCTTTTTTTCTTACCTAAAACCTTTCTTTATATCCTGGGAAAAAGAAAACATAAAAAGGGTGAGCTCAAATGCTCAGTAAGAGTAAGCATGGATAAAATAAAACATACCATATACATTTGAACTTAAAAACATGAACATAATGTTTAAATATCAAAAGCTTGAGCAATGACATAAAACATGGAAGTACGTAAGGCGTATATAATAAAGAAACATTAAGAATGATAAAATATCATGGGAATGAAACATGTAATTGTGGAAACCATTAAGCACATGATATTATTTCCATATTAGCCAAGACATTGCTGCCAAGACCATCTTAGTGGACAAAGTCCCTTTCTGAATTGAGTTCACTCCTCGTTCCAGTCCTGTATTACTGAACCGGTTTAACTTGCCGTTCCAGCCATGTCTATCTCATGAGATATAAAATCTTTACCCAATGCATTGGAGGGAGATATAGGTCCCACCCATTTCATAATGAAATCATTCTTACTTGTGCCACAAAATAAACATACACCATTCATAATAACCCAATAAATAAAATGGGTTTCATAAACATCATCACATCATCACATGATCCATAAAAACGAAATGGATATAATTTCATAATAAGAAAAGTGAAACCATGTAAATCATAGAGACATTACGCTTGAAACATAAACATATGAAATAATTTCATCTTAGATGGAAAATGGTTTTGATAAAACACTTGAAATGAATTCTTGAGGAAAATATCCTTTCTTCTTCAAAATCAATTTCTTTTCACAAAACATCATGAAATTTTAAAAGAAATAGATTTTTTTGAAAATAGTCATGAAATATTTTTGAGGAAGCTTCATGAAAATAAGGCTTTATAAAACCGTAAAAATCCGTTCATGCCGTATAAGTTAAAAAAATTACATTCTCCTCGTACTTTTGTCGAGAAAGTCAAAAAAGTACCTCGTAACGTAAATAAAAGAAAGATTTCATACATACCATGTAGTAAAAGTCAAAAATGGGTAAAAATTACTTTAAACATACATGAAAACACTTTTATAAAACATGTACATGATAGAAATAGCCCTAGTAAATACTTACGAATACGTAATCTCGGATAAAAATGAGATTTGCAAAATTATCCCTTACCTTATGTCCGATATGCTTCGTATGTATCCGAACCTCCTGTATAATGATTTGAATAATGTCATTGACTTATTACAGAATCATATTCATTGTTATGATATCATATATGGTTCACTTATGACTTTATATTACCCGTTCTTTTATAAATTCCATGTTAAAGAGTGTTTTGGGTAAAATTGTTTCATTTGTCATCTGTGTTTTGACTTGTAATTATTCATATGATTACTTAGATCACGATTACATAATTCCAGAATATAAAACATGATTTATATATAATATATATTCAGAATATACATATATATAATAGATCGATAAATGGAAATAAATACACCGTTCATGGAGACGGTAGGCCGTACGTACGCATGAACACTGTTTTCGTTTCCTTATTGAGTTGAATGGAATTAAGTAGATGACATACATATATACATAAATCCAATAGATTTATAATGTCATATATTTCATTATTATTGATTATATATACTTTATAATCATTCTTAAATGGTTAACATGGAGAATGGATCTCATCGCGTCGTGGAGACGGTAGTCCGCACGTACGCACGAGCGATGATATCATTTCCATAATTATTGAATTGAATTGGAGTGGATGATACAATATATCAGAATCAGTATGATGTTATAATAACTATGTATAGTTATTCTTTACACCATTATACTCATCCATGTAAGGTGTTGGTGGAAAAACAGATTACACCACGGCGTGGAGATGGTATTCCGTACATACGCACGCGCGGTGATTTTGTTTTCCGTAGGATGGATAGAAGGTGAAATGGGGTTGTTTCATATTTATAATAACAAATTATTATATTAGTGATACTTATTTTATTACTTTATAATTAAACGACTAAAGAAGAAGAAGTTGAAGAAGAAAGAAGCTTGAAAGAATCGGGAGAAGAAATTACCTCTTCTTCAATACGCCTCTTTGAAACCTCCTCTTAGGGCACCAAGATTGGTCTTTAAAGTAGACCAGAACCTCTAGGATGTTTCTAGGGAAGTGGAGAAGATAATTTGGCAGGGGTTGGCCGAGCTTGAAGGCTCAAATTGGTGTGAGGAGGAGAGGGATGAGGTGCCCTTTTATAAGGGAGGAGAGGGGCACCTTTGGAATTCTTAAAAATATTAATTTATAATAAATCTAAACCCACTTAAAAACCTCCAAAAATGAATCATATTCGATGATTAGATGAGATAGGGTTTTAATATCATCAACCAATCAAATTTAGACATGTTTGGAGCTTATTTTAAACCTTATCATTTTGATTTATCCTTATTTAATCTATTTAAGTTTATTTGTGGTAATAAAATTCTAAATTTTAAATTATAACAAATAATTACTTATTTGTTGTGAATTTTCCATAATTATTTACTTTATAACATTATAGACCATATAAATTTAAATTTATAATTTTTAAATATTTTTGTGATTTTTAAACAATTTTATAATATGTTATTTTTATAAAATAACAATAGTGTCAATTTTGACACTATTCATTTATTTGAATTTAAATAAAATATATACAGAATATATGTTCGAAATAAAAGCTTTAATAGATTCATAAAAGGTAATATGTATCTATAAAATTAGTGGATCACATTAAATAGTTCATATAATATTTATTTTATTATTTTTAAAACCATTTATTTAATTTATCTCTTAATAAAATAATTACTACAACATTTTTGTATAATTATTTAATATAGTGATCTGTTGCATAAAAATTTAAAATAAAATCCTATGATAATGATACATCTATTAAATTTTACAATAATAATTTTACTTGAATTTATCATCTTAAAATCACAATATTTAAATTGTTATATTTATTAAATTATGAAGGTGACAACTTTGGCATCATTTAAAATAAAATAATATAAGTGTCATAATCACTTTTATAAGACTCCAAACGGTTATACCTTAGTTCATTGGATGATTACGGTGTAGATATACACTACCAATAAGTTTTGGTCAGGTTTTTGGGCCTTTTAATGGGTATTATTATTTCAATAAAAACTATATTACTGATTTTTCACTTAATAAATAATTTCTGCATCATTAACGTATCACCATTAATGACAATTATTTAATCCCTAAAAATTATAAATAAATTATCATGATGTAGATAATTTTATTAGATTTCTGGAGACTATTTAAGTTCAAAGATTTATGATGTTTATCACTAAATTAAAATTATTATACTTATAAGATTTAAGAGAGTGACATGTTGTCAGTTTCTTTGGTTTTAATAATAATTAAATTATTTTCATGGTCAAAAGTCCATAAAATGAATCTAATCCGACCCTTAGGTTATATGGGTCTACCTTTATCCATACAATAGAATTTTGGCATGTGTTAGGGTAATTTTATAATATTATATGTACCCTTAATTACCCGATTTACCTTCAACTATGGTAAATAAAATTTACCGTAGTTACTATTCATAATTCCCAAAAATAAAAAGTAGCTTATTAACATAATTTGGACCCACTGATTCCAAATATGGAATCCATTTTTCCAAATTTAATACACAAAAGTTGCTGAAATTAAATTAAAATTAATCCTGTTGTCGAAAGAAAGCGGGTTTTTCTTTAAAACATTGCAAAAGATTGAATTGATTTAACATACGAATTTAATGTAAAATCAATGCTAATGACATACATTATATTAAATGGTAAAAATATATTCTATAAATACTTTAATACCATTCAATATTATAATTTAACCATATAAATTATTGCGATTAAAAAAGTTGTTTTTAATTAAAATATAGCGTGTTTTTACTATTCATCAAAATATGAAAGTTACCAGAATAATATGAAAAATTTATCCAAAGTAAATTTTTATTTCTTGATTCTAAAGAAGAATTTTATTTTGTAAAATTTAACTTATAAACATGTCAAAAACTAGATTTAAAGTGGGTGCGCCATCAAAAGGCGGCAAAACTGCATTTTTTGAAAAATACTTATTTTACCCGAAAACTTTATTTTGTTCTTATACCATGTTCTAGAAAATGTGTAAGATGAATAATAATGTTATAAAATTCAAAATTTAGTTAATATTATTCATAATGGCTATTTTATAATAATATTATAATAATATATCGTTGTTTAGTAAAACCCGGTATTGCGTACAACACACGCTATCGAGGAAGGTCGTGATTGCGTGTAATGCAAGCCAAGTCAGAGTTGCGTGTTGTGCAAGAATCATTCATTGTTTTATATAACAGAATCCAACCATATTTTATTTATACATTGAATATATATATATATATATATACTCAATGTTGCGTAGAATAACTATTATCAAAATTGTGTGTAACACGATCCAAGAATAGTGTTGTGTATACTGCAAGCTAATATGGTGTTGCGTATAACGCAAGGTAATATTGGTGTAGCATACAACACAAGACATTAATGAAATTAAATGAATATTTTTCATAAAATCTCGGGGCGTTACATGAATAATGTAAAAACATTTAACAAACATATATAATCATATTTTAGTTAGTTCTGTTCATTCCCGCTATTCCAACAGCTAGACGTTATCTACCATTTAAAATAATATTATTATATTATTAGTGTGCAACGTAAAATTTCAAAGAAACTCGTTGTTGCGTATTGGGTATGCCATCAAACATAGCATCCCCTTTAAATTAATATTAATATTTTATTCAAAAATATTAATAAATATGAAAATGTCATATTCTTTATTTACCTGGGATGTTACATCTTTCCCCCCTTTTGGGAATTGCATCCTCACAATTTTAAAATTGGGCTTGGAAAATTCATTGAAAGCCCCACATCGGAAAAAGAGTCAATTAAACTGTCACTTTAAAAGAAAGGGAAGTACAAAGGTCACCTGAGTTAACCCATACTACGACTTCATGTAGGAAAACATGGACATGGAAGAGAAAACAAAGGGTCATGTTTGGATGGAGAGTGATAGAAAACATGTTTAGGAGAAAGTTAACCACTAGGAAATCACAAACTTGTGATGGGTTAAATGGTATTTGATTCCCTAGTAGGAAAAATTAACAGACAACATTTTTGTTTTATGTGACTTTTCATTGATAAATTTATTTATCAGCTTAACTAAATCCTAAATAAACATACTTACTTGTCATGTAGACTTTCATCTCTTATTAGATTTCTTACAAAAACTCATATTTTCTCCAAACGATTAGTATTCAGGATGACTTGTTCACATTAAGAGCGCTATAAATAACTTCGAGAGAATCACCTTACTCAAAAAAGATAACTATTTACTTCCCATGTCTTTAGACCTTAACCAAAACCCAAAAGGTTAGTACAAGATCAGATAATCCCTAAAAAGGATAATCTTTAACAAAAAGAAAAACTACTCTTAATCTCTAAAATTTGTCCAACAAAACCAAAACTTCATCAAAGACCATTCAATAAACATTTATCCATAAAATTCTTCAAAGTAATCCAAACTAATATTGAAACCCAAATATCAGAAGGATTTAATCACATAGTCTTCCAAGGTAAATCTTAACATTTATCTCCAACTAACATCAGTTACTCTTAAAGTCTCATACTGAAAAGTAATTAACCTGATCACATATCCTCCAAGATAGGCTAATCATTTCCATAGATAACCCAAAATTAACTTATTCATGATTCATAAAATCATTTAACTAAAATTAATAAGTTATACTAACCAAGGACTTCACATAGTCCAGTGGTAGGCGATAAATACCAGTCGCACTTTGGTTGTGGGTTCGATTCCCCCAGCTTCGTCCGACGCGACGGGTTGTCACATGGTCTGTGTGTTGTCATTTTTTCAAAACTATATTATTCTTAAAACATTCCCCAAAAGTATATAAAATATTTAAAAATAACCATAACATAATTTAACCTCAATTTTACCTCATGTCTTTCATTTTCCATCATATAGTAACCCATAATTACCTCAAAAGTAAGGATCATATAAACCCTAATGGTTACCATTATAATTATTACCTGAACTTCCATATCGAGTTGGTTATATTGTACATGATACTTCAGAGAACTCACCAGGGTTCAAGTGGTTAATCATGGCTCCTGATATTTGGTTGAGAAAAACCACAAGAGTTCTCATTGCAGCTCCCATATCATTCAGTTGTTCTTTCAGAAAACCGTCACAGTTTTCTTCATATCCACTATTACTTTGGTGCCTACTAGATCCATCCATTTAATAAAACCAAAAATTTCAGTGTGAGTATATCATTAGAATCATCATATAATACTAAGATATAATTACTCATGTTATCTTAAACTCATTCACTTTATCTAAAACTATGACCCTTTCTGAAATCCTAACCATTATTGTAATGTCACTTATGCCTAAAGAATACCCTAAAATCTAATGTTATCTAAACGAAACATTGATACCAACTATAAGGACTCGGCCTTAAAACATTATATAATCATGAATTAAATGAATAATTCACATTGAGGATCTTTTTAGGTTTAGAGTTTTAGAGAATTAGGACAAAACTATTACATCTCACAAGATTACAAAGTAGACACTTCTAAATTTTTTTCTTCATAAAATAAAAACTCTTAAAAAGAAACATGTCTAGTTCCAGGTTTTAGATTGCATGTCTTTCCTTGATCCCATACTTGACCCTATTCACCTTTAAGTCCCGTGGAAAACATTTCAAAAACTTGGGATGAGCATAAAAAGCTCAACAAGGGATATAAAAATATGGAAAGAAAACATTAGTCCAGGTATACATAAGAATCAATGAAATCATACTTTACTCATAAAACATAAGCACTTTAACATACCTCATGGAATCATAAGTTTTATAAATAACTCATAAAAATCAAAAGACGTAAAGGTAACTTGAGGCATTCATAACATTCTTACGTAGGGAGCAACCCTCATGGTTATGTTTGGAATACCCATCATAGTATATTCCCTAAATCTCTTCGGATAAACCTTAGTGTTTAACTCCTTAGCGTTACCCAATTCATTGGAGAGATATATCGGGCTGACCCACCCTTATTTTATCACAGAACCACCCGTCTTCATAAAAAATTCCCAAGAACCATAACATAATTGTATCACATAAAACATGAATAAAGGAAACATAACATTTCCACATTTCAATCACATGATATCAATACAACACATTTATATAATAAAAACATTATCAAAACCATTTTCAATACCAAAATACATAAAATATTATATGGTATTTATTCCCCTTTTAAAAACATTGCGGCTTGTTAAGGAATCCAAAGATCAAATAATACTCGCGGCGGCAGAATGGTCGTTGTCACCGCGTACGTTAAAAAGAAACATAATTTTTGTCATTTAATAAAACACTTTGTAGAGAAAAGATTCCTTTTGAATAAAATTCAAAGGGTTTTATACACCATATAAAAGATAGTTGTGTATAAAACAAAATATGCCTCAACGAAAGGAGATTGAGATGAAGTCCCGTACAAAGATGGTATCCTTAGATTAAGGATTAATCAATTACATAAATATGTGTGACAAACATAAATACACCCAATATAAGTGGATATTAATTGTAAAACAATCAGAGGTCATCCACACATATTCATATCACGACATAATCAAGAAGTATAGGTTTAAACCAAACAATTGGAATTGGGTTAAGAAGTTCCCTTATAGAAATTTGACAGCATAACGACGTCACTTTAAAATTCATAAAATGAGATGATGAGAGATATAAAAAGTATCTCATCACTTGGACATAACATTTACAGCAATATGGATATATAAGAACATATACCAACATAAAATATGTAAATTGAAAGACCTAATAAAATAAGTCTTTTAAAAAGAGGAGGGTTAAAGGTTTCCTTACCGATTTGGGTAACTTTCGAAATGTACACCCCATGAAAGTAGGATCATACAATGAAGTGGTAAATACTGATAAATTAAATTATATTACACAGAGAATACAATCATGGGTAGTACACACACCACACAAAATGGAAATAGTGGAAAATGTAGCATGAATCTCACGGGAATAAAAGTGAGATGAAAAATCCCTTACGAAAACTCGGCAGCCTAACGGCTCCACTTAAAACTTTAAAAAATGGATTGAAGAGATCAAATAGGGTCTATCATCATATGAATATAAAATGTACATTAAGAGGAATATAAAAGAAAATCCCACAAGGATTCGGCAGATGGCGCCCTTCTCCCCCGACTCTCCCCCTCCCTTGCTCTCGGCCTAGGGTTTCCTCTCGAAACCCTACTCTTCGGATCCAGCGGTGCGTCGGTCCGGTGTTTCCTCTCTTTCCCTTTCCCTCTTCTATTCCACCCTTCATGGTGTCAATATCTTCTTTCCGGTGGTTTAACTTTTTGGTGTTTTTCTCTCAGGGATGATGGTGGGTGCTAAATCCCTCGGCGCTTCATCCCCTCTCTAACCTCGGGTTCCATCGCGCCTCTCCTGGTCGGATCTAGAGAAATGGATACTCTGTGGTTTTGGGATATGCGGGTTGCTGGCCGTGGGTTTTTCAAGCGCTCCCATGTCGGCCACTTCTTGGATTTGTCTTCAGGTTTCAGTCCTGGCGAGGAAGTAGGCATCAACTACTCTTTTACCTGCCCTGACCCCAAGACACTCTGCCCCTCTCCGAGTCGGATATGGAGCAGCATTTACAAAGGTTTTTGGGAGGTGGGATTTGGTGGCTGAAGAATCTTTTTGTGCGACATGTTCAGGATCTGTTTGAGGTTTGTACAGTGATGATTTTGTCTATGTCTCTGCTATGATTTTTGTTCTAGTTTTGTTATGGTGGCGGCCTTCGGCTATTCTAAATGGATCTGTGTCAATATGTTTTGTGTTTCGACGAGGATGGTCTCCTATGGTGGTGTTCGGTCGACGTAGTTGGGTTATGATGGTGATTGGGGTCTGTTTTGGTTTATCTGGTTCGTGATTCAGATGTTCTGTGAAGTCTGGTTATGGCTTTTCTATGGCGGCGACGACGTTGTGCTTTCGATGATGAGATGAAGCATTTTGGATTGGTTGAAGGTGTTATGGTGATTTGAATCGGCGGTGGGACAAGGATCATATCAAGATCTGACCCGGTGGTGCATAATGATGTCTTGCAATTTGTGATGATAGCGTTGGGAAGACGGTTCGTGAAAGAGGCGGTCGTGATGATGGATTTTGGGTTTATGAATTTTGAATTTTGAATCATCGGTATCGGTTACCGCTCATCATTAAAGAAGATTTCGAAAATAAAAAAAATTTAATTTTTAGGTAAAAGAACATCCCACAACATAAGAAAAAGGATCTTAAAGGAAAAGACATAAAAGAGAGTACTTAAAAAGAAAGAGAGAGGTAGGATCCCTTATCTCAAGTCTGACTTGTCTTGTTTGTTTCATTATATTCCCGAATAATAAATTTTTTTCAATTTATAATTGCTTAAGGAACTCCTTTAAAGTTTATTATTCAATTAATATCACATATTATAATGTTATAATAATTAGTTAATTATGCGAGTTCATATCAGATGTTTTTGTCAATGTTTGGTACATGAGTCAAAAATGAACTTGTTTGAAAAGAATTGTCCATTTAGTTATAAGTACATCATCTAAAGAATAGTATTAATGATTTAAATATCATATATATTATGTATATATTCATTTTATACTATTCTATAACATTTGGAGATGAAAATAAATGAAATTCATCGTTCATGGAGATGGTAGGCCGTACGTACGCATGAACGCTACTTTCATTTCTTTGTAACATTAATGTAATTAAAACTAAATGAGATATATTTTATAATTACAGTATAATACATATGTTATATAGGTCACAAAAGTTCATTAATTTCATTCTTTATACATTCCATGTATTGAATGAACGAGTCACATCACTTGTGGGGGCGGTAGTCCACACTTCCTCAAATGAAATTATTGCATTTGCATAATATGCCAAGCATAAAGGTATGTTTTAAATATAAAATACAGAAGCATATAGAGGAAATAAATATAATATATATCATAAATAAATATTTTTCCATCATAATGGACACCATGATAGGTTTTAGGAGAAGATAGAACAATCATCATTTCGTGAGGCAGTAATTCGCCATCCACAGAAACAGTATGCTCTTTAACCATTAGACGGAGGTGTGTGTAAGTGTAGCTCGAATCCTTCTCATAAAAACATACTAGTATATTGAAGATACTTTTTTGTTACAAAAGAAAGTAATAAAAAGAGTTTAAGGAGTTTTAGAATAAAAATAAAACAAAAGAACATAAGAGAAGACATTACCTTTAAATCGGGTAACTCCCTTTGGCTTGAATCAAAAGGGTTTCTTGGAGAGCTTTCTACCTAAGGTAAGGCTTCTAGAATTAAGAGAGGGATGTGGAGAGATAAAATGAGCAGAGTTTGGTTGAGAAAAAGGCTTGAGATGTTGGGGTAAGGGGGTAGAGGTGGGGGCCTTTTATAAGAGGGAGGAGGGGCACTCTTGGAAAGTCTTGAAAAGTTACTTTATTATAAGATGATTTTCAGATATTAAAGGTCCCAAAATTATATATTTCAAGGATAAGGTGATAAGGTTCTAAATACACCAGTCCAATAGGTTTTTGACAAGTTTATGTCTTAGATTTTACCTTATCTTATCATTTTATTTAAATCGTTCATTAATTAGGTAATCACTGCATCATCACGGTGTCATAAATAAATTTATTTATTTAATGTCTAAAAATTATAAAAAAATTACCATCATGTAGGAAATCTTTTTATATTTAAAATTAATGTTTATAGTCAAAATGATCATTTATGTAAACAAAATTAAAATTATTTTACTTAGGTGATACATACTTTGGTTACATTTTCCTTTCTTTAAAAAAATATTATAAAAGGTCACTATTACACTAAAGTGATTCCATGGGGTCCCAAAGATGGCACAAAAAATTCCATGGCCGGCCATGACACCACCAATATCATTAGGACACATTATGGGGTCATTTTGATTTTTTTGATATTATTTTATTACCCTTAAATACCCGATTACTAATTAAACACGATAATTAATGATAATTACCGTCGTTACTATTCATAATGTCCAAAAACAAAAGAGTCTTAATTAAATAATTTGTACCTTCTGATTACAAATATGGAATCCATTTTATCAAATTCCAAACATAGAAATTGCAGTAATTAATTTAAAATTATTCCCGTTGTCAAAACCAAAGACGGGTTTTTAAAAAGTAAAATCTATCAAAAGATTGATTTGTTTTTACATCCAATTTACAAGTGAAATAACATCCAATGACCAAAATTGTATTAAATGATAAAAATATAATTAAATTAAACCTTAAAACCAATTAAAATTACTATCTAACTATATAAATAAATTGGATGAAAATGCAGTTTTGAATTAAAATGTAGTATTTTTCACTATTCATTGAAAATGAACATTTGTCAGCAAAATACCGATTATTCAACCTAAGATATATTTGATATTCCAAATTAAAAAATGATATCAGTTTTAAAAAATTAAAAACATAGAATTTTCATTAATTAATTTTATAATCAATTCCCGATGTCAAAACAAATAGCGTGTTTTTATGAAACAATGTCTATTAAAAGATTGACACTTGTTTATGTCCAATTTCAAAGTGAAATTTTTTCAAATGACCACCATTTGATTAAATGGTAAAAATATATTTTAATTACACTTTAAAACAAATTAAAAAGATAATTTGACCATATAAATAAATTATACTAAAAGGAGGTTTTGAATTAAAATACAGCATTTTCATTATTCATTAAAAAATGAACTTTATCGGAAAAATAAAACAAAATTACACAAAGTAAATTTTTATGTCTTGATTCTAAAGAATCATTTTATTTTGTCAAATATAACATATAAAAGTGAAAAAGTAGATTTAAAAAGGGTTCTCCATCAAAAGGTGGTTAATCGGGCTTTTAAAGAATATTAGAATATTTATTCTTAAAATTGGATTTATCTGCCTTTTAAGCCTCTAACATTTATTGAATAATGTAAAAACATTTAACAAAAATATCTAATCATATTTTAGCTAGTTCTGTTCATTCCCGCTATTCCAACGGCTAGAAGTTATCTACCATTTAAAATAATATTACTATATTATTAGTGTGCAATGTAAGATTTCAAAGAAACTCGTTATTGCGTATTGGGTACACCATCGAACATAGCATCCCCTTTAAAGTAATATTAATATTTTATTCACAAATATTAATAAATATGAAAATTTCATATTATTTATTAACCTAGGATGTTACAACATCAGCCACAAGGGATTATGCAACACATAGGGGTGAAAAAAATGCATAAAGGATAAACATTAAACCTAAAATATACACTATAGTTGATAAACATTCAACTATAAATATACAAACATACATACATGAAAATATGAAACATGAAGCCTAAATATTAGTATCCAATAACCTATATATATATATATATATTCAAACCTATAACCACTAATATTTATCCTACAAGAATTTAAATTGTAAATGTAAAAAAGTGAGAGAGATTTAAATGTTTTAATTAGATTAAAACACATAGAAATAAAGAAAAATATCACAATAGTGGAAAATATAGTAGATGTTAAAAATATTTCCCAATTATGTGTTATATTTAAACAAACATACCTTCAAAAATAATTAAGTCCCTATTTGGTATGAAATAATTGGACACTATTAAATATAAAGTAATATTTTCATTATTTGGTAGGATGTAAATGGAACAAGTTGTTCCATAAAATTATACAAACACAGTTCCTCCCAAAATGAGAAGAATCTTACTTCCAATTCCCAAGGGATAAATTTTTCCTCCCTCTGTACGAGATATATCCACTTCTTCATCATTCCCCACAACCACTGCTAGTCCCTTTCTCCATTACACCTTGCCCCCACCCTTTCACCACAACAATTTTTCATCACTACCACCATCACTGCATAACTCTGCACTACCATCCACCATTTCTATATCACCGCATTTCCCCAACACTATCACTTCTTCACCACACTTCCCTACCACCATAGCCACTTCACTTCCATTACTACTTCTCCATTTCAAAATTTCCCTACCACTTCACCATCTATTTTACCTGCCACCACTATCGCACCACACCACCACTGCTACGTCACTTCGTCATCACCGCACTACCCCTTCACTTCATCATTTTCGCACTGCTCCACAACTATCGTACCAAACGACCACTATTATATAGTTTTTACATATCTTTATCAAACCCTAGTCTTTAAAATACCCCATCCCCCATAGTAACTTCCATGCCTCCGTCGTACCACATATCATTATTGCACCCCCCCACAACCCCCATGGTCATTTTTTGAATAGAAAAAATAGTTATACACAAGTAATATAAATTTTTATTCTTTATTTAACATTTTTTAATTCCATTTCATATTGTAAAAAAATATTTTTTTTAATTCCCTTTTCTATTTCCATTTCCCTTTCCCATTCCCTTTCTATTGAAATCAGATCATGTGTTTCCAAATAGAACCAAAACCGAAGTTGTTGTTAAAATTATGGAAACATAATTGAATGTGAAAATAGTGACTAAAAATACCTCAATAAACTATATAATAATCAAATTAAATTAAATTAAATGATACAATATGTAAAGAAAATTTTCTCTACTGATGATTACTAAAAGAACAATTTCAAAAGTAGACCAAAAAAATTTCTAGTTAATTGATGTGGCGGTGGATGATGAGTATGGAAGAAACAAAATAGGGGTTACATGTGTGAGAAGTAGATATATTTGGGGTTTCTGTGGGTGAGAGGAAACCCAAGAGAAGTGGGATGTGGGATGTCCATTTATTAAAGAGGGTTAGGGGATGTGGGTGGATGGAGAACTGGCAAGAAGCGGGGTGGCATGGTGACCAGGCTAGAGGTGGGGTGGAGAATGTGAGGTTTCATGGTGTAGAGAAGGGAAAGGGATATAAAAGAGGAATCAGTGGTGGAGAAAAGATTGATCATCTGTGATTATGGTTCTATGATAGGGGATGGAGGTGACCAATGATTATATTTTTAGGTTAAATACATGGTAACATTCATGGAGGTCAGAAATTGTCATAGACCAACCCACTAAGTCCCCACCTTTGAACGTTGTAGGCTAAGTGTACCACCCCAAGCTGACATACAATAGGCTAGGGGTCAGTAACTAGCACCAAGAAGGAATAATACACATACAGAAGGTATTATCCTATAATCATTGTAGCAGATATATATCATTATCCAACACAAATATCAAAAACCATAAAAGATAAATATATATATATATATAATTGAAAAGAAAATATTCATGCATACATATGCTAAAAATCCAAATTGTGTAAAATATAAATTTTAGTATGAGAGGGAAAAATACATGGCTAAAATTTCTTAAATACCATCAGACCTAAAGTGACTAAGAAGAATAGAAATTCCATGTTGTTCTATCTATATTCAAGCACAACTAGCTACCAATCCCATTAGTTCCACCATGATCTGGATCTACTAGCACCACTGGCTCCACACCAACCAATATCAACATAAAAAAGTACATGGTCTGTAAATAAATGTATGTGTAGGAAAAAAGATCATGCACGAGTGAGTATGAGAATACCTAGTAAAAGACCCCAAAAATTTGATACATGGCTACAAGTCAGCAAACAATCATGGTCCAAACTACACAGATTCAAAATACCATCAAATGGGAAAACACTGGCTATGGCAAAATCTCTCACTTCAACTCATAATATGAACTTAATTAGATCACATGAAAAATACGCTAGGGAAAACCCTAAAAGTCAACTCAATCAATGGAATGATAAATCTATGAAAACATCTCATGCCTCTAAGGAAAGCACTACTCTACTCATTAGCCCCTAGGGAAAACACATATATACACATTCACAATGGATACACCAGATGTGTTAAGGGTAAACACCTATCTGCTTCTCTATGATATATAAGATCAAACCAAAATAGTCCATATAATGGTAACAAAACCAAAATCACCAAGTAAAATCATGGGGATCTATTAATTAAGATCCCATACATGAGTTGCTCATCTACTATGAGCCACTCCTCATACGCATACATCACCACTAACCCTTCATGCAGAGGAAATAGTGAAACTCATCAATGAATCATTATACCCAGGAAAATGCATCTAGCCACAGAAGACCCATCTAAACATATTTCTCACAGATTCTATAATCATCAGTTATACCAAAGACGGGGTACCGTACCTCTAGAATGATATTATTCTCGAGGGGGTTTCCAACCCTATGATAGGGTGTCCCTCACTATATAACGTGGGAGAGTTCTATACCTTGTCCAAATAGAGGGAATAAAACTCCCTCATCCATTCTAGGATCTGAAGAGGGAGTCTAGTAACCTATATATACCCAAAGGTGAAGAATAACCAACTGAAAAGTGAATATCCTCCCACTCAACCTAACTCCATTAGAGTGGCATAACAAAGGGAAGAAACTTAGTGCACTCTATGCGTCACAATTCATGTATAATTAAAACTATCCATGTAGTTCAAATACAACTATCATCACATCATTAATCCTATGCCATAATGGGAGACCCATTCCCCACTAGAGCATAAATATTGGTTGAGGGAGTTACTAACCCTAATAAGGACCTCTCAGATCATCAAGAGCTAAGGTAGAACATAAAGAGAAATCAATCTCGAACCACATAATAATAATCTCGCACCATAGTGAGGGAGATTCATGAAACCATAATGTAGAAAAGAGGATCAATATCTCTGGGGGAGTAATGCTCAATTAATGAAAGGGATGACCCATAACTCATTACAAAAAACAAGTCTGAAGGGGTATCCAAATCTATTCTTCATACTACCCACGCCACAAAGTCATAAGAATTAGTTGTCTTATCAAAAGCGGTTGCTAAGAAAATTCAGGAATAATGTACCACATCTCCCATATTAACTCACATGATACTACATCAGAGATAGATAATTTCACATCCATATAAGGAATAGGTCACAAAGACCACTACATAATGGGAGTGTTCCACTAAATCTCCATCCACATATCAGAACCTCATTCAACCACTCAATATAGGGTGATAGGGAAGGAGGGAAATATCTTTAAGTTCTACATCTATATATAAGTATCATCAAACCACCCTATAATGTTGAGTCACCATGAGAGACTAGTTGGAACCCTATAGTCAAAATTCTTGCATCCACCAAGGATCCATATCCTTTTCCAACTCCTAGAGATTACTGATATTTGAATATCTATAAGGGTTCCAATCCCCAACATATGGATTCTATAAGGGTATCATCATCCTTTCACTTTGAAAAACACTGAATATTTATCTTAAAAGAATAATATTCTTGATAGCTTTCTTAACACATAACATTGAGCTTTAAGTGAACTGTGATGCACTATACAAATATGATTATTTAAATCTGTTCACATTAACCTAGCCATTAAATTAGTAGAAAAAATAGGAATAACCACATTATAATTTATATATATACATATATGTATTTTTGTGTTTGTGTGTGTGTTTTATATAATTTAAATTTATACTATAAAAATAGGTTTTTTTCAACAGTTGCAATTTTTTAATTTTTTGTGGCGATAATAAAATTAATTTATACCATTTTTAGAAATTTTATTTGAGTCAATTAATATTATTTTTAAAATTATAATGTGAATATTTTCTTAGGGTAAAATTTTTGGATTTCTCTAAAAAACATTTTAGTGATTAGAGAAAAAATACTAATTTTTGTAGAACAATCATTTATTTTTATTAAATAAAACAGTTTAAAAGTATTATTATTTTTTAAATTTTATATACAATTAAAATAATTATCCTTAAATTATTAATATTTTAATTAATTACTTATGAATTAGTATTATACTTGATTTTGGTATAAGTTTATTTTCTTGCAAAAAAATGCATTTTTCAAAAAAAGCTATTTTTCATTGTAATGTATGCATTTATATTAAAATTGATTCATAAAACATATATAAATTTAACACTGAAAAATGGATTCCATATTTGGAATCAATTTTATAAAATTTGATAAATATTTCCCTTTTATTTTTTGGTCATTCTGAAAGTAACTATGGTAAATATTCATCACCTCGATTAGGGTAAAACAAGTAAAACTAAGATAAAAATATAGGGTAAGGATTTAGAATATAAATACTATTTTCCTTTATACTATTTTAAATTGGTTTTTGACTAAATATTTTTTTATATATTTAAATAATTCGTTTAAAAACAATGTCTTTAATTTGGGAACTCTTTCTTAACTTTTATGAACATAAATTGTATTTTATCCAAATTAAAAATTATTTTGACATCTTTTCATTTAATGGTATGGTTGGAATGTAAAATTTGGTTTTATCATGATGATAAATAATAAAAACCTTTATTTTTATTATTTCACAAAATAATTATTTTAAATCAACTTTTTACTTGATTTCAAGGTGGAATGACATTTTACCCAAAAATCGTGTATTTTCTTAAAAACTGTTTTTCATGTGTTTTTCATATTGATATTTAAAGTAATTTATGAAACATGTAGATTTTGAATATTATAAAATCTATTCAAACTTTATAATTATAATTTCCAAATTTATTAATAAGGGCCCTTTTATTTTTAAGAATGTAATTAAGTTATCATGGTAAAAAGATAAGTTATTGTGGTTAAGGTTAAATTGAGTTTAAAGGGGGTTTTACTACAAGGTAAAGATTAAAATTTCTCCAAAACTTTTCAAATGATATTGGGTTAGTTTTTTTTATCATATCACATATTATATATGAATTTTAGGGTCTTTTTTTCCAATTTAAATTATTATTATATATATTATAATTAAATTATTTACGTAATTCCAAGTGTGTCTTTTCCATCACTTGAAAAAATAAACCTATTATTATATATTATTAAAACCACTTAAGTCAATTATATTATCCAATACCTACCTTAAAACCGTTCTATATTACTTAACTTAATTTTTTATCACTTTTTTTTCTTTTAAGACCATCATAATAAGGCTTAAGGTGTAAGTCAAAGGCGGTCTCACAAGGAAGAGGTAATAATCTTTACCAACTCTTTCAAAGTTTATTTCTTCTTATACTACCTATAAATATATTTTATCCACACTAAAATAATTAATCAATTATCCTAAATTCACTAAGAATTTTTTATGATTATGGGACAACCATTTTACACATGTTTTCCATCGAATGGAAAAATTAAAGTATCATGTGTTTGTGTGGACTACCACTTCCATGTAACAATGTGATTCATTTTCCCTCACCACCTCTCATGGATGGTTTTAATGATATATTTATTAAGTATATATGATATTTATTATGAAATAATGATTCCATAAATATAAAATATTATCTACCTTATTTTATTTTTCTCATTATAAAATGGAAGTATCGTTTATGCCAACGTATAGTATTTAATATCTCTAAGAGATATATATCATATTCAATGTTATCCTTTTATGGATTTTACAAAAATTATTTTTAATGAATTTATATTATACTTTTTACATAAATAGGATTATGTAAATGGTATGTTATTTTTATACCTTGGTGTGTTCTTACTCATTTGGACTTTATAACACGCTCTTGTTTAGGTCAATTTTTTCACCTATATGAGTGATGTTATAATATTTATGAGATGAATGATTAGGGAATGTCAATTATTAATTATATTATAATATTATATAAATTAAATTATTAATATTCTATATATTATGGTACCATAATCAAACTATAAGGACCGGAACTGCTAAACTAAAACATAAATGAAAAAGAAATATTTATCAACCAGAATAGTGATTTTAATAAAGAATTTTATACAAATATGTTAAAATATTTTATAATAAAACCATATATAGTATTATTGTAACACCCATATTTGTTATGAAATATATTTTTTGAATTAATTTAATATTTTCAATATTATTCATTTCACACAACACTGAATATACCATTTTTATACGAAAGAACTAAGTTTGAATTTTTTTATCCAAGTTAATATTTCACTACACACAACAATTAGTTTATCTTGTAGTGTTAGTATAACAATTTTTTTTATGTTACAAATAATACGGATTCCCTTTGATAGCTTGTGTTACATGCAACACCTAGCTTTACCAAACAACTATGTACTATTAATATTATTATTAAAAATTATTATAGTTGTCACATAGATAGTTGAATGATGGTTATGAATAATGTTAATTAAGTTATGAAAACATATTTTACACATGTATATATGAATAATTATTTTATGACCAATTAACTATAAATTAAAATAAAAACCAATTGGAAATATGGGAAATATTTTACTAGAAACCCATATTTATGCAATAAATCACGTTTTACCACAAAGAAATTAATTAAACCACATTTTATAGATTATATTAATTAAATACATATATATTATATTCATTAAACTATTTTATGTTCAACTTATCTATTTTCTAGATAAAATATAAGAATAAATCCAATTTTACTCATAAAGATATAAGTTTTAAAAAGGTAATTTTTCCATATTTTAATGATGTTACTATATTAAATATAATTTTTAACACTTTTATAAATTTTATTTGAAAAAATAAACTTCATTTTTGAAATATAAGTATCAAAATTTACTACGGGTGAATTTTTGGTATTTTTATTAGAAGTTTCATTTTTTAATGAATAATGAAAAACACGGAATTTTAATTGAAAACTACTTTTTAATCTAATTTATTTATGTAGTTAAATTTTATTTTAAATTTGTTTTAATGTTTATTTAGATAATTTATACATCAATTAATCCAATTTCTATTATTGGAATAAATTTAACATTGAAATTTCATATAAAAACAATTCAATCTTTTGAGCATTTTCACATTAAAAACTCTTTATTTCATCCCATGTGTGGGATTATTTTTAAAATTAATTTATACCACTTCTATGTTTATAATATCAAAAAATTATTCCATATTTCGAATCAACACAACTTATAATATATAATAAGGTCAAGATATATTTTTACCAAAAATATTAGTGAAAGTAATTAAAACTAATTATAGTGATTGAGGTAAATATGAGATTACTTAGTGGTTAAATTTTAACTTAATGGGAAAAATACACTAGACACATGTCCAAAATCCATTAGATGGACATATTTATACCATATCCTCCCTATGATCTAAAATTAAAAATTATTGAACAAACGTGATATAAGGGAGACCTCTCAATAGTGTTCACTTGTTTATATTTACAGGAATGTCACTCCTCCACTAGAAGAGGGAACTCACCCCCCTCACTCCTTAACACCTCTCAAAACCTTTGGCTCACCCAAACCCATCCCAAATAATTTCTCAAAATTCCTCATATCATCCTAGAAGCGTCACTTTGGGCGTAAAGCCATACAAGGATTCCCTTTTGGGAAAACCAAAATGAGTAACCAAAAAATGATGTTTGATTGTGTATGAAGAAAGTCAAGACTTAAGGTAATATTTGTATCATCTCACATTTATTTCTATGATATATATTCTATATTCACAACTTATTCTTATTTTTTGGTGTATATGATACCTAATGAAAATTTATATCATGAATTTAATTTATTTAATGTTATAAAAATTTTCAATTGATGTTATTATTTCATGGATCTCATGATTAAAAAGTTACTCTCAAGTAGTACTAGAATTTCAATCTCACCTTTTTATATCTATGAGATAAATATCTTATTCACCAATCATTTATTTTTTGTGGTGTATATACTTCCCATGAATTTATTATATGATTGTAATCATTAAATTTATGGGTATTTATATAATGATTATATGATCTCTCTTTCATAGGGTTTATAGTTTAAATGTTACCAAATCAGTAAGGTAATTTTGTCCCAATTTTCTATTCTTTGAGATACATTCGATATTGTGCACCTATATTTTTGAGGTTTATATAATACCATTTGAAATATAATATCATGAATATCCTTATTTTCATGATATTTTAAGCTTTATGTAATATTATTCTTTTATAGGGGTTATGATTCAAAGTTACCAAAGTGGTAACAGTTAATTGATACAATATCATCATTTATCAGGATTTTTTGTGATTATTCTTCCATTGATAAAATATTATTATTCATCTCTCAATAACTCTTATAATTTTTATTGTCACATGATTATTCATGATATCTTTAAGTAATGGTACCACTATTCTAATATTTGGTACATAAAATAATTAAAAAAGTGTTTTTATGAAAATTTGACCTTATCAATCTCTTTGGTCGAAAATAAACATTCCTTAAAAATAGTGTTTTTTAAAATGTTTAAAAAATGTTTTAAATAAATTTTTAAGATCATTTTCAAGTAATTTTTTTTGAATAAATGTTTTCTATTTTAAAAGGTTTTTTTTTCAAAATACCTATATAAGATTTCGTAGTTATTTTAAAAGGAACTGGATTTCAAAATGTTTTATGTTTTAAAAAGATTTTTTAAAAGTGTAAAGGATATTTTCATAAAGAAATGTTTTAAATAAATTTTAATGTTTAACATAAATGTTTTGAATGTGGTTTTTAAATAAACTTATTTTAAAAATATTATATCTTTTAAAAAGTGATTTCTTAAAGAAAGTTTATGAATAAAGTGATCTTTCAAAATCCTTCTCCATATAAGATGATGTAATTTGATATAGATTATTCTTTACTAGAGAAATGATACAAGGATACCTTTAATATTATTTATCTAAATGGTTTATGTTTTTATGTAATGATATTTATGTAACCCATTTTTTTTCAACAAGCTAATCAGGTTTCAAATGGATTGATATGAAACCAATTTCTTTTCCATGGGTTAATCAAGTTGTGAAATAATAATAATGTTTTTTAGTTTTATGATGATATGAAATCTATTTGTAATTTATTCATGTTGTGTTTCATGGACATTGCATATATGATTGTGTGGCCTAGATAGAACTGGGTAATCTCATTACAGTTTATATGATGGAGCGACCAAGATATCATCGGGTGAGATAATTATAGCTCTCAAATGCATTGGGTAAAGATTTATATCTCATAAGATAATTATGGGAAAAAGTTTTAAGGCTTTATCCACTAATGTATGAAGGTATAACCTTATCTAATATAAGGAAATGGGTGCGACTGGGGATTGTGGTGTGTCCCTCCTAGTAGGTGTATCCCCCATAAAGTTTCCTAACATGTTTTGTAAATGAGCCTAAGATTAGGGAATGACTTTATATGCTTATGTGTATACCATAATTCCATGTCTTATTCATATGTTATGATTTCATGGATTATTCCCTAGATTATCTTATGATTCATGTCTTATGAACTGCCAATATTTATTCCATGATTCATGTTTACGATATTTGATATGTAGGGTATGATCTTATAATGATAAAATTGTGTTCTCACACCCCTATTATAATGTTATGATTACATATCTACCTTATTTACCCTTACTAAGAATCTGATCTCACCCCTTTTTTATGTTTCCATTCCCAAGGATATGGAGAAAGTTTTTAAGTAGGAGTACTAAAGGGTGAGATCATTAAGGGATATGTTGATGATATTTCACCAATATATAATATTATGTTTTCATGTTTACAAAGACACTAAAATATTATGGTTCTCAATAATGTATCTTTTGTATTTTACTGAATATTCATCTAAAATGATGTTATATCCATGTATATTAAGCATGGGTTTCTATAGTTGGTATCAAAGAAAAATTTTATTTATCCTTTGGAAACTTGGATGAGAAAAATTTAGTGAGATCCCTAGGTATATTTTTAAGTATATTTCTAGGGATGTATCTAAAGATAAGCCTAAGGTTTCATATATTTAAAACAAGGTTTCATGATTTAGGCATCCTATAAGTAATTTTTCATGATTATGTGTGTTTTTTATGATAAGTGTTTCTCACACTATTCTTTATAATCTTAGTCAAAAGTAGTAACTATAATGAGATGGGTTAACATTAAATTTTTCCAAATTGGAGTGTTTGGTCATTATGAAAATTGATGTGCTAGGTGTAAATATCATGAAGAGAATAAGGAAGGTGGAAAGGGTATTGGTTTCAATACTAAAGATAAAAAATATTTGAATGCAATGTGAAAGGTATGGGATGTTCTAATAGTAATATTTACATAATTAAATTCAGGTTGAGGAACCTTAAAAAATGATTCATATTTCTTATTATAGGAAAGTGGTTTTATGGAATGAGGTGATGAATCCTAATTAATGGATTAAGAATTATGTTGGATAATTGAAGTGTATTTTTATAGAAATTCAAGAATTATTTTATATGAATCATTAAGTATATGTTTTATATTAAGGATTTGAAAAAATATTTTGAATTTTTTTAATGACCTAGAAAAGATATTTAATATAAAGGTGATATTTTTATTAATTAAAGGAAACCCTTTATGTGTTCCTTATGTGGATACAATTGTGTTTATCATAGATAAATAGATTATTATGAATAAAGTAAATTGGATAGTACTGATTACCATGGAACATATTATTGATTTGTTGTAAAATTGGGTTTTTCTATCATAGATGGAGTTCACAACATTTTTGAATTTAAGGAATATATCCAATAAACTTTGGAATGAGGAAACAAGCTTGTTTTCAATAAGGTCTTATGGTAATTCAGGCTGTTACCATGTTTCAATAGAAAACACAATAAATATATTCACATGTATGGTATGTAAAAAGAAGATATACTTTACAATATACGGTGGTTAAATTTTTATATAGTTTTTGTAAATTCAGTTACCTTCTTTCACATGTTTTGGACATTCATATTTTAGAGGGATTACAAGGTTAACCATTTATGGAATGGTTTGTATTAAACTTCAGATGAGGTTTTATAGAATAAATTAGTTCTCACCACAATAGGATTTATACATATTGGATAACTTATTCTAACAATTTTTTGTGATAAATAGAGTTGGAATGATCCATCATTCTATTTATGGATCCCATGATCCTATAATTCTCCCAGAATGAAAAATTCACCTTCATTTAATTGAATAAGAGATAAAGTGGAAATTGATCCTGAAAAAAAAAGAGTGATTGTTTTTTAAAATCGAGTAAGTATATATTCTCATAAAAATTATTCAACGTTGTAAAAAGGGACTTGAAATAAAATTTGGATAAATTATCATCATTTTTAATGATATCAATTACCTTTTTCATGCCTCTTTGGTTTCTCATTTTTTAAATATTAAATTTCTCTAGATCACCCACTTTCTTTTGATCAATGGTCTTTATTACTCTCTAAAATTATTTAAAATTTTCCTCCATGACCAAATCTTCACCTATGTTCTCTTATGTGGGAACCTATTTATGAGTTACTTTGGGTAACCATTATGGTTCCAACATTCACTTTTAAATAAAGTTTAAGTATTTATTTTTATGATGTGGGTTTCTATAAAAGGAACTTCTAAGTATTAAAACTTTGATAACATAGATGAATTTATAGGGTGAAATTTATTTTAAGGGGTTATAATGTAACACCATGAGATTTTTGTGAAATATATTTTTTCAAATAAATTTAATCTTTTCAATATGTTTCATTTCACACAACACTGAACATAGCTTTTGTTATACGAAAGCACTAAGTTTAGATTTTGTTAAAAACAACATCGAGTTCAGCTTGATGTGTATGAAACAGTTGAATTATCTTGTGGTATACACAACACCATATCTATATTATGTTAAATACAATAATAATTACCTTTCATATACTATGTTACACACATGACCTAGTTTTTAAGAAATACAATTTATTTTTAATATTATTATTAAAATATTATTATAGTTGTCACCTGTCCATTGGAAAGGTGGTTATGAATAAAATTAATTACATTATGGAAATATGGTTTACACATGTATATAATAATAATAATTTGGTTAAAAATTAACTAGAAATGAAAATAAAACCCTTTTAAAAATATAGGAATTATTTTACTGGAAAACAATATTTATGAAATAAAACATGTTTTACCTTAATAGATCAATTAAATTAATTTTCATATATTATTTTAATGAAAATAATATATATTATATTAATTAAAGTATTTAATGTTCATATTATCTATTTTATAGACAAAGGATAAGAATAAATCCAATTTTACGCATAAAGATATAAGTTTTTAAAACATAATGTTACCGACTTTCAATAGAACACCTATTTTAAATATAATTTTTGAGAATTTTATAATTTTTATTTGAAAAATTAAAATTCATTTATTAAATTGAAATATAAAAACTATTTTGGGGGAATTATTGCTATTTTTCTAAGAAGCGTCATTTTTCTAATGAATAGTGAAAAACACAGCAATTTAATTGAAAACTGTTTTTTCATATAATTTATGTATATAGTTAACTTATATTTTAAATTGGTTTTAAAGTTTATTTATACCAATGATACATAAAATAATCCAATTTAGGTAATATTAATCAATTTAACCTTGAAATTGGGTATAAATACAATTTTAACATTTGAACATTTTCAGTTCAAAAACTCATTGTTTCGTCCTGTCTGTATGATTATTTTTTAAATTAATTTATGCCACTTATATGTTAATAATTTGAAAAAATAGATTCCATATTCGGAATATGAATAATTTATAATTTATAATATGGTAAACTTGTTTTTTTACCAAAAAAATAGTGAAAATAATTAAAATTAATTTCTTTGATTAAGGTGAAAACAAGTTTACTTAGTGGTTAAACCTTAACTTAAGGGGAAAAATACCCTTGAAACATGTCCAAAAACCATTATATGGACATATTTAGACCATATTATACCTTGGATAAAATATTTACAATTATTTTAGGAACATGATGTAAGGTATACCTCTCAATAGTATTTACCTTTTTATATTTTCAAGAATGGCACTCCTCCTCCACTGTAAAGGGGAACTCACCCCCATAACTTCTTCACACCTCTAAATCCCTTTGTCTAGACTAATACATACCCAAATAGGCTCTCAAAATCATTCCTCTCATCCTAGAATCTTCACTTTGGGAAACAATACAAACAAGGAATCCCTTTGGTGAAAAGCAAAAGGAGTTGCCTAAAAAATGGAGGTTTGAATGTGTTTGAAGAAAGTCAGGAATTAATGTGAGGGTTCTCTCTTCTCACTTATATTTATATGAGATATATGTTATATTCACCACTTATTCTATTTTTGTGGTGTATATAATTCATTATGACATGTTATTTCATGAATTTACTTTATTTCATGATATTCAAAGTATCAATTGATGTTATTCTTTCACAGCTCTCACAATTAAAAAGTTACTCAATTGTTAAAGGAATTCCATCCCACCTTTTTATATTTGTGAGGTTCATACCTTATTCGACACTAATTTCATTTATGTGGTGTATATACTTCTGATGAATGTATAAGAATAGTATTATCATTAAATTTATGGATATTTACATATCCATTTGATGATATCTCTTTCATGGTGTTTATGGTTCAAATGTCAACAAATTTGTAAGGTAATTTTTTCTCAATTTCCATTATTTGAGATACATGCCCTGTTATGTACCAATATTTTTATATGAGGTGTATATACTTCTCTTTGACATTTTATATTTTGAATATTCTTATTTTCATGATATTTTAGGCTTCTTGTAATGTTATTCTTTCCTGGGGATTATGATTCATATTTACCAAATTGGTAACAGTTTAATGCTACAATCTCATCATTTATTGGGATTTTTTATGATTATGATACCATTAATGAAATATTATGATCCATCTCTCAATAAATCTCAAGAATTTTACTTACCTCTGTTTATTCATGATATATTCATGTAATGGTACCATTTTTCTACTCTTTGGCACTTAAGATAATTAAGAAAATGTTTCTAAGAAAATCCAACCTTATCGCTCTCTTTGGTCAGAAATCTATGTTCTTTCAAAACAATGTTTTCTAAAAAATTTTGAAAAATGTTTTAAATGACCATTTAAGATAATTTTCAAGGAAAAGGATTTTAAATATTTTTATGTTTTAAAAAATGATTTAAATGTTTTTTCAAATCTTTCTATATTTTTTTTCAAGGTTATTTTCGAAGGAAATGGTTTTAAATTTATTTTATATTTTAAAAAATATTTTTCAAAGAAGAAAGGATATTTTCATAAAGAATGGTTTAAATTAATTTTAATAATTAATTTATATTTTTTCCTAATTGGTTTTCAAAGAAAATTATTTTCAAAATGTTATATGTTTTAAAAAACAGGTTTTTAATGAATGGTTATGTTTCCAATGATCTTTTAAAATCCTTATTCATCTAAGATGATGTCGTTTTATATAGTTTATATTTTAGTAGGGATATCATCCGAGGATACCATTTATATTCTCTCTATAAATGGTTTATATTTTATGGTCAACTGTTTATGGAACCTATTTTTTCAATGCGCTAATCATGTCTCGAATAAATTGACAAAAATTCATTTATCTTCCATGGGTTAATCATGTTATGAAAGAATAATTGGTTTATGATTTTTATAATGATATGAAATATAATTTTAATTTATTCATTGTAAAGAACTAGAAATTATATATAATTTGTTTATTATATGGAATTTTTGTGAGACTACGAAATTCAACGACACATGATTCTGAGGCCCGAAGAGCCCGGAACGGTTATTTAAATTTTTTAGGTACGTTTAATAAACATGTGAGAGGGATTTTATATCTTTTGGATCAGTGTTCAAATTTAAAATCCAAGAGTACTTTTGTACTCAGAATGATGAGATTTTCCTAGAATGGACTTAAGTTTGTCCGGAAAGGGCTGAACAAAAAAAGTTTATTTCTAGGCTTTTCAGAAAAAAAATAACTTTAAAAAAGTTATTTTATTTTCTTTTTTTAACTAAAAAGTGGAATACAGTGATGTTTCAATGTAGTGATGAGATGGAGATGAGTCGCAATAATGAGACTCATTAATGGCTCATTAACTCACAAAGTAACAATGCATTAATGAAAATTAACAGCGATGTTGTTTCATAAATCTAATAGTGTGTCAATGTATTTTTTTTATTTGTGTCAACTTATTGGGGAGAAGATGATTAATCGATGGGTGATCTCTGATGAATCGCTAGAAAAATTCCTCTCCAATGAACAAAAAGACAGTGGGATGACGAATGTTGGAGAATCGGATATGGAGATCGATGAGTGGTGATGAATGCCAACGATTGCGGATCGACGACGATAAGGAAATATTTATTCGCCCTCAATAGATGCAATGTATCCGGGTAGGGTTTTACTTTGTGTTTAATTTCCCCATTATTCATTCAAAAATAGTGAGCGCGAATCAACCGATGAACGGGTTAATCCGCGGATCGTATGTTCTTGTGGGAGGGTGTCTTTGTTCTTGGTTTTTGTGTGGGGTTTGTTGATAGCATGATTTTACTTCAATCCCTGAACCCCCCCAGTTTAAACCTCTAATGAAGAGGGATTGACCGGACACGAACAAGGCCCAAGCACTTCTACTCATGTGTTATTGGGGACCGTATTCTCAAAATTAGGGTGTGGCAGTTTTGAGTCCTTCACGGTGAAGAGGGTGATCCCCGATGATCATTGGCGCAGACGACGCGAAGAATGGACCACCGGAGCACGTTTGGTGGTCCATCGAGCAATCTATCAGCGCACCTACGATGACTGGCAGTATCCCGTAGAGGATGGCAGCCCTCCCGTCGGTGTGCCATGGCAGCAAGATCTGTGGTCGTCCGACCACGATAGCGATGCAGTGTGGTTCCCATTGGTGTCGTGTGGAGGAGCGGTCGCAGAGAAGGCACACGGCTCGTCGACCGCATGCAGAGAAATCAGCCGGCCGAGTTGGACGAAGGGTAGTGCCAGCTGGTGCTGCCGGGATAGAAAAAGATATGTGGCTCAGCTGCATCTAGGTAGGAGGACTGTCCCGCTCTATGGGCTGGGTTTCGGCAGGTGGGTCGCGCCGCACCTAGCGAGCTGATCCAACCGCGGGCCAAACACGCAGTTTAGCATACTAGATTCTCGTCGTCAGTCCAGACCCGGTACCGGGATGAAACCTTCTTACCAGGCTAGACCTGTGGGCTCAATGGGCTAGCTTGGCCAGAACCTTAGACTATTTCAGACCGGACTCGGACCCGACTGACCTCGTTTCACCAAAACACTAATAACTATCAGACCGGGCATCTGATTGAAACATCGTTTACGGTTAATGACCTTTGCGACAAGGTGTTCCTTTGGAGATAATCTATATGTGTTTTTGAGGATATTGGCATATGGTCGGGTTAGATCGGACCTGAATCCAACTGGGCCCTTTTTACAAAAATTATTATAACTTACAAATCGGGTGTCTAATTGACATGTCCTATGTCGTGTTGGAACCCTTAAGACAAGATGATCCTTTGGGTTAATTATTTTTAGACTTCGTGGTGGTTGAGGTACGACCTATGGTATGAGGATTAGAATCTACCGAACTCAGATACACCTAGTGTGGGAATCCTGTGGTTGACTGTCAAATAAAGAGTGACCCTTTGTGGATCGATATGAGAGAGACCCTCTATAGATCGGGTGTAGTGTGACCATACGTGGATCAGTAGTGGTGCGAAAATCTGTGGATCATAATAAGAGTGACCCTCCATGGATCTGAAGTAGTGAGACCTTATGTTTATTTTCAGCAGTGTGACCCTCTGTGGATCGATAGTAGTGTGACCCTCTGTGGATTAGCAGTACCGTGACCCGACATGGGCCAACCGTAGAGAAAACCGTCAAGTATTATTGTAAGAGTGACCCTTTTTGGATCGACAGTAGAGAAACCCTCTGTGCAACGGCATGAGATAAACCCTTTGTGTATCAGAACTCAGGCGCACCAAGTGCAGGAATCCTATGGTTGGCTGTCAAATGAAGAGAGGCCCTCTATGGATCGGCATGAGAGCGACCCTCTATGGATCAGTAGCAGTGAGAACCTCTGTGGATCCGAAATGGCGTGACTCTCCATGGATCAGAATAAAAGATACCCTCTAGGGATCGGCCTCAGTGCAACCCTCTGTGGATCGTCAGTAGAGTGAAATTCTATGGATCAGCAGTAGCACGACCTGATGTGGGCCGACCGTAGAGTTACCCATCGATGATCAGTAGAAGAGAGACACTTTCGGGATCAACAGCAGATCAAACCCTTTCGGATTAATATTTAATCCACATAATATAATAAAATTATCAATCTTAAGACTAATTATCTTTATTCCTGTTATCTATGTTGTATACCCGGTGTGAGCTATCTTTTACTTTGTGCCATGTGATTGAGATCATGCTTTGTGCTTTTTATTTTTTTTAATTTTGAGAGACCTTTGGGGGTCTCAGGTTTCTACTAAGTATCCTTATACTCACCCCCACACGGGCTTCACCCGCACCTTTTTGTTATTCTTGTGCATATGACAGACATCTTGACTGAGACATTAGAGAGCCAGGGCTAGACGGTGCATGGAGGTGACAGATTGACATGGAGAGCCGCAATGACGAGTTGTACCTACCCTTCAGGTAAGATCTTTCAGAGACTATATCTAGATATTTTTTTCCTTTTTTTGTAATACTCTTTCAGTTGGGATTGTATACTGGACCTTTTACTTTCAGTACGTACTTTTACTCTCAGTGGTGGTTCTTAGTGGTGGTTGTACTAATTCTTTTACGTCGTGTTTTACTTGTATGCAGTGTGCCCTGTCTGTGTGTGTACAAGTTTAAAGGAAATGCCTTCCCTTTTTGGGTTATGCCTTTCCCGTTCTAGTCACCAGCCTCTAGCCTATGGAAGGCGGGCTTGGGGTAGTCACGGCATGGGCCCTGGGGGACGGGTCGTGACAATGTGGTATCAGAGGACGGTTGGTTCTACCAGAAGAACTAAGAGTCTGTGTTTTTAATATAGAAATAGTGTTAAGTCTCTTGAGTTGGGATTTCAATTTGGGGAAACCATTTTGGTGTGGCGACTGAGGTATCCATACACCAGGACCCTAATTTCTAATTTGTAACTCGATACATGAAAATAGTTTTTGTGCATGTTTTGAAAAAAAAAAGTCTTTTGATCTCTTTTGAGTCAGCTCACCAGGTATAACATATTGACTGTGGGGCATCTGTTTCTTTATATGATGTCTCCATGTAGACAGACAGTCAAGATTCCAGTGAGAGATCATGATTAAGTCCCACCAAGCGATGAGGAGTCGGTTCAAGTCCCTCTTATAGCGATAGCTACACCACCCGTAGGGCAGCAGTTGTCACTAGCCCCACTGGTGGATAGTACACGCTGATTGAGCACGCTTCATGAGTTCTAGAGATAGATGCCTCCAAGGTTTTGAGTAATCATAGATCCGTAGGTGGCTGAGGCCTAACTGGATGTTGTGGCACATGTTTCCCACTTGGTTGAGACACCATCAGACTAGATGGTGATCCTAACTGCTAGTCTCTTTTAGAGAATAGTAGGGAGATGGTGGTTCCTAATGCTCCAGAAACTTGAGGAGGCAACTCTATCCTGGTTTTACTTCAAGAGCCTCTTCAGGGAAGAGTTCGTACCAGTGACTCTATGTTCTGTGCATATTTAGGAGCTACTGCACTTACATAAGGGAAGCCTAACAATGGCCCACTACTCAATGAGATTCACTGACCTCTCTCACTACTCTACTTTAGGGTAAGAGACCCTTTATTAAAGGCTCAGACCATTGATAAGGGACTCTAATGGGAGATCAGAGCATCGATGATATCTCACAACATCCCGACGTAGGCTGGAGTCCTAGAGAAAGAACTATTGTTGGAGATCTTTCTAACTGAGCAAACACTGACGGTGAGAGCCACCACCAGATGATATGCAGTCGAGTCATCTACAGCAGGTAGTAGGTAGATGAAGTATAGGCACAAATGGGATATAACTTCTATAGGAGGACCCCAGGATGTAGGTTGGAGGTGTTGAGATCACAAGGCAGAGGAGGTCAGCATAGGAGTAGATTGTTCTACTCGTGCGGCGGGAAGGGTCACTTAGCTCACGACTTCCCAACTATCTGTAGTGATGATCAGTAGAAGTTCAAGGGACCGTCAAAATAGCGATAGAGGTTTGAGTGAGGAGGTATGTAGGGTGGCGGACGTGGCAGAGGAGCAAGCTTGGAAGCAGGTGGTGGATGATGGTTTGAGGTACTACCACCACAACCTCCAGGTGGTCCACTCAAACCCGAGGGAGCATGTGTACAGGGATGAGCTCAACTTCAGGCAGGAGAGGCATATGAACACTTTCCTTTAGATATGATTTGAGATATGATCTGTTTCTACTCCACCCTAGTTGCAGTTCTTATAGACATAGGTTCCAGTCCCTCTTTCATTGCCACGACTCTCATTTAGAGATCAGAGATTCCAGAGGAGCCTTTGACTCGATCCTTACGATTAGAGACTCCTACGTGAGAGGATTTTATGATTACACACTGGTGTTGATAGTGTGAGCTTACTCTAGGAGGAGATAGCATCGGCTGGGATCTCCTAGAAGCAGCGTCGAGGTCTTACGACATCATCTTGGGTATGGACTAGTTATCCATGGTCCATGCTTAAATCAATTGTTTTAGGAACAAAGTGATGTGTGTCTATGAGGATGGGACCAGGTTTTCCTTCACCGGTGAGAAGGGAACCTTTTCATCACATGATGGAATTTTATGGTGGAAGGTGTAGCTGATTACTTATCATTTGTCTATCCTCACCCTCAGTGTAGTGGACAAGAGGAGTCCAAGATATCCTGTAGTGGTGGACCAGTATGCGGATGTTTTTCCTATAGATGTTTTGGGGATACCTCCTCTAAGAGAGGTAGACTTCTACATTTAACTATACCCTGGGATGGTACTGATATCTGCACCATCATATTGGATGGCTCTTGTGGAGCTTCGTGAGTTAAGGGTACAGTTGGAGGACTTACAGAGGAATGGGTTTGTGAGGTCCAGTGTTTTTCTATGGGAAGCCTTGATTTTGTTCAACAAGAAGTTAGAGGGGAGTTTGAGAATTTTCATGGACTATTGGTGCCCAAACCAGGTGACCTTAAAGAACATGTATCCTTTGCCGAAGATTGATGGTCTCTTCGATTAGATGAAGGGATTACAGTGGTTTTTAAAGGTAGACCTGAGATCAGGCTATCATCAACTTTGGGTGTGGGATGAGGACATACCGAAGATAGCCTTCAGATGCAGGTATGGTCACTATGAATTCTTGGTGATGCCTTTCGGCATGACCAACGCCTTAAAAATGTTCATGGGACTCATGAACTGGATCTCCCAACCTAACCTCAATCGCTTCGTGGTGGTTTTCATTGACGATATCTTGGCGTACTCAGCGTCAGAGGAGAAGCATTCCACACATATGTAGATAGTTCGAGATACATTATAATAGCAGCAACATTATGGAAATCTCTCAAAGTTTCAGTTCTAGATACAGGAAGTCCACTTTATAGGACACGTTATTTCAGAGGCTGGAGTTATAGTGGATCTGGAGAAGATAGATGCAGCGCTTGCTTGGGAACCACCCAGGAGTGTGACTGAGGTGCGAAGTTTCCTGGGGTTGGTTGGGTACTACTAAAAATTTCTACCTGACTTTTCCAGAGTTGCAACACCCTTTTCAGCTTTGACAAAGAATGGATAACCCTTTGTATGGACATAGAGATTCCAACAGAGTTTCCAGGATCTGTGGCAGAGACTGACGAGTGCCCCCATCTTGAGGCTACCAGAAGAGGTCATGGGGTATGTAGTCTACTATGACGCATCAGGGACCAGAATGGGATGTGTCCTGATGCAAGAGAAATCTTTGATCACCTATGGATCACGATATCTGAGAAAACATAAGTAGAACTATGCGACCCATGACCTAGAGTTACCAGTGGTGGTATTTCCATTAAAGATTTGGAGACACTAATTGATGGGTGAATAGTTTACTATCTACTATGATCACAAGAGTCTCAGGTATATGTTATCCTAGAAGGACCTGAACCTGAGCCAGCAGTGATGGCTGGAGTTCTTCTAAGACTATGACTTTGAGATATTCTACAATTCTAGGAAGGGAAATGCAGTGGCTGATGCACTCAGCAGGAGGTCGGGTCAACAAGGTTCAAGCTCATCACAAGGTTCAAGCTCATCACCCATCGGACCCCCGATCCATCTTCATGTCGGTTCGCTGACGACACCATCCCGAATTATGAGGACTTTGATCCCTGTCAGGGCATGGTACGTAGGAAGCCTCACGAGGTTCAATCCCATCACTCGGTCGTTCCGACCCCCTTCACATCGGTTCACCCCCGTCCCGCATGACATTAAATTGTATCCATCTGAACTACGTGGCCTTTGATCCATGTCAAGGCATGGTACGTAGGAAGCCTCCCTGAGGTTCAATACCATCATCCACCTGGACCAAGTTCCACCTTCACGTCAGTTCGATAGCCCCTTTTGAATCCGAACTATGAGGAATTTGATCCATGTCAAGGCCTGGTACATAGGAAGCCTCCCTGAGGTTCAATCCCACCATCCATCGGACCAAGGTCCATTTTCAGGTCAGTTCACCGACACACGCCCATCCGAACTACGTGGACATTGATCCATTTCAAGGCATGGTACATAGGAAGCCTCCCTGAGGTTCAAGCCCATCACCCATCAGACCAAGGTCCTCATACATGTCGGTTCACCGACATCCATACCCGAACTACGAGGGCTTTGATCCATGTCAATGTATAGTACGTAGGAAGTCTCTTCGGGGCTCAAGACCAAAACCATTGTCAATATTGATTCTTACCTGATCCACCACATCCCGGTGAGATCATTCCACCTCATTCTCCTTCACAGTACTCAGGAAGTTTCCCACGTGCTAGCCCCCATATCAGTGATCCCTCAAGGGGGGGGGGGGGTTCTTCAATCTGATCCACTCTAGCTAGTGTTCTGATTAGTCTGATCCATCTCTGCTGGACATTAAGCTTGCGGAATACCCTGTGTTGATCATGGGAAGATGAGGAAACCCTCAGATACATTCCAAGGGCATATGATTCCCCGCACTCGATGTGTGATTCTTGGGGATTCCGCACCATCGAGAAGCCCTATAAAAAGGGATAAAGGATAGACACGCCAATTCCCCAGTGTCTAGACATGCCAGTGATGCCTCAACATGACCACTCCCCCAACCGAATGTTGTTTCCCTGACCGGACCCCTTGGAATGTCCTGATAGAAGCAATATAATTAACTGGTGTCCATGAAGATATGGCATCGGGAACAATTTCATGAACAACGTATTAAATCTATAAGGGAGACCCGTACTAGGTGACGAGTTCTGAGGATGAATCCAGAGAAGGAAGAACTGATATCCCATCATCCTGTTTCGATCAAGGAGCATATGTCCCTGAACAAGGAGAGAATGCCACCCGCCTTTGTAAAGAGGGAATGCGGGGTAACAAAAGTTGTGCCTTTCGTGCCCAAGCAGGCAAACGTGCGCGCCTCGGTGAAAGCGTCGGAAACAAAAATGGTGAACCTGATGTAAAGTTATTCTCCTACATGTTGAGATTTGTATTGCTCAATACATTAGTAGATTGATGTTTCACCGGATCCAGATATCTGACGCTGGGTCCCACCAAGCAAATAGCGGGCCTGGCGTGAAACTCACCAGAAGTTGGGGAAGTCAAAATGTTGGGCATCTCGATCTGCGACATTGTCAATGTGGATCCCTCTTATAGACCAGGGAAGACGGAATGGCATCGGGGCACTGGGTGTCGATTTCTTTTTCTGTTAGTGCTATTGAGCTGATCTCCCTACCTCCAGGAACCCAGCTGCGGTATCCAGAACCCGATCACCTTCCGCTCACCGATACGGGGTTTGGGGAAAACTTAATGCAGCTACCTCGCGTGGTTCTGCCTTTTCTACGATGGCCTCGACTTCTGTGGCTACTGGGCACCCACGCCCCCTCTCCCCATCAGAGATTATCCAATGAAGGGTAATCAATGACCTTGTACATAGGGACGAGGAGGAAGGGGTCATCCCTACGACGGACGTGGCCCGCCTGGATTTTGAGGCGTCTACTCCTCATCGTCAACGCTGCCCCTGAGGGCCGCACAGGGAGCCGCTGCTCCCCAATCCAACCTTGAATCATTTCAGGAGCCTTTCCCCGGAACACCTCAATGACTCCATGCCCTACGCCGATGAGTTAGGGGATGTTTAGGCCCGCCGAGCCAGAGTTCCGTCCCAGGGGTTCATGGCGAGGGACCCCACCAGGCCGCGCTAGCGCCGCCACCTAGTTCCCCAAGCTGAAGAGCATGTACACTACCTACCTACACCCCCAGTACTGGCCCGGTTGACCCGACGCCAGCATCGGGCGCAGGCCAAGGACGATGCCCCTTAGGGGGCGTCAACGTCAGCGGCTACTGTGGCCCGAGCCACCGCCGATGTGCATCATCACCCCTGCATACTCTTAGTAGGGGCAGCTATATGCCTGACCCAGATCGAGGCCCCAACCACCCCACAGGTTGGGTGGGTCGACTCTGCTGGTTGCAGGCATAGGCAGTGGCCACCTAGGACTAACCCATAGTAATGAATCCCACTACGAGGGCCCTCGCCGTGCAACCAGCATGGAGGATGTGTGCCTTTCTCACTCCCAATCCTGGCTTGGAGGTATGCCCCATGCCACCTACGACCCGAATGAGGGCCTTCCCCATGGTATCAAAACCTCATATGGGAGCCTTTCCCGTTCTCATTACACAGGATATGAAGCTGTCCCATTCACTACGAACCGCCGGGGTGGGGACATCACATATTCAGTCACTCTATGATGTGAGGACCTTCCTCACAATCTTGTAGCAGTCGATGAAGTCCCTCCTCGTCTTGGTAACCAGAGGGGTGGAGATCAAATTCACTTCACCAGCACCCAACATGGAGGTCCTACCCGTGTTTGGTCCAATCAGTATGGGGACCTGCCTCACACTGACGTCACCAAGGGAACTAGGCATGGAGGTCCTACCCGTTCTCTCGTCAGCTCCAGCAGGGGTCATACCCGTACCAGCATCCCGCACAGAGGTCCTCCCTGTGTCCCCTTTGACAAATTCCCTGGTGCTCCTCGCACCCCGGCCCACTCAGGCGGAAGTACTCTCCACCCCAACACTAGTATGGCCAAAGGACCTTCTCGTGTCTGGAATTGTCCCTCCCCCGAAGAGTTGTATCGGGGCAGGAAGGCGAGCCATCACTGCCACAAAAATAATATCGAAAAGCTTCATACTAAGATAAAACTAGTATATTTCTCGGATTCTGAAGCAGAGCACTAATCAACAGTGGAACCCTCCCCTTGGTCCTCTGTGTCGAGGATCGGGGCAGGAACATGGCGTATCAGCCTCATCCTTCAAGAGTGTAAAGTCCACCGGATTCCCGCCTCTCTTCATAGGTACATCCAGGAGGAGGATGTTTTGGGGGTCCCATAGGTTCTGACCATGCATTAACCACCATCATCACTAGAAGATCCCTCCACTTTGACCAGGGATCATGGAGAGCTATTTTGGGGACCTATGGCGGTTGAGCAACGGTGTGACCCATCACCGGTAACCACGATCCCTGCACCAGAAACTGTGGTTGTCAGCTCGCTGTATCGTGACTTCATGGCCAGGTCACCACACTCCTCAGAGGATGGCCTAGAATTCAGCAGTCAGTCAGCTCATTCACCATATTCTCCGCTGCCTAGTTTACTGCCTTAGCGGTCCACCTCAGTACCAATACCAGTTTTTCAGCTGCCTTCGGTTGATGAGTGGGGAAATACGAGGCCAGACCCTGAATCCGAACCCAGGAGCTTCTGGATCATTCTTGTGGTAGACCACTTCTCAGAGAAGTTTTGGCCGGCGGCTGCATTGAACTTATGTGCATTGGAATCCCTCACCCTAGAGGAAGTTGAGTGCTTCTGTCAAACCCTATGGGCGATGCACTTCCGTCTTCGTTATCATCGGGTGATGTACCCCAGGAGCCAAGTTCCCTTTGAGGAAATCGGCGAGCAATGTTGTCTGGTCAATTTGGACGCACTCCCCGTGGACCAGCGCCCTGAGTCACTAGGTCACCAGATGAACCTCCAACAAAAATGCTTTCAGAGTTTCAAGGTACTCCACAAAATCATCAGGGAGGCTACCCCCCACGTGAAAGTCCATGGCTGGGGGAAGTATGTTTCCCTCCTCTTTCGTCCTATTCGACAACAAACTGACTCGCTATGCGATATCGAGGACATGCCCCGGAGAAGGGTCACAGTCCACATGGTTGACGTCGTGGACAAGGAAGAAGACCTGGAATTTCTTGATGGAGACTTAACCCCTGAGGATCTTCCACCATTGTTGGACCCATCATGGAGGATTACCTGTCAGCAGATGAACCTCCTAGGTCTCCCTGCACCCACTGAGTCGTTGGTGCTCAGCCGGAATGTCGGCAAGGGTAAAGAGCATGTCGAAGCCGTCAATAACTCCGACCCATCCACCTAAGTGTAGAATATGGTGGAATACCCCAAGAAGATCATGTTGTTCCAACAAATTGCTGAGCAGAAGAGGCTGGTCAACGAAATCCTGGCCGAACGCGCTATAGAGCGACGACCCGACTATGGAAATCCTAGGCTGGGGCAGTAGGGGCAGAAACAACTCCCTCCCGGCGAGATGCCTCCAGGAAACCTTGATCATACCGCTACCGCGAACAGGGTTGAATATGGAACTCACGGTAAGAGGGCGCGATACGTCTAACCAAACCCTCCCAAACGGCACGACAATCCGAGGAATCTAGCATGGGTTCCCCCAACTTCCCCTCAGGCCGCTCCTCCAGTCACTCCACGAGCCGTTGAACCCATATACCGTGTCAAAGAGCCCGACAACACACTCGTGGTTAGGGATCCCTGTCAAGACAGGGACCCCGACCTAGACGATCCGATGGCGGCACTCATCGCCCGCCTCGAGGCGTTGGAAATGCGGTAGGTGGAAGTCCCACCAGATAGCAAGCCATATCCAGCATGGGTGGATAATATGCCTGCACACTCAGGTTTTGGAAATCCCACTTTCTCGCCCTTTCACGGGACAGGGGACCCGCCGCAACACCTGGCCCACTTTTCTTCCAGGTGTGGCCCCATATTAGGGACTCCAGCACAGAAGGAAGCCGCAAAACTCCGGTGTTTTGTGCAAACATTGGAAGGCCCTGCGTTTTTCTGGTATAGCCAGCTCCCCATTGGATCGGTGACCGGCTGGGAGGATCTTCATCGGCAAGTCCTATACCAGTTCAGCTCCACCACATGAAAGACTAGCATCGCAGAAGTCTTCAGGTGAAAACAAAGGCCCGATGAGCGAGTCGCGTACTTCATCGCCTGGTGGAAAGGGCTCACATACTCCCTTGACATTCCACTGACTCAGGAGAAATTAATGATGATGTGCATGGGGAATGTAAAAAAAGAATTGGTTCCTTCCCTTATCACTCAGAACTACCCCAGAGGGTTCTGAGACTTCTCAGATATGGCCCAGCGCCTTGAGGAAGCTCTGCAACAGGCTAGTCAGGCACGTCCGCTACCACCTATGATCCCAGCAAGGAGGGCTACCAGAGCCGAGCCTGCCACAGTAGCCCAAATAGAATCCCTCAGGCAACTAGAATTGCTGCCAGTAGCACCAGCTCCACAACCTCGTAGTGTCCCTCTGCCTCAGGCACAACCTCCTACCCAGTAGCGACCACCTCAGAATCAGCAGGTTCCCTTGCGCAATGTGCCACTGCTACCTAGGCGAGATAATAAGGCTCTGCCTCCTCGGAAGGCTCCTATGTCCCGTCGTTAGGGCTATGCTCCCCAAGCCCCCTATCCAGAGAAAAGACACTAGAATTACTCGTTCAATGATGATCAGGTCCCCAGTTACTTCTGCAGTGCCCTAGAGAAATTGATCGTGCGCTTACTTGAGTGCAGAAGGCCGGTAGAGGTGAATCTCACCGATCGCTCCAATTATTTCCCTTATCATCAGATTATAGGGCACACCCTCAAGTAGTGATATGTATTTAAAGACTGGCCCCAAGAATAGGTCGATAACAACATTGTCAGGCTGGGCCTGACCCCAGCACAAGTGGCGGGTGTCTTTGTGAGGTCAGAAAGTGGTTGCGACGACGAAGGTGAGTGGCAGCAGGTTCCCAGCCGCAGATCCTAGAAGTACGATGATTGGATGGCCCGTAGAACTGTCACCCGAGCCCATGGTATTATTTAGGCATGCCTAAATCAGCTGGAGCCTTCAGAAGCTACGACTAGGGCCTCTGCATCATCATCTCATCCATCCTCTTCCCAGAAGAGCAAACATCGGTGGTGCAAGAAGAAGCAACGCGCTCCACTGATGTCGTCGCCATATTGCACTCTCTGTGAATTCATGCCCCCTAATATGAGGATCCCTCCCAGAATCCTCCCAGTGGTGGATGATTCTTCAAGTGATAGTCAAGGGTACATTGCGATTAATATCGTGGAGTTGGTAAACCCCTATATGACTCCCGACGAAGGGGAACACCAGGCGAACCTACCCAACGTCCCCAGCCGAAGCCAACGTCGGTGGAGCCGCAACCATATGGGTTGTCAAGGCACATCATCCGGTGCTTTCATCCAGGCCGTTAAAGCCATTGAAACTAGACAGTAGGCCCAACATAGAGCTCAGCATGCTTAACCTCCTCATCTGGTGTCCTCGGATCTACCTCCACCGTCGTTCGTGATACTAGATCAGGCACATCCACCTCGTCCACACCACAACCAGTCTCGCCCTACTACAGGCCAATATTTGTCTTCTAGTTCTCTTCTGGCAGCTACTCTTCATGCCTCGACTAGTGAGTAATGAGATGTTCCTAGCACTAGCCAGCTGTCGGCTCAGCCGGCAGAGCCCGTCGTGCCTCCAATTGTAGAGTTGCCTCTTATAAGTAGAAGTTCAGGCTTGGCACGGAAGTACGATGTCATCAAACATCTTTCCAGCATTCCAGCAAGTCTCTCTATCCTTAAGGATCTTCCCCTATCATCAGACATGAATTAGGCACTTGCCGAGGCCCTAAGGAGTCCCCTCTAGTTTGAGATGGAGGTAGCAACTGCAGAAGCCTTCCACGATGAGGCAATTGAAAACACCGAATTCCAGGAAGCTATCTCGTTTTCTGGTGAAGACGAAGACCCTCCCATATAGGGGAACATTCTTCCATTGTACATCACTGGCCAGTTCAATGGGATGTAAGTCCACCACTGTCTTGTTGACACGGGCTCTGGGATTAACCTAATCCCAACTCGGGAACTACAGAAGCTGGGTTTGTCTGAGGATGATTTAACTCCCTCCAACCTGAGAATCCATGGATACAATAGGACCGAGCAGACCCTGGTCAGAAAGATCCATTTGAATACTCAGTTCGGTGGCCTAGTTTCCAGTACCGAGTTCATGGTTGTCTCCCTGGACACTGCGTACAATGCATTGATGGGAAGGCCATGGCTCCACCTGCATGCAGCAGTCCCTTCATCGTATCACCAATGCCTAAAATACTCCATTAATGGTCGAGTAGGCATACTCCAAGGTGATGCCTCTTTTCTCCTATTGTGAATCTCATTATCTAGACGCTGACTATTACAAGAGAAAGGATAAGCAGATTCTAGAAAGTGAGATTGAGCCCACCCCGGTCACAAGTGACCCTTGGGCAGGTCTGGATGATGCCTATGTCTTCTCAATCCATTGATTGGAGGCCACAACCCCTGACATGGGGCAATGCATTGTGTTTTGGGTATGAGAGGAATTCATATTCCCAGGTCCAAGCGACTATGAAAAATCACCTCATACTCCTACACCAACCAGGCTTGGGTGATCCCAGAACCTCCTACCACTATACGGTATCAGGATGTCTGCCCCATGGAAACGACGATACGTCATACGTGTCTATTCTGCCAGGATGCAATTAATTGTCTTAAGCCAACGCACCACTACTGCTTTGATATCATCAAGCGTGGCCCTTTGGACCGAAGGCCAAATGGGATTGGATCAACTGCTTTCATGGCCATGGTTTCAGCTGTGCATGAATCTTCGGATGCACTGTCCACTGCTGTCCAGGATGGTACCAGCCTCCCGTCAGGTTCCTCTGATAGAGGGGAAGACTCAACCATAGGGAACCCCTCCTCCTCAAGTGAAGAATAGGATTTAGAAGATGCTCCCCTGCCTTTGAAGAAGGCATCTCTACCACGGTCGATGAACTGGTACAAGTGAACCTTGGTAGTGAGACAGATCTGAGACCCACTTTGATTAGTGCCTCCATGACCCTCGAGGAGGAGCAGCGATACGTGAAATTCCTTAAGTAGCACTGTGATGTGTTCTCCTAGAGTTACAACGAGATGCGAGGACTAGATCCCCAGGTAGCCGTCCACTGCCTTGGTCTCCCGAAAAACCATTGCGGGTTCAAGAAGCCTCCCAGAAAGATGCACCCTTCTCATGGTGTTATGGTTGAGGCCGAAGTTGAAAATCTCATCAGAGACAAATTTGTCAAGGAAGTCCAGTACCCCAAGGGGCTTGCCAACATTGCGCCAGTCAGTAAGAAGAACGGGCAGATCAGAGTCTGTATCGACTTCTGTGATCTCAACCGCCACTGTCTGAAGGATGATTTTCCCATTCTAGTGACAGAATTGTTGATTGATGCTACAACCGGGTTCCAAGACCTCTCCTTCATGGATGGGTACTCTGGATACAATCAGGTCTGAATGGACCCCAAAGATGAGGATTCCACCGCTTTTAGGGCCCCTCAAGGTACTTTCTATTACCAGGTTATTCCTTTCGGCCTAAAAAAGGCAGGTGCCACCTATCAGCGGGCCATGCATCGCATATTCAAGCCAATTCTGGGAACATTGGTGGAATTATATGTGGACGATTTAGTGTTCAAATCCTTCCAGCGCTAGATCCATCTCAAGGACCTTGAGAAAGTGTTCGGTTTCCTCCATTCCCACCACCTGAAGATGAATCTGTTGAATTGTTCTTTCAGATTCACTTTCGGGAAGTTTCTTGGATTTTTTGTTAGGTACCGAGGCATTGAGATCGACCCTGAGAAGATCAAGGCCATCGGCTAGATGCCTCCCCCGAGCAATATTCGAGAGCTTCGAGGTTTTCAAGGCCACTTAGACTACATATGGAAGTTCATCGTGAACCTGATCGGTAAGTGTAAGACCTTTTCTCTACTCATGAAGAAGGGAACCGCCTATGAATGGGATGAAGAGTGTCAGACAACATTTGAGGAAGTCAAGCAGTATCTTTTCCAGCCTCCGGTCCTGATTCCACCCATCTCCAGAAAGCCACTGATCCCTTATTTCATTGCTCTCGATCGATCTCTATGTGCCCTGCTTGCCTAGAAGAATAATGAGGGGACATAGAATAGCCACTACTACCTCAGCCACATTCTCTTCGATACAGAGACCAGATACTCCCCAATCGAGAAGAGGTGCCTTGCACTCATATTTGTTGTATAGAAGTTGTGACATTACCTATATCACCAAAAGGTACAGTTGGTCTCCCGGGTAGACCCACTAAAGTATATCCTGAACTTTCCCATGTTGACTGGACGACTAGTGTAGTGGGAGGTAGTTCTCCAGCAGTTTGGCATGAGGTTCATGCCTTAGAAGGCTATCAAGGGGCAGGCATTGGAAGACTTCCTAGCTGCCCATCCAACCTCCGTGGACCATTCCGTGGACTTGGACTTTCCCGATGAGGTGATCCTCTCGGTAGACCATGTCGTCCCATGTTGGCAAATGTACTTCGACGGTGCCTCCCGGAGTCCCACTGGTAGGTGGCTCAATGATCCGAGGATCAACATAGTGGGCATGGGTATCATCTTCATTAACTTGGCGCAAGCCGTTCTTCCATACTCATTTATGTTGTTAGAAGGCTACACCAACAACGAAGTAGAGTATCAGGCTCTCATCACTGGCCTCGATCTGGACCTCGAGAACAATGTACCCCATTTTCATGTGAAAGGGGATTCCAAGTTAGTCATCAAGAAAGTCAATGGTGACTATGTTGTCCAGAAGCCAGAGCTCATGCCATTGTTGGAGTGCACCCTTCTTCTAATGGCCTAGTTCCCTTCTCGACTGGAGGTTACCCATGCACCTCGGTCATAGAATGGTTGAGCAGACGCTTTGGCCGGTATAGCTGTGTCACTTGCAGAACCCGAGCAGGATGATCTGATTATACACGTGGCACATCGGAGAGTCATTTCCCCCGTCGCCCCAGGGGATGACTATGGACTGCGAGTGAGACATCTTACTGTCATACCCTCCACATCAGAAGCCCCAGGTTCGTCAGATCCAGTGATTGAAACGACTCCCAACTGGAGAGAACCTTTTGTTGAGTATCTCCAAAATGGTTGCCTCCTGGCTGATCGGGCCGAGCGCGAGCCAATCCAACACCGCGTGTGGCAGTTTACCCTCCAGAGTGGTCCCAGCCTTGAGAAAATCCTCTATAAGTGTGGTTTCGATGTTGTTCTCCTCTGTTGAATTCAAGGAGTTGAGATTTCTCAGATCATGCAAAAGGTTCATACCGGTTCTTGTGGCGCCCACCAGGCTGGGTCGAAGTTGTCCCATCAGATCCGGAGGCTGGGGTACTTCTGGCCCTCTATGATCCACGATTGTATTGAGTTTTCCAAGAGATGTCACGCATGCCAAGTGCATGTTAACTTCCTATATCAGCCTCCAGAACCCCTCCACTCCACCAAGTACTCTTGGACATTTGTTTTATGGGGACTCGAGGTCGTGGGACTCTACCCACCGGTGACAGCTCGCCAGTGCAGGTTTATCCTGACCTCTATGGATTTCTTCTCCAAATGGGCAGAAGTAGTCCCACTCATGGAAGTAAAGGCTCGATCCATTTTCGATTTTGTGAGATCCAACATAATCTACCGATTTGGGGTCCCTCATGCTGTCCTGACTGATAACATCACCAACTTCCGAGAAGCTGAGCTAAAGAAATTGTATGCCAAGTACAACATTCGCTCCAACCATACCTCCCACTATCACGCACAAGAAAATTGGAAGATCGAGGCATTCATCAAAACCCTCTCTAATATTTTCTAGAAAATGGTTGTCCAGAATAAGAAGAGTTGGCCGGACAAGCTCCCCAACGCCCTATGGGATTATCAGATGATGACTCGCAATTCCACCCAGGTGACCCCATATTCCCTGGTGTATGGGGCCGAGGCCGTCCTTCCCATCGAGACCCAGCTTCCATCGTTACGCACTGCAGTCTATGACCAGTAGGAACCAGATAAGGTGGATGAAATCCATCTAGCTGAATTGGAAGCACTTGACGAGAGTAGGCTCTGTGTCCTGCACAATTTGAAAAGGCATCAGAATAAGATAGCTAGAGCCTTCAACAAGAAGGTTCGCCTTCACTCTTTCTTGCAAGGTGACCTAGTATTGGCCTCCGAGCGCCAATGATCCCCGGTAGGAAACCACCCATGTTGGAGACAAAATGGGAAGGACCTTACATCATTCACAAGGTTTACTCCAATGGCACATTTTCCTTGGAAACCATGGATGGTGATCACATAACGCCTCCCACCAATACCAAATTCCTCAAGAAATACTTTTCCTGGGCCCGATGGTCCTGCACGACCTTAAACTGGACGGTCCCACATGACCTTAAACTGTGCGATGGTCCTGCATGACCTTAAACTGTCCAGTCCTGCATGAATTTAAATTGTTCATCATCCTGCATGATGTTAAACTGCATCTTGAGAACTACACGTGTCTTGATTCCCATCCTTGTGGGATACGTAGGAATGCTCAGAAGTCTCGTTTCGAGCCCAACCCCAAACTCTTCTCTTTCAACTACCCCCCTGGGTATATTTCTCTTAGAGTATCCTCGCATGATATGGTGTAGGCTTCCTTATCCCCACTCATAAAAACATTATAAGGGTCACATCTTATGCCTGCTTCTATTCTTCTATCCTCCCATGTCTTCACTGCATGAGGTTAAACTACATGAACTTCAAGAACTACGCATGGCTTGATTTTCATCCTTATGGGATACGTAGGAATTCCCAGAAATTTCGTCCATTGGCCCTACCCCAAATGCCAGAATCTTCCCCCTAGGTTAAGATGTATGGTGAGGGTGCACTTTTTCCCCAATTCATGTCAATCTAACCATGATCCAGTCATACATCCCGCTCTATGGAGACGTTCGCCTCTTGGAGAGATGAGTACAAATATGCTTCACCTGCTCCTTGATTGGGATTCCGTCACCTTCACCATCCGAAAGGGCCCCTTAATGGTATAAATTCTAGGCCTTAGGGCTCTCTCTTACCACATCAGGCCAACGCCCTCAAGGATGTCAAGAAACAAATTTATACAAATCCCACATTTCGAATATAGTCAACGATCGATGCTCATTTTATGCTCATGATGTTGTGTTTTGAACATGGTCAACAGCTGTCCTGGATCATTAGGGCCACCCCAAGGGGTCCAAAACATTGAGTGTAGTGGTTCATTCTGCCCTGTTGTATCTCCAAGTGACGAACTCCCTCTGGGAAATGCCAACTGTCAGGCCCCTTGGCCTTTTCGGTCCCCTGGCCCAAGTTATCTCTCATGGGATTGTGATGTGTGGTACGAGATTATTTCCTCATCCACGTTGGGTAATTCTCAGTGTCGTACACCTCCCTTTTTTGGGGTATCCTACTCCCCTCCTCCTCCTCACTGTAAGATGTTAAACTGCGAACTGGTCAGGCCTTCCTGACTGACCCCCGACCTCAGGCCCCTTGGCATTTTCGGGCCCCTAGCCCAGGTTCTCTCTTATGGGACTGTGTGGTGTGGTGCATTATTATATCCTCATTCATTTCGGGTTACTTTCCACATCATACACTTCCTCGTTAGGGTATCCTACCCCCCGGGTATCCTCCAAAACTACGCGTGGCTTGATTCCCATCCTTATGGGATACGTAGGACCACCCAAATTTCTAGACTTCGAGTCCAGCCCTATCTCTCAGAAATCTCCATTTCACCTTGGCCCCTTGGCCTACCCTCTTCTTCCTGGACACCTCAGTCAACCCTCTTCGGTGGTTCACTAGTGTGCATAAGGGTACTCGGGTTTAGTACCTGGAATGTCGTACCCTTCTCGAACATGCCTCCACCCGCTTTTCAGGATTTGTGTTTATTTTCACTAGGGCTTCCATCACCTTTCATACCCGAAGGGACCCCCGAGTGGCATGGATACTAGGCCAAAGGGATCTCCTACCACTATGGGCCAATGCCGCCGAGGGTTTCAGGCAACAAATTGATACAAATCCTGCTTTGTGAACATGGTCAACGGTCGATTCTCATTTGTCTATCCCCATTTTAGGCTAACGCGATGTGAATGCTGTGTTTCTGCCATAGTCAACAGCTATCCTCCATCACTACACCAACCCCATTAAGCCCAAAATGTTTGTTACATGATTCAAATCCTTCTCCACCTCGTCATGTTCAAGTAGAGCTTCACAACTCTTGGTACTACTCCTCAGTACGCATCTGTGCATTATGAGGACCAGAGTCGTTACAGGGGCTCCGCACCGATTTCCCTTTGGTGTGTGTTCCGTGTATTTCAATAGACATATTCCTCCCTTGTTTCCCACACAGATTTTGACTCACGTGGGCTTAGGGATCGGGTTGAGTTCTGCGCTTACTTGGAAGGTTTCCATCCCCCCAGGGTCCAAGCTCTAAGACCATAAACTAAGATCTACTGAGAACTACGAGAGACCTGCATTCCCATCCTCAAGGGATACGTAGGAATGTCCGGACCTCTTATATTTGGTTCCAGCCTGAGTTTGGATAATTTGTCTTTTCTGTCCCGTTTTCTAGACTTTGACTACGGGACCGCATGGCGTGGTACGATATTATGTCCTAATTCACGTCGGGTTTGCAATAGCCGCACCACGCGCACCCCATCCTAAAAAATTATCCCTCCTATTTCATGTCCCGCTTATCCTGCACGACATTAAAAGGAACACTCTAGAACTACTTATAGCTTGATTTCCATCCTTATGGGATATGTAGGACCACCCGGGCATCTCTTTTTCGGGTCCAGCTCAGTTGGGAGCTAGTTTCCCCAGCCCCTTTCACTCTTACCTCTATATAGGCCCCTTGGCCTAAGGTCCCCCTCTCGGAATTGCGTACAGTGTGATGTGGGATCATGTCCCCATTCACGTCGGTTATGTTTCATTGCACCATACACATTCCCCGCCTATCATCATCTCTGCTACGTCTGCACTGCACGATGTTAAAATGCATGATTGGTCCTATCACATCACCCTAAACTGTGACACAATCGTCCTGGCCACATGAAGAAAAACGGCACTGCATTGTGATGACCTCATCATAGGGGACATCACGTTGGGTATTGGTTGTACGCCATGCCATCTGTCAAATCCTGCTGCGGCTTGATTCTTGTGGCGATGCCAGGGCCTGCTACCCCAGGATTGTCGCTTCACAAAAAAAACCATTCACCTTAAAGTACAAATAAGATTTATCAAATACCGCTCCTTTTGGTGTGCAGGCCACACCCACACACCTCTTTTTTCCCTGGCACTCTTACCTCACCGTGCCCCCTTTTCAAGAACTACCTGCAGCTTGATCCTCATCCTTATGGGGTACGTAGGAATGCCTTTACATTTTTCCTCAGGCCCAGCTCAACTCTCGTTTTTGGTCCCTTGACCTAGAACCTCTCCAAGGAACACGTGGTGGTCAGAACCCTCGGTTCCCATTCACGTCAGGTTTTTGTAATTACTCACCATGAGTCTCCTGTGTTTCCTGCCACCTATGGTCCAAATTCTATAACCCTAAACTAAGATCTACCTATTGGAAGGGACTCGACTCCCTCTATCTAGTACGTATCGTTGTCGTATTTAGGTGTGTTTTTTGACAAAGAGCCCGAAGTGTGTAATTTACATGGAGAAATTCCACTCGTTCCATGTCCAAGCTTTGTGGACTCTCTATTTGGATCCTCATCCTTTTCCACATCCAAAAGGACCCCCGGACGATATGGATTCTAGGCCTAAGGATCTCCATGGATGCTAGGCCTAAGGTCTCTCCTATAATTTCAGGCCAACGCCCTTAAGGATCTCTGATGACATTTTCGACATGGTCCCGTGTTTCGAACATGGTCAACGGTCGAACCTCATCTGTCTGTCCCCATTCCAGGATAACACGATGTGGATTCTGTGTTTCTGCCATGGTTAATAGTTATCCTCCATAGTCACGCCACCATCATTGTGGTTCAGATTTCGAGCTTCATGATTCACACATTTCCACTCTATCATGTTCAAGTGGAATTCTGACATACTCAGCACTATCTCTTCTCGCTTCTAGGTGTGCTTCATGGACGAGTTAACATCATTGGGCTGGTATTCACCAAGTGCCACTTCATCCTATCATTCCCCTTTCTGTATCAGGAAAGTCCCACCATTACTTTTTGTTTCCCAAATCGAGCATGACTCACGTGGGATTAGTAGTTTTGGTAGGATGTGTACCAACACGTCCAGGCTTCTCATCGTCCCGCATGACGTTAAATAGTTCTTATATAACTATGTATGGCTTGATTCCCATCATCATGGGGAACGTAGGAATGCCCGACCACTCTGCTTTGGGCCCAGCCTAATTATCACTCTTTGTCCCTCGACCTGAAGAGTTTCTTTAGGGGATACGTGGTGTGATTTGGACTCCAAGTCCTCATTCACGTCGGTTTCATAACTACCGCACCACATGCTCTATAGACTCTTACCTTCCATGTCCTATCGTATGACGTTAAATTTCAGGAGGCCATATGTCCTCAACGCAAGACACTAAACTGCGAATCTACCCTGAACAAGTTCAGGATGCCCCATGTTGATCTTGGGATGCACTAGAGCATTTTCCAGAGAGGATTTCACCTGTCAGTGTTGTTCTATGACTACACTGTGCTTCCAGAACTACGTACGGCTTGATTCCCATCCTCAGGATATACGTAGGGACACCCAGGCATTTCACCTTGGGTCCAACCTCAAGAATCGTAAGATCCTGTTCCTCCCCATTTCCAGCCCATGGATTGACCCCTCGTGAGGGACCATGTAACTGCAACTGTACCCCGAACAAGTCCAGGATGCCCTAAGATGACATTGGGAAGCGACGAATCCCTCTCCAGAGAGGTCCTTTCTAAAAGAAGGAATGATCCATGATCAAACCAATGCACTTATCTAGTGTGCTTCTACCAATGGTGGAATAATTTCAAGAGTGTTGGATTCTGTTCGAACAAACACTCACTCCACATTCCATGCTTTTAATGCCCCTTATGCGGACCCTCGTCCTCTTTCATGTCTAGAGGAACCCCCTAACAGTATGGATTCTCGGCCTATGGCCTTCCTACTATCCTGGGCCGACGTTACAGACGACTAATGGATAAAATTTTGAGTTAGGCCCCTTGTTTTGAACATGGTCAATGGTCGGCCCTCATTTTTTATCACTATTTCAGGCCAACGCAATAAGGATACTATGTTTTGAACATGGTAAACAATTATCCTTCATTGTCACGCCACCCCCCAAAGTGTTCCAGATTTTTGGGTATCATGATTCACACCATCCATTTCCCTATGTCCAGACTAATACTAATGCCCCGAGCGTTACCCCCCTTGTGCACCAGAGCACGTCAAAAAGAATGGCTCTTTGATTGATCTAAGGTCATAATCCTCCGATCAGGCCTCTCCCATGTCTTCTTGAAAGATCTGGATTGGTTACTTAAACCTCGGATACCCGAATCTTAGTCGACGCATTATGTTCAGATGGAATAGCATGGTGATCAACTCTTGTTCTCACATTGGGCTTGACCCGCGTGAGCATAGGGACTGACCACCGGACATTTCATGAATGTAACAGACGCGTATAAATCCATCCTCGATAACAGAACTCATGCATGTGAATAAATCAAAACATGAAAGTATGTATGAGAGTTTGTGATCCTTACAGCACTCGGGGGGTTTATCCCTCCCATGGACATCTTGACCCCGTCAAAAGAGAGTTTCAATTCCGCCACCCTTCGACTTGTGGCATCCAAGAGTTGTTTCCGCCGGCTCAACTCCCGCTCCTCCTCAGCAGCGAAGGGCGTAGTTCATCAACCTCAGTTCGGGCCCGCTTTATGTCAGCCTGAATGATGACCATTTCTTCAGAGGCTCACCTCATACACTCTTCTTCCTCTACCAGTTGGTCCTTCAATCATGAGATCAGCTCCGATTGTTTTTTAAGAGAGGCTGAGTGCTCTTCTTCCTGAATCTGTAGCCACTGGACTTCATTTTCATCCTCCTGTAGTTTCTTGGTGTTAGTCGCCTTCCTCCGTTGCCAGCCCACGCTAAGGCTACAGTCATACTCACGGATCTTCATCGTGATAAGATCTCGGATGAGCTGGTGAGGAAGTTGGGCATCCACTCCCCCAGCACTCAGATCATGTAGCCACGAGCGAAGCCTGTCCATCTCGTCCAGCCATAATGCATGGGGGTCTTTTCGATATAGCGTGCGATCAACTTCTATGATCGGCGGCCGACTATATCGATGTCTTCTTCGTCAGAGGCCATCTCATCCCAGTCTGCGCGGTTGGTAGGCTCATATGCGGGATACGCCCTCAAGAAATCTTCAGCAGGATCTACATCTGGTGTTGGATCAGGCACGATATTTGGCGTCGAATCAGGCATGGCAGGACTTGGGTGGACCGGTTGATCCTCGTCGTCGGACCCCACCTCAATGACCTCGGGCACGACCCCACTGGTGGTCCCACCAATAATGAGGGGAGCTACAGCTCGGGTGGGCTGGGTAACTATCTCCACGATTACTGGCATGCCCTTGGGAGGGGCACTGCCAGAAATCCCAACTAGCCTCACTGCAGTGGCCCATGCTAGTTGAAGAACTGTACGTAACAGGGAAGGGAATTGACGTCAGTTGGTACGATCAACATATGGCAGTAATAAGCTCGGTTGAGAGGACTTACCAAGATCGAACTCCTGGTGCCGCTCCTGAGTTGATATTGACGGGGCCCCGAAGCGTGGACCTCTGTATATTATCGGAAGGTCCAGAGATTCTGGAGGATCCACCTCGGATGTCCCAGCCCACCAGACACAGAACTGGACTCAACCACAGGTGCGGGTTCCGAGGGTCCTATATCATCACCCACCGAGGGGCAAGAACGAGGTCTGTGCACAAGGTCCTCCTACTCAGTTCAAATATTGGTGAGAAGCACATAATGACCTGATAGCAGACCCTGAAGAAAGAAACATGGAATATTACCTTGAGAGCCTATGAGAAATTGTCGAGATCCGAATCTTGATCGCCGACTTCACCTTCCTCCAACGGGATCCCTCCACCGGCCTCGTCCCCCCGAGAGGATTTGTCTGATTCTTACAATAGGGGGAAACACTCTCTCAGCTCAGCGGCCGACATCTATGGGGGAACTATCTGGTTCAGCAGTACCCTCACCCAGACCGTCATTGGATGCATGGCTCCCCTGGAATTCACTATGTCCTCCATCTCAGCCAAATATTTCTCCGCATACTCCAGAGACACTGCGAAACCGCCCCGGACGGGGCCTGTATCCGGTAGGTCCATCCCGAGACAGTTCAGGTGTTTCCACATCTCGGGCAGGCCAAGAAACTTCCGGTAGACATCCCAAATGTCTCAGGCCACCGGGAAAATAGCATCCTCTGGCATGTTGATATGGCACAACCGTTTCCCTAGATCCTGAGTGGTTATCCTATAGAATCCCCTCGGTGGCCGCCCCTCCAGATGGATTTGCTCTTCTGGGACCATCGGATCCGCTACCGCTGCTGGATCTGCCTCCATTGCCTCACCCTCATCCGGTGTAGGTATCGCCGCCATGGCAGCCCCGCCACCGCGAGAATCCCTTGCCGCCCTCCGAACCCGACCTCATGATAAGGGAGGCCCTCCATCACCAACTCGAACATTTGGGTACTTCTGCATTTCCCTTGGATAAGCTGCCTCCTAGCTTATTGCATACTCCTTCACCAGTCCGAAGGCAGTGGTAGGCGGAGGCAATTCATTTCACATTTTCCCCTCTTCCCGTGTGAACATGAGCCACAATTTCCTCATCACACACGAGTGCTTCTCGTGTCGCACCTCCCAGTAGACCTGCAGGGTTAGCCGCTGCAGGCACCTGAATTGCCTTGCAAATTGGTGAGGGGTGTATGGCTAGCAGAGAGGCTCGCAGTCCACCCTTTCCACTAAGACTCCACCTCCAATGGACATGAGGTAGGCCCGATGCTCTTCCGTCCCCCGACCGTCATCGGTTAGTACCCCTGTCGGCAATGGAAACGGGTGGAAATTAAACTCGTCTGCCTTCCAGACCCGGTTTAGCACCAAGGGAATGGTCAATTTGACTGGAAATCTCCCAGAAGCATTCAGGATGGATGGATGGAAGTTTTACCCCAGAGGTGAGATGTGGTCCGGGTATTCGTAAACCCCCATAATGTGCACTACGATCCACCCATACAGGAGATGGAAGGTCCCTCATATCCTCGGTGACTTCTTGCCCTCGCTAACATGTCGTAGCATCTTGTACAATTTGGCGAGCATCGAAATCCCCTGATTGACCCTCCCCCCTGTGGCCAGCTTGGATGCCATGATGAATGAGCTGGGCCGCACCCCCATGTTTGAATCCCTCACTGGTAGGATCCAACCACAGATAAGGGCCGCGATAAATGCCACCAGTCTGACTATCAGCTACTATTCGGTACTGACACTGAAACCCCAGGTCTTCCATTGTCTATCCTCTAAGAGCCACCAATACGAATTCACCTTGCCTAGTTTATCCCCCTTTGGGAAAGTTCAAGGCCTCGGGGTAAACTCTCGATCCTTCAGAAAGTTCAGGAACTGCTTGAACCACTTTTTGAAGTGGACATCCCTCACCGCTTCTTTATCATCTCTGGGGACCAGCCCCATCAGTGCCAGCACCATCCGCAACATCTCCTCTGGATCCTCCCATGCACTTATGATGGGGAGGAATTAATCATACCTATCCCCCAAGATTGGGACCCCCAAAATCTGATCGACATCTCACTGACTGATGACAACCTCCCCATAGTGCAGGTGAAATGTGTTGGTCCTAGATGACCATCTTCTAAATAGCTCTGGCGTCAGCTATTTTGGTTGATATATGTGGAATTGGGAGGCCTAGGCTTCCTCGTACAAACCCACTCTCCTCATCTCGGCTCTAAACTCCTCGTATGAGGCACCTACCCAGTAGGCACATGCCCATTCATTTGTGAAGCTACCGCCCTAGAATAGGTCCCACTTATCGGACCACCCCTTCTTCGAATCTCTCAAGGCTGCCTTCAGTATTGTGCAGTACATAGGAGGGGACATCTTCGACTGCAATGGATTCTCATCAACATTGTTCGGATGATTGTACAGAGAGTCGGCGGTGACAGGTGTAAAGTCTTCCTGTGTGTGTCTATCATCCACCCTGAACCATTGGCACTGGCACGGTGTTCTCCTAAACTAGTAAGCTGGTTTGTCCCTACTCACCTCGGGAATGAAGACGTCATCCCTCAGCCTAAAGTCATACAAGGGAATCTTCCTGCACGGAGGATAGTTCTTCTGACTCTTCGATAGCAACTCCGTCAATGAATTGTCGTCCGAGTGGCTACGGACCAACTCTCCTAGGCCTAAAAAATTCGTCATATCATCCCTCCAGGCGGCGTATGCAAGCACCCACAACGCATATTCTTGGTGGGCCATTGCGTTTCAGAACTCGGAAAAATTTCCAACTTGGGTCGCGAATCTCGTTCGCGGAGCTCGTTCGCAGAGCCGAATCGCGAGTCTGGGCCTCGGCCTGCAAATGCACATTCGCGTGGCACGGTCGCGGAGTCAGAGACTCAAGGTTCGCCACGAAACCCATTTCGTGGAGAGCAGGTGTGGAGTACTTGGAGCTTCGCAAACCGAGAGCGCAAAAGGACAAAATCGCGGAGAATGGAAAGGAAAAATAGAGGACGATCCCCTATTTATAGGAGGTGACTTTCAGAGCTTCGCGGCACGTCCGGCCCTCACGGAGATTCGTGGCATGCCCAGCCAGCACGGCCCCTGTCCGCCTCGCGCACCCTCTTCACGAGTGAGCACCTCGAACGACCGATGATTTTCGCGATTTCCCTCAGACTTTGATCCTTGATCCCTCCGCGGCTCCAAGTCTGTGGGGGGGGGGGGATTTGTTGGCACCAAAATGTTGGAATAAGAGAAAGAAGAGAAAGAGGACCCATGGTCGGCTTCATGATGCTACGTCCCAGAGCCCCCCCCAAGCAATGTGGCCGCCGTGAAGAAAAGGAGGTGGCAAACTCTGCGAACGCCCATGAATTTCGCGAGCCCGCCGCGAAGCAAAGGAGGCGGTAACCTCCGCGAACACCCCTGACGTTCGTGAGCCCTCCGCGAAGCAAAAGAGGCGGTAACCTCCACGAACTCCCTTGACGTTCGCGAGCCCAACGCGAAGCAAATAAGGTGGTAACCTCTGCAAAACGCCCGATGTTCATGAGCCCGCCACGAAGTAAAGGAGGCGTTAACCTCCACGAATGCCCCTTACGTTCACGAGCTGCCACGAAGCAACCCAATCCCTCTTCATGTCGTGTGAGATCTGCTTCATGACGCCCCTTTCCTATAAATACCGAGCTCCCCTTGAGTCCTCAGGATGAAATATCCAACTGTTCGCCTTCCTAGCTCCCAAATCACGAAGCACCCTTTTCTCTGTGAATCATGAGCTACGCGAGGTGTTTTTTCTTCACGGGGTACCTCTACAATGTCTTGTTTTGATCCCCTCTTCCGAGAGGGATGCCTTTCGTGATGCCCAAGGGCCTTCACGAAGGAAGGCGATCCCCAAGGGGACCCGGGTCATCACAGAGCGTTTATGCTTCGCAAAGCACCCCTCATGTACACGTGATCAACATGCCAAGGCAGGGTCACTGTACTTCGTGAATCACCTTGCTTCCCGATGCTCTAGTTCGCAAAGCACCTGTGCTCCGTGAGGCTGTGCTCCGCGAGTGCCTTTCCACTTCGCAAAGCACCTCCCACTTTCACCTCCTCCCCACGCTAAGGAAAAGGCACTCCACTTCATGAAGCACATCCCTTCGAAAGTGCCCTTCGCCACGCAGAGTAACCGAGCTCCATAACGCCCCTGACTGTGGACCCCTATGCTTGGAAAATCCTTTTCTCGTGTGATCCTCTAGGTTTTCGCGATGCGATTTCAAAGTCCCTTGGATGATACCGCCTGTGGAGTTGCTTATCCTAATGCTTCTTCTCATAGGCACGCTAATGGCTATTTCTTCTTCGCATAGTTATGCTAACGTGGACCCCTCAAAGGCTCTCTCTGCAACCCCCCTTCTACAAGGCAATGCCGGTACCTTCCCTCCTACAAGGAGCAGAGGGTACCGGTTATGTAAGTCCTAGGGGTGCGGAGTAAACCCACCTCATCTGAGCTACAGGACGTTAAACTGCCCAGCACCCCTGTCCTCATCACACGACGTTAAACCGTGACATTGCCTCATGCCTCCCACGCGGGGTGCCTCACCTTGGACATTCTACATGCCCCTTTCCCCCCAGGTCTCTCCAGGTGATGATATCCTCCTTCTGAGAGTGGTGTTTGTCTGTCAGGGGAAGGGCGGCCATCTTGGTGTAAGCCCCTATCCCTTCTTGTGGAAGGTAGCACCCATGCACCTTCGTACTTCCTCAATGTCAGGGCCAGCAGAGAGCATGATGGGAAGTAAGACTTCTCCTCCCTTCTCGGGTGCCAAATCCCTCTCCTGCTGTGCTGTATCTCCCTCGGGCCTCCATCCTAGAGTAAGTCCTGACACCATGGGCTGCCCAACGCATAATCCCCTCTTCGCTTCCCACAGACGCACCCTTCACGACGTGATCGTCAGGTCTCTACAACCTCATGTTTCTCACACTGAGCATGACTCTCATGAGCTTAGAGTGAGCACCGACCCTGACCCCCACCTTCAGAGAACTATGAGGACGTTGATCTATGTCATGCCATGGTACGTAGGAAGCCTCACGAGGTTCAAGCCCATCACTCGGTCATTCTGACCCCCTTCACATCGTTTCACCCCCGTCTCGTAGGACGTTAAACTGTATCCATCTGAACTACATGGCCTTTGATCCATGTCAAGGCATGGTACGTTGGAAGACTCAAAAGGTTCAAGACCATCAACCATCGGACCCCCGGTCTATCTTCATGTCGGTTCGTTGATGACACCATCCCGAACTATGCAGACTTTGATCCATGTCAAGGCATGGTACGTTGGAAGCCTCACGAGGTTCAAGCCTATCACTCGGTCGTTCCGACCCCCTTCATGTCGGTTCACCCCCGTTTGGAATGACGTTAAATTGTATCCATATGAACTACGTAGCCTTTGATCCATGTCAAGTCATGGTACATAGGAAGCCTCACAAGGTTCAATCCCATCACCCATCGGACCCCCGGTCCATCTTCACATTGGTTCTATGACCCCCATCCCAAACTATGAGGACTTTGATCCTTGTCAAGGCACGGTACGTAGGAAGCCTCATGAGGTTCAAGCCCGTCACTGGGTCATTCCAACCCCTTCATGTCGGTTCACTCCCATCCCGCATGACATTAAGCTGTATCCATATGAACTATGTGGCCTTTGATCCATGTCAAGGCATTATACGTAGGAAGCCTCACGAGGTTCAAGCCCATCACCCATCGGAACCTGGGTAAATCTTCACATCAGTTTGCTTACGACACCATCCCGAACTACGATTACTTTGATGCATGTTAAGTCATGGTACGTAGGAAGCCTCACGAGGTTCAAGCCCGTCACTCGGTCGTTCCGACCCCCTTCACGTCGGTTCACTCTCATCCCGTATGACATTAAACTGTATCTATTTGAACTACGTGGCCTTTAATCCATGTCAATGCATGGTATATAGGAAGCCTCCCTGAGGTTCAAGCCCATCATCCACCTGAACCAAGTTCCACCTTCACGTCGGTTCGACAACCCCCTTTCAATCCGAACTACGAGGACTTTGATCCATGTCAAGGCATGGTACGTAGGAAGCCTCCCTGAGGTTCAAGGCCACCATCCATCAGAACAAGGTCCATTTTCATGTCGGTTCACCGACATGCACCCATACGAACTATGTGGACTTTGATTCATGTAAAGGCATGGTACATAGGATGCCTCACTGAGGTTCAAGCCCATAACCCATCGGACCAAGGTTCTCATTCATGTCGGTTCACCGGCATCCATACCCAAAATACTAGGGCTTTGATCCATGCCAAGGCATGGTACGTAGGAAGTCTCTTCGGGGCTCAAGACCAAAACCATTGTCTATCCCAATTCTTACCCGGGCTGCCACATCCCGGTGAGATCATGCCACCTCATTCCCCTTGACAGTACTCGGGAAGCTTCCCATGTGCTAGCCCCCATATTAGTGATCCCTCAAGGGGGGGGGGGGTTCTTCAATCTAATCCACTCTAGCTAGTGTTCTGATCAGTCTAATATGTCGCCACTGGATGTTAATCTTGCGACATACCCTTTGTTGAACATGGGAAGCTGAGGAAAACCTTAGATAAATGCCTAGGGAATATGATTCCCCACACTCGATGCAGGATGCCTCAGGCTTCCGCGCCCTCGAGAAGCCCTATAATAATGGACAAAAGATAGACACACCAATTACCCAGCATCCATACATACCAGTGATGCCTCAACGTGACTACTACCCCAACCAAAGGTTGCTGCCCTGACCGGACCCCTTGGAATGTCCAGAGAGAAGCAGCATAATTAACTGGTGTCCATAAAGATATGGCGCTGGGAAGAGTTTCAAGAACAACATATTAAATCTATAATGGAGACCCGGACTAGGTGACGAGTTTCTAGAAGGAATCCACGGAAGGAAAAACCGATATCCCATCATTCTGTTTCTATCAAGGAACAGACATCCCTGAACAAGGAGTGAATGCTACCCACCTTTGGAAAGTGGGAATGCAGGGTAACAAAATTCGTGACTATCGCGCCCAAGAAGACAGACGTGCGCGCCCTGGAGAAAGCGTCAGAAACAGCCGCATTATAGATATCCTTCATGGATAGTGATGAAGCAGCATACCTCCAGTCTATGACAGTCACTCCCACACTCCTTTAGCGAGTTAGGGAGGCACAACTTGGGTACATTGACTGTGAGGCCCAATGTTCTCAGTTATCCTCAGGGCAAGATCCTAATGAATTTTTGATAGGTGGGGAGCACGACATCCTTTTTAAATGACGCACTATGGTACCAGTTACATTTCTGGAAGATGTGTTGAGGGGGTCCCATACATCCGCTTTGGTGGTACATCCTAGAGTGGAGAAGATGTACTAGGACCTCAGACATTAGTACTGGTGGCCAAGGGTGAATAAAGAAGTTGCAGAGTTTGTTTCACGATGCCTCACTTGTCAGCAAGTGAAGGCTGGGCATCAGGTTCTAGTAGGCTTAGCACAACCACTAGAGGCACTGGAATGGAAGTGGGATGGTATCTTCATGGAGTTCTTGACTGGGTTACCATGCACGTCTATGGGTCACAACTCTATCTGGGTGATCATTGACCAACTCACCATGTCGGCCCATTTTATACCCATCCTAAAGTATGGTTCAGTTGAGGGATTGGTATACCTCTATGTTCAGAAGATAGTAAAGCTTCACGGGATACTATCGACGATTATTTTAGATCGTGATGCTCATTTTACATCTCGGTTATGGAAGGGATTACATGAGTCGTTCGGGAGTCAGCTACACTTGAGAACCACCTTTCACCCTAAGACAGATGGTCTTATGGAACGGACCATACAGACACTTGAAGACATGCTTTATGCTTATGTCCTTGATCTTGTCCACAGTTGTGAGGACCACATTCCACTGGTGTAGTTCGTATACAACAAAATCTATCACTCCACCATCATCATGGCACCATTTGAGGCCTTGTATGGGTGACCATGCAGATCACCACTATGATGGATAGACCCATGGGAGTCAACACTTATGGGTTCAGAGTTGGTATGAGCTACCACTGAGAAGGTGAAAATAATCTAGGAGAGGATGAAGACTGCACAAAATAGGAAGAAGTCTTATGCTGATAGGAGATGAAGACCCCTGGAGTTCACGGAGGGAGACCATGTATTCCTACAGGTATCACTCCAACGATGATTGTGGATATTTTACCAGGGTGGAAAGCTATCTCCGAGTTTTATTGGACCTTTACATATTCTCAGCTGATTTGGCGAGTTGGCATACCGCCTAGCTCTTCCCTCACAGATGCACCGGGTGCATAATTGTTTCCATGCGTCGCAGCTGAGGAGAAACATGTATGACTCGTCGCACATCATCAAGTGGGGCGAGCTGTAAATTGATGATGGGGTGAATTTTTCAGAGTTCCCAGTGGAGATAGAAGATCGACAGGAGCAGGTCCTTCATAGACGATCAATTCCTCTAGTGTGAGTTCAGCAGCAGCACGAGAACCTTTAATATAGGACATTGGAGCAGGAGGCTCAGGTTTGTGCTCAGTACCCCCATTTCTTTTCTTATCTTTTTGTGACTTTTGGAGATGTAAATCCCTAAGGTGGGGTAAATGTAAAGACCCGGAAATTTTTTATATTTTTTTTAATTATATGGAATTTTTTTGAGACTGTGAAATTTGACGACAAGTTATTTCGAGGCCTGGAGATCTTGGAATGGATTTTTGGATTTTTTTTAGGTACGATCAGTAAATATGAAAGTGAGATTTTCTAAATTTTAGACCGGTGCTCAGATTAAATATCTGAGGGCACAGTTTAACTTGGAATGTCAGGATTCGCCTTAAGAGGACATAAGTTCGGCCAGCAATAGCCGAATAAAAAAGTTTATTTTCATGAATTTTAGGTAGAAATAAAATAACATTAAAAAATTAATTTATTTTATTTTTTCAACTGAAGAGTGGTGGATGGTGATGTTGTAGTGAAGTGATGAGGTGGCAACGACACTCATTAATGAGACTCATTAATGGCTCATTAAATCACAAACTAACGACGCGTTAATGACTTGTAACAGCGACACAGTTTCATAAATGAAACAGTGTGAAAACATAATTCTTTTTATTTGTGTTAATGTGTTGGGGATAAGAAGATTAATCAATGGGTGATCCTTGAAGAATCACCAGAAAAATTCCTCTCTAGTGAAGAACAAGACCGTGGGACGAAGAATGTTAGAGAATCAGATCCATAGATCGACGAGCGGCGATGCACGCCAACAATCGTGGATCGATGATGAAACAGAAATCTTCCTTCTCCCTCAATAGATACAACATATCCAGGTAGGGTTTAACGTTTTTTTAATTTCCCCCTTCTTTGTTCTAAAACAGTGAGCATGGATTAACCGACGAATGGGTTGATCTAAAGATCAGATGTCCTTGTGGGAGGGTTTTTTTGTTTGGGGTTTTTGTGTGGGGTTTTTTGATAGCATGATTTTACTTCAATCCTTGAACCTTACCTTGTTTAAACCTCTAACGTGCAGGGCCCGGGATGACATGAACAAGACCTGAGCACCTCCTCTCATGTGTTATTGGTGATTTTATTCTTGAAATTATGGCGTAGTAGTTTTGAAGCCTTCGCGGTTAAGAGGGAGATCCCTGAGGAGCATAGTCACATGCAGTGCGAAGAATAGACCACTGGAGCGCATCCGGTGGTCCGCCAAGAAACCTGTCGGTTCCCCACGGTGGAAGAGAGCCATGACCGGCTGGCTATGGTAGTGAGGTGGTGCGACGCATGTCGGCACCACGTAGAGAAGAAGCTGCATCTGGCCGCTCGGATGCGCTGAAGGCATGCGGTCCGTCGACCGCGTGTGGATAAATCAGACGAACGTGCTGGAAAAAGGGTGGCGCAAGCTAAAGCTATCAAGATAGAAAACTGAACACAACTCAGCCTCATCCAGGACATTCTTTGGTAGATGGGTTACACCCCACCTGGCGGGCCAGGCCAACCGCAAGCCAGACCCACACCGCTCGGCCGGATCCACACCGTCGAGCCAGACCCGCTACCGGGCTGGACCCGTCTTACTGGGATAGACCCATGGACCCGATGAGACGGATGGCCCGGACCCTTAGACCAGGTCGGATCGGGTCGATCCGACCGGGTCAGACCGGTCCCAGACCCGAACATCCCCATTTCACTAAAACGCCAATAACTATCAGACCATACATCCAATTGATGCACCGTCTGCGGTACAAGGACCCTTGCGACAAGGCGGTCCATTGGAGATACTCTATATAATTTTTTTCATATATTTTCATATAGTTGGTATGGATTTGACTTGAATCTAACCAGGCTATTTTTACAAATATTCCTATAACTTACAGACCAGGCGTCCAATTGATGCATCATCTATCATGTTAAAACCCTAAAGACATGATGGTCCTTTAGGTTACTTCTTTATAGAATTTTTAGTGGTTGAGGTACAATCTATGTTATAATGAGTATAATCTCCATAACTCAAGCGCACCAAGTGCAGGAATCCTATGGCTGACTACCAAATGAAGAGTGACCCTTCGTGGATTGGAATTAGAGTGCCCCTTCATGGATCAGCAGTAGTGAGACCCTCCATGGATCAATAATGGTATGGCCCTCCATTGATAGGAATAAGAGAGACCCTTCGTGGATCGACATTAGTGCAGCCCTATGTGGATCAACAGTAGTGCGACCCTCCATGGATCAGATGTAGCGCGACCCGACGTGGGTCGGCCGTAGAGCAACCCGTCGAGGATTAGTGGTAGAGAGACCCTTTGTGGATCACCAGTACAGCAACCCTTTTCAAATTAGTTGGTTATCCACATAACAGAATAAAATGATCTAGCTTAAGACTAGTCATCATTATTCATGTTCTCTAAGTTGTATACCTAGTGTGAGCTCTCTTTTACTTTGTGCCATGTGATTGAGATCATGATTTTTGTTTTTTCTTTATGGAATTCTAAGAGATTTTCGGGGGTCTTGGGGTTCCTACTGAGTATCCTTATACTCACCCCCACACGGGCTTCACCCGCACCTTGTTGTGTCTTGTGCAGAGGACGAACAACTTGATTGAGACATTGGATAGCTAGCGCTAGACGATGCATGAGGGTGGACGATTGATGTGGAGAGCCTCAGTGATGGATTGTACCTACCCTTCAGGTAGGATCCTTAGCGGATGATCTATAGAGATTGTTATTCTTTTTTATTCATACTACTCTTTCAGTTGGGCTTGTATAATGGCTCTTTTACTTCCAGTACTTACTTTTACTCTCAGTTGTGGTTCTTATTGGTGGTTGTAATACTTATTTTCCATTGTGTTTTACTTTTATATAGTGTGCCCTGTCTGCGTGTGTATAGGTTTTAAGGTAATTCCTTCTCTTTTTGGGTTTTTCCTTTCCGGTGCTATTCACCAACCCCTGGTCTATGGAAGGCGGGCTTGGGGTAGTAATGGCACGGGCCCTGGGGGATAGGTCATGACATTCATGTTATGATTCATGGACATAGATTATATGATGGGGTCTACTAGATATCACTGGGTATGGCTGTTACATCCTATATGATGGTGTGACCCAAATAGTGTTGGGTGATCCTATTATAGCTCTCCAATTCTTCGGGTAAAGATTTATATCTCATAAGATAATGATGGGAAGCAATTGATGGGATTGATCCACTATGGGAAGAGAGTATAACCTTATCCTCTTTAAGGATAGGTATGTGACTGGGGATGTTGGTGGGTCCCATCCAGTAGGTGTAATAGCCATGAAGTGCCCTGATAATTTTTGGAAATGAGCCTTAACATATAGGGAATGATTTTATATGCTTATGTTTCTTCCATAATTCCATATCTTATTCCTATGTTATTCTTTCATTGGTTATTCTCTCAATTATCTTATGATTAATGTCTTATGAACTGAAAATATTTATTCCATGATTCATGTTTATGATCTTTGATATATATGGTATGATATTCTGATGATATGATCATGTTATCATACCTTTATTCTCATGTTATGATTACATATCTCCCTTATTTACCCTTACTGAGCATTTGATTTCACCACTTTATATGTTTCCTTTCACCATGTTATGAATAAAGGTTTTAAGTAGCAGTACAAAAGGGGGATAACTTTAAGGGAGATGTTGAAGATCATTCACCGAGATAGAAGATTTTGTTTCCAAGTTTCCAAAGACACTAAACTAGTACGGTCCTCAGGCATGTAATTTTGTAATGTGTTGAATATTAATTTAAAATGATGTAATATCCATGTATGTTAATCTTGGGAATCTATAATTATAATTATTAATATTATTATTTTATATATATAATAATAAATTTAAATTTATTATACATGATGAAAATAAACTTTTGATGAATGTCAAATTTGATGTAAGAATTTTTTGTCTCAATTTCAATTCATTGAGACTTATGTTCTATTAGACACCTAATTTATTTTATATAGTGTATATACTACCCCTTGGTGAAATTATATTATGAATTCTTATTTATTCATGGTATTTTAAGTTTCAATTAAATTTTTATCTTTTAAGGGGTTTTGATTGAAATGTTATTAAAGTCGTAAGTGTTTATTTCAAAATCTTATCCTTGTTCGGGATTATTTATGATTAAGTTTCCATTGAAGGAATTATATGATCTTTTTACCTTAAACCCCATCCATTTTCTAATCATATGGTTATTTATTAAAATTATAATTTTTCATTCCATTTTCCTCTTGTTATGTACTCAAAATGATTAAATATTTTTTAAAGGAAAACCAATATTGTTTATTTATTTATTTAGAAATCTATTTATTACATGTCTATATTTTATTTATAATTTTTTTAAGAATGTTTTTAATATTCTATAAAAATTTATTAAATTTATTCTTAACCATGTTTTAATTTCTATAAATTTTTTAAAATGAATCTTCTTGTCATTTTTTGAATGAGTATCCTTTTACCAAAGGAGTTCATAAAATATTTGTTTTAATGTTTACTGCCTAAATGACTTTTTATTGAATAACAAATATTATCTACCTTGAAGAATCTTTTACAAGTTTCATGGTTATTTTTAATGAATTTTTATTCCTAATATTCAATAATTTTTTATATTTTAAGTAATTGATTTCCAAATTAAAAAGTTATTTTCCTCAATAGATGTTCTAGGGATCTTATAAAAGTATTTTAATCTATATAAACATCCTATGATGAATATTATTCTTTAGTAGGTATATAATATATTTATATCTTCTTCCATATTACTCGAGATGGATTTGATCTTAATTCTCTAGCGACTGGCAGGGGAAAATATTAACATTTTTTTGCTAGTTTGTCAATATGAATGTTTATGTTGATTATATATTGAATTTTCATTCATTTATTTCATATGATGAATTTATTAGACTTAGTAAGTGACATGTAGATCCCACTAATTCCCCTTGATGCATTGATAGGTCTCATGAGACAAACTATCATGGTTTTTTGGTGAATTCTATACTTATTTATGTGTGGTTTCATAACATGAATCTTTTACAGTAAGATTATGAATTATGGAAAATGCATTCTATAATTACAAAACTAATTATTGATATCCAAGTTATTATTTATGTTGTTATTATATCTATTGATATATTCCCATTTCATGGTATTAGTAATATGGAATATTGATTATTGTTTATATTTTCCATATTATTCATTATTTGTTTATTTTATGATAGCTTTTATTGTATGTTTTCCCTTACTGAGCATTTTAGAACAACCTTTATTATGTTTTCCTTTCACCAAGATTCCTAGAAAGGGTCTATAAATGGTTTTAGTGATATATTAGATGAAATAAAATAGATATAACTATAATTTTATGTTTTATTTCATGTTTTCAAATGTAATTTGAGAATCGTGTATGTATCTTATCTTCTAAGAATACTAAAATATTCAATCATGCTGGATGTGATATCCTGTATCTTGTTCCATTGTAGTAAGATTATCACCGGATCTAGGTTACTAGAGTCAGTGATTACATACTTTATCCACATCATCACCTAGATCCCATCTCAATCTCCATTGGACTAAGATTTGCAACTAGCCCTGATCTGTCTCACTAAAAGACCCTAATGGTGAACAGGGACCCACCATCATGTTATAAGTGTAAAGATATATGGAAAATACTATCTATATGTCAATTTTTATCTCTAGTTATAGAAACCTCACAAAACCCCATTGAGAGGAAGTTATATGGAATGTACCATCAGTTACGTGGATTATACACCAAATACCCCACTTTGGGCATGTACCTCTACCTGAAACAATGTGTATTTTAAAAATACACAACATGACTCAAGGGACACATGGTGTGTAATACACGTTGGGTATTGGTCCATATACCCTTTCCCATTCCATGTCATGTGCCCGCTATGGTATATAATTCTACACGCAATGTACATATCATGGGGTGTCTGGTCATATACTTGGAAACACCTTGAGTCATGTGCTTGAAGGTCCTACATGGTGTGTTTATATTTTCAACAAATTTTGTTGTAACCATTATCAAACTGAAGACCACCAAAGAAATAAATTGTATGTGTTCTAGTACTACGCACTATATGATCATGTTTTCCGAACACTGGCACCCTAAAAATTTACTGGATCATATGTTTTTCAGAATATTACTCATTGTCGTCATTCAATCAACCCACAATAGCCCATATTTAATAATAAAAAATTAAACAAAAAATAAATGGAGATTATTTGGAAATCAAAATAACAAGTCTTGACTCAAGGAAAATCACTAAATCATTAATATTTCACATTGATGATCAATGCTCCATGGTTCTGACATCCCAATCCAGCTCTAATATTTTTCCTCAGACATAACTCTTCCCCCCGAACCTCTTTCCCCTCTCTCAATATAAAAACATAAATGATGGGGATTTGTTTCCCTTCCTCTCATACATATGGGGGTAGAATTTGGTATAGGGGAATACAACCCAAAAATAAAATAAAATACCAATTTAAGGGCCCAATTAGGGACCTAAGACATAGAACCCAAATAAGTTTTATACCTTTCCTGGGTAAAACCACCAATTATGTACTCAACCTAAAAGTTATCATTTCTATTTTGGGATTTATTTAGGAGATATTAGTGTTTATATTTTTATAAATAAATAATATTTATTTAATAGATAAAAAATATCCTAGAAAATATGATTTTCAAAGAATCTCACAAATTTACTGCCTAAGGGTAAATATCCAATCTTGAGAACAATGAGAGTATTAAATAAAAAATATGAGATCATTTTCTAGGATAAATGACCACTTTACCCACCTTAAGGTTCTCAAACTCTAAAACTCACAAATTATCCATGTAATTTGTTTAGGAAAACTAGGGTCAGTACTACCTCACCAACTCTAAAACTTTTCATCCTAAAAAGGAAAATATCTAAAATAGATCTCTGATAATCTCAAAAATCATCCCCATGCAGTAAGATAACACACATGTGCATGAAATCCTTCAGATTGTAAAGGTTAATAAATCCACCATGACCCAAATTATGGTCCCACTGAATAATAAATCCCTTCTCCATCACAAAGATCATGTAAAATGAATCTGATATTATAATTCTTCTATGAATGCAAAATAAACCCAACCTACCACAAGGGGATCTATTTAGACCATCATAAATCACCTCTTGAATTTCATCATGACTTTCCACATAAACACTTTTCCTATAACTAAAAGATGCCCATAAAATCTCGCACAAATCTCTACCATGAACCATTGGTATCCCTTGGATATATCCCTTCTATTATAGAGTTTACCATGGGGGAATCATGCGCCCCACCTATAAAAATAATGGCCTAGAATATTTTACAACCTAGACAATCTAACCACATAAAAATGAACCTTTTAACACCTTAATAAGATCACCATACCATAAAACAATGGGTATTCATGATTTCATTGAAGATAAATAGACAAAAAGAATGGGAATTGAAAATATCTAACTTAATATATATGGATAAGATCAATCCTCCCATCCTTCTCTCTCCAACAACTATATGGAAACTTCCTACACCAGTTACCTCAGTCAAGACACCTACCACTATAGAAGACCCAATTTATCACTCCAATATACAAGTTAAATATATTATTAATACTTAATCATCTATAAAAACCATTATGTGGGAACTACACATCGTCATTCATCCCAAATTATTATAAGGTTTCTCCAACCCCCCCCCCACACACACACTACTTGGGTGTCCATATAGCTGAGATGACTGACTATTAGTTATTCAGACACACACAACATACAAACCCTTACTTTCTATCCTTTAATTATCTTATCACATAGTTAATCCCATTTTTGAGGATTCTACATAGCACCATGAATGAAATACTACCCTCCTTAAAAGCAAATCAAGAGCATAACTCAATCTCCACTTTATCTTCTAGGTAACCCCATAAGTGGGTCATTTCGATAATGCTCAACACTCAACTCACTAAGCTCAACTGAGGCACATCCTAGGGAAAGGACCATACCCTACCCTATAATTATAGAACTAGTCCTTTGAAAGAAGAATAGTGCATGAATCAACATTCTCTAGCTAATGAAAGAAATGGTTACAGCTTCCTGAGGGTTGGCCCTACTCATCATATGGATCCCACTTCCTATTAAAAGTGGATCGTAGTATATTTTATTGATCATAAAAATATGAACAAATAAAACTATCAACCCAAACTCCAGTTGTGGGTGATTATTTATCACTATAGATATTACTATTGAGACACACTCTTACCTTGAAGAATTTTATAAAAAACCTATCCTCTAAAGCTCTCTCACACCAACAACAAAAATGAGAGAATATTATTTCCTTTCATAAGTCTGCATTCATATTTTTTGATCTAAGGACTCTACTAGGATCTATATATCCCCAACCAACCATGTAACATCAATAAAATAGAGTACACTAGTGCTAACAGATATGAAAATTATGGAAAAAGGTTACAGATCCCCACTTGGGAAACATCTGTATCTAACCAATCAAAGCCCTTTATAACTCACACCAGAAGACAATTTCCATGTATATCATTATTTTTCATCTCAACACTTCCCATGATACAATATATCAACACAAAGGATTCCATGCACGCTTGAGAAAGATCCTCTCATCAAGCCATGGCTCCGAAGCCTAGCATCTAACTCATCATACACATTTTCTTTAATATTAAAGATCCTGATATGATACACTAACCCATATTGATGGATCATCCTTGAGATTAACTACCAATAAAAGCTAATAATATGATTTCATAAATTATCTAAAATCCTACCAATCTCTAAACTACAGTGATAGGAGCACACCTAAAAAATGACCATAAACTGATTAATGGGGTAATCGACATCACCAGCAGTGAGTCTACACCACATCAACCACTATAAATGGAGAAACCATGGAATGAATCTGATGGGAGTAATAAATACTATATACTATGGGGTATCCACACCTCATAAAGACCAATGGAGTACTGACCCCATGTTAAAATGAAGAATCCATGTTCCTACAAATGGTATTCTTCACTTCCATACAAGTTTATATGGGTAGAAGAACCACATACCAAGTTGAATAAAACATAACTAATTTATATTTAGGAACTTAACCTTATAAAATAGGGTAATACTAACCCCAATACTATATGGGGGATCCATACCTCATACAGATCAAGGGAGTTCCAAACCCCATGTCCAAATAGAGAACTTTCTCCTCACAAATTATAGTATATTTCCCTTTATCTGTGGGGTTTTATCAAACTCCATGATCTCATTAAGTGGAAAAATAACTTAATATAATACACCATATTTGAGATAATACTAATAAAAGTGGAAGATATTATTCCCTGAATAAGATCTTGGATTGGGGCACTGACTCTGTGGGTAGAGGATCTTATGAGTGTGTGGGCAGAATGCTATTATGTGTCCTGGGTATACAGGGGGATATTAACCCTACCAATGGGATTAGATATAGTATATTACACACAAAATATATAGGTGAGATACTGTCCTTATTTAAAAACTAACCTACTCTATAACACCAGATCTTAAATTATAGTAATCTTTTCTTTCTAAAAAAACAATAACATAATGCAAATAATTATATACAAGAATGTTCTTAAAACCAAAAATATAAAATTTTAAAAATTCAATTTATTAAATTAATTTATTTTCTAAAATAATCATATCAATATTAAATTATGGTGAATTTTTTGTATTTTTTCAAAATAATTGATTTTTCAATGAACAGTGAAAAATACTGATTTTTTTAAATATTGTAATTTCTTTTCATTGAATAAAGTAATTTAAAAGTAATATTACATATTTTATTTGGTATTAAAGTGAAATATGATCCATATTTTTATAATATTATATTTAATTAAAACATTTTACATGATATTGATATTAGTTAATTTTTATTCTTAAAAATTCTTTTCTTCTAAAAATTATTTTCACTTGCGTTTAACCTATTTATATTAAAATTAATTTATGGAACTATATAAATATCATGAAAAATGTATAAATTTTTTGGAATCATGAATTTAAATTTTTTTAAATAGGTCCCTTTTATTTTTGGTCATTAATATTAATAACTATGGTGAATATTTTTCACCTCGGTAAGGGTAAAATGGTAAAAATATGGTTAAAACCATGAAATAAAGTATCACAATCAACCAAAATATGACTTAATTTCATTTTATGGGATAAATAAGACAAAATATATCCCAAATTATAATATATGGCATTTGGGTACAATTTTCCATTGATAATGATATTTATATTATTTTAAGTAAATAAATTTCCAAAATGTAACTCTCTTGACATTAACATATCTAAATTTTTTATAAATGTATTAAAATATGGCAAGTTGAGTTATAATTTTTTATTTTAAAGATTATATTTTTCATCACATTAATTTAAATTTAGTTTTTAGTGATGAAATAATTACCATAAATGCTTTCCCAAGGCCAACACAGTGCTTGTGTAAGAAAAAGATAAATCGTGTAAATAATTTTAAAATATATCAAAGTATTATTTTTTGGTGATTTATAGAACTCCAAAAAATTATATATGAATAAAATATATTATATATATTTTAAATTTTATGAATAAAATCAAAATTCTATATTTATGTATTTAAATCCAAACTAAATGAATAGTTTCAAAAATGACATTAAAGATATTTTATGATAAATAATATTTTATTATATTAATTAAAAATCATAAAAAACTTGAAAGTGGAAAAATAAAATTATAAATAGACAAAAATTTCATCATATGTCCATTCATGAGGGATGTTTTACCATATAAGTAAAGTTAAAGTCCATTAAGTTTTAAAAATTTGTTATCACGATTAAGGTTAAAAATGGTTAATGAAGGGGTTAAACAAAGAAATAAGGGTTAAATGACCTAAACACCTTCTTAAAACTCATTGGCTGGTTTTATTTTGATCTTAACCTTATCGCCATAAAATATTTGTCACTTTGAATCCATTTTTTTAAGAATGTGACTTAATAATATTTTAAAAAATTGAAAAATTACAAGTGTTCCACTCACATCAATTATAAAAGGGAACCTCATCACCTCGCTTCTTCACACATCCTAAGCCATTTAGATAAAAAACCCATCAAAAAACACTCCCCAAAATCCATATACATGTTATAGAGGTTCTGTTCTTTCCAAAATCAGAACGCTACGGTCCTTAAAAAGAAATCCAAAGGAGGTTTTTCTAAAAGAAGGTAATCTTCATAACCAATATCTTTCCTTATAATTATTCTTTAACCACCTTTAATTATGTCCTAAAAAATTAAAATGTAATAACACTAGTATCTAAAATATACATATATGATATTATTTTATTGGAATTATATGTATCTATCTCTTTCAGCATCAAATGGTAAGAGAAAGTATCGCTTGTGCGTACGTGCATACTATCACATTCATGTAGTGATGAAATTCATTCTTCATCACTATATTTAATTAATTTTTATTATATTGGGTTTAAGTTTTATATATGATATTTATTACATAATTATTATTATATAATTATAATATCATATCCACCTTCTTACCTTCCAATCCATTGGAAAATGATAATGGCGCTCGTGTGTATGTGTGGACTACCACCTCCACGAAGCGATGTGATTAATTTTTCATTTCCACTTTACATGGATGGAAATAAAGATAGTATTAATGAATTTTTATGATATATAAGATATAATTAGGATTCTATAATGGTTAATTATTATTTAACTCTATTTTATTCCATCCATAAAAAAGCGAAAACAGTGTTCATGCATATATACAACCTACCATCTCCATGAAAGGTGTGATTAATATTTCTATTTATAAATTTCAAGGATGATTACAAATATGTTTATGATGAATATATATTATATTTATACCACTATTAAAATATTTTATTTTATAGAACATTGATCAATAATTAGGGACTAAAACCACCAAATTAAAACTTACATGAAAATGAAATAATTAACACTCTGAAATGATGATTATAATAAATAATTATTAATAAATGGGTATTTAAATGTTATAAGTGGATCATATATGATAATATAAGTATATATATGGTTTTTTTATAGAATTATAATAAATTTAAATTTATTATAAATGAGGCTAAAGTACATACAAAGCTAGTTAGACATGAGAAAGTGTTTATTTCACAATCTCATTTTTATGGAGGATTGTTTATTTTAAAGTTTTTTTAGAATAATTATATGATATTTATATATTTAACACTATCAGTTATATTATTATATATTTATATCATAAAATATTATTTTTTTTCATTTTATTTACCTCTATTTATGTACCCCGTATTCTGAAATAATATTTTTGACAAAAACTAATTTTGTTTTCTATTCGGTCGGGAATATTTTTCTTCCATGATCGTATTTCATTAAGAATGTTTTCAATAATGTGTTTAATATTTTAAAATAAATTATTAAATAGTATTTTAACTCTTTTTTAATATATATAATATTGTTTAAACTTAATCCTTTTTTCATTTTCGGAATGATCTATTTTTGAATTTTTACGAAGAATATATAAGGAATATTTATTTTAATGTATAAGAAATGAATAGAATTTCACACCATCATGACCACTCAGTTAATTGAACCTTACATTAAAATTTTACAAGGTATTTTCAAATAAAATGTTTTCCTTAATATTTTTTAAATTTTTAGATTTTAATAAAAGTGATTTATAAATTAAAAGGGTATTTTATTTAATAAATATTTTGGTGTTCTGTTTAAATAGTTTTAATTTATGTAAACATTATTTGATGAATATGATAATTCAATAGGAATATTAACTTTTGATACCATCTACCGTGCTACTCCAGATGAATTTTTATTATGTTATATTTATTTATTAGGTGAAATATTAACATTTTGTGTTCATGTTTTCCAAAATAGATGTTTATATTAATTATGTTTCATCACTTTCATATGATGAAAGAATTTTAATTAGTATGTTATTGGAGGGGGAAATTATATCCCATAGATGCATTTTTAGGTATCACGAGATAGGCTAGATTGGGTATTTCTAATACGCTTTACCTATTTACATATGTTTTCTTAGCACAAGTCTGTAACAGTAAGATTATGATGTTTAGAATTATGCATTCTATCATTATTAAACTAGTTATTCTTATCCATGTGATAATTTATATTGTTATGTTATCCATATATTTTGACCCATTTTATGGTATTAGTTATATGGAATATTTGATTATTATTTATCTTGGATATATTATTCATGTTTTATTTAGTTTATGAAATATTTGGTCATATGATTTCCCTTTTTAAGAATATTAGCTCACTAATTATTATGTTTTACTTTACCCATGATACCATAAAGGGATTTATGATTGAAATCAGGGATTTTATAAAATAAATAATAAAGTTTCCATAAGAATTATTATATTATATTTCATATTTTTATATATAATTTAGGAATTTTTTATGTGTCTAGTATCCCAAGACTACTAAACTATGAAATCCTTTGGGATAAAATACCTTGTATTTTGTACTGATATATTAAAATAACCATAAGCTCTAGGATACTAGATTCAGGGTGTTGTAGTTGGTATTAGAGAATGTTTAGTAGAATATTTGTGAATAAGATTTAGGAAAACATATATTTGGGAACATAACCATATTAAAAACCTTAGGGATATGTCTAATTAGAGAATAATATTACATATTTTTTACTAAGTTAAATATTATGTTGTTTTCCTAGTGATAAATCCTTGTCTGGATACAAAAAGTTATTGTGGTTTTAGAATATATGAATGTAGCAGTAAAAAACCTAAAAATAGTTGGTTGAGTATTTTTTGGCCATCATTCTAGGGTGTAGTGAGTGTGGCTTTACTACACACCTGGTTTGAAACTCCTACGGTATATTATTAGGTTAATTTACATTTTCTTTACAAACCATTATAGAATATTTCAAAAATCATTTTTAATATTCCTAATGATGTTATGCTTATGATTCTAATATTTAATACGTATAAATTTTTATGTTATGTAAAGTGTTTCACCAGTTTTGAAAGTTAACATTATGATTCATAATGTCATGGTATAATATAGAGTATGAAATTATTTAGAAAAGGCACATCTGGAAGGAATAGAAACTATATAAATGCACATAATTAATATATGGATTTTCTCCTAATTAAGACAATGAAAATCAAGATGGAATTGGAATTGGGGATAGAGGTGGAAAATTTATAACTATATTGGGGAAGATGAATTAGGTTATAACTGATATCATTTATTATGTAAAGAAGACTGTAGACCCGTAACATGGTGCAACATTTTCATAACACTTTATGTGTTAGAAACCTCCATCATTAAATGGGACAAATAATTCATTTCTAGCTAAGTAATGGATAATTTCCTTAGATATGATTTTTTCCTTCAGATGCAGTTCAATGGTGTCCATTGATTCAAAAAACTAAGGATGAGGATGAAATAACAAACATAGAATTGAAGTATTTTAAGATACTTTTCTTGGAAAAATGTTTTATTCACAAAAATGAGAATATATGGAAAGACAAGTCCTAGGTATAAGAAAAAGGGAAGAAGAAAATTTTTCTAAGTATGAAGCCAAAATTCTATTGTTAGCAAGTCATTATGAGGACTATGTGCACAATAAAAAGAGTAATATTGATGGTTGCTTTTATGGGTGGGATAAATATAATCCTTCGAAAGGAATTAGTCTCCCAAAAATTCTCATCATATGAGGACCTAGTATCTAATACTATCAATATGGATAAAGAATAATCCAAGTCCTATGACTTTTGATGAAAGTAAGATAATAATAGGGAAGATGAACAATATATAGAAAGGAAATATAAAAAAATGATAGAAGGAGAGGTGGAATCTCTAAGTTGTAATAAATATGGAAAGAAACACTTTTGAACATTCATGCTATAAATGGTAGTTTGCAACAAGTGTGCAGAGAAATACCATCAGCCTCATGATTGAGAGATCATGAAAGAATCTTACATTGTCCAATTATTTAACTATAAAGAGATGGGGAACTATGTGAACAAATATCCTGGGTATTAAGATAATTTTACTTTTAAAATACCAAGGTAGAATGGATGAGCTTATGTGATCATTAAAACTGATTTTTAAGTTCTTAAAGATGTAGTATATTGTATATTGATCATAGCCACAAATTTTTCTAACTATCTATTAGATTCTAGATCTTTACACTCCTTTATATCATTCATGTGTTCTTAGAAAATTAGATATTTCACTAACACCTTAATAAAGGTATTTTCAAAGAATAATTCTAGTTGATATATTACTACAGAAAGGATATGTCAATCTATTCCCATTATGACACATAGACTTACCCTATTTAAAACTTGATCATTATATATATGGTTTACTTTGAAATAATTATTGATATGGATTAAATTTCATATTACAATGTAAAAATTTATTTCTAAGAGAAGGAGATTATTTTTTTTGATAAATGTATGAAATAAATCATCTTTATAAGGGAGACTATATCATTTGAATCATATATATATCCACCTCCAGTAGATCTATTTAATGAAATTATCATAGAAGAAGAGAATACACAAACTATTTAATGGAAAGTTAACCCTATCATTGAATTTTTTTTATTTTTAAAGAATATATTGATGTGTTTTTTAAGAGATGCCTAGAAATCCACTTAAGTGTGAAGATGATTTTTTCTATTAAATGTATCCCTAATACAAAACTTATATCATAGACTCCCTATAGGATAGTTATTGTGGAGATAGTGAAGTTAAATAAACAACTAAATGAGTTTTAGAAAAAACGATTCATATACCTAGGTGTTTCACCTTGGAGAGATCATGTTATGTTTTTTTGAAAAAGAAGAATGATGGCATGAAGATGTGAATTGATTATAGGGAAACCAATGCCATTAATGTGAAGAAGAAAATATCATCTACCTCATACAGATGACCTATTTAATCAACTTAAAGGAGAATAATATTTTTTAAAGGTTTATCTTCATTAAAGATATCATAAATTGTGATTATGAAAGGAAGATAATCTGATGGAAACATTTCATATGATGTATGTATATTATGATTTTATAATAATTCCCTTTGGATTGAAAATTTAACCATATATTTTTATGTATCTAATGAATGGAGTGTTCAAGTAATATATTCAAAATTCTTTTATGGTATTTATTAATGATATGTCCGTATAATCCAATTGTAATGATAAATCTAGGAGTCATTTATGAATCATTCTTGTGACTCTTAGAGAAAAATAGTTATACTTCAAATTTATCAAGTATTAATTCTAGCTTTAATAAGTTCCTCTCTTTTCTATATTGTCAATAATAATGGATTATTAGTTGATAAATTATAGAAAAAGAAAATCAATGAATGATTTATATTGATAAACATAACTGAGGCATGTAGTTTCTTTATATTAGCAGGTTACAATCAGTGTTTTGTTCATCATTTTCCCTAATTAATAACCCCATTAACCAAGTTGATGGGTAAAATGGGTAATTTATGATGGAAATAGGATTGTGAAGAATGTTGTAAATAATTTAAGAGTAGTTTGATCAATAATCAAGTATTTACAATACAATTGAGAGGGGATAGATTTATCATATGTAGTGAAAAATAAAAGAAAGGACTTGGATGTGTCTGTACATAGAATGATAAATTTATTTACTATGAATCAAATCAGTTAAATATACATGAAAAAAATTTATTTAACCCATGGTCTAGAGTTTAAAATCCAAATCCATTCTTTGAAGATATGGATACATTATCTCTATGTAGAAAGATGTAAGATATACACATATCCTAAGAAAATGAAGTAAATATTTTCATAGAAAGATATCAATATGAAGAAAAGTATATTTCTAGAGATTCTCAAGGATTGTGATTTCTTGATACACTACTACCCTAGAAAGGATAATAAGGTGGCTGATTCATTTACTAAGAATGATCATGGATTTATAACTAAGATGAGGATGAACAAGGATTATTTATTTAGATACCTAGAAAATTTAAATATATTAATTATTTGGGAAGTTGAAACATCACTGTTTTTTCAAATAATTATCAAACCATATTTATTTGAAAATATATAAATTTCTTAGACTGGGGATGATAATTTTTAAAAGAAAATTAAATACATGAATGATGTGATGTTGGAAGACATTATTTATAAATATAGTTTTATTAAATTTTGAAATAGGTCATGTGTTCTATATATAACTAATATGTCTATTCCATGTATATATTTTATGTTATTTTAATGTGATGATTTTCATATTTCAATGATAAATCTTTCCAGTTTTGGAATACATTTTCTTGTTTTATGTTTTGTGATAGGAAATGATGGATTTGTGAAAAAGGAATGAAAAGGGGATAAAATATGAGTCGAATGACCCTTCATTTTGTGATTTAAGTGAAGTGTCATGACACTAGATATTGAATATGAAGAGAAGATGCAAACTGAAGAAAAATTTCCTACACATCGTGTACCACAAGTACACGTCATGACCATTTCAAGTCAAATAGATATGCATTGGAAAAGTTATTATGAGAATACACAGTGTGAAATCCAAGTACACATTGTTTACTGATAGTATAGATCATGAAAAAGTAAAACAATCAAAGAAACATCCTCATATTTGATGTGGTGGAGGAAAAATCAGATCTGGAGTACACGTCGTGTACCCCAAGCACATGTCATGTAGGCGTCGATGCACAAAAAAACAAGCGATGTGGGTTGTGGGTTTAGCGGGATAAAACCTATAAATAGAGGCCTCCATCCACCATTCCAAGACACTCTGGGTGGATATAGCCAAGGAACATCAAGGGATGTCTTCCAGACCATGAGTGATGATCCGGAGACGTTCTCCACCGCTATTCTTCCTCGGGTACCCATGTCGCTCACTCTCATCATGAGTGAGTAGTCCCATAGTGCTGGGTGACATAATTATAGGGGTATGTGTGCTTCAGGATTATTTTTCAACTTTCTATTCATCTTTTAGATTGTTGTAATCTTTTTATTCAATTCTAAATCTCTTTCTTTTCGTATTTCATGACCATTAGTACATTTTGAAATTTATTTATTTTTATTTCATCAATTAATCTGATTATTTTTTGCATGAAAATTAGTAAATATATATAGGTTATGTTTAAAAAAGGTTCCAGGTCACCTATTTATGTGATTTCACTAAGTATATGACCATTACAAAAAGTGGGATCAGAGGACTAGGACAGGATACCAAGACCAAGGATCCCCACTAACCCAATTCTAACACCAAAACTTAATAGAGCCATATCAATTGAATCCCTAGTGCACGAACCTAAAAATCATTGAACTTGGAATGCCTCCCATATTGATTTCAAACCCCAACTAATCCGGTTGTTATTTCCTTTTTCTCCAAACAAATCAAACAATTTTAATTTCAAATTCCTAATTAATTTATATAATACACTCTATCTATGTGGCTTCGAAACTCAAAATTAATAGATAATACATATTTTAGTAGGTTGTATGAGTATAATATAAATTACTAAATTTTTCTAGCCCTATAAGATTTAACAACGCCCTACTAACTATCAATACCTGAGCTAAAAAATAATTTATTAGATAATAATCATAGCTCAAATTTATATATACACCCTGATTTCACCATGATTTATAGGTAATTGAAGGAACATTATTCGTGGGATAATATGAAGTGGAAAATTGGAGATTATGTATCAAGATACATGGTTTTTCATCAGGTGAAGGCTCAGATATAATATCCAGGAGAATCCATGCAACCTTTACCTATTCCTATACATAAATGTGATGAAATTACTATGTACTTTGTTACTTTATTACCAAATACTCTAAGAAGAAATTATACCATATGGGTTATTGATGATTATCTAATCAAATCTACACATTTCCTCACTATAAGTGAATATTTACCTCCTGGTCATCTAATAAGACTATATTAATGATGTTGTAGGATATATTGTGTACCTATATTAATTTTTTTATCATGATCCATGATTTACATCAAAATATTAAAAAAGTATTCTGAAGTATCTTGATACCAAAATTTATTTGAGAACCTCCTATCATCCTCAGACTATTGGAAAGTCTTATAGGACTATTTAAAAATTACAAGAGATGTTAATGTCATTATCACATTAATTTTAAGGTATCTTGTATTATTATTTACCTTTGTTAGAGTTTTCCTATGATAATATCTTTCATTCATGTAATCAAATGGTTCCATATTAAGCATTATATGGAATGAGATGTTTTAATCCAACTTGTTGGGATGAAGTTGGTGAAAGGAATCTTATTGGACTAGAAATTGTTGATTATCCAATAAAAGAGGACAATAATAATTTTTTATGTTATAATATTATTATTCATTGTTAATCATAAACACCATTTTTTGTGCATGTTACACTTTGAACATTATTTTACATTATGATTGTAATTCCTTTGTAAAATGCACTATTACATGGTACATTCTTGAACCCCTCATAACACACAAAATGGTATTTATTTGAATTTAATTTTTTATTTTCAGATATCCCATAATATGAGGAACAATTCATGCTTTTGGAGAACATGAAGATTCACATTGTAAGACCACCAAAGTGGGACTTCAACCAACACCATTCTTGGAAAAGTGAACTGGAAAGCAGCCCAATAAAAGTATTGTAATAGAAAATATTCAATTCAAATGATTCAAATTTTTTTTCTAAAGATATAGTACATCATGGGTAACATTTCATTCAATAGTGGCCCAAGCTAATTTGGATGTTTTAATGGAGTTCCAAGAAGACCAAGTTGAAGATGTCATTCTAGGCCAGATTATGTGGCCAAGAAAAACATCCCACCATTTAAATCATATCTTGAAAAATAAAAACTTTTTTTGGATCAAATTTTACAAGACGTTAGGAACCAGTCGGGACTCCATTTTCTCCTTCAATGGCCTACTCAAATTTGACCATCTAGAAGGTCATTTCACCACCTCTTTTTGGTTGATGAAAGCTGGCTGCCACATCGGGTCAAGAGTGGAAAAGTCTCATAACCATTAATTTTCCACCCACCTAGGCCCACCACCATTAATTGATTAGAATTGGATAAATGTGGTCTCAAACAAAGGATTCTAAAATGCCTATTTAAGGTAGTGATGGAGGAGGATTTGAGGATATTTGATCTTTGTTTTCATTGTAATGTTATTATGTTGGTTTTTCTTCATAACATTCTTCTTTCTCATGTAAGTTTTTCGAATCACCTTAGTTTTTAATATAAGTTTTTTTATACTCTTATTATATTATTCTTCATATCAATTTGATACCATTTCGTCAAGGTGTGAGATTATTCATACCAAACCTTGTGAAATTATTCACACAATGGTGGAGTGATCGTTATTTTGTTGTTTTTACTTCTTCAATTCTTCCCTTATGAGTCTACTTACCGCTTACATTGAAAACATGTCATTAATGGAATGATAACCCTTTTATGGGGTGATACAAGGGAGTAGCAAGGGGATATATTGGATGTTATTTCTCACTCTAATTTTTTTTATTAATTTCTTTTATTTGAGTTTATTTATTCAAGGATTTTCTCTCTTCCTCTTCCTTATTGAATTTTATCGCCACACTTTTATGTGCTAATAAGATCCATTACCTTAAAGTTCTCATGAAAATGATCTTACAAGTATATAGGTGATTATCATGTGTTTTATAAGGTGTTTAACCAGTAAGATATGAGGTTGGTTTTAATTCATTGAATGAATCCTGCTCGAGTTAATGAATTTGAAATTGTTAAAAAAAGAATTTCATCCAATCCATCCATTGTAATAACACTACAGGATAATCACCACATAACTATGGTATTTTTGGATCTGGTGCCAGTTTAAACCTACACAATATTCTACTGTATCAATTTTTTGAAACTACTGCTAAATTGTGTGTTGGAATACAATATGTGGTGGTTTCTTTAATTTAGCGGCGGTTTATGGTAACCATCGTAGTGAACTCATTTTGTGGTGGTTTTATGTGGTTTTAGAGGCGGTCTGCCTAGTGGAAAATTATTTTTTTGTGATAGTTTACACTGCCGCTAAAAAATAATTTCATTTTCTCTAGGAAAACTATCGCTAAAAGCAAGATAACTCTTTCAAAATGATAACAGAATATGAAAATTGTGTAGTAGAGGTTTTAAATGCTATTAAATTATTGTATTTAGTTGCAGTTTTAACCACAACCAATAGTGAAATACCAAATTGTAGTGATGGTTTTAACCATCACTAAATATAATTCAATTACTTAGTGGTGGTTTAAGCTATTTCTAAAGCTAGATTTACAAAAACACACACAACTGATTCTGCATCCCCAGTACCAGTTCCTTGAAAAAACCATTCCAATTTCACATACACATATATCCAACATCCAAAAGAATATAATAAAACCAACAATTTCATATGAAAAAACACTTTCAAATCCACACACACTTCTCTGAGTATCACTCATTGCATGGTGTAATAATCTTTCCATTGAGCCCATCCATGTGTTCCCCTTTGGGAACCAGTGTTACTCATATGAAGCTATGTAACCCGAACAACATGATCATCCATGATATAAAATGTTTCACCCCTGACATACAATGTATCAACAACCTATGAGCCCATACTTTGTATTTCGTAAATAGGAAAACAAGTGTATTTCAAGATGTAACTAAAACATTGATTTTATTTTAAGTTTTATATACTAATGATTCCATGTGTAGAGCCAAGCCATCTTATAAATCAAGTGGATTTAACGAGGTTCACACCCATAATACATTTCAATTATAAAGTCACAAGGTACATGTAGTAATCAATCCATAGGTAATACAATTTCATTTAACTAATTAGGTAGTCCATTCCTTAATTAAAGGTTTCTAAGAATTGAATAAAAGTAATAGGTCCATGTGGACTACCCATGGAAGTTAACACCATACATGCAAAGGTATGTGGTAGGACATGCTAGCACGGATTCCATATGAGAACATATAGTTCCCCCAATAATACTTAGGCCCTAACCACCTAAAAGAGGGTTTGGTCACTAAGCATACATAGCGGTTTATCACGTCCTCCCACAATTCATTTGAACTTCACTTTGATTATTTAGAAAACAATACATTTAAAAGTGGGTTTTATTAGAGAAAAACTAATTATATTAAGTCATTCAAGGATTACACCATTATGTGTGGATAAAATTTGAGGTTTATGGTCTTTAACATGGCCAATTTATTAAACAAGGGATACTAATCCTAATGAACTATATTCAGCAAATTAAACAACATATTCACAAGTTTCCATATGGATGTCCCACCAGAATTCATAGTGGCACAATTTATAAAACATCAAGACTCTAAGGGAAATTCTATAGACCACCTACCAAATACCATGGATGACCGATATGACCAATATCAAGGCATGTTTCTATCCATATCAATATAAATTCTGGAAATAGATGATTTTCTGGATAATATGGTAAATTTAGTTGAACTAAAATAATGAATCTAGAGAGGAGATAAATGTAGAAAGAAGGAAAGAAGATTCATAAACTCACTGAGTGATATAAAACAAACTTTATAGAGGTTGAATTCAACACCATATAATGGGGATCAATCCAACCCTTTGAGAGGAGAGGATAGTATGAGCATTATTATGTGATTCATAAATATAAATATCTATTAATATAACATAAGGATCTTAAATTCCTAGTTTCTTTGGAAGACTGGGTTCATAATACATAAAAGGAAACATGAGAAATCAAGAAAATGTTCAGTTATGAAAATGTATGGTGGAAACTCTGTTCCACACATGATACATATACAAACCGATTGTTACCAAGTTTGTCCAACATATCAACAATAAAACTAATCAATGTCTGATGATGAACACAACTCGTCACCCTCTCCACCTCTATCTATACTTTTTGATACCACCTGTAAGAACATTATTTTGAAAATTAAATAATTTTGTATATTTATATTTAAATTTAAAACCAATAAATGTTTTCAAACTAAATGATTTTGAATTTTTCTGATTTACATGCTCACCACCAGTCAATGCAATACCACCGGGGGAAGATCCGGTTGTCATCTGATATAAATCAATCAAAACATTCTTAAAATACGATATCTTCCTCTAATCATTAGATAAAATAGGAAGGAAAACCGTCTCTGTGGCCAGTTGGCCTATAATATGGCCAAGTAATCATGCAGTGTCATCCGTAGGGACCCTATATGAATCAAATGTGACAAATATCTTCTCTCCGGTAAGATTCCATACCATATAATGCTTCCTCCTTGGTATTCTTGTCATTTAATCATATAAAATTAAGTTCAAAACATATATTTCAAAAAAATTACAAATAAAAAAATTAATAATGATAACAGATCCACAATTCTAACAAACAAAATATACATAACAATGATAATGAATGACCACAAAAATGAAATATGTGGTTGCTAAAAGAATGTTGAAATGTACAAAAAATCATTTTACCCTTCAATAATGTATATTTCCTACTCCATTACTTCATCCACATTATCCATCCTTGCTAGAATAATATTTTCAATATCATGATGTACAAATAAGTCTACTTCATAATGTTGATGAGATTTAATTTCAGCGGTAAAATCTTTCACTTCATCACCCATATCATACAAATCTCTTTATTTTATGTGAGTAACTACACTAAACCCTTCATCCAAAAAATCATTCACATAATATTCCATTTTCTCTTATGATGATAAGATATATGGATCATTCAGTTCACGATCACCAATATCCATAAAGCGATAGAAGTTCATAGAAGTAAATTGCAAAGAATCTCTTTTAACACCTCTGATAATATTGACCCAATTTCTTTTGAATAAAACAACTGAAAAATGCATATGGTAGTTTAATTCAATAATATCAGTCAGCTTTCCATAGTATCCCACTTCAACAAATGTAAATATACCACTATTCTGTTTTTTCAAACCCTCTTCTTGATCGACTATATGAAATCTAAATCCATTCACATTGTAAGTGTAAAACTTTCAAACTTTTTTTAGGGGACCTCATGCAAGAAACTTCAAATATTCTGAAGACTCTGCTCGAATATCATTATTCATGATCTAAAAAAATATATACATTAATATATTTAAAAAATATATGTCTCAACCTAATATCTGTATTTATTATAATATTTATGAACTTACACGTCGTGCAAACCATTCTACAAGCTCTTTATTAATAGTTTTCATTATATCTTTCTCATTTCATGTTTGGCCTCTCATTTGTATCCTTGTTTGTATCCTCAACTCTTCAATAAGTGGATCTGAAATTTCACTATTCAGTAGCACATATCTATGTGCCTGTAATAATTCCATCTCTATCTGGGTATCATTTGAGGTCCTCCTAGCTGATCAGTCAATAGTAGGAACTATTTTTGATTTCCCATGTATTTGATATTGATTTTATGTGTCCTCAACATGTCCAACATGATTAAATATTATCTCAATATAATCTAAGTATCTAGAACAAAAGGTAATACACTCCTCTTCTAAATAGACTTCAGTAATAGAGTCTTCTGGTTGAGCTTTATTTCTCACGTATGATTTCACATGCCCAATATATCTATGAAATAAAATAAAAAAACATAATTATGCATTTAATTAAGTGCTGAGAATTGTTTACTTAACTAAAAAACATATAAATAAAGTACCTATCAATTAGATACATCAATTTATAATGTATGGGGCCTCCTAATTTAGCTTCCTCAACCAAATGCACAGTTAAATGCATCATGATAGTAAAAAACGACAGAGGAAATATCATATCTATTTCAAAAAGTGTCAATACAAACCTCTCTTGAAGTATTTAAAGCTCAAATGTATGTAGATATTTCTCACATAGTTGTTTGAAAAATGTGTAGAATTGGAGTACAACAATAGTAACTTTTTTAGGGAATAATGTACGCAATTTCAAAGGGAGTAACTGTTGTAACAAAATATGTGAATCTTGACTTTCCAATACATGTATCCTATAATTATTTAAAAAAAAACTTGATATGTTCCTTAAATACCCATCAGATACCTTCACATTTATTAAAATTTAAAGGAATCTATCTTTATCCATATTTTTCATTGCAAAAATTGTCAGAGCATAATTTTCATTCTCATCTAGCCATAGATCATGTTTTATGTTCATTACTTGTAAGTCTCTCTAAACAATGAGATGATCCTTCAACTTTCCATGATCATTAAGAACTGTGAAGATCAAATTGTCACAGACATTCTTCTCAATATTATTATGTATCAAATTAAATTCCCAATATAGAAGTTTGAAGAATATACTTTTTTTCTTCCATTACTGCATTCCGATTTAACTTGACGATGCACTTAGAAATCATATACCACTATCATTAAAATAATGAACCTTACCAAATTCGGTTTCAACATTTCCATGTTGTGCCAATATTTTAGAACTAGTTAACAACTTTGGAGGTGGTCTATGATCAATGAAAACATTAAATTTTGATATGTTCAGCCAAAACCTATGAGATGCATCAAGAAATATTTGATGGCACAAGAAGCACCATTTTATACTATGAGGTAGCAGTTTAGGCTCAAAATCCAAGTTACAAACAGGACAAGCCAAAACCATGTAAGTGTTCTAACCAAATAAATTCCCAAGTCCAGGGAAGTCACTAATGGTCCACATTAAAGCAGCATGCATTTTGAACATTGTTTTATAAGAAACATCATATGTATCAACACATTTACTCCATAACTACTGTAATTATTAAATTAAAGGCTACAAGTATACATCAATATCATTTCCAAAAATTTTATTCTAGTAATAATCCTTGAAATGATAAAATATGTTTGTTTCATACACATCCATGGAGGCAGATTGTAAGGGATAAAAAAAACTGGCTAAATGATATAACTGGTACTCAAAGTCCCAAATGGGTTGAATCCATCAGCATCCAATCCCAATCAAACATTCCTAGGATCAGTAGAGAAATATTTATTTAATGAATCAAATGTCTTCCAAAATTCCAAATCTCATGGATGTCGCAGTAACCCATCATTGTTATTATCTACAGAATGTGACATCATGTGTTCGGCGGTTTTCCATGACATGAATAATCTTTGTAATCGAGGCTTTAAAATAATGTAACGCAAAACCTTCACAGGTGTTTTCCTTTTCTTCTTATTCATGGTAGTATATTGATTCATACTTCCAAAATCACCCATTGACTAATATCTATAGGAAAAACATTTTTTGCAATCTTGTATACTTGAATCCTCTCTCTAATAAAGTATGAAATCATTGGGACACTCGTGTACTTTTTTATAATTTAGAAAAATCATGTTAACAACTTTTTTCATATCATAAAAATACTCTGGGATGTTTGCTTCAAGAAATACATGTAACACCCCCAAATGATAAAGGGTTAAATGACTAAATGATATGACTCATGTCAACAAGGTGCACCTTCCTTTTCAGGAGCCTACCGGGTTTGAACTCCATAGTTAAGCATTCTTGGTATGGAGTAGTGATTATGATGGGTGACCTTATGGGAAGTTTCCCAGGGTATGTGTGAGTGAGGAAAAAGCACACTGGAAAGGACATGTGTTGTCCTGTGGGGATAATCATTAGTTATATGACCCGTTCGGGCACGTGGGTGGGTCAAAGGTGGGGACCACATGTCTGTGGGGAAACTGGTGTGCGGGGCCCAGTTGTGACAAATTGGTATCAGAGGAGTCATCTCTACCGTAGAACTTAGGACTTTGATCTTTCTTTTTTGTGAAGTAATAGTGTTAAGAGTACTGAGTGTGGTTTTAAGTCCAGGGAGTCCAGTGTTGGTGTGGTGGCCGACGTATCCATACACCAGGACCCTGACTTCTGATTTCCAACTCAGTGCACGAAAACACTGATTACGAGTGTGTTTTCAAGAGTCTTCTTTGTGAACTCTTTGAGTCAGCTCACCCGGTATAACTTATATACCGTGGCGCACCTGTTCTTTATCAAGAATCCACTGTGCAGACAGCCATTTAGAGTTCCGAGAGAGTACATGATGACGGCCCATCGAGCGATGAGGCTCCAGTGCAGGGCCCTCTTACTATGTTGGCACCTTCGGGTGGTGTACCAGCACCACCACCACCCGTTGGGTTGCATATGCCACCAGCCGCACTGGAAGACGGTGCCCGCCGACTAAGCGTGTTGCACGAGTTCCAATGGTAGAGGCCTCTGAGGTTACAAGGGGAGATAGATTCCCAGGAAGGAGAGGACTGGCTGGAGGCTATTTCTAGAATTCTCCTCCTAGTTGAGACACCCACAGAGCAAATAGTGATCTTAGCTACTAGTTTTTTCCAGTGAGTGACCATGAGGTTGGTCCGCATAGTGATGAGGCTTCGGTACGTGGACCGTTGCCCGAGATTGTACCTTCCGGTTGTGTGTCAGTAGTATCACTGCCTATTGGTTGGCAGATATAACCTGTGGTACTGGTAGATGACACATGTAGGCTTAGTGCCTTAAACGTGTTTCAGCATCAGATACCCCTCAGGTTTTGAGGCAATCCCAACTCACAAGCGGCTAAGGACTGCCCTAAGGTGGTGGCTAAGAGTTCTCTAGATCTTGTACAGCTTCTTCAGGATGACATGTCGGTAGCTAAGTATTCATCGAGGCGTACCGATCGTTCCCGGTACTCGATGAATACGATACGATCAGTGATTTGGGGCTCAGAATACCAAGAAAGGTGTGTTTAAGGACATCTAAACCAACACCTTTTCTCTAGATTCTAGAGAGAACCTTTTCGGTTGAATGTTCTTTGGATTAGGGGATACATCCAGTGAATGTTAGTAGTGGGAAAGCAAGAAAATGGCACCAGTCTCAGAGACTTGAGCGTGTAAAAATGTTTCAGGAAGAGGAAGTGTTAAGGACAGATGAATCTGTAGGGCAGCAGACCTGAAAGGAGAGCTAGGAGTGCAGTAATAAGTGGTGTAAATTTCGACATGTTACAACCACCCCTTATGTGGAACCTTCCAGGCTCAGGGAGCTAGAGGACAGGGGAAGAGAGTAGCTACATGCGGTCAAGGAGTGAGACCCAAAGGCTCTGGGGATGATTCGAGGTACGGTTAATCTCTACTACAAGATGTTTTAACAATAGACATAGGTACCAATAATTCCTTCCTTCCATGAATCTTGTCCAAGACCTAGAGTTTCCAGTTAAACCGTTGACTTGACCCTCACGTCTGGAGAAACCTTTGGGTGGAGACTCGATAATCACACTTTTTCCGACGGTGTGATCTGACCCTTGAGGTGAGAGTTATGGTTGGAACCTCTTGGTGGCAGCGTCGAGGCCTTACGACATTAGTTTGGGTTTTGAATTGACATCCACAGTTCACACTCAGATTGACTGTATTAGGCAAAAAGGATTAGGTTTATCTACAACGTTGGGATTGGGTTTTCCTTGGTCTGAGAAAAAGGAAACTCATGAAGCACATGATAAACTCATGTACAGGAGTGTGAATCCAATCACTCATGAGTCAACCAACCACACCCTCATGGTAGCAGAAGTTGACTTTGATGTAGTCTATACTGTTGGGAAGGGGAACATGGTAGCAGACGCACTCAGCAGGAGGTCTGGCCTGCATCTGCTGAGTGAGGCGACAGAGAAGCTAGCTGCTTTACAGATATCCTTTGTGGATAGAGATAGAGCAGACTTCCTTCATTCTCTTACATTTACTCCCCCACTTCTTCAGCGAGTCAGGGAGGCACAGCATGAGGATGCTAACTGTGAGACACGACGTGCTCAGATATCCATAGGGCAGGCACCTGATGGATTTTCTGAAGGTGGGGAGCACGTCATACTCTCCATAGGACGTACTATGGTACCAGTGTCAATTCAGAAGGAAGTGTTTAGGGAGTTCCACACACCCCCTCTAGTGGTACATCTAGGAGTGGTGAAGATGTACCAAGACCTCCGACGATAACACTGGTCGTCGGGAATGAAGAAAGTAGTTGTAGAGTTTGTCTCTCAGTGCCTCACTTGTCAGCAAGTGAAGGCGGAGCATCAGGTACCAGCATGATTGGTTCACCCATTAGAGTTCCCAGAGTGGAAGTAGTATGGGATATCCATGGACTTCGTGACATGAATTCCACATCCATCCAGGGGTCATGACTCAATTTGGGTGATCGTCGACCGACTCACCAAGTCGGCCCACTTTCTACTGATCAAAGAATAGGGTTCAGTGCACATCTTGGGATGCCTCTATGTGAAAGAGATTGTGTGGTTACATGGAGTACCATCAACAATTTTCTCTGATCATGATTCACATTTTACTTCCCATATATGAAAGGGGTTGCATGAGGCTTTCGGGACACAGCTTATTTTGAGCACCGCCTTCCATCCTCAGACGGATGGTCAGACTGAGCGGACCATTCAGACCCTCGAGGACATGTTGCATGCTTGTTTCCACAACTTCGGTCGCAGCTGGGAGGATCACTTACCTTTGGTGTAGTTTGCATACAACAACCGCTATCACTCCACCATTGGATGGCACCTTTCGAGGTGTTATACGGCCGACCTTGCAGATCACCCTTATGCTAGACTAACCCTAGGGAGTCAGTACTCGTGGGACCTGAGATGGTACGGGCTACCACAAAGAAAGTGCAGATCATCCATAAGCAGATGAAGACTACACAGAGCAAGCCGAAGTCATATTACGACAAGAGATGGAGACCTCTAGAGTTCGAGGATGGAAACCACGTCTTCCTACGGGTCTCACGCCAACGTGGTCTATGGAGATTTGAACAAGGAATAAAGTTATCTCCGAGATTCATCGGACCTTTTCAGGTCCTCAGAAGAGTTGGTGAGTTGGCTTACTTCTTAGCTGTTCCACCTCAGTTGCACCAGGTGCATGATGTCTTCCGCGTATCCCAGCTGAGGAGATACTTGCACGACCCTTCTCACATCATTGACCATGGAGAGATGGACGTTGACGATGGGGTGAATTTTACGAAGGTTCTGGTAGAGATTGAGGATTGAAAAGAGTGGGTCCTTCGTGGATGGTTGATACCTCTGGTGCACGTTCGTTGGTAGCACAGAAACCTCCAGGAGAGCACATGGGGGAGGGAGGCTCAGATGCATACACAGTACCCCCATTTGTTTCCTTAGTTTGAGTTGTGCCTTACGGGGATGTAGAGCCCTGAGGTGGGGATAATTTAAAGACTCGGAAGTTCCATGTTATTTTTTTTAAATATATGGGAATTGTACGAGTCTGTGAAATCATACGGTGCACGATTCCGAGGCTCGGAGTGCCCAGAATGATCTTTTGAAGTTTTGTTAAACTTATGCTAACGTGTGTAAGCAGTTTTCCTAAAAAAGTGGAATAAATCTTAAACGGTTACTGGGATCAGAAATCTGAGGGCACATTTACACTCAGGATGGCAGGTTTTCCCTAGGAGCGACTTAATATTAGTCGGCGCGGGCCTCCTATGAGAAAACCCAAAATTGGCATAACTATAAATAAAATAATTAAATAAATTATTTTATTTTTCAAATGATTATAACTCACAAATGGTATCATGGATTAAAAAACTGAGACCACCACTGAACTCATGAGGGCATGCTTTATTTAAGAAGATACTAACTTTGGCCGGCACAGGCCAACAGAAAAATCAGTTTTTGCCCACAAATAAAATAATTAAGTGACAATTATTTTATTGTAAAATTCATAACTTATAAATGGTAACTCGGATTGAATATCTGAGAGTACCATTGGGTTCGTTGGGGAATGTTTCACCTAGACAGATCCCAACCTCGACCGGCGCTGATCGAGGGTGGCTGATAATATTTTTCCAAATTGTTTTCGCGTACGTTCAGTAAACGTGTGAGCCGTGTTGTATAACTTTTGAATCGGTTCTTGGAATTGAAATATGAGGGCACCGTTGAACTCGTAGTGTCGATATTATCTTAAAGAGACTTTCACCTCGACAACAGTTGGTTAAGGGTGAAAGTTATGTTTTGGGTTTTTCGTGGAAACAATAAAATAAAATAAACACATGTTTTATTTTATTTTATCTGTTGTAACCAACCTTGTGGAAGTTGGAAGTGGGGACCACCAGACCTTAACATCCCATGAGAGGTTAAGGTGGTAGGGACCACCCAAACCATAACCTCCCATGAGAGGTTATGGTGGTGGGGACCACCCGGGATGAAATCCCCCTTTAATTGGGAGAAATCTCTCAACTCCCTCAATTAATTTTATGTGTCAATGTAAAATTAAATGCTTTAAATTTAATTTTATGTGTCAACGTAAAATTAAATGATTTCAATGTGTCAAGATAAAATTAAATGCTATCAATTAATTTTATGTGTCAACATAAAATTAAATCCTATCAATTTTCTTAACGAATTCTATGTGGGGAAAGCCTCTTGGAATCCTCACAACAATTAAGCCAACACACCTCTTAAATTGCGCCAATGCTATTTAATTGGCTTGCCTCCCTTTTTAAATTAAGTAACAACATCGTTGGAATTTAGGAAGATTCCTAATAAATGAACCATTATAAATTCCAATGATCATTACCTACCTCCCCCCTCTCCTATATATATGAAGCTTGGGAGGAGGATTTGGGACAACTTCTCCAAGCGACGAAGAACTGGTAAAGTGACGCGATTCCCAACACTTGGAGGATTACACTCTCCAACGAAGAACACTTCCTCCATGAAGAATTCCAATGAGGAATGTCTTCTACTTCTTCCTCGGAAGCGCCTTGCAGAGGCAATCGACGTGGGACGTCTTTGGTGACCGAACTTCCCTCCTCATCGTCGTCAACAAACAATACGAGGTTGGGTTTTATTTGAATATGTTATTATTCCTTTAATTCTTCCCTTCTAAAAAAAGAATCATTGTGGATGATTTTCCTTGCGGGTTGGGATTTTGTTTTTTCGGGAAGATGCAGTTGTTGTTTGAACTGCTTGCTACCACCCTAAACGCAGAGGGTGTGGGCCAAACCAACATGGCCCAACCACACCGTCGTTCTTGTTTGTGATTTATTTTGGGATGACGATGAAATGAAAAGGCGACTGGAAACGGCCACGCTACCCGTTGTCTCTGCAACCCGATCCGCCCTCGCGGCACTTCAACTAAAGCGGCTCCGCCGCCCCGGCCGCCCGCCGGCCTCCCGGCCGCGCAGCCGCCCACTGGCTTCCTGACTCCCAGCCATTGCCGGACTCCCGTGCACCCTAGCCAAACCGAGCCATCGACCTCCCGCTGGCAGCCTAGATGCCCGGACTCCCAGCTCCTGGCCGTCGTCGGCCTCCTGTGGGCCCCGGCTGAACCGCGTCGGCACGGGCCACCCGGCGCCCAGCCGCCGCCGGCCTCCCCTGCGCCATGGCCGAACCACGCCTGCCCGCGCCACCCAACTCCGAGCTACCTTCGGCCTCCCGTTTGCCCCGGCTGAACCACATTGTCCTGCGCCTCCTAGCTCTCGATCTCCCGCTGGCCACCTGACCTCCCAGGCCGAACCACGCCCTCCCACACTCCGGGCCGAACCGGCCCCAGCCTCCTAGGCCGAGCCGCCCGAACCGCGCCCCCACGGTGCTATGAACTGAATCATCTCCAGGCCTCCGGGTCACGCTGCCTACGCGGTGCCCTCCATGCCGAACTGCCATCGCGCCGACCTGAGGCCGATTCACGCCCTCGATACCAGTCCGCGCTCCCGCGACTTGCTAGGCTGGGCCCAGTGGGCCAGGCCAAATCTAACGGGCTGACCCACCTAACGGACTAGGCTAGACCCAACGGGTCAGGTCAGGTCGACCGATATCGGGTTGACCCAGACTGGTTCGGGCCGGTTCGGACTGGACCCAGGCCCACTACAGAACCTTTACTTCTTTTGTCCATATCTTTGGCACCGTACGTCTGTTTGATGAACCGTCAATGGAAATGGTAATCATAGAGCGTGGAAGTACGTCAGAGTATACCCCACTGAAGTTTGGGGTATAGTTGACATACGGTCTGGTTGGATCGTGCACGAATCCAACCGGGCCCTTGGGACTAAAAGGTTAATGAATCACAGACCGGGCATCCGATTGACATGTCGTCTATTGCGTTGAGACCTATATGACATGGAAGAACATTGAGATACACCTAAGCTCTGACTACTGTTCTTGGATCATGTGTGGGTTTGACAGCTTTGACTACTGTTTCTAGATCTTGTGTGGTTTTAACACCTCTAACTACTGTTCCTGGATCCTGTGTGGGTTCGACAGCTCTGACTACTATTCCTAGATCCTGTGTGGGTTCGACAACTCTGACTACTTTTCCTAGATCCTATGTGGCTTCGACAGCTCTGACTACTGTTCCTAGATCCTGCGTGGGTTCGACACTTATGACTACTATTCCTGGATCCTATGTTGGTTCGACAGCTCTGACTACTGTTCCTAGATCGTGTGTGGGTTCGACAGCTCTGACTACTGTTCTTGGATCCTACGTGTGTTTTACAGAGTAGATGATTTAGTGGATACATTTAATCATCTCAATCTCTCTACATAAGTTGTATATGTGTGTGATCTGAGTCAATACTTTTGTGTTTTCCTCATGATTGAGATGGATCACTTTATAACTTAGGTATATGTATGGGAATATACCTAATTAAGTTTATCTGTTGATTTTGTACTTTGTGGTTTATCCTTGTTGGATTTTGTGAGACCTTGAGGGTCTCATGGTCCCTACTGAGTATCGTTATACTTGAACCTGCACGAGCTATGCCCGCACCTCGTTGTGTTGGATGCAGACGATGGACATCGCTGATGGAGGCTGAGAGCACCAGGACTGGATGATACTCAGAGGTGGACCTTACGATGAGTCGGTACACAGAGGACACTGATGAACGTGGAGTGCTGAGGAGGCTATCTGTACATACCCTTTAATTAGGATCCGTGGTGGATGCTCTAGGAGCTACTTTTCACCTTTCCCAAATGATAAGGGGTTAAATGACTAAATCATATGACTCGTGTCAACAAGGTGCATCATCCTTTTCGGGAGCCTACCTGGTTAGAACTCCATAGTTAAGCATGCTTGGCTTCAAGTAGTGATCAGGATGGGTGAACTTTTGGGAAGTTTCCTAGGGTATGTGCGAGTGAGGACAAAGCACACTAGAAAGGACATTTTTTGGCTTGTGGGGACAATCATTATTCATATGACCCTTTATCATTTGTGGGTGTTACAATGAATTAGGCCAAAATTCCAATATCATGGACATTTCTTTATTTTTAATTCCAAATAGAAATTTTATATGGTACAACTTCAGTTTAAAAGAAAGCTTTTAATATTTAAAACATCCACTATACAACTCTTGATTTCCACCATCAACTAAACCATGAAACACATTTTCCTCAGTGAAGTTTTCTCTTAAATTAGTCTCCATAGAATAAAGAGGTGGATCAAATGATATGTTACAATCTTGATCGCATTGTCCTATAGTCTCAAAAACATCACTTGTCACATTGCTATTTGTAGCACCATCATCCGGTTGTTCTGATATATTTTGATGTTGATGGTGGGGTCTTGCAATACCTAATTCATCATTTATAAGGTTTTTCATTTCATTTTCCATTGTATATGAAGTTGGGATCCCATTCTATAGATTGACATTAGTGCTCAACCTCTTTGTAACATTTTATTCTCCATGCTAAATCCAACACAAATATTGAGAAGGGAATTTATTCAATATTAATTGTTCATAAATTTCATCTCTCTTCAACCATCTTCTAAATTAACATTTTGGAAATTTACATATTATTCTCCCTTCAATGGATTGATTGGAAATTGAAAAATCTAAAAACTCCTACAAACCCTTAGTATACTAAGGTGTGTTCCTCAGTAATGTGATCCATATTTTATCCATTTATATCATAATGTGACTACATAATATTAAAAAAAAATAAAACACATAACTATTACTAAATAGGGAAATAGATTCATATATACTAGTTGAAAAAATATATAAATTTTTTAAATAAGGTTTTACTATATAAATACAATTGGTAAATAATGAACCCACCCACTATAAAACCAAATCATGTAAATTAAAAAGATTCATAAAAGAATAGAGATCTAATAAAAAAACCATGCAATAACAAATGAACTATATAATACATGTCAGGAAATGAATACATCAAAAGCAGATCATATACATCAGAAACCAAAATTTCAAAAGGAAAAACTAGTAAAAACCATGAAGATGGTCCCAAATCCAATCTTAGTCCCAAACTCCCATTCTTTTTCCTAGTAATCCAATCATCAAGCATTGAGCCTTTCCCAAACCCAAGCCTACAATCAAGTAACATCAACTTGCGTACCAAGTTCCATAGTATCTTGAGAAAGGTGTGACTATAATTAAATAAGCCACCATCAATGATATGCCTAAATATAACCATAAAATAATAATGTACATATAGAAGTGGTAAAAATAAAAAAATTAATAAATTAATTAAAATGCAGTAAATAACCACTAATTATCGGGCTCTGTGATGACACATCAGAAGCTGATGAAAAAAATATGTCCTACGAAAGAAAATGTAAGGAATATATAGTTGAAATACATTTCACTGATGATAATAATATTGCATGCATTATCTATCACACTAATTATAAAACATACATAGAATAAACCAATGACATTGCTGAATCCAAGAGTATATATGATGAAAATTACACTAAAAACATTGATGCATTAGATGAAATCAAAGAAACAAATAGAACCAATTAAATGGATGACATGGATTATATGGTTTTGAAAAACAACACAAAAAATTTTAATGATTCCCAGAACAAAAACAACAACAATGATTGTGATGATATTGTAAAAACCTTTGATGATGAAGACCCCAATTAATTGAATAACTAAGGAAAAAAATGATGTTGATGAAAAAACTAATAATCACAATGACACTAAATACATAGATCATACCAATGAAATTGATTACATGGATCATACCAATGGAAATTATGACATAAATAATTTCAGTTATGCCAACGAAATTGAATACATCTATGAGACAAACAACATCAGTGACACCTATGAGATGAACCATATTGAATAAACTCTTGAAACAAATAAAACATACGAAACCAATGAATCTAAATAAATTTAGAACATATATCACAATGATGACACTTATTACCATGAGCACATCAACACAACCAAATATGATAATTAATGTGACAAAACTGATGACATCAATAATATTGATGGATCTAATGAAACCATAAATTCTAGAAAAAATAATGAACCCAATGATACTGGAGACACTGATGATATTGATGAGATAGAAGAGTCCAATTACATATTCATCACTTATGAAACCAATAATAATTATGGAATGGGTGAAATTCAGAATACTGAGTACATTGATGATATAGTAGATAGTAACCAAGATAAAAATATAGTTTTACCTAATGAAACTTAATGCATAAACGACATGGGTGACACTAACAACCCTAATAAATCTTATAACATCAACGAAACATATGATGTTGATGACTTAAATTACACTAATAAGACTAATGAAACTACTGATATAAATGAACAAAAATAATGATATATTTTTACCACGTCGAGGGCTTTGGGGTGTCGTTGGGGCCATAGGGGTTGTCAAGGTCGCGAGGGTTATTGTGGTCACGGGCTCCTAGGGCTTCGGGGGTCGTGATGGGTGGAGAGGCGTGGTGAGGGGTGGCGAGGCATGATGAGGGATTTAAGGGGGTCGCTGGGGTCATCGGGGTCACGTGGGTTACTGGGGTCTTGGGTTTCAAGGGGTCAGGATGGGCGGCAAGGCATGGTGAGGGGCGGCGAGGTGCTGTGAGGGCTTCGGGGGGGGGGGGGGGGGGGGGGGTCATCATAGTCACTGGGGTCACGCAGGTTTTTAGATTCTAGGGTTTCAGGGGGTCGAGGGGGTCAGGGGGTGTCGGGGAGTCTAGGGGAGAAGTGTCATCACTGAAAAAACACCATTTTTCAAGGAGGTTTATTAAGAACCATCACTGATTTATTTTAAAAAATTAGTGATATTTTATTAAACTGCCGCTAAATGCTAATAATGGTGTAGTGTAACCTAAGATCAACCCTTTCTCATAAATTGAATTCACACAAACCTATTAGTGTTCATTTAAACCCATCTAAAACCAACACAATTTTTCCACTTCATATCCAAAAAATCCATAGAATATTCGTGTTTGTAGGTTCCTTCTTAGGTCACTTAGTATTCGATAACCCAAGATAAACTACAAGAGACTGCTTAACCCTAAAAACATGGGTAAATTTTGGTGAGACCAAATTTTGGTTTCATTTCCAGTGACACAATTAATTTAACTCAACACCCATTCTATTCTCCCCCATTTCTCTTTTCTCACCTCAACTTCTCTTATTTTTTCCTTTTCTTTTGTTTTTCACTTTTCTTGGCGCATGTTCACCAATACCCATGACCAATCAAATTGTCTTGTTAGGGTGGATAGTCCAGGGGTTGGGGAGTCAAGTACACCAAGGTAAATCTTTAAATTATGTCCTTATCTTCCAATTTCCCCTGATTAAAAAATTAATCCCATTCGAATAGAGGGTGTTCAAAGAAACCAAGTCATAAACCTGGGTGGGAACCAAAATGGAAATCCAAATGAGGTAGCCCAAAACTGGGTGAATGCAGCCGATCAAACCATGAATGACTACCTAACACATGCCTGGACCAATGCACCCTCTTTCATTAGGAATTTTTACCTATAAGAATACCACTATGTCTTAAATCCTCATATCCTAAACCACCTTTCAACCTTCCATGGGATGGAGTCAGAAATTCCAAACTTTTATGTCAAAGATTTCAATGACATTGTTGAAACCATGTTCCCACCACATAAACATGAGTCTGTTAAGATGAGGCTCTTTCCTTTATCACTTAATGATCGAGAAAATAATTGGTTAAACAATTTTATTCCAACATAAATCCAATCTTGAGACCAATTGTAAAGATAATTCAACAAAAATACTTCCCCCATCACAAACCAATTTCACTTAAAAAGAGCATCCAAAACTTTTTTGAAAAATAAGGAGAGTTATTTTACGAAATATAAGAAAGGTTCAAAGACACACTCAATATGATACCTCGCCATGGGTTCTCAATCACTGAACAATTTTGAATCTTTTTATGAAGGGTTGAGTCTGGAAAAAAAAATTAATTGACTTGATGTGTAATGGAACCTTCAAAAACAAAGCCACAAATGATACTTATGAGTATCTTGAAGGACTAGTAAAATAAAACCAAACATGGGGAACATCACCTTACTATGATAAGACACCAAAATCTGGTGGAATTCAAAAACTTAGGGAGGTGGAAAGCCTTAGGGTGAAACTTGATGCACTCACTTGGAAGGTCAAGGAAATCGATCTTATAAAGGTCCATGAAATTCAAACTGTTGACCTTGTTTGAAAAATTTGTGACAAACATGACCACAAGACCGACAAATTACAAACCATTACTTCCATTAAGGATGTTATTTTATGAGTACCACTAATAGAGGTCAATTCTCTAAACATTCAGAATCCACAGTACCAAAACACTTTCAACCTAAGGTACAATGACTATCTAGGATTCTGTTGGAAAGATAACGAGCAACCCAGCTAATAACCTAGTCATCTACAATGACCAAACCCATACCCTCCACAAAATTTTCAAAACAATAACCAGTTCCAACCACAAACAGTCTAGTACCAACAACCTCCTATCCAATATCAACAACCTATCCAGTAACCCATTCAACAACCAATCCAACAACCAATGTATACTCCTGGGATAAACCAACCAGCACAAGCCCCTACCCAATCTTTCCCTCTACCAATCCTTGAATTTTTGTGTAAAAAAGGAATAAAATGAACATAGAAGTATCATACCATAAACATGAACTCTAAACCATTAAAACTGGGAACGTACCCATTCCCACTAAGGTGTTACCATTCGGAACTTTAAGGGGAGAATCTAGTTACACACAAACCTCTAATGAATAACTCAAAGCAGTGATTGTTTTAAGAAGTGGAAAATCTATTGAGAAACATGATCCAAACATTCCAAATCCATTAAAATCTTCAAAAACACATGAAAATGAATATGTATTACCCAAAGATTCTGAAAACCCCAATGAGAAAGAGAAAGAACCCCAACCACACCATACAGTCAAACAACCTACTCCCTTCCCTCAATGCATGAGAGAAAAATATAAACCATAACTAAATGAAACATTGAGGAAAATATTATCTCAGGTTAAGTTGAAAATTCCCATTCTAGATGAAATCCATACCATTCCATCCTACACAAAGTACCTTAAGGACTTGTAAACTTTTAAAAATAAATTTTCACATAAAAACCAAATCCTTTTGGATGCTAATGTGAGTACCACCATTCAAGTGACTATTCCTCCAATGTTGAAAGATCCAGGATATCCCTACATCAATGTTGATATAGGAGAGAAGAATGTTGTTATAGCCCTTTTTGATCTAGGAGAAAGTGTGAACCTCATTCCATATGCCATGTATTTTCAGTTAGGGCCAAATAAATTCAACCCACATCTTCCACTCTTCAACTTGTTGATCATAGTGTCTGAGCTCCTAAGGGGATCTTAAAGGATGTTTTGGTGGATGTTGAAAATTTCATTTACCCAGTTAGCATTATTTTCCTTGAAAATAACCCAAGATTAGGTTCTAGGGAGCAAACACCCATCATCGTTGGTCATCCCTTCTTAGCAACATTCAACTTAGTCATTCAAGTTAGAAATGGGAACATAACAATAACCTTCAGAAACATGAGTCTCGATTTGAACATATAAAATGCAAACTCTCATATTGGGGATGATGATGAGATCCATGAGGTTAATTGGATTGGTAGTGTTTATAGTAAACTATATAAACATAAAGGAATTATTAATGGATGTTTAATTCAATGATATATTGATTTTCTTTGTTCACATGAGGGAAATTTTTCTCCTTATCTTAAATCTCTTTCAAAAATATCTTTTGATAATTTTATCAAATCACCAATAAATGATACCATTTTTAAATAAATAACATTTATTTCTTACCCATTCATGAAACTGAACTGACAAATTTAGTGGTTGAAACTTCAGTGCAAAAGGAACCAATTCTATCAATAAATTTGAAAAAAGAGAATGGGTTTCATACAAAGTCCAATCCTTTTTCTCAAAAGTGTTAACCGATCCGATCTTGAATTTAAGGTCTTAACTTCATCACTCAAGTATGAATTCTTAGGAGAAAATATAGCCTTTCATGTTGTCATTTATTCCTCTCTTGAATCCAATAAAGATAGGATGCTTCTAGATGTCCTAGAAAAGCATAAGAAAGAAATTGGATGGACCCTTTATGATATTAATAGGATTGGACCACTCATTGTAACTCATTGGATTTTCCATGAATCTAAATCCAAACCATGTCATCAACCTCAATTGAGACTCAATCCCAATCTTATAGATGTGGTAAGGAAATAACTTCTTAAGTTGTTGAATGTGGGTATCATCAACCCCATTACTGAGAGTGAGTGGGTAAGACCAATTCTAGTTGTACCAAAGAAATCTGGAATCTCTGTGATCACTAATGAGGATGGTGGTATTCTCCCCACAAGGTTATATAGTGGATGAATAGTCTTCATTGACTATAGTAAGCTCAACTCATTTTCCAAGAAAACCATTTCTCTTTACCCTTCATTGATCAAGTCCTTGAGCGAGTGGTAGATCATCAATTATAATACTTCCTAGATGGATTCACAGGGTTTAATCAAATCGAGGTATACTTATATGATCAAGTAAAAACAAACTTCACTTGTATATTCAACACTTTTTCCATCAATCCCATGCCCTTTGGGTTTTTTAATTCCCCTGGTACCTTCTAGCGGTGCATGATGGGAATCTTCTCAAAAATGGTGGGGGGTTGTCTAGAGGTCTTCATGGATGACTTCTCTATCTTTGGGGATATGTTTGAGGAATTCCTTATGAATGTTGAAAGGTTTTTTTCTAGATGTGAGGATAATAATCTCATCCTAAACTAGGAAATGTCATTTCATGGTAAAGGAGGGACTAGTTATAGTGCATCAGGTCTCCAGTAGAGGGATTAAATTTGACAAAGCTAAGGTCGATATCATTTGACACCCTACCTCTCCTAAAAATGTCAAGAAATTGAGATTCTTCTTAGGATATGATAGTTTCTATAGATGTTTCATTAGGAACATTAGCTCCATTTCCCAACAACTTTGTTCTCTTTTCATGAAAGATGCTTTATTTTTATGGATAGAAATATGTGATGAATCATTATCTACACTCAAGTTAGCTCTTATCTCTCCACCTATCATGAAATCTTTAAATTGTAAAATTCCATTTAATCTCATGTGTGATGTGAGTGACTTTAATGTTGGAGCAGTCTTAGGACAATGGTGTGAGAAAAATCCATGTGTCATTTCTTATGAAAGTAAATCTTTAAATGATGCACAACTCAACTACACCACCATTGAGAAAGAGTTTATTGTTTTTGTCTTTTCCTTAGATAAATTAAGGTCATATCTCTTAGGATCACCCATCATTGTCTTCACTGATCATTTATCCCTGAAATACCTATTCCTAAAATAAGATACCAAGACTAGATTGATTAGGTGGATACTTCTTCATAAAGAGTTTGATTTAACCTTGAAGAATAAAAAGGTTGTTGAAAAGTTTGTTTCTAAGTACCTCTATATGATAGAATTCAAAGACAACTCACATCACCTTTCTGAGTCTGATTCATTTCATGATAAGCACCTTTATTCTATGAGTGATTTCTCATGGTATGCTAACATAAAAAACCACTTGGTGATGGGTGACACTCCAAAATTCCTCAGGACCCAAGTTAAGAAAAAATATCATTCTGATTTCAAACACTATGTGTTTGATTATCCATACCCTTTAAAGTTATGTCAAGGTAAAATCATTATGAGATGTATTCTAGAGTCTAAACAAGAGTATATTCTAAAATTTTATCATAGAGAGGCACGTGGAGGCCACTTTTACACTAAGAAATCTACTAAAAATTTCCTTCAAATTGGATTCTACTAGCCTAAAATCACTAAGTATTCCAACCAATTCATCCACAGTTGTCCTCATTGTCAACAATTAGGATACATTACCAAGAGGGATCAAATTCACCTCACTCTCATTCTTGTCATTAAAATCATTGATTGTTTGGGAATTGATTTCATGGGACCCATCCCAAACTCTAGGGGATACCTATACAACCTCGTAGTTGTTGATTATTTATCGAAATGGGTTGATTCTATTCCCACCAAGTCCAACAACCATCATGTTGTTATCTAATTTCTAAAATAAAACATATTTTCTTAATTTGGAAATCAAAGGGCTATAATCAATGATTGAGGAACCCATTTATGAAACCACCAATTATCTTCACTCATGTCAATGTATGGTATTTCTCATAATGTTTCCACTATGTATTATCCTTAGACTAATGGTCAAGATGAGTTAGAGAATAGGGATATTAAGTAAATTCTTGAAAAACTGTCAATCCCTCTAAGAAATATAGGTCCGAGAAACTCTTGGATGCCCATTGGTCATATTGTATAACATAAAAAACGGTTGGAAAAAAATCCATCAAGGTGTACTATCGGAATGTTTTGGGTGTGTTTGTGTTTGTTCACAAAGCCAGATAACCATAAATGAGTATGGTCAGTATTTTCTGAAGACAAGTTTTTAAGGTGGTGCAGTTGCCCAGTGTTTGCCAAATTTTTGGCCTAAAAATTGGGAATTTGTGTTTTCCAATGAGATGATTTATTCATAGGACTTGACAGTGTGAAGAAATTTAAAAGAAATAGGTAATGGAAGAGAAACACGGAGCCCAGGACATGGACCGCGTACCATGTTCGGGAAGGGTACACAGCTGTGTACCAGGCAGCAGGAACGATACGTGGGATTGGTTTGCGAAACCAAAAATAGTTCACAATAGAAGGAAGAGTGGTATGCAGAGGGATTTTCTTTGGTGGAGGATATTGACCATGTATGAGAAAATGAAGTTCGTAGACCATGTATGAAAAATGGTTTGTAGGAAGACTTTTAGTTCGCAGTGGTAGAAGGACCGGTATGCGGTGGAGGTTGTACCACATAAAAGATTTGGTAAATCTTGGATTAGAAGATATTGTGAATATCATTTTCTATATAAGAATCAATAATCCCAATAATTAGAAGAGAGACTGAATATCATTAGAGAACATCTTTTTCTTTGGGATTTCAGAAAAGTTCAAAGGAAGTTTGCGAAGGGAGGTTCACGAAAGCAGAAGTGGTTCGCGCGTAAGAAATTATGCCAGTGGTTTTTGCGGAGAACTATAACCCAAAAAGGACACGGTACACAGAGGAAGAAGGCACGATATGTAGGTGGTTTTCAAAGGTAGTCCGTGAATAGATAACGGTTTATAGAAAAAGGTTGATTCACATAAGAGGTTCGCAAAGTCGGTACGCATAGGTGGTATGTGATAGCGAAGGCGGAGGTAGTCGGTAGATGAAGGGAGGTTTGTGGAAGAGGAATTAGTTCTTGGAGGAGGTGATCTGCGTAATATACCTGGTACACAGTACGTAGAGGAGAAAGATTGTTTTTGATTTTCACAAGGAAGCTTGCAAAAGCTTCAAATCAGTTTGTGACAGTATTTTTCAGTACCTAGTAGTACTAGAGAAGGTGTAATTAATCTTCAGGTGAAAAAGGAACATCAATCAAGCATCTACCTATAGTTGAGGATGCATGAATTCATGAAAATTAAGGGACCTACATGCCCATAAACTTTATTTGACCAAATAATTGACAAACTGTGTGTGGATTCTTTTCCAAGAGCAATGAGCATAGAAAGAAGAAGACGGTCACCCTTTCCACCAATAGTGATCCATAGAATTAGGCATATGGAGTGACCCTTTTGAATTCATTGAGTAGACCCTAAATATTGTAAAGGTAGTGAGACTGGGCATAGAAGATCTAGCCTGAACTTTGTACACATTATTGGTAGTGAGCTTTAGTGAATTTGGTATATCTGCACACCATCATTGTATTCTCCTTGGACATTTCCAAGTTAGGGTGAACCATGTAAAAATACCTATGTCATGTGAATGATTTTATATTTGTTCATATATTTCTACAGGTGGTAGAGGGAATTGAGTTTTCTTAACAATGAAACAAGATCCGAAGGGGCATAAATTTTAATCTATCATACCCTGATTCACCCACCCTCTCAGGGTATTTGACATTGTGGAACTAACAAAAAACATCCAAGGAATGTCACCGTATAGATTGGTTTATGTAATATCATGGCATTTACATGTTAAAATTGAGCATAAGGCCTTTTGGGTAATCAAAAAAAATTAAATTTGGTATTTCTTTGGCCGAAGCAAAGAGGAAATTAGATCCTAATGAACTTGAGGAACTTAATATGGAAGCTTATGAAAGAGAAAGGATAAATAAATCTAGAGTTCAAGCCTACAAATCTTGGAATCTCAAAGTCAAACAATTCGAACTGGGAAATTGTTTGCTCTTATATAGTTCAAACACTATTGGAAAATGGACCTATCCCCATGGTTTTCCCCAAAACCGTGGGGATAGACCCCCCCTATACCCATGGTTTTGGAATACCGTGGGTATAGGTGACTTTTCAAGACCTATACCCATGGTTTTCCAAAACCGTGGGTATAGGGGGTTTATCCCCACGGTTTTGGGGAAAACCGTGGGGGTAGGTCCTAAAAGGTCACCTATACCCACGGTTTCCAAAAACCGTGGGTATAGGGGTACCTATCCCCACGGTTATGAAAAACTGTGGGTATAGGTCATTTTTGTGTGCGCGGGAAAAAAAAATTTCGCAGGAAGGAAATTTTTTTTGCGGGAACCCTATACCCACGGTTCTTCCCTCTATACCCACGGTTTTTATAACTATATTTATCTATATATATATACATATAGGTGAAGTTAGGGTATTGTTTAGACATGGTGTTTGCAATGAAGAGGTTGCGGGATCGAAACTTGACACCTGCATTATTTTAGGACCTATACCCACGGTTTTGAAACCGTGGGTAAAAGCTGTTGACACTGTGGAAATTGGCTATGTTTCGGTGACATAGTGGCAGGAAACCTATACCCATGGTTTTAGAAAACCATGGGTATTGGCTGGGGACCTATACCGACGTCGTTCCAGCCCACGGTTCCCAAAACTGTGGTTATAGTCTGTACCCACGGTTTTGGGGGCTATACTCATGGTTGTGAACTGTGTGTATAGGACGTTTTTCCAATAGTGAAAACATAATTTACATCTGGGAAAGTTAAGGTCTATATAGTTAGGTCCATTCATAGTGCATCATGTGTACCCCCATGAGGTAGTAGAGATTCAGGATCCCACAAGTGGTCACATTTTCAAAGTTAATGGTCATAGGTTAAAACCATTCATTGAATCATTCAATAAACAGGAAACAAAGGATGAGTTTACTGAACCAACTTATAAACCATAAAAATTTAATAGATTTAGGGTCCATGTCGGGCTAACAACATTAAAAAATCACTTTCTCAGAGGAAACATGGCCTTTACCAGTAAATTTACTCAAGGTTGGATTTTCAAAGTAAACGGTATGTTTTCCCTTTCCTTTATTTGTTTATTTTTAGTTAAGGTAACCTCCTGGGGTTCCCATTGTGTTCTAATTGTTTTGGTGTGTAAGATTCAGGGGATATTGAGATTGATGGATTTTTAGGCAATTTATATTTCCTCCAGGTGTACAAGCACAAGCTTTTGTCAACAACGTGGCTTCTCCAAGTGACATGGAGATCAAAGGAGTAATCATAAGTGTCCTGAAATTCAACTTTGAAAACTAGGTGACTTTGTTCCATGTTTATTATTTCAAATTCCTTTTAAAACTCCTCTCCTCTACGTCTACCCCCTTCTAAATTTTATTTTCTTTAAACATAGGGGAGAAAGTTATTTTAAGCTGGGGGATATGCGATAAAAAAATTGCTTTTGTGTGCATAAATAAATGTGGGGAAGGAAAAATTTATTTAACCTTGAACATGATAATATACATTTAAAACTTTGAAATTTTATATCAAATATTTTTTCATGCCTTGATTATGATTTTAATGCATGTTTAAGTTCATTTGTATAGATTTTGGAAGGCTTGGTTGTCTGATTAGATTTTTCACTATTTATATTTTCATCCACTTAATAATAAAAAACAAAATGCATGTCCTCTGGATTGTGGGGTATTAGTTTGAGTTTTTGGGGTCCCATAATAAATGGAATTGGTTTGGTGGTCATTTTAATCTTAACATTAGTATTATAAAAAAATCAAAAAAAATCAATTGCGCATAGAGCAATGGATTGACCAAATGTATGTCTTTCGACACTTGAGGATCGTGACTCCAGAGTTGTCTTGCTTGGAGTTGGGAATTATATCTCTATTTTTGGTAATTTGAATTTGATTTTGGTTGATTAAACTCGTGATTATTCCCGAGTATGTGAGATTCACTTGGTGCCCAATGGTCATTGAGCCTAGGAGTCATCGTCAAAGTCTTTCTACATGGGTTGACTCGGTTGAGTTAAATTTCAATTACAATAGAAAATTTGCATTAAAAAATTAAAAAAAAATAAAAAAATAAAAATAAAATAATTAATACCCATCTTAATATGAAAATATGATTCCACCTAGCACTTCTATATTTTCTCCCTTGAATAAAGATGAACCCCCATGTATAATGTGATGCACAAAACTTCATCATGCTTAATTGAAATTGGATGAAATGTGGAAATAAATTTTAAAAAAGGAATGGGATTGGGATTGGGATATGTCTCTGAATCTATCTTGTTTAAAATTATTTTTATGGGTTTAAAAATTATTTTTTATGAGGTATTTGGGTGATAAATGTGTATTAAAATGTTTTTGGAAAGGGGAATTTGAATTTCATATTGTTGAGATATATTTTTCTCAGGATTATAAAAACTCAAGTCGGGGGGTGTAATTACCCAATTAAAGAGGCTAATATTAATTATTTATATTAAAATATTCGTGTGCTTTATTAATAATAAACACCATTTTTAGTGCATTTTAAACTTTGAACATTATTTCACATTATATTGTAATTCCTTCTTAAAATTCTCTATTACATGATACACTCTTCTACACCTCATAAAACACAAAATGATCTTGATTTTATTTCCATATTTTTTTAAGGTATCCCATTATATAAAGAACAATTCATGATTTTGGATCACTTGAAGATTCAGATTGGAAGACCACTAAAGTGGGCCTTGAACCAATAACATTTTGGGTGAAGTGAACTGAACAGAAGACCAATAAAAGTACTTTAGCGGCAAATATTCAATCACAATGATTCTAAAAATTTAAATTAAGAGAGAGAAAATCATGGGGAACATTTAATTAAATAGTGGACCAAGATAATTCAGATGTTTTAATGGAGTTACATGCAGCCCAAGTTGAAGATGAAATTCTGGGCCAAATTCTACGGCTTAGAAAAATATCCCACCATTTAAATCATATCTAGAAAACCAAAAAATATATTAAGATGTAATTTTACAGGCTATTAGGATACATAAGGGGATCAATTTTATATATTATGAACCACTCAAATTATTTCATATTGAAGGTCATTTCATCGTCTCTGTTTGGTGGATAATAGTTGGCTTCTACTTCAAGTCAATAGTGGACAATTCTCCTCTCCATTAATTTCCACCAACCTAGGCCCACCACCATTAATTTAGGAGACATGGGCATATGGGGGATAGACCCAAGGCTTCTAAAAATACTATTTAAGGTAATGGTGTTGGAGGATTTGAGGATGTTGGAGGTTTTTTTTTCAATGTAATGTTATTATGCCAATTTTTCATTGTAACGTTCTTATTTATCATGTAAGTTGTTCGAATCACCTTAGTTTTTAATTAAATTTATTCTTATACTATTATTTTTTTCTTCTCCATATCACTTTGATACCGTTTCCTCAAGGTGTGAGCTTATTCATACCAAACCTTTTGAAAATTTTTACCCAACGGTGGAGTGATGGTTATTTTGTTGTTTTAACTTCTTTAATTCCTCCCTTAGGAGTTTACATCCCACTTCCATTGAGAACATGTCATAAATGTAGGGTTAACCATTTTATGGGTTGATCCAAGGAATCATCAAGGGGATGGATTTTATGTTATTTATCACTCTATAAATGTTTATTAATTTCTTTTATTTGAGTTTTTTTATTCAATTATTTTCTCTCTTCCTTCTCCTTATTGGATTTTATTTCCCCACTTTTATGTTCTAATAAGATCCTTTACATTGGAGTGATCATGAAAATGATCCTATAAGTGTATAAGTGATTTGAATGTTTTTGTGAAGGTGTTTAACCAGTAAGTGATGAGGTTAGTTAAAATTCATTAAATGAGTCCTTCTCGAGTTAATGAAATTGAAATTGTTAAAAAAAGTAATTTCATTCAATCCATTCCTTGTAATAACCTAGGATCAACCGTTTCTCATAAATTAAATTCACATAGACCTATTAGTGTTCATTTAAACCCATCTAAAATCAACCCAAGTTGGTAACTTCCTATTCAAAAACAATCCATATAATTTATGTGTTTTTAGGTTCCTTCTTAAGTCTCTAAGGATTCAATAACCCAAGAAAAACTACAAGCAACTACTTAACCCAAAAAACTTGGGTAAATTTGGGAAAGACCACTTGTGTAGGATATATTGGTGAAAGTAAATACTATTCAGACCCATATTAAATCATCTCAAAGTAGGAAAAAGAATTATATTGATAATCTAAGGAATGATTTTTAATTTCGAGTGGTAGGTCATGTTTCTCTTAAATTATCTCCAAGGAATGGTGTTATAAGATTTATTAATAAATTAAAACTATTTCCCAAGTACATTAGGCCTTTTGAAATTCTAGAAATAATTGGAGCAATGGTTTATCATTTAGAAATTTCATCTAACCTCTCTAAAGAACATGATGTATTATATATTTCTTTATTGAGAAAGCACATGCCAGATCCAATGCATGTGATAAACTTTAAGGAAATAGAATTGCAACCTGGTTTATCTTACAGTGAAGAGCCTATATAGATTCTAGACACTGGAGTACAAGTGTTGAGGAATAAAATGAATCAACTTGTAAAGGTACATTGGAGAAATCATAAGATGAATGAGGTGATGTGGGGTCATGAAGATATTATGATTAACAACTAACAAATCTATTCATGAGGTGAAATCATAGAAAATTTGAGGACAAAATGTTTTAAAGAAGGGAAGAATGTAACACTGGGTATTTAATTAAAGAAAGATTTTATTTCTAAATAAACAATAGCACAATACACATATTTATATTCAAGAATGTTCTTAAAAACTAAATTATGAAATTTTGTAAATTTAATTTTCATAAATTAATTTCATTTTTGAAATAATTATATCAAAAATAAATTACAAGGGAGTTTTTAAATTTTTATGAAATAGTTTATTTTTTCCATGAACTGTGAAAAATACAGATTTTTTAAAATATTTCTAATTATTATCATTAAATAAAGTGATGTAAAAGTACCACTATATTTAGGATTATTATTAAAGCTACATATGATCCATTTTATTTATAATAATATAATTAATTATTTTAATTTTAAATATTTTGATATAAGCTAATTTCAAATCTTAAAAACACTATTTTTTTTAAAATATCTTTTCATTTTATGTATTTATACTAAAATTAATTTATTACACTTATAAAATTAGAATATTGAAAAATGGATACAATATTTGGAATTATAAGGTTCATATTTTTAAGATATTCCACTTTTCTTTCTTTTAATTATGAATAGTAACTATAGTAAATATTTGTCACCCAAAAAAAGGTAAAATTGGTAAATGGAGTTAAAATCTTGAAATAAAGTCTCAAAATCAATCGAAAACATTCCTTAATTTCATTTTATGGGATTAGTTCAACCATATACATCCTAAAATATATTATGTGATATTATGGTACTGTTTTCCCTTGATAATGACATTTATATTATTTTAATTAAAGAACATTCCAAAATTTCACTCTCTTGACTTTAATATCTCTAAAATTTTTACATAATGAAAAAATATGGTAATATTAGTTAAACAAATTTGATTTTAAACTTGAAAAAAAATTATCCTAATTTTTTTAAATATTTTTTTATCAAATAATTGCCTTAAATGCTTACACACCGCCAACACAGTTCTTGTGCAAGTAATAGAAAAATCGTGTAAATGATTCTAAAAACTCAAAAAAGTAATATTTTTTGGGGATTTATAGTTTTATAAGAATTTTATAGATTCATATAACTTTTTGGGGATTTTTTAACGTTTTATATTTAAATTTAACATCAATATTGATGCATTTAAGGTCAAATTATAAGAATAGTTTCCAAAATGGAATTAATGATATTTTATGAAAAATAACATTTTATTAAATAATTCAACAATAATAAAAACAAAAAATAGGAAAAATAGGATGATAAATGGTATAAAATTTCATCTTGTAGAAATTTATGAACAAATTGATATCTTGTAAGTACAATTATAACCCTTTATTATTAAAAAATGATTTACTACATTAAAGGTTAAAAATGATCAACGAATGGGTTAAACCAAAAGATAAGGGTTAAAATGACCTAAAAACATTATTAAAACCCATTAGTTGGTTGTATTTTGACATTAAACTTATCAAATTATAATATTATAACTTTGGATCCATTTTTTCAAGAAAGTGACTTAATAATATTTTAAAACATTGAAAGATTACAATTGTGCCACTCACCTCAATTATAAAAGGGCACATCCTCCCCTCACTTATTCACACCTCTTGAGACATATATCTTGAATAAAACCTGATAAAATATCGCCCCAAAATATTTATACACGTTCTAGTTGTTTTTTTATTTCCAAAATACCAACCCTTTGGTCCTCAAGAATATATCCAAAGGAGGTTTCTATAAAATAAGGTAATCGTCTTAACCAAACTCTTTATTTTTACTTCTTATTTTACAACATTAAATTATGTCATAAATGTTAAAATATAAAAAAATATCTAATCCACCAATATTTTGTTATATTTATGGAAATATATTTATCCATCCCCTTCTATATCAAATGTGAGGGAAAATAATCACTCGTGCGTATGTGTGGTCTACTGCCTTCATGTAGCGATATATTTTATTTTCCATCACCATATGTCATTGAAGACTATTATTATGGGTTTAAAGTATATATATTATAATTATAAAATTATTATTCTTATATAATTATAATATAATATCAAACTTCTTACCTTACAATCTTTCTTAAAATGATAACACCACTCGTGCGTATGTGTGACTACCACCTCCAAAAAATGAAATAATTCAGTTTTAATTTTCACTTCACATGGATGGTAATATGGATAAATTTTATGAATATATATGATATATATGATATAATATTGATTCAAAAATGGTTAATTACTATTTATCTTTCTTTCATTCCATCTGTCGAATAGTGAAAATATCATTCATGCATATGTACGACCTACAGTCTCGATGAACGGTGTAATTCAATTTTATATATCTACCATTCAAGGATGAATAAAAATATGTTTATAATGAATATAAATGATATTTATACCATTATTAAAATCGTATATATAGTGTAACCATAATAAATATACAAGGACCAAAACTACCGAATCAAAACATACATGAAAAACAAAAGAGTAAGAAATGATGATTATATTAAAAAATTATTAATAAATAAGTAATAAAATGATACAATTGGATCATATATGATAATATAATTATGTATATGGTTCTATTATAAATTTATAATAAATTTAAATATATTATAAAGGAGGCTAAAAGTATTACAAATCATGTCAGGCCAGTGGTAAGGGTGTATTTCACAATATCATCCTTATTTGAGATTGTTTATGTTTAAGTTTACATTAGAAGAATTATATGATATTTATATCATAAAAATTATAAATATTATTCTCTTATATTTATTTTGGAATATTATATATTTTTATTTTAGTTTCCTCTCTTTATGTACTCAAGATTCTAAAATAATATTTTTAAGGAAACCCAACTTTGTTTTCTATTCAGTCAGTAATATTTTTCTTCAGTGTACATATTTTCTTAAAAATTATTTCAATAATGTTTTTAAAATTATAAAATGATAGAATAAATTGATTTTAAACAGTGTTTTAATTTCATTAAAAATGTTTAAAATAAATCGTCTTGTCATTTTCCAAATGAGGTACTTTTGAAATTTTATTAAAAATGTGAAAGAAATATTTTTTTAACATACATGAAAAGAAATGACTTTCCCACTATCATGACAACTAAATGTTTTAAATCATCCTTTACAAGTTTCTATGGTTCCTTTCAAATAAAATTATTTCATTAATATTTTTTGTAATTTTTATATTTTAATTTAAGTGATTTTTAGATTAAAAGAGTATTTTCTTCATGAAATCATTTGGTGATATTTTTAATGAATTTTCATATATGTAAAAAAAATTGATGAATATTATACTTTAATAAAAATATAATATTTTGATAGCATATATCATATTACTCTAGATTGATTTTGATTGTGTTATATTTATTAATTTGGAAAAATATTAATTTTTCATATACTAGTTTTCAATACATATGTTTACATTGATTATGTTTCACCCCTTTTATATGATAAATACATTGGACTTTGTAAGTGATGATTGGGGCTCGTTATAGCCCCTTGATTTATCGGTATGTCTCGTGATACAAAACTAGTTTGGGTATTATGTAATCCTTACCTTTTTATGAATGTTGTCTTCTCATAAGGCCTTGTTGATAGTATTGTAAAGTACGGAATTATACATTCTATCATTATAAAACTAGTTATTGTTATCCATGTGATTATTTATATTGATATGTTATCCATGTATTTAGTGAAATTTTATGGTATTAGTTATAATTCATATTTAATTATTACTTATCTCGGCCATATTATTCATGTTTTATTTATTTTATAATAGATTCTATTATACTCATTCTCTTAGTGAGAATCGGGGCACACCCTTTATTATGTTTTCCTTTCCCAAGGACACCAAAAAGGGATATGTTAATGAAATCAAGGATTTTGTATAAAAAATAATAATGTTTCCACAATAATTATTATTTTATGTTTTATGTTTTCATATGTAATTTGGGAATAATGTATGTATCTAGTATCCCAGGACTACTAAACTATTCAATCCTTTAGGATGTGATCCCTTGTATTTTTTCTAATGTAGTAAAATAAACATTGTCTCTATGATGTTGGAGTCAGTATGTTACATGGTCACACTCGAGTATCCATGTAATTTTTAGGGGGATAATTGAGAGAATATCACCTAGGGATCTCACATGACTATAAGTATTCTTATCACTATATTCATCCATAGAAAGTCATTTATCACACCTCTAGTGAAATAATTTTAATGAATAAAATCAATATCCTCATCGCATGAATACATATTTAGAGTATAATTCCAAAATGTGAAACAAAAAATGCCTAGACCACTACATATACATTGACCTACCAATTGTACACTAAAATTTATTCCCTAGGCACTCAAGTTAGTCAGAATATTATTAGATTCATGGAGTAGTAATGCAACATCTACCACATCCTAACTAGTTTCTATTTCCTATCAACCAAAACAAGTAAACTTCAAGAATTTTCACCTAACATGTCTTTAACCAATATCAAAAGGAACCTATGTTCAAAAACCATCCCAAGTATAAACCTGCGTTGATACTACTCTCAATCGACTTGACCCACTAGGTCCCCACCTAGGCTAGCAGTAGGCCGATTTTTCAACCCCATCTCTACCTATAATAGGCCATGGTCAAGTAACCATCACCAAAAAGGCATAATAAAAATATGGTAGGCCTTATCCTATACAACTTATAGCATGAATACATCACTATCCAACACAAATATCCATAACAATGTAGGATATAAATATCGAACTGAAAATAAAATATACATGCATGCATATTCTAAACATTTGAGGGGAGTAAAATATAAACTCTATTATAAGTGATAAAAATAAATGGTTAGAAATTTTGGAATTCTATATAACCTCAAGTGACTAGGAATAAGGGAATCACTAAGTCACATTAACTCTAACAGAGCACCACCACCTTTGAATCTCACCAGATTAACCAATATCTAGCTCTACCAGCTCCATGCCCTCCCATATCACCATCAACCTATGGTTCATCTTCACATATAAAAAGGTGTGAGCATGAAGCTCATATAGGTTTGAATATACAAATACCTAGTAATATGATCAAAAAAAGGGAGATAGGGGTTTGTATTGTACAACCACTCAAACCCATCATTGGGAAAACACTAGCCATGGAAGAAGCTCTATATTCACATACTAATATAACCTTGATGTTATCTGATGATAAATATACTATGGATAACCTTGAAAGTTATCTGGATTAGTATAATGAGGAATCCCTGTAAAAATACCGTTCCTTGGGGTAAATCAACTCCATAATCATAAACCCTAAAGAAAAAACACATTCCTACCCATCCGTAATGGATATACCACATGCCTTGGTGGAAAACACCTCTCTTATCCTTTGTGACATGGAATATAAAACAAAAAACAATCCATGTGATGGGAACAGAAATAAAATAATAACATAAAACCCTAATGATCTAGTTAGGAAGATTAAATAATGGAGGGGATCATCATCCATGAGCCACTCTTCATAGAATCACACCATCAATTGCCTATAATGCATGAAAAATAACCAAAATCATCAGATATTCGTTTTTACTAGAATAAACTAACATCCACAGATGGACTATCTAATTATCTTCCTCATTAATTTCAAAATCATTACTTAAATTGACGAGTGGGGATTCACCTTAAGAATGATTTGAAGCTAGAGGTGGTTTTAAACACTACGATAGGGTGTCCTACACCCTGTCCCATGGGGGAGTTCCATGCCTCATCCAACCATTGATAATACATCCTCTCATCCATTATATGACCTAACAATGGAGTCTTGTAACTTAACTATGCACAAATAGGGATAATATTTCTCACCCACTCATACCATCATCACTAGAGAAGCATACCGAAGGGGAGAAATTTAGTGCACCTTGTTCATCACAAGTCCTAGAACACCCAAAATATCAATGTATCTCGAATACCACAATCGTCAAAAGAATTATCCCATTTTTTAATGGGGGACCTATGACTCATCGGATCATAAATATAAGTAGAGGGAGTTTCCAACACCATAAAGGAGCTCACACCTTACCAAGGACTAATGTAAAACAAAGAAAAATATTTCTCCACCCACATAAGATTCAGATCATTCCTCAATGAGGATTCTCTATGAAATTGTCCCTGTGTATGAAGAACTCACACTCCATATCTCTGGGGGAGTACCAACTCCATTAAAGAAATAGATGACCCACAACTCATCCCATGATACAATCCTAAGGGAGTACCAAAATATTATCTCCCTAATTCTTATTCCATAAGTCTTCAAAACCCATGGTGAGATAAAAAGTTGGCCATATATATTACTCTAAAATTTCCTACCCCATCTATCATAGAAACTCATGGTGTTCTATAGGGGAGAGAGAACATTCACCATCTATAGTAGGAAATATACATGAACACCATGATATAATGATTTTATTTTACTAACTCCCCATCATCCAATCAAAACCATATACAACCACTCAATATAGGGGGAAAGGGAAGGATGGGAGTATTTTTGAGTCACATGTCCATATATAAGTCCCATTTGACAACCTTTCCACACAAAATAACCCCTAAAGACTACTTAAACCCTTTCTCTCATGACTCGTGCATCCACCAACGATCCATATCTTTCAAAAACTCCTAGATATTACTGACCTATGAATAAAAATGAGGCTTCTACACTCATATATTTCAATGATACTAGGGGATCACCATCATCACACTCACACTACATCATCATCCAAATACCATCGTCATTTCCACTTAATAAATATCCAAAATCAGCCTCAATTCATCTCACCAACAATACCTAATAGTGTAGAGGGCCCCACTATTGTGTTATTCATGAAAAAATAAATAGAATTCATTGTCTATATGTCCAAATTCGTCTCCATAGTGATAAAATCACAAACCCCCAGTGAGGAAAAGGTAAAGAACATGTAAAATGTGGTGCATAAAGTGTACACCCAACATATCACCTTGGACTTTTACCTTTTCCTAACTCAGTGTGTATTTGAAAAATACACTGTGTGCCTCAAGGGACACACAGTTTATAAGAAACATAGGGCATTGAGTCATGTACCATGTCCCAAGTCATGTCATTTACCCAACATGGAATCTACTTGTATATATCGTGTACCTCAAAATGGCTATTAAGCTATGTACTTAGACACACCCCAATTAATGTACCAAAACTTACTATATTTAATGTTCATATGTCCAATATTCCATGTAGACACAATCCTTTGCATGAGGACCACCAAAACAATACACTGAGTGTGTTCTAGTACTATAAAATTTGGGATCTAGTTCTGTAGACACAATCACCCCGTGAATCACTCGAATCACACATTTCCCTATAAATAACACCCCAATGGACTTTATCCATCCCATAAAATCACAAATTTCATAATAAAAAATGAAAACATAAAATAAATGGGGATGGTTAGAATTTTGAAAAAATGATCCCTACCTTGTGGAAAATCAACAAATCATAAAGATCGTGCATTTATTATATATACTCTATGGCCATAGTATCCTAATCCAACACTGATCAACCTCCTCCAACATGGATATTCCTCCCCTTCCCTCATTATCCTCTCTTAGTTCAATGTAATTAATGAGGGTAAGTGTTTACCTTACTCTCATTCATATGGGGGGAGAATTGGGGAGAGTGGACAAAACCCAAAAATAAAATAAAATACCCATTTAAGGGCTATACTCAGTACCTAGAACCCAAACGAGGTTTATACCTCACCTATGTAAAACAACCTATTCTGGACTCATCCATGAAGTCATAATTTCCATCTAAAGCTTCATTTCTGAGATATTTATGTTCATATATATATATATGAATAAAAAATATTTTTTTATAAATATTAAATATATAGAAAAATATGTCTAACTTATAATCTCACTAATTTCATTTCCAAGTGTAAAGGTCTCATCACAAGAAAAATGTTACCATAATAAAAAATGATTTTGTTTGATATGGTAAATTACCATTATTCCCTTATTAAGGTTCATGGGCTCAGAAACTCAATAATGAGCCAACACTTCTATAATGAACCAAGATTTTCATACATGGATATTACATCATTTTTATATTAATATTAAATATTTTATACAAACATATTCTTAAGAACCAAAATAGTTTAGTTTCTTTTGAAACTTTGAACACATTTTTATAATTTGATAAAAGGTCATTAACATGTCTCGTAAAGATCATACCCTTTAGTAATCCTACATTAAACCTTTCTTTATAACATGGGGAACGTAAACATAAAAAAGGGTGAGCTTAGATGCTCGATAAGGGTAAACATGGTAGATATTTAAGTATAACATGAGCATAAGGGTAAAAATATAGGAGCATAACATTTGAAAAAAATAACATGTATATCTAATATAATAATCTTGAATCAATTGATTGGCAGTTCATAAGTCCAGAATCATAAGATAATCAAATCACATGAGTCATGAGAGTATAAAAATAGCATAATACATATAATTTTTTTCATATAAATAATCTAAGAATAACATATGTTAATGATACCTACAAATAAATTTATAGTATTTTTGGCTTTAGAAAATCACCTATGTACCTACTTTGGGCTTTCAATGACCTCCTTTGTGATTATACTTTTAGGCATAGGATTTCCTCTAGTGTACTCTCTTTTTGTGGTCTTAGGATGACCTCTCTTATACCCTCTTTTTTTTAGAGTAGTATGACATATCGTGTACCCTCTTATTTCGAGCATAGGATAACCTCCTGTGTACCCTATTATTGTGGGATTAGGATAACCTCCCATGTACACTTTGATCAGATAGAACATTAATAATTATCCAATGAATTAGAGGGGGATATAGTTCCCACCATTCAAATAATGAAAACCATAAATACATTTTCCACAAGAATAAAAATAATATTTGAACCTATAAAAAGAAATATGTTTCATAAACATTTCAGTATAACATAACTCATGAGAAAGAAATATTTTTCATAAATATAAACACAAAAATACCATAAAATAATAAGGCTAATTAAATTTAATAATATCTCTAGTAAATAATAAGTAACATAAAATAATTTTTTCTTGGATGAAAAACAATTTAGATGGATCACATGAAATAAATCTTGAGGAAAATATTCTTTCTATTTTGAAAAACACTTTTTAAATAATAAAAAATTTTAAAAACAATTTTTCTGGAAAATGATATTTAAAATTTATAAATTAATCTTTTAAACCCCATTTTAGACATCTTTGAAATCATTTTCCTTGAAAATTATTAAAATATCATTTAAAACATTTTTAAAATCATTTTTAGAAAGCATGGTTTTTGAATAAAACAAATTTCTGATTGGAGATAGAAATACATTACATGAAACATATATTATAATTAAAATAAGTATATTAATTATAAAACATTCCAAAAGTCAGTATATACATTTCATAAAATAATATAGGTTCATAACACAACATGTGTCTCAGAGAAAGAAAATTGAGACAAAATTACCTAACATATTTGGTAACTTTTGAAACACAAACCCTGTGAAATAGAGATCATAAAATAGATTTGTAAATATCCATAAATTTAAGGATAAGTATAATATATTAAATTCATAGGTATTATCTACACCACAAAAAAGATATGAGTGGTGAATATTCCAATAATCTCACAGAAATATAAGTGAGACTAGAAATCCCCTTAAAAATATCATATCATTGAAGTGGGGATTAATCAAATGAATCAATTATGTTTATTAATTGTAAATACATATAAAATAAGTTAAAAAACACATAATATAATCATAATTCATTTCACACATAATCTTATAATTACATAATCAATTAAATAATTGTTTAACCCAATAAAGGGAAATTGAGTTAGGAATTCCCTTACTACATTGTAATCAGTCAAATCATATGCCCCCATAAAAGTAATAATAATCAAATGAAACATAAAATTAAATTCATATAATTAAAATTATGATATTATATTTCAAATTTCAGTATATACACCACACATAAAGAGTAAGTGGTGAATAAGGCACATATCTCATAGAGGAAAAAGTGAGATTAGATACCCTTACCTCACACTTCTCTTTAGTTTTTCACACTTCATCCTCTTATATAATAGTTTAAAGAATGTTATTAATTAATTAATTAACCATATATATATTTATAATATCTTATATTATATTTTTATAACATTTTACCACTAATTCATTAATAATATTTCATGATTTTCATTGTTTTGGGTTAGTTCATTTAAGGAATTTTATGATTTGTTTATTTGTGTATAATTATGGATTTCAGTGTCGAATTTAAATAAAACTCTAGAAGAGTAATTAAATTATATTAATAAACTTACATAAGTTTAAATTTTCCCATTTATAATTTTTCTTTCATACATGAGGATGATTCATTTGATAATATTTTAATGATAAATTTTTAGTTTAATTTTACAATTTTTTCAACCATAGAAAACTAGTTTTGTTTTATTTGAAATTATGTATGTATATTAGTTATAGATAATAAAATAGATTATAATATACCTATTAAAATTATATTTAACCATAATAATAGTTTTATCACTATCCATTAATTTGGTAATAAAAAAATAAAAACATTATTCATAGAGGTGATTAACCGGTATAATTGGGACAACAATTTCATTTATTTGAATAAGAAGAGGTAATAATAGGGATGGATATAAGATATTACATTAAAAAAATAAAATTAAAATATTCACATGATTATATAAATATTTTTTCATGGTTTATGAATTATGTGAGTTGAAATTATTAAAAGAAAAGAAATTTTGAGATATGTTTTGAGAAAATTTCCACTTGAATATCACATCCTTGAGAGACCCTTGAGGGCTTGGATTTGTTCTTTTGGGGGCACCAGAAGCACTATGATATGGTAGTAGTTAGGAGGAAATTTTTTGGAATATATTTTAGGTGCATAAATTATTGTGGATAGAAATGGGGTGGTGAGGGGTGATATTTATACTTGAGGAGAGGTGGGTTAAAGTGATTAAAATAATGATTATTTTATATTTAAAGCCAACCACAATGAAGTGGTATTAATTAACATTAATTTTATTGTTAATTAATTTTGTGGTGGATTTTTATGGTTGAAAAATATCTCAAATAACCATTAATTTTTTTAATTTTTAGGTATATTATGATTTTACCTTTTAACTTCAACCCTTTTAATATTTTATCTATACTGCGACAAATAATTCTTTTACCATTGTAAATTTTTTATAAATAAAAATAAGATTAACCTTAAAAATTAATTTGGAAATTATTATTATAAAACTTTAACCCATTTTACTAAATTTAATTCAAGGAATCATAAAAAGCTATATTTAAAATTAATCCTGGAGACCCAATGAAAAATATTTTTTTTAAGTGAAATGTTTAAATGATTGTAATGTTTTTATATCCAATTTAAATGTGAAATTTATTAGAATGAGATAAAATGAATTTAATTATGTATAATTTATATAATTAAACTTTAAAATTAATTTAAAATATAAATTAAATATATAAGTAAATTACAAGGAAAAATAGATTTCAATTAAAATGCAGCATTTTTTAATATTCACCAAAAATGAAACTTATGAGGAAAATATCAAAAAATCACCATAAGATAATTTTTATTTACCTATTTCAAAAATGAAGTTTATTTTTTAAAATAAAACATATAAATGTGTCCAAATTTATTTTTAAAATAGGCTCACCATCAAAAAATGGCAAAACTGCCTTTTAGAAAAATATTGTTTTTTATGCTTAAAATTGTTTTTATTCTTATCTTAAGCATATCAAACTTATTGGATGAATTTTTTTAAAAAATATTGAATATATAACATATAAATTTTATTAATATCTTTTTCTAATTGTTTTTAATTTAATTTATAAAGATAAAAAATCATTAGGGGCATAAATTTTTTTTTATAAAAACACATCTTTTATGTTCAATTGGATTTTATTTTAATTTATAATTAATTGGTTATGAATTAATTAATTTTATATACATGGGTAAACTATATTTTAACATTTTATTTAATATACTACATTATAATGTATAGGTGATAATAATTTTGTTAAAATAACAATATTTTTGGAGTTCATTTAGGATCGGGGATTTGTGCAAAGTAAGTTGTCGAAGAGATTAAATTTACTCAAAAAAAAAGAAATATAATAAAATATTGGGGTGTTACATTCTACCCACCTTAAAATGAATTTAACCCTTGAAATTAATTAATCGGATATAAATATATGATTATACCTCTACCTCATCACATCCTTAGGTTACCATATATCCTCCTCAAATTGGTGGTTTCACCATAATACTTTAACCAGGAGAGTGAACATGTTTCATAGAACTTTATCTTTATGACCCAGAATTTTTACCGTTTATTCCTTATAATAAATATATAGTTTCAATGTTATAACCACTGAGTTTAGTACATTTGAAAAATCATTTATGTGCTTCCTTATAAGAGATACATGGAACACTTCATGAACTTGAGGGAGAATCAGAGGAAGATCCAATCGATAAGATACCATCCCGATAAGATCAAGAATCTCAAACAAAATGAATCCTCATAAATTTGAAATTGTACTTGAAAATTTAATATAGATGTTTGAAAATTTCTTTTGTGGGAATCCCATATATGAAAAGGGGTCAATAAAACATCCTCTTAAAAAGTGGTAAAGTAAAAGTCAAATATCACCACATAACTAGGATTCCGATTAACAGATAATTAAGGGAAATTTAAAACATGGACATGAAAAAGAATTCAAAAAATTAAGTTATGATGGGAAATGATAGAGAACATGGTCAATAGATTATTAATGACCACAAAACCATAGACCAAATTGGTTTTAAAAAATGTCATTGTTATCATTAGAATTGATGATAATAGGATAACATTTTATATCAAAATCATTGATAAAATATACTTAATTTATTTCATCTTATAAGTATAATCTCGCTATTTGTTTGTATCTTGGTCAATTTTCACTTCATATCTCACTCTAATAAATGATGTTAAAGATTTAAATCTTATACAACTAGTGGATCATAAGATCCATAATGGTATTACAATTCATTCCTTATATCTCTAGTTATCACAACAACAAAAATTGGTAAGAAATGATTATACAATACGCATAAATATTCTTATAGTTAAGTAATACATTAACATTTTCCAAAGATAAATATAAAAAAATTCATAAATTTTTACCTTTTTAAACATTTTAAAAGACTAAAATCCAAGACTTTTTAAATAAGGTTACTTAATTCTAAAAATCAACTTATCATTAATCCCCCAAACAACTTGATGTAGCTCTTAATTGTCACATACCAAACATGTGAATACCATCATCATGTATTCTCTTGAAACATGATAGTAACCTTAATTACCATAAAACCGTAGTGAAAACATACATGATTTCAAAAAAAATATGCTTTCCACATACCATAAATCCAAAAATTATACAAAATCAATCCATAAACCACCTTTTCATCATTTTACTAATCAGTTTCAAAGGAAATCAAAAATATCCCATTTATTTTATAATAAAAGAACATCTCTTTATCAAATTATTAACCCATCATAACTCACATATTCTGGGTTATCCTTCCCTTAATTTTATGTTCTCTAAAAACATCACCTTATTGGTAAATCACTTTTCCATTCCATCATCATTATTAATATATCCTTTCAAATCCTTAAGGAAACACTACTGCAGACCGATATTTATATTTTTCATTATTCCATAGTACCATAAACATAATTTCACAACATAATTATTGATTTATTATACATAAACATTAAATCATTCCACCACTTGGTCATCATACTCAACTTTTCTAGTAACGATCACAGGATATTTTCCTTTGTCTTTATCCTTTATTGTTTGTTTTTGTTGATCATCATCGTTAACCCTTTAATTTGAAAATTTATTAGAATAATCCCCATTTCCCTTACACATTAAGAAGTAAAATTTCGGGGGTAAATTTTGTGCATATTTATCTCTATTAGAATCATTATCTAACTTCTTCCCATTACTTTAGAACTCAAATGCCTGATGAACTTTTTCCCCATAATTAAAACATTTAACAGTTCCCTTAAGATAATTTACTTCGTGTACCCTTCCACACATTGAGAAAAAAGAAAATATAATATTATTATATTCATATTTTTTAGATATTCCTTTGAATTATATCCTTTTTTATATCATAACTATGAGATTTATGAGAAGCATCAATCTTTTTTTGTAAGAAGAATAAATAGAAGGTGCTTACTGAAAACTAAGTTCTTGACCTCATCCCAATTCATGGATTCAATTTATGTTTTTTGCCTCTTATTCTTGATAATGTTCCAACACTAATTTTATTATCCTTATAGGAGATAAGTATATAACATATATTTTTCATGTTTTGAACAATAGAGAATGGAAAATATCTTTTCTAGGGTACATATTCATTTCTTATAAACTAATGGATAAGTCATTCCACTAAAATAATGTGGATTTTTCCTTAATAAGTATTCAATAAAATGTTGTTCCCTCCTTTGATAATTTGAAATCTCATCTTGATTCAGGTATTGATAAGGTTGTGTGGTCATATAAACGAGGTTTTCATTCCATCTTCCATAACATTTGGTTTCTTAAGAGGTCTATAATTGAATTTTATATTTCATTTCCCATTAACATGATTCCTTTTGGTTCCATATATTGACTAAAACCAAAAACAATAGTATGATAAACACTAATCATACTGATATAACCTCATAATCAGGGTAAATTACCTTCAATATATTACATATTCAGTTTAATTATCGGTTATCCATGATCATTAACAAAATTCTATGATTGTAACCTATACTTACACTTATCTATAGGGATATTACTAATGTTTTCTAATAATATTTTCCAAATTTTGACTAAACCTTTTATATTAAAACAATTATAATAACCCAAGATTTTCATACATGGATATTAAATATTTTTATATGACTATTCATTATATTAAATAAACACATTCATGAGGACTATAATATTTTAGTGCCTTTGGAAACATGGAACACTTTCTTCTAATTTGGTTAAAGGTGTTCAACATATCCCATAAATATCTTACCATTTAATACTCCTACTCAAAACCGTTATTTATAACGTGGGGAAATGGAAAATAAGAATGTATGGGATTATATGCTTGATAATGGTAAACAAGGAAGATATGTGTGCATAACATGAGAATAAGGGTACAAAAACAAGATCATAACATTTGACATGAATATTGTGTATATTAAAGATAATAATCTTGAATTAAAATATTGGCAGTTCATAAGACATGAATAATATGTTAATAAAGGAACATGATCCATGATAGTATAAAAATGGAATAAGATAGATAATTTGTGGAATACACATAAGATTATAATATCTTATATCAAAGATACCTACCAAAACATTTATAGTATTTTAGGTTTTTTCTAATCACTTATGCACTTACTTTGGGCATGGTATGGAATCTCATGTACCTTAGAGTTTTGGGATTAGGATTACCTCCAATATACCCTCTTGTTGTGGGATTAAGATTGCCTACCATTTACCATCTTATTATGGGCCTATGATGACCTCTCATGTACCCTCTTGTTGTAGGCTTTGGATGACCTCCAATGTACCCTCTTGTTTCTGGATTAGGATAGCCTCTCATGTACCATTTGATATAATAGAAAATTTATCATTACCTAATGAATTAGATAAATAAATAGTTCTCACCTTACACATAATCAAAACCACATATATGTTTTTTATAAGTACATAAATCATATCAAAAACTATAAAAATATATAGGTTTCATTAACTTTTTATCATATCATAACCCATCGTAAAGAAATAATTTTCATAAATACAAACATAAACTAAACATAAATTTATAAGAATAATTTCCTTGAATAATATCCCTACTAATTTATAAGTAACATTAAAAAATGTTTCCTGATATAGAAAATAATTTTGGAGATCACTTGAACTAATTCTTGAGGAAAATATATTTTCTATTTTGAAAAATGACTTTTAAATCATAAAACATTTAACAAACATTTTTTATTGAAAATAAACTTGAAAATTTATAAAGTAATATTTTAAAAATAATTTTAATCATATTTTAAATAATTTCCCTTGAATATTCTTAAAATATCATTTAAAACATTTTTGAAAACATTTTAAGATAAAATAGTTTTTAAATAATAAAAAATTCCAAACGAAGAGAGAATAAAATGATAAGAAAAATATAATATCATGAAAATATTTTTATTCATTTCAATGGTCAGTATATACACCTCATAAAATAATATAGGTACATAACACAATATATGTCTCAAAGAAGGCAAATTGATACAGAATTGCCTTACCTATTTGGTAACTTTTAAAATATAAACCTCATAAAAGAGAATTCATCAAATATATATGTAAATATCCATATATTTAAGGATAAGGATGATATATTAAATTAATGTAAATTATATACACTGAACAAAATAAATTATTGGTGACTATGGAAAAAATCAAACAGAAATATAAGTGAGACTAGAAATCCATTTAAAAATATCTTATCATTGAAGTGGGGATTAATTGAATGAATTGATTATGGTTAGTCATTGTAAATCCACATAAAATAAGTTGAAATAACACATAATATAATCAATTCTCATTTCACACATAATATTTAAATTAAACAATCAAGGAAATAATAGTTTAACCTGATGAATGGAAATTGAGTTAAGAATTCCCATACTGCTTTGTAATCAGTCGAATTGTATGTCTCATAAAAGTAATAATTATCAAATGAAACATTTAATAAAATTAATATAATTATATTTATGATATTATATATCAAATATAAATATTTAAACCACATAAAATGAGTAAGTGGTTAATAAGGCATATATCTCATAGAGGAAAAAGTGAGATGAGAAAAGGTTACCTCACACTTCCCTTTAGTTTTGCATGCTTAAACCTCCTATGTAATGGTTTAAAGAATATTAAGAATTAATTAAATAAATATATTTATATTTATAGTACTTTATATTATATTTTTATAACATCTTACCACACATTCATTAATACTATGTCATGATTTCCATTATTCAGGGTGAGTTTGTTTCATGATTTTCATGATCAGTTTATTTGTGTATAATTATAGATTTCTATATTGATAGAAAATAAAATGAAGGAAGTGAAATATAATTTTATTAATTAAATTAAATGATTTTAACTTTTCCTATTTATAAATTTTCTTTTATACATGGGTATGATTCATTTGATAAAATGTTAATGTAAATGTTTTGTTTAATTTGGAAATTTTTCCAACCATAGAAAACTAGTTTTGTTTTATTAAAAAATTTTCGAATATATTAGTTAAATAAAATTAAATAGGTTATAATATACCTATTAGAATATTATTTAACCATAATAATAGTTTTATTACTATCCATGAAGGAATTAATGTAAAATTCACAAAAACATTATTCACAATGGCGATTAACCGGCATAATCTAGACAATAGTTTTGTTTCTTTGAATAAGATTAGGTAATAAAAGGTATGTATATAATATATTCCATTAACAACATATAATTACAGTATTAATGTGATTATTTAATTATTCTATCATGATTTATGAAGGTGGTGAGTAGAAATTATAAAAGGAAAATAAATTAAGAGAGATGTTTTGAGAAAATCACATCTTAAATATCACCTCCTTGAGAGGCCCTTGAGGACCTTGGATTTGGTATTTTGGTGAGACCATAAATACTTTGACATGGGGATAATGAGTAGGAGAAATTATATTTAGATATTTTAATATAATATAGGCATGTGTGTCGAAATGGGTAGGTGAGGGGTGGTATTTATAATTGAGAAGATGTAGGTTAATGTGATTAAAATAGTGATTATTTTATATTTAAATCCAACCACATTGATGTGGCATTAATTTTCAAAAAAAAACTTGTTAATGAATGTTTTTAGTCTATTTAGGTTCTATAAATATTTCAGAAACCCATTAATGTTTTTAATTTTTAGGCATGTTATGCTTTTACCTTTTAACATTAACCATTTTCATTATTTTAACTATAGTGCGATAAATAATTTTTTTTACCATGGTAACTTTTTTTATGTCTAAAAATTAAATTAACAATAAAAAATAAATTGGAACCTATTATTAGAAATAATGAATCCATTTTACAAAATTTAATTCACAAAATTTGTAAAATTTGATTTAAAATTAATTCGAGATAGGAAATGGAATGCATTTTTGTAAGTGAAAAGTTTGGATGTTTGAAATGTTTTTATAACCAATTAAAATTTGAAATTTATTCAAATGAACTATATTTTATTTCTTTATGTATAATTTATCTAATTATACTTTAAATCCAATTTAAAATTTAAATTAAATATATAAATAAGTTAGAAAAAATAGTAGTTTTCAATTAAAATGCATTATTTGTCACTATTCACCAAAATGGAACTTATTAGAAAAATTCCAAAAATTAACAATAAGATAATTATGATATCATTATTTAAAAAATTAAGTTTATTTTTTCAAAAAAAACTTATAAAATTTTCAATATTTAGTTTTAAAATAGGTACGCCATCAAAAGGCAACGAAATCGGCTTTTATAAAAATATAGCTTTTATGCGTAAAATTGGATTTATTCTTATCCTAATCCAATAAAACTTGTTGGATGAATTTAAAAACATTTGATTTCATATATAAAATATAATTTTAATTAATATATTACAATAATAGTGTTTAATTTAATTTAAAAATATATAATTCCATTGTGTTCATAATGATAATTTTTAATAAAAATGAATCATTTATGTTCAATTGGTTTTTATTTTCATTTATAATTATTTTGTAACTGATGAATTAATTTTATAGACATGGGTAAAATATATTTTCATAATTAAGTTAATATCATATATTCCAATGGCTCAGTTATAATAGTTGTGTTAAAATAATAATATTTTTGGAGTTCATTTAGGCATGGTGTTTTCTGTAAAGTAAGTTATCGAAGAGATTAAATTTATTTAAAAAAAGTGATATCGTAAAATATTAGTGTGTTACAAATTCCACATGGTAAAATTGGATCCACTATAGAAATATCCACTTTTAGTGACTACCAATGGTAGATTCTTGTATTCCCATTTTCCTTTGTTGGATTTTCTAGTAGGGTTTCGTCTCTTACATATAAGAGGCAATGTAACCTATCCAACGGTGGGTGTCATGAACCATCTTGGGTCAACCCAAGACTAGTCACCCAATATGGTCCACAACAAGCCTCAAGAGGCAATTTTTATCCTCACATGATAGAAAATAGTGTTGCGAACCAAATAGAACTCGGTTATGATTGATTTATCACATAAATTATATATAAATAAATAAATGGATAAACAAAAAATAAACAATAAATTAAAAACTGGAAGGGGAAAAGAAATAAATAACTACCACACTTACCTCCATGTGACCTCATGTGTCACCTCCGACAAAAAAACTACAGTTTCTCTCTAATAAAAATATAACTGTGTAGAAACTCAAACAAAAAAATGGTAAATAAAGTAAGTGTGAGAATAAAGATACTCAGTAGGGATTCCAAAAAGAAGAACCATTCTCTGTGTATCACCTTTAAAGAGGAAAACTTTTCTTACTAGTTTTAAATATATATATTTTAAATAAGGTTGTCATTCTCTTTCTAAAAAATTAACAAGTTAATAATTTCAAAGAATAATTTTCTATTCTTGTTCTAAAAATAGTTTCTAAATAATAAAAGAGTTTCTAAAAACAAATATATAAGAAGAAACATGTAGCGAAGAGACATTCATTGACATGTATTGAAAAATAAATCATAAGTGCAAAATTATTAGTTTCCATTAGAATCATAATAGTTAAAATTATTCTATAAAAACATTACATAATAAGGGATATTTGAATACATGTGAAATAGTTATCATAGGATATACCTAGACTCTAACTGAAGAGACCCTAGATGTACTCTGTTTAGAATCCATATATCAACCTATCGATGAGATCCAAATTAAATAACCATCCCAGATGTTCTCCAATATCCTCACTAGTGGTATAGCCCAAATGGATACTCTATGGGGATCTAGTCTATCTAATCGGGACTAAATGGAAACTGTCTCCCAACTCTCACTAGTATGCCTAGGTTCCCATGGATATAGAAGATGTGTTAGGTTAGGAAGAAAGTATGAACACAAGGAAATCCACCATAAATGCTAAGTCCCACCTCCTAACACCATCCATGTGAATTCCACCTAGAATAGAGAGTATCCAAGGAGGCCCCCTTTTTCAAGAAAGCATTCAAAGGTACCAACCAGGCCTCATATTTTGAAAATAGCCTTTTACCATTTGAGAATCACTTTGTAAACTCTTTGTAAAATTAACATGTCATTTAAATTTTATGAAAAAACTGGCCGAATGACTGAAATATATTTGAAATTTTCCAGCATGCATGACTAAAATATTTTAGAAGTTAAATCAAGAACTTGTGTGATTCACCTTTCCAAACACATTTTGTTTTAAACAAATTTCATCAGAGAAAATCCATGTCCAAATCATAACAAATCATGAAAAATAAGTGTATAATTTCATCCATTAGAATTATTAATTTAATATTATAATTATTTTAGAATATAATTAAAAATCACCTAATAAAAAGGTAAAAAATTATAGTTTCCAAATTATAGTTTCAAACATATGGAACCTACCTCAAAACACTCTTCCTTTGACAATAATCACTTCACACTTACATACATATGCACCTTCACATATATATATATGTGTGTACCCTTTGACCATGTTTATATATTCCCCTCTCTATGAGGGAATATGTAAAAGGATGACATATATATATTTGTGTGTGTTTGTGTGTACCAATGTATACACATGAAAGTCACCTTCAACAATAGTGGCTCGAATCCAACTCAATGAGGCCCAAGGCACACTATAAAAATATTAGAAGGCCAAAAATTAAAATATCCTGAATTAAAAATATATATTAGAAGAAAATTAGATAAAAACCTTCCCAAATTTGATAGATAATGTGTTTCTTTTGACAACTGTGGTTAGAATCAGACTTAGTAAAACCCAACAACCCTAACCATTAAGAATCAGCAAACAAAAAAACCCAAAACTAGGTTAGGTATCATACAAGGATCACGCACCACACATAAAGAAAAAGGAATCAAAGAAATAAGGGAAAAGGTTGAGGAATAAAGGAAGAGGAACTCACCAGAAGATATTTCACCAGAACTCAGGGGAGGAATCTGTTCAACAGTGGAAGGGGAGGCAAGGTCGAGTGTCCTTTGGTCAAGGGTTGTTATGTATTGGGAAGGGGAGGGGGTTTTCATGTGATTGGTAAAGGGTGGGGGGGAAATATGGATAAAAGAAAAAAACTAATAATGATAATAATAATAATAATACCAAAATAATAATGATGTTATTATTATTATTAAAAAAATAAAGGGTTGGGTGAATCACATGATTATTTCAGAGTTTACACAAATTGTTCACCAACAGTGTTCCATTTAATGGTCACACCTAAAGAGCCACATGGATGGATCGTATGATTAAGGAAACTTTGAACCAACCACTCTAAACGGTTCTGCTAAAATTACAGACGTATCTGCATGGGCTCTGCACTGTTACATCTAATTGTGCGGTAATTGTGTGACTTCCCATTTCTCCTATATTTTTTAACAATTTTTTTAAAAAAAATATTTTTATAAGAATCCAATAAAATAATTGAAATAAATAAATTAATGAAATAAAAATTTAGGGTGTGATAATAAAGTCTATGAAAACAAGGTTCATGGGACCCACTAAGACTTATCAAGTGCACTGTTTCCATGGAATCCACCATTGTATAAGGTCTATGTACTCTCTCATTAGAGATATGATAAACATCCTTTCATGTGGGAGGCCTCAAATTAGGTTCAGTGGCATTCACTAAATGAAATGTGTGCGTGTGTGTTCTCACATTTTAATTTAAAAAAAATATTTAAATAAAAAGAGAGAAAGTTTCTCATATAGAACCCACTTCTTCTAATACATATTATGTTATTAGTTATAATATTATAAAATGTTATTATTATTATTATTATCAATATATTATTCCTAAATAAATTTTTGATGTTATATTGGATTTATGAGTTATCTATGGAATTTTTATCATAACAATGGTGTGAATAATTCCATGTCAATATATGATTGGAAATCAGGAACCATAGACCCAGCCCCAGGTCCTCCAAGTGTCCTCTACATGGAAAATTTTATAATTAAATGGAAAAAATCACCTGGTATCCTTTTGAGGTAAATTAATAGTAAATATTGGCCACTTTTTCATTTAAATTGTGATGGTTTTTAAAAAAAACCTCATATAAGGATCATTTTTGGAATTTAATGATATTGAGTTTCTGGATTGAAGGTGACTTAACTTAAGAAAAATTTAAAACACACTACCTGTAATATTTTCCTAACTATAACATGATGGTGCCCTTTGTTTATATTTTGAAATCTAAATTTAATTAAAATGAAAAATTATGATGTTGGACATGAATGAATGTATGGGTGATCTAATGATGATTTTGATGACTAAGACACATGATGAGATCCCAATGGAACCCATGATTATCATTATTGATAAGATCACATGGGATTTGATCAACACTAAGAGGGTGTTAATTAGTTTTGATACCACTATTTAAGTTTACAAACTCCCCCTACTTATTTCTCATAGATCCCCCTACCTCACTGTAATTAAGAAAATAAATTAATAACATAAAAACTTTATAAACATGGTTATACTATAATATTGTTGACTAAGTACTTGGTGTATGGTGGTTTTTGTCCCACTAATACACAACTCTTCTCTTATTATCAATAAGTATCTACAGGCAAGGGAATTCACTTGAACTTGTTACAATTATTTTCACCGACAAAAATTAAATGAGAATCAACATGTTTCAGACATAATAGAAATTATCTTATAAAAATGATAAAAAAAATGTAAGTGTGAGTCACAAATAGACAAATATGATCATGTTCTTCTTTCTTCTCTCCATGTACAATAATCCTCATAGGCTACTCTCTACTGATTGTTACCATCAGAATATGTGCAACTTTATCAAACACTTATTCTCTATTTATATTTTTCTTATATACTCATTATATCTTCTAGATTTTTTCGTACATTGAATATGAAAACCATTTTATTTCAATACTTTAATTATCCTCAATCATGTTCTTCAAAACTCAGTTAAACCAATCAAATATAATATCTCTATAGGACATGTATTTTAATCTTCACATGATATCTTAAATTATATTAACATTATATTTATAAAATATATGAAATTAGTTAATTCCTTATCTGTATGATAAATTTTGGAATTACTATATCATGATATGAAGGACTTTCTCACAAAATGGGATTATTTTTATTTTTGCATGACTGGGTTGGGGAATTTTCTATCAGAGTGGGAAAGAATCTTTCATCTCATTCTAGTAAAGTGCCTAAAATTCATGAAATAAAAATGAAGTGTGAATATATCTCGAATAATTATATTCATCATGCACTACAGTATGGTCTTCTTCTAATGGTGTGACTATAATTAAATTTACAAAACCAACTTTATCTCGTTTTTATACTTGAACTACTTTAAAAAGTTATCTTCTTCTTCATTATTTATAGTTAATTCAACTTCTCCATTATTCATCACCAAAACTAGTTTCTTAAATAACAACTTAATAATTCATCATAGTGATTTTTAATCTTTAAATAATATCTCTACACCATCATATTTTATACTTTTGAATTCTTGTATTTCTCAAAGTGAAAAAACTTATGTACTACCTAAAAAATTGTAGTAACTCTTATGTATGCTTTATACACCTTTACATATAAGATACATGTTTAGAAATAACCTTATATATGTACTAGATAACCCATATATATAAACTTAAAAAACCCTTATGTATCATAGTGTAGCACCATACTTTTCCAAAATTTCAATCAACAACTCTATGTAACTTTACATATATACTGGAGAACACTTATATATCACAATACAGTAATGTACTTTACTAAATTTTACTTTTTTATAGAGATTAATTATTAATACAATATCTTAAATATCATATGTAACATTTAATGTATCTTAATGAGCTTCTATAATTTTCTAATTTTTTTACTCTAATAAATATATTACATCTACCTTCAAACTTCACTTAGATTTTCAAAACCTTTTCATATCACCTCAAAACTTATTCAAACATTCTTATGAAATATTAACTAACTTATACTTAACTCAAATTAATCAAATACACATCAATAATTACTAACTAAAAGTTCAACAACATCCCCAATTTGGATTAATAATCTCCCTATTTTGATATGTTCTGAATACCAAACATTTCAATATCATTTCAAATCTGAAAATTTTCTCCCTCTGTTTTGGAAATTAAATTGAAATGTTAAACCACTTTTCTCTACCTTATTTACAATAAAGATAAAAATATTTTGTGTAAGGGGTGGTATCAACACCTTCAAAGCAATGATTATTGAAAAATAAAATCTAATTTGTCTTGTTCTACCTCGATGTAGAAAATAAGAGTGATTAATTCAAACATCAAGGTCATCCATGAATAGTTCATTAAGAGAATCCAACTATTAATCTTCTATCAGGAAATTAATAACTTCTTTTCAATCACTTTCCTACACTTACTCAAGAAACATATTAAAAAATTTAAAGGGAAAGAATATATCTCCACCTATAGAATACTTCTCCCACTTTATATAAATTTAATTATAATTTGATGAGGAGAGGAAACTCAAAGAAAATATCTCAATATTCTTGGGGAATGGGATGAATTACCATTTTATATCTTAACTTCTCAAAAGAATCAATTGAATTTTTTTTATTAATTTTATAAATTTTCTCAATGGATCAAAATGATTATTACTTGAAGATAACTTCATCCACCTTCTCCTTTATAAAATAATACTTAATAAAATTGTGATTTGATCTAGAATACCGTACTATATTCTTGTAAAGATTTATGGCATTTTTTTTATTACACCCAATCAGAAATAGATATCTAGATGTAACATTTATATCCCTAAGTTGAGTATTTATCTAATTCATTGATTTAGGTTATTAGGATATTCCAATATACTCATCCTTATTAGAAATTAATTTCATAGATGATTTCTTCTTGAAATTACAAAAAAAAACATCTTCCGTAAAGGTTGAATTCTCCTCTTGATGTGGACATTCAATGTTCACCATTACAATCCTATCCAGTATTAGTGAAGCCTTATAAGTCTATCTATTTTGTCTTCTTATATAGTATATCATAATTATATATTCTTATGATGTATCTAAACATAATCTTTTCTTCCAAGAAATATGACTCCTTAAAATTTGATTGATACATATAAAAAATATTCACTGAATAGAAAATATCTATCTTTGACACAATCAAATACAAAAGACTACAAATATATGTTTTGAATTATTTCTCATTCACATTATCCATGTCATAATCTTTACTCAACTTAGTGATAATATGTATTGGTATAGACACTCTTCTAAATTTATCCATTTCAAACATTTTTTATAAATCCTTGGAATATTTTTCATGAAAAATGAAAATATGACATTTAACTTGGGTAATTTGAAAATCCAAGAAAAAAATCATCACCAAAAGAAATTAAATTCTAAAATTATTCTTCATTTTTGTCTAAAATTCTTCACAAAGGTTTTTTTAATTACTAGAAATTATATTATCATCAACATACATAGTCATAATGAGGGATATGGTATTCATCTTCTTCAAATATAGATTTATATCCATCTAGACTTTCCTGAATTCTGTGCATCTTAGGTACTCATCCAACTTAAAATACCTAAATATTGGGGATTGTCTCGACCCATATTGAGTCATATTAGATTTTCATACTCTGTCACTATCTTTATCAAGAATAAGACACTTAGGTTTCTCCATATAAACATCATCATTTAGCTCACCATTGAAAACTGAAGACTTTATATCTATTAGAGAAATTTTATATCTTCTTTGGGATATAATTCAAAATAAAATTTGGTTGGTCTTATGCCTTTCAAAAATGTAAAATATTTCATTAAAAATCAATTCCCTATATCTGTGAGCACCCCTTACATACAGATCTATCTTTGTTTCATGAAACTTCATATTTTATCATTTAAGTTGTTTTTGAAAACCCATTTTGTGCTAATGAAGTTCTTCTCCATGGGTTTAATAAAAGGATACCGTGTTTCTTTCTTTTAGATTTTATATTTATCTTTATTCATGGAATGAATACATTATTTTTTATCCAAATATTCTTTAATATTTTGAGGATTAATTTTTGAAATCATAATAGTGAAATTAGTTTCCATTATTTTTCTTCTGGTTTATACCCCTTGATTATGATACCTAATTATATTCTCAGTATAAACTTGTTTATTAGGTTTTTTATTTGTTCCTATGGACTTCATTTCTACAACATCATCACTATAGTAATAATAACAAGTATCTCTATCCAGAATCTATTTATTTTCTTTAATCAAATGTGTCGGCACATAATTGATAGCATTAACCTCATCATACACCATGACTGGTATTTTTATCTTCTGTTTATTTTCAATGAATATCATAGCATAATATCCCACTATACTCTTAGATTAATTTTTATAGAACTTATAAGAGCTTATATTTGGTTTCTGATCAAGGAATATTGCATCTTTATCCTTCTTATCAATATTACCCCACCCCCACTTCTTCCCTTAGTCTTTATCAAACATTGAATCACAAGCCCTATAAAGTGTTTTACATTTTTCTTCTTCATAAACTTCATTTCATAAGACATATCTAAATTCGACCTCAAAATGAATCTATGTTATATGATTTGGAAAAATGTAAATTACTTACTACCAAAAATATTTTGAAATTTCATGCTCAGTTAGCATGGTTCATTCTATATCAACAAAAATCATGCTCTTCCTTTCATACACTCCATTTTTTAAAGAGTTTAGGGTAAACTAAACTCATGTATTATTCCATTTTTATCAATATACCCAGAAAATTATTTATTGTAATGCTTAGTACCATTTTTTAACCTCAGTATATTTAAAATAAAACTTTTTTCCTTTTCAGCAATCCTTCTAAAATTTTTAAAAATACCCAATGCTTAATATTTGTGAGACATAAACATGATTAATGACATCATAGTGATTTAATAAATGGAATTAATGAAATAATTATTTCTACTTGTTGAATTATTGGACATGGGTCCACAAACATCATAGTAAACCATCTCCAATGGTCTTATCTTTTACATCTCAACTCCCTTGTGACCTTTATTCATTATATTCCCTTTTTAAATGTTTTGAAGATAATGATAGTGTCTTGTTTTAAAACTATAATATCTCACATAACTTATTATCTAATTAATTTATTCTTGTTCTTTTGTCCAATATGAAAAACTCTTCTATACTTCAAAATTATTCTCAACATGAATACTCATATAGAAGTCTTTTGTGGTTTTATAACCTGAAATGGGTTACCTTATTTTCATAACCCTATTTTTATTATAACATTCCACACTATAATAAATTCCTATGTAAAATAAAAGAAAATTACTTCTAGGGAACTACGGAGACATTTTATTCTTTTCTATTGATTATGATTTATTTCTCCTTAGATAATCTCTTTTATTGGAGAATGTCTTACCATATTCATCATCTTTATTTCCACTTTTAATTTTCAAAGGAAACATAGTAGAGTAATGGAAAATTTTTATGCATCTAAGTCATTTAAATGTATTTTTAACATTATAATTACCTTTTCCTATTATGAATTTTCTTGACTTTAGGGATAGATTCTTAGCGTATTCTTTTATACTCTCATATTTATCAAAACAAATTTACTCATCTTCTATCTTCGAAAACATTAAATATTTAAAATAAAATTATCTCTAAATCATCAATTTTATTTTGAGAGAATCTCTCCTTCTCATTTCATATTTAATTTGAGTACTCTGAATTTCATCATTGGTAAAGAATCAACATCTTTATCTTCATGTACTGAGATCTTAGTATAAAATTTTTATAGTAAAATTATCATGAGTTTCTTTGCCATATTAGAGTGTTAAAAAGTTTCTACATATCTTATAATAGTTCTAAAGACCACATTAACTATTTTAAAGAGTTCATAAATAGATTTATCTTCATGTATTATAAAATATTCATACTATTGTCTATAAAGTTTTGACTTTTCAATTTTATCCTTCTTGTCTCCATTATAAACATTATAATTTTATTCCCAAATCTCTCTTTCAGGCTTGTATCCCATGAATTTTGTTATATCCAACACATATAATGAATAATATAGATAATTCCTTTCCTTACCATGTATTTAAACATTTTTTATATCAAATTGAGACCAATAAAAAGTCTCTTTTGGAACTATGAAACCTTGAAGAATAGAATCAAGGATATCAGGTCCAAGTGAAAGAAGATAGGGAACCATTATTTCCTTCCATAAAGTATATCATTTCCTATAAATTTTTTGAATCCCTTTATGATTGAATAATATTTTTTATCAATATAAATTTTAAGAGAGGTATTTGAGAGTAAATCGGGCTCTGATACTAATTCACAGTATCAGTGGGATTTGATCAGCCCTAAGAGCGGGTGAATTAGTGTAGATACTATTTTTAAAATAACAAAATACATCCTTCTTGTTCAGAATGGATCACTATAACTCACCATAGTATAGAAAAAAAAATGTGGAACATAGAAATTTTATCAATGACATTTGCCTATAAGATGTATGAATACATCCCTAGTGTATAGTGGTTCTAATCCTGAATACACACAACTCTTCTTTTATTAACAATAAGAAGCTAAATTCAAAATAATGACCTTGAACTAGTTATAATTAATGAATCCAAATATAATTGAACAAGAATAAATTTTTTTAAAAAAAATAGAAACACTCCATGAATATTGAACCCCAATTTAAGCACGAGCCACAAATATAATAATATTATCTTGATCTTCATTATCATATCTTTGCACAATAGTCCTCATGGGTTGTTCTCTACTCGTAGTTTTTCTTCAGAATAGTTGCATCATTATTGAACACTTCTTACACTTTTTATTTATTTCATATATAATCATAATTTATCCTATATTTTGTTTCTGTATATTAAATATGAAAACCCTCCAATATAAAAACATCAAATATCCATCATCCTTTTTCTCTAAAACTAATTTAAACTAATCATGTATAATACCTCCGTAAGTTTTAGTTTTTAATCTCCATGTGATATCCAAAATTATCAAAACTTTCACTTTCCATAATATTTATAAGAACACAATTCCATGAATTCATGAAAACATGAAAAAACTATATCACAACATGGATAATATTCTTATGATGTGTGATTATTTTTATTTTCTTCATGGTTATATCATGACATCTCATGTTTCATCATGAAACTATTTATCATCTTATTCAAGCATATCGCCTAACATTCAAAATATAACATTATAACATGAATCTCTATAGAAACATTATCTTTATCACACACCAAAATACAACCTTCTCCTTATAGGATAACTACATCTTAATTTAAAAAACAGGCTTTATCTTGTTTTTTATCCATAGAATACTTTTTTATGTGATCATCTTCCTCATGGTGCATAGCCAATTCATATTCAATAATATTGTTCACCAAAATATGTTTCTTAAACCATATATTAATACTTCAACATTTTTATTTTTATGATTTAAATAACATATCAACATCACCCAATTTAATATTTTAAAATTATTTTATTTTACAAAGTGAAAACCCATATGTACCACCTAAAGAATTAGAGTGTGATGCCCCAGCTTAGAACCACCATCTGAGCTGCAGTTCTATATAGACTGAATAATTATTCCACATACATTATAGGATTACAAATAGTAAATAGGTCCTAAAAAATATTATGGAGACTATTCCCTTAATATAATAGTGATAAATAATAATAAATATCCAAAAAAACATCCACATCAAAGTGTATATAATAAATAAACATATAAAATATCATACTTGATGTTGTCAAAAAAAATCAATGATATTACACTAGGAAGAACCCATATATAGGATAAACCAAACTAAAACAAAATAAAAGAGGTATTACTACCAACCTTGAGCCTAATCATATTCCATGTCTCTAATACCCATAGAGTTTCTCTATCCCGATCCATTACACATCCCATGCTGAACCTGAATGCAGACATAAGGTTTTCACACACATTGAAATTCATATGCAGGGTAAAGGAAATACATATAATTAGATCCTAACTATGTTCCCCTAGTATATTCCCTCATATCTATGTATGTGTGAGGAAATAAATAAACATGACACACAAGTGACTAAAATGTCATGTGTAAACCTGGCCTCTAGGAATCTCATAATTTCAGGTCACTATGTGTTAACCAGACTAGCACAACACTTGATCATACCTGTTTTGAAGCCTTTATAAAATTATGTCACAAAAAAACCTCTTTATCATATCCCATTACATTCCTACAAACCTATTCCCAAAGACTCAGGTTAAGAAATTATTCAGGGATTAACCACTAACCACCTCTAGGTAGGGTCCAATACCAAGAACCAATATTAGACCCTCACTATGGGGAGGTTATACATCTAGAACATGACCTCTATTATCTCACTAATGATAGGTTCTATCTATCTAATACTATGTAGTATCACATCTCAAACTCTATCTCACTCACATTAGTCCTATCATCTTATCATCATGTCTGACCATCTCAATCATAGATGGATCATCATGGTTAATTCAACCATCTCAATCATGGATAACTTATCCTTGTTTCATGGAACATTTCATCTTAGACCCTATCACACTCATAGTGGTTGTTACACTACCATCTCACTCATTTATTCAATATATCTTTCCATATTACTCAAAAATATTCCAAATAGACTCAAGTCGCACCATCTCACTCATGTTCAACCCAAACTTCATGAATAATGGGCACTCTATCTCATCCATTGAAGTACATTAGACTCTATCTTACTCACTATCAGCTAAGGCCTAAAGAAACCATCCACCATAAGTATCTATCACTTATCACAAGCATAAGAACATGAAATCACAACAATGGTCATAGCATGTCACACAAATCAATAGTAGAATCCAAGGATCTAGTCGCTTCGGACTATGAACCTCATCCTGAACACTTCCCACCTTGACCATCATGTCATATATTGGGTCCTCCAAACCCACCAAGATATCTTCTTATTGGTTCCATGTTATCTTTTTTCCTCCATGGGATATCCACATCTTGAAGGATCATCCTGAAACTGACCTCAATAGGGGGGGTCCAATCCACATACAAAGAAGCACCCCAAACATTATCTTGATACCTCTAGGACCATACCAATATCTCTCATCCCAAACCCATTGGAAACATAATTCCAAGTACAAATCAAAAACCCATGACCCATACCCAATACACATATCACATCTCTTAGGGGAGACTTCTCAGCCCATCACTCAGAGGAATCACCACATTGTCCCATAAATTTAGTTGGTAGGGATCATCTTTCTCATAAATCTTACCAATATCATTCCTCACCCACAATAGGGTTTTCCTTATTACACAAAATATGTACGGTCATCATGTTCATCACTATAGGTCACTTATGTTGAGTATAGAAGGCTGAAATTCATTATATCTCATCAACCTGGGGAACCCTCGGTCCCCATATATCTAATGAGTCCCATAAAATGCAGGAAATCATGAAGACAAATGCAAAAAAAAGTATATGTCTTTATATTAAAGGGACAACCTACCTCTATCAAGGATTTATCACCTAATACAATCTCTATAAAGCCTCCAATAAGCTCTTATATACCTTTTATAAGACTATATCTCTAAACAAGTTCCTATATTATGTCAGACGACATAAATAATTAATTATAAAAATTTATAATTTATTAGATAATTAATATACAAAGTGGTATAATGGTTGAAAAACTCATTGAGAATTTTTAATCACACTGAAACCTTGACCAACCACCTACAAGTGGTCTATGAAACACTCCTGAAACATTCCAAACAAAAATACTTATCACAAAACACATAGTTAATCTCAAATTTAGGGAAACACCCTATATAAATTCACTAGGAGATGACTTTAATGGAGCGGTGATCCATAGAATACAAACATTATATTAGGTCATGTTCAATCCACCACATAGAAAATCCCCATTGTGCATAGATGATTCCACCATGTTCTTGTGAAATCATCACCAGTCCCTAGAAAAAAATCATGCCAAAATTAGATCCAAGAATAAGGTAAAAAGGATATAGGACAATATAGGGAGAAAATTACCTATAATTTCCTCCAAGAACGACGTTGTGTCAAATGGTATTGAATGAAGGGGAAATATTTTTGATCTGGCCCTCTTGTAGCCATATCACCCTAAAATCGAAGGGTAAGGGTGTTGAGCCATAAATTAGTCTACCATACTATTCTAAAAAGACATTTGGTACAATTCACATAATGAATAGGGGGTTCATGTTTTGAATCCCCCTCAAGGAAGTGGGGTCCTACCTCTATTTGACACTTTTAGGGCATGAACCATAGGTTCATGCTGTGAATGCACTTGGAAAGCAATCCTACACCTCTCCTTCCCCATGTTTAGCCTGAACTCACCCCACAAAAGTTCATTAATATCGTGAATTACCATTAATTCCATGAATAGACTATTGCTATAACATTTAAGTATCCCAGCTACCTAACCCTTCTCTGATGTCCTCCTGAACACCTATGACACCACTCAAGCCCTAAAATATATCAAAAAACATATTTTAAGGGTTTTATAACTCTTGGAATATAATATTGAGTCTTGGTTCTCTAAAAAACCCCTCACAATATCTAAGATCACATTCCCTTGTGAATTTACAACCCATAATGATGTGGGCCATTACAAACTCCCCACTATAGGGATTCTCATCCATAAGAAGAATCTATTAATCCTATAGCACTAACCCAGACCTACCTTGGTAATCAATCAATTTTTTACCAACCTCATTTGATCTCAAAACAAGAAACATTATTCCTTTTTACAACTCCACCCACCAAGCTTGGACCCACTAACATTTCCACTACATACTCCCAGTCTGATCCCCAAACCACCTCAACAGCATGCCACAGTATATTAATGGCATGGTTCCACTCCAATCATATCCAAATCCATGAAACACACTATTCAGACCCCATATATCCAATTTCATTTAAATATTATTTTCCTCAACTTCTTAAAAATCATTAAACTACCCTATCATGACACCTCAAATCTCGAAGGAATCATGAGATCTTCCAAACATTGACACCAAAGTCTAAGTCAGACGCTCGATGTAATTTAATGGTTACATTACCAACCAGCTATTTTATTCATCATGCTCTCACCCTAAGCATTGATTCACCAATGATCTGAATCACTCTCATATTTCCTCAACACCATCTCACACCTGATGCCAACTCACTGAATTCCAACTCACTAACTACATCTCGCTCTACATATAAACTTAAAATATGTTTTTATCCACGGATTCAAATATTGATGTATTTTACCATGCACCAGTAACCTAGTTCCTCATCAACCATCTCTCCATCCAGTCTCACCACACCTCAACCCTTCTAACATGAGTCTCATTCACCTATGTCTAATATGATTATCCCTAGAATAAGAGTATCATTATCATTTTTTTCAAAACCAAACACTAAACTTCATGGACCATTCTATATCCCTGACCACATGTAATGGCTATATATAACTATCTATTTCACACCTAATAGATAACGCTAAACTCCAAGATTCCCATTCTGGGACTACTACAAACAATATCCTCAATATTCAAAAATCCAATTGAAACATGAATTATATCCTCGATAGACCAATGTTTTGTTACCCACCATATGGCTTCACATACCTTTATCTATGAGTGCCAACCCCAATGAGACTCAACCTCACATGCATGTCAGTCCTCTCAATCCATGATCACCTCTATCACATCAACCCCTTACACCATGCCTCCTTGATAATAACTATAAAATAATAACTCTAATTATTCAGACCACGGTACCCCAATACATCACTGATTTTACCTCCCACTATCTATGTATATCTCCCATCACACAAAACTCAGAACTTTTGAGACCATAATCACCACACCACAACACTATCCCCATAATATCTCTACATTTTATCATAACAAAATAGGAAATTCTCAATGGGATCACATAGGGAATTTCACTAATCTATAACATAAATAGAAACCACACATACCTAATGCACACATGCCCTTACACACAAATATTATCCCCAAAAAATCATTCTAATGGTCATTATTCTCATAAAGTAGAGTGAAACAAAAATAAACTTCTCATATTTTCTCTCTCATTATCTAATTTGACTCACCCAAACACAATGGAATCATTCTCCCATGAAACCTAATTTCACCACCCAACTCACACTCTAGTGATTCGTGTTTTGTATAACCTAGGCTCATGTACATGACCCAATGACTATGATCCATATTCATGTCATTATCATAAAAAAATCCAATCCATATCACTTATTATAAGTATCACCACATGGTCACCCACCACACAATCATCATTATAAGATCATTAGTGTCAATCCATCCTCCTACCATAACACCAAAACCACATACATAAACTACTGGTCCATGAACCCAATTAGTCATTCCCTTTGAAACTATCCTCAAAACTAAGAGTGGATCACATGCTCTATGTTATATACAAAGTCATATCACTCATTTATTCCCTAAAATAATTTATGGGTTTTCCCCAGCCATATGGAAACTAATTTTCTTCCTCATATCGCATCTTCGTCACTATATTCCTTCATCAAGTCATACCTTAGTCATCAAATGACCCCACTAACCCACTGAGGGCCTCCAAACATCCCTTGATGAATGGGTTTTATTTATATCATTGAATAAATGCCTACTATAATATCTACATGACCTTCATTCCAAATTAATTATGCCATGGTGTAGGTATGTAGAATGTGAAAAAAAATTATATAGGAAATTTCCATATAATTTATTGTTGAAACATTAAACAAATGAACCACATGTAAAAAACCATATGAAATTTGATGTATTTCATGTGAATCCTACATGCCTAATCATGATAAATGGTCATGACCTCTTTCCACTGGTCAAAGAGGAAAAAACCCATAAATAATAATGAACCTCAAAAATCTAAGTGCATCACATTAGTTAAAATCAAACAGTCATAACATAAAATAAAAACAAATATAATCTCATGAATTAGGTAACCTAGAATTACTATCACAAAAGTTATTATCAACACAGAAGTATTATTTCCATCATATGATCGGACATATTTCTAGATCTCTAATATACCTTCTCCCCATATGATAAATAAAAATACAAATTTTATTCCAATTTATGATTCCCCAACCCAAAACCATTATCTAAGATGAGGTTACAAATGGCCGCAAGCATTCCTACTTATATTTTACAGGATTCTGACTACTGGTGAGGGCCTAAAAATGAATTGGGGAGACCATTCACTTCATAACATAACATTCAAAGAAAATAAAGAACCAAAAAAATAAACATCAGAGTATGCAGAAAAAATATGAAAATTCAATATCATACCTGATGATGTCATAAAAAACATACATTGATCACCCACTCATATAATAATATATACATGATATACCAAAATAAAACAAAATAAAATATAATCTACTTACAACCTTGCTCCTCGTCCCAATTCCAATCTTTAATACTCATGAAGCTTCTCTATCCTAATCCACTGTTCATCCCATGATGATCATGAAAGTAGATATAAGGTCATTACACACACCAAGATACCAATACATGGTGTAATAAATTAATCTCAATAGGGTCTCCCCATGTTCCCCTAGTATACACCATCATATATATGTATACATGAGGAAAAAAATAAACAAATCACACAAGAAAATTGGACATCTTTTTCTTACTAGGACACCATGAATCCATATATGTTCGGTCACCATGTGCTAACTAGGCCACCAAAATAAATAATCATAACTTGTTTAATTCCTTTACATAATTAATTTGTCGAATCAATTTTTCATCCCATCATGTTCCATACACACTAGCATGTACCTGAAGACTCGGGTCATGGAATCATCTAAGTCTCAACTGCTACCCACTTGAGGGTGGGGTCCCACACCAAGCACCAAAACTTTCCCCTCACTATAGGCAGGTCATATATCCATCACTTGACTTCTACAATCTCACTCATGGAAGGGATCACCCATATGATCTCAAATAGCCTCACATCCTAGACTTTATCACAATCTTGGAAGTCCCATCATCCAATATTGGTTCCAACTATCTCACTCATGTATGGACCATCATGATCAATTAAACCATATCACTCATGGAAGACCCAGCCTCATTTCAAAACACAATTTATCATAGACCCCATATCACTCATGGCATGGCCCAACCATATCGTCTCACTCATGGAGATACTAACTGGTTTGAAAATACACCATCCTGCCCATGGTCAGCCAATAAATCATGTATAACAAGGACTCCATATCACTTATACAAGATCAGCCAGTATTATCTCACTCATAATGGGATAAGGACTTTGGACCCTATTCCTAACTGTAATCTATCACCTAACATGTGAACAGGCACAAAAAATAAAAATTAAGGTCATAACCCATCACACATCTTACCAAGTGATCCTATGGTGCTAGCCACTCAAGAACGAACCCCTTATTAGTACACATCCTATAGTGACACAGGCTTGAAATGCATGGATATTAAATCATTTTAGATTAATATTTAGTACATTACAAAAATAAATTCCTAAGGACCGTAATAGTTTAGTGTCTTGGAAACTTGGAAACAGAATCATCTATCCTAGTAAAATATCTTCAACATCTCCCATAAAGATCTCCACCTTTAGTAATTCTACCTAAAACCCTTCTTCATACCCTGGGGAAAGGAAACATAATAAAGGGGTGAGCTTAGATGCTCATTAAGGGTAATTAAAGGAAATACATAATCATAACATAAACAAAGGGTATTGAACATGATCATAACATTTTAAGATCGTGCCCTGTATATTAGAGAACATAATAAAGAATGGAAGTTCATAAAGCATGAATCATAAGAAAATAAAGAACACATGCCAAGGAATCATAACATAGTAAAATACATGGAATTTGTGGAATTCACATTGGTTTATAATTTTTTAAATATGTATAAGTATAAATAGGTTCACTTATTAAGTTAAAGACATGGAATCAAGTCCCAACATCAACTTTTAGACTTTCAACTTGGTCCATGCATAAGATTTTGAAAATTTAATCAGGTTCATTCATTACCTAATAAACATGAAAATATTTCCATTCATAAAATTGTGAAGATGTAATCAAGTTCATGAATAACATTGTGAACATTTAATTAGGTACAATAATAAACATATGGACATACAACTAGGTCCATTCTTAACATTATGAACATGTAATCAGGTCAACACATAAACTTATGGACATGAAAACAGGTCTATCCATAACATTTTGAACACATAATAAGGTTCAATCATAACATTGTGAACATTTAATCAGGTTCATGAATAACATTTATACTCATGATTCATCCATATTTACTCAATGAATTTTAGGGAGATATAGGTCCCATCCATCTCATAATAAAATCATTCATACATGGTCCATAAGATAATAAAACATTCATCATATCATAACCCATAAAACGACATAAGTTTTATAAACATCAAATAATAACCCATGAAATGAAATGAGTATCATTAAAATTTCATCACATAAAAACCTATAGAAAATATATAGGTTTTATAACCATTTCATCAAATGATAACCTGTGAAAAGAAGCAGGTTGTATACACATGTAACCTGTAAAAGGGAAACATCTTCATAAATACCATGAAATTAAGCATAAAATAATAATAAAAAGGATATTAATGGAAGATTTACATCATTTACTAGAAAGGAATGAGTAACATAAATGAATTTCATCTTAAATGTAAAATAATTTTGAAATATATTTCAAAAATATTTCATGAGTAAAATATCTTTCTTCATTGAAAACTGCTTTTTTATAACGTAAAACCTTTTGAAAACCTTTTTATATGAAAATAGAATTGAAAACATATAAAGGAAGATTGAAAAAAAAATACTTTTTCCTTTAAAATTATATTCATGTATCTTTTGAATACATTTCTGAAAACATTTTAAAAAACATGGTTTTTGAGTACAATAAATTTACAACTGAAGAGAGAGACTATTAGATTTTACATAAAAACATTATCTTAAGTACCAAAGGTAAGAAAAGGGGTAATAACATGTGAGTATATCTTGAAAAAATATATGAGAAGGAAACTAAAGAGTTTTCTTGAGATATGATCATAAGATTTCATCAAAGGAAACATAAATGTAAACAATCTCAAAAAGCAATGAGATTGCCTCAATAAAATATTATCCCTTGGTAACTTGGGATCATACTCTCAATGTAAGAAAATTAAATTAAATTAAGCTTAATATATCATTAAAATAATTATATTAATTAAATAAAATGTAAAAAAGGAATTATATACACCTCAAAAAATAGTTTAGGTGCATAACAAAACATTAGTCTCAAAGAAGGAAAATTGAGACAAAACAATTTTACCGATTTCGTAACTTTTGAAACTTAAAAAACATGAAATAATGATCATAAAATGTAAATATTAATACCCATAAATTTAATTATAAGATACTTATAACACAATCATTGTCATTACATACACCACACTAAAGGAAAGAGTCTTGAACATAACATGTATCTCACAAAAATTAAAAGTGAGATGAAATCCCCTTACCTAGTGTCTTGACTCTCTTATTACTAATTTAAAACACCTATATAATAAATATAAATTTATTATAAATATTTTACATAACCATATTACTATATATAATACCATATATGAATTTATTATGACCTCATATTACCTTCTTTTTAACGATCCTATGTTAAGGTTTCATTTTGGGTAATATTCACTTTGTTCATTGCATGATTCTTAATTTGTTATATCGTTGGTTATTATACTTATATCATGATTAAAAAATGTAAATAATGATATAAATATCATTTATATCCATTATATTTATATTATAATAATATATATAATAAATAAGTATGAAAAGAAATACACCGTTCATGGAGACAGTAAGCTGTACGTACGCATGAACGTTGTTTCTATTTTTTATTTTAATATTGAAATGATGTATGTAAATTAAATAAATATATATATATATATTAAAGTATAATTATTATATCATATATATTATATAAGTTAACTAAGCCCATCCTCAATACATTCAATGTGGTGTGTGAATGAATCACATCACTTTGAGGGGGCGGTAGTCCACACTTCCTCAAACAAGATTATTGTATTAACACCAAATGGAAGGTAAAATTTTGTGTTTTTAAAAAGGATAAATAAGATTAAATACATAATAAATATAATATATTACATATAAAAAAATTTCATCATAATGGCCACCATGATTGGTGGTAAGGAAGAAATGAACAATCTTTATTTCGTGAGGCAGTAGTTCGCCGTACAAAGAAATAGTATGTCCAATAACCATTATATGGAGTTGCGTGTAATTGTAGGTAAAAATTTTATCATAAAAACATACTAGTATATATAGGGTATTTTTTTCAAACATGAATGTAATAAATATATTGGAGTGGGTGAATAAAGAAAATAAAAGAAAGGAGCTTGAGAGAAGGCGTTACCTCTAAATTGGGTAAATCTTTTTGGTTTGTGCCAAAAGGATTACTTGAGTTGACTTATTACAAAGTTAAGGATTATGGGAGGAATTTAGGGAAGTTAGGAGCTTAGTTTATCCAAGTTTGAGTGATCCAAGGGGCTTTATAGGTGTGATTAAGTGGTAGTGTTCTTACCTTTTTATAGTGGAGGGGGAGTGATACTCTTGTAAATACCAAAAGTTATTCATTAATGGGTGGCCTATCCTACCTAAAGTGCCTAAAAAAAGGAAAAATAATACATTATAGAGTATTAATTGTCTATTAAAATTTCCACCATATAAAAATATGTGCATTTTAATAATTTGGTTCCTTAACTTCTAAGATTCCCCAATTTAATCATTTTGGTTTTTATTAAAGCATATAGTTTTCTAATCTAATTAATTTAAAAATTAAGAATAAAATAAAGTGAAATTTGTTGGTTAATATATATCCACTGAATTATTAATATTAAATCTAATTTATAAAATAAAATTATAATATCTTTTGTAAATTAATTTTTAAACAAGCGCATGTGACGCACTAAAACACTACTTAAACCCGAACCGTGTTAACAACATTTTTACAATATATTAGTCAATATGTTAATTATAAAAGATAAATTGGTTGATTAATAGACCACTTATAATATTTATTAACACATACAAATAAATTGGAATAATATAGGATTTTTTTTAATTTTAAATCATTTAATAAAATTTTATTTATTGTAAAATATAAACAATGTCAATTTTGATATTATTTATTTAAAGTTAATTTTAATATATCAATATAATATTGGAATTAAAATATATTAGTTTTAAAGATGTTTAACATGATATATTAATCTACAAAAAAATTAAAGACAATAATTCAATCAATTAACTTCACTTTTAATATTTATAGTGTCATTTATTTTAGTAAATTATTAACTAAATAATCCCTACATTGGAATTTCTTAAGAATTTTAGGTAACTAAACAATATATAATAATTATTGATAAATTATTAAGATAAAAATAACCCATTTATATTTTAAAATTACATTTATAACCTAGAATATGATATTTTTTACAGATTCCAAAGTTTAATAAATGTTAAAGGTAAGGAAAGTTCTCTTTTTGTCTTTTCCCTTACATAACCTTTTATATAGGGAACTTCAATTTAATAATATCCCAATAACCCATTAATTTATAAACATTTGGATATATGGTATAAATATTTTAATCCAATGGATTTTTGTTAATTTTACAAGTCATTTTAGTCCTTTTGATTAAGTTTCAGTCCCTTATTAAGCTTAGTCATACATTAATCACCATAATTAATTTTAATCACATTCACTAATAACTTTGGTAAAAAATTAATTTGATCTTATTAAACCAAAAATATCTTGATGATTACAACCATGTATTTCATATTTTCAAAATTCAAATCATTTGAGTGGGAAAATTAAGAATAACGCCAATCCTGCCGATAGGGTGAGATAGCGGGTTTTTAAAGTAGAAAAATGTTCAAAAGTTTATTATGTTTTATATTAAATATCAAAGTGATATTTATTCAAATGAAATAAATTGTGTAAATAGATGTATAATTGATCTAATTTTATAATAAAAAATATAAAATAAAATTTATCATTAATAATTATTTAAAATAAAAGGTTGTTTTAACTAAAATGTAGTTGTATTCACTATTCATAAAAATGAAGTTTCTATAAAAAAACCCAAAAATTCTCCCTAGGATAATTTAGACATTATGAATTCTAAAATGATGTTTATTTTACCCAATAAAAGTTATAAAACTTTTAAAATGGAGTTTTAAAATAGGTTAACCCTTAAAAGACTGTAAAACTCAGTCTTGTGTGTACCACAAGCTAACTCAGCGTTATATGTACCGAAAGCTAAGCTAAGTGTTGCGTGTAGTAAAAGATCAACTTGGTGATATGTATATCGCAATAAAAACATAAAATAATCTATTTTAAAAGTTTGAAAATATAAAAAATATTAATTAAATTGAAAAAATATATTTCACAAAATCTCAGGGTGTTACACATCTAAACTTTTCTATATGGTCATCCACTAGGTCATGCAGACCCACCACAAATTTTCTCATCAAATATAGCTTATCTACATCACTCCCTAATGTATCCAAATCTTGGAGGATTATCTCAACCATAGAATCAAGTTTTTTGGTCCAATCCTCATCTAGAACTGTACTCCAAACCATGTCCTAATACCTTAAGGATTATCCCAAGGTATTTTATTCCAAACCCCTTAGAAACCTCATGCCAAGTCCCTAGACAATACCCATGACCAACACTTGGATCTCATATCTTGTCTCCTAGGAAAGACCACTCAACCCACCACTTATATGAACCAAATCTCTATCATATATGTCTATCTTAAAGTTTCATCTTTCTTATATGGATCAGAAAGAGACGACCCCATGCTCAAGAGGGAGTTCCCTATCAAACATGTGACATGTGACTATCTCATTCATCATTAATGATCCTAATAACATCTCTTGTGTGCCAGAATATCCTAAGGAGGACCTATCTAGGCTACCCAAATCACATTTCACATCCTGATATCACCCAAGGTCTCTTATTAGCTCAACCAAAACCTTATACCCATAGTCACATAGTCATCGGCTGATCCCCATTCACTCAAGTAATAAAGAGAAATTGTCCTGAGTATATGATGTCGAACACCATCTTATCTCATCGACCTGTGGAACCCTTGGTCTCTATCCGTCTACCCAGTTCCATGAAATGTATTCAAGAAATCACACTCATGCATCAATAAGCATGTGACTTTATATTAAAGGGTTCACCTACCTCCCTCAAGGAGTTTCCACATAATATATCTTCCTCCATACCTCATGAAAATCCATATGTGTCGTGTCCAAGCCTATATCACCACTCAAGATATTTTCTCACAACATACAACATAAAAAGGTAATTCTAACAATTTTTATTTAATTATTTCATTAAAATAAAAAGATTTGTAATGTCTAAACAACTAACTGGGCATCATAGTCATAATAAAACTACTACCAAACACCTATAGGAGGTCTAAGTAACACCCTTGGAACCTTCTCAACCAAAATATATATCATGTAATTGTTATTTTAACACTAATTTCCTGAATGTAGTAATAACCCTAAATAAATTCACTAAAATGTATACCTTTAAAAGAATAGTAAGAAATAGAATACAAAAAACGTTTTGGGTCCCCCTCTAGCCACCATACATGAAATCTTCATCATGCATAGATGATTTCATCATGACTCAAGGAAATAATTTCCAAGACTAAAATTGATTCAAAATTAAAGTTGGAAATAAGGAACTATGAATGGAGGAAATCAAAGGGAGTAATATACCTAGAATCACTACCAAGAACCACCATGCATCAAGGGGGATCGAATGGATGGTAGACTCAATCAATTTTTCCCACCTATGTGCTTCTCACCCAAAAAAATAGAAGGGTTAAATATCCTTAAATGGGTCTTCCCACATTTAAAAAAAACAAATTGCATGGATCACAGCATGAATAGGGGGTTCACACCATGAATCTCCCTCCAGGAAGAGGGATCCTCCATCTACCTAACACTTTCACAACATGAACCTATGGTTCACACTATAAATACACTTGGGTAGTAATCCCTATAATCTATTTCCAGTTTTGGGTCATGATCACACCTCATGGAAATCCATTCATGGGGAGAGTTCCCATTTATGTTTTAAATGGCCTTCTAATGAAACATTTCTGCATCACGACCACCCAAACCTTCTCTGACATCCTCTAGAACACTCAGAGCACTATTTAATCCATAAATATCATACAAAAACATATTTTAAAGTATTAAAAACTCTTGGAATCTCATTCTTAGTCCAATTTAACAAAAAAACCCTCACATGATCAAAGTTAAAATTCCATTAGGGATTTACAATATGCAAGGATGTAAGTCATTACACTGAGAAACTACTAGGTATTCTCTATTTACCCTTACATATCTATGAGAAGTTAATAATAACCATTATATATACTAGATAATCCTTATATGTATACCCACATACCATTGAGGATCTCCATATTTTTTAAAAAATCAATTTTCAACTCTGAGTACCTTTATGTATGAGTTAGAGAACCCTTACATATAACAGTGTGGTTCTTTAATTTTAAAGTTTCACTTCTCTTATAGATATTATGTGTGAATACAATATTTTACATATTATAAGAAATTTTTTACATATGTTAGTGATATTCGACACTTTTTTTATTTTCTAATTATGAGAAATATATTATGTATGTTCTACAACTTCACTCATTTTTCCCAAAATTCTTCAACTCACCTCAAAACTTAATTAAACTTTCTCCATGAATCATGACTAACGTCACCTAAACTCAAATGAATCAAATCCTCATCCACAAAAAATTAAATAAAATAAAAGATAATATTTAAATGGATTCAACATTTATAACTATAAAAATCCATTAGGATTATTGACTTTCATGAAATGAAGTTTGGATGGTATTGTTCTTAACAATATATGGTGATGATTCTTTTCCAATTTTATTGAAAATGAACTTATAGTAATGTTATGATATGAGAAGTTTTTTTTGTACATTTGATATAGATAAGTAATTTAATATGATTATTGGTGTGTCATCATGTGATTTTATGTGACATTTGACATAATGATACACATATCCCCCCATTAATTGATATAGGTGGTTAGTTTTAGAGAGGGTGTAGTTTACACTAGGTGGGAGTTCTACAATAGTTCTCTGTGTACTATGATAGGATAACTATTTTTTGAATGAAAAAATTAAATATTTTATTTATTTGACCATCCTGAACAACAATAGAATATTTCCTAATGAGTGTGATATTCTAGAATTCATATTGTGTTGATGATATATCCTACTTACTAGTTGGATTAATTATAAAATGATATTTGTGGAATTGATCTCAGATATAGTGATGTGATGATGTGATGAATTCTTCTCTATGGGTACAAATAATACTAGATGATGTTACATGTTTGTCTCTCTTTGTTATGACTTTGAGAATGGGTTGGTCTATAATTCGTATTGGTTTATTATTATTTCAGGGATAGTATTGTTGATGTAAACCATCATCAAGATTAGGGGACTTAGTGACCATGAGTTTGTATTTGACTATAAATATGGGTTTCGGTACCCCCCCACACACACACGCAATAAACCTCATTCCCAATAGGGAATGGATCCTCTATATTTGGAATTTGATTTAGGTACACCCTTGATCAACACTGTCATCAACTGGGTGTGGTTCCCCCATAATTGACATGGGTTTAGTTACTCATCTAGTCTAAACTATAATTAATTAGGCATAAGTCCCCTATATAATAGATAGGTTCAATTACTCCCCTATTCAATGGGGTACAGGTCTCCCATTAGTGGATTCAAGTACTCTAGAGTGAAAATTATATTGATTGGGTGGAGATACTCCATCATAAATTTATTCCAAGATAATTTTTTATCCTATTATCTGATGATTGGTTATTCTTTATGGATAATTTTGTGTTCATATTTGCAGTGTTGTTGTATTGTGTGTACCTTCATGGTATTATTATTTTGGGTGTGATTTTTGTGATCATATCAGGAATGAGAAACTATAATGATTTGAACTTATGATCGATGACATGTAGACTTTTAGGATAAAATAGGCTCATGTTTTATTTCTTATGATACCTTTATGATTAGATAATCCATTAACGGATTCCTTACTTGGAAAACCCCTAGGTGGTATTATGTTGGTATTTCATGACTATGTATTATGATTTTATACAATTTTATTATTTTTCTTGCATGATATTGGATTTGGTGTTACTTCACACTTGGTATTTCTAATTGGTTCATTTTACTCACCCCTATATAGGGTACATGTACAATGATGTAATTGTATTCACGCATCCATTGGATGTTTTACAGGAGTACATAGATTTTGTGTAGCTGGTGGAGTAAGTATATAAAGTTTTTTCAATTGGAGATCATTTTTGGTCTCTTGAAGGAGGAGTCTACATCTATTCAATAAGGTGTTCCTTTGGGTTTTAATTTTTACCAATAGATTTATTCCATGTCAAGTTTATTTCTTTTTATACATTATTGTTTGACTTTGTTTATGTATTGGTGTATTCTTGATTGATTTTATGTCATATAAAGTCTTAAACATTTTCTATTTATTTATGGATTATCATTTCATATGTCTATTTCATTTAGAGATGTGGTGACTTTCATTATAGTTTTTATTGTATAATTACTATCAATTTGAGTATGTTCCCTTTGGTGCTAGTTTATGTCTTTTTTTCAATTGGAGGGGGTCTTGGGGAGGTACATACAGCCTTTTCGCTAACCTAAGTGGTTCCTAGTGGGTCCAGTTTGTCTCATTCATCTTCATGTAAATTTTATTTGAGATCTCTCTAGATATGGAATGTTGCAGTTTTAAATTAATGTTAATTAAATTCCTTTTTATTTTATTCAATGTCATCTATATGGAATCAATAACTTTAATTACATGTATTATAGAATATAATAAATCCAATTTGAGAGATAATATATGAGAGATCATGTAGTTTTTCAATATTTGATAGTTACACCCATCAAATAATATATCACCCATCACATTGACTACATTCACTAGGTTATGTAAACCTTGTGAAATATTTTTATAGATGATAACCTTTCAACCTTGATACCAATTTTTAAATCCAATAAGTATTCAATCACCCTAATAGAGGGGTGAATCGGGATGAATGTATTTTCTTACCGAATAGATCTTGTTCTCATGTTATCAAAAACTAAAAAATCTATAATCCATTTCATTCCAAGAATATCATCTAGATAAAGAAAAAATAAAGTTCCAAGATATCAATATTTTACTTGGATTACACTAAAGTCGTGTATCCCATAAGAATACAAGAGTGATATGTTGATGTAATAAGATTGCACTAATAAACTATAAAGTAAATATAATTTTAGTATTGGTTCACTATCAAATTCAACATACATTACAAATTTGTATCTATCTCTATGCACTTCATTAAGATAATTGTATACAAAATAAATTAGTGGTTCATTAAAATGAAAGAATAAAATTGAACTAACCCCTACTCTAATTTCAGTTCTTCACTTCAGTTCCATATCAATAAGTTGATCCAAATATTCAATTATGTGTGTTTTATTCATCCATTCCATAATAACTTTCCCAAAATATATGATATTCAATAGTCCATATCCTCTATTCTTCTTACTCCAGCTATGTATATCTTTTTATCCCATTAAATCCATTAATCTCTTCAATATCTCTCATCCAAATGTTAGTAATATATTAAAGAAATTTTCAACTCTTGATAGGTATTCAAAACTAGTCATAATAGTTGAGTTAAATCTCTCATTAATTAACCATATATTGTTATATCTGAAAAAATATTCAAATACAAAAAATATAAAAAACTGTGAAGAAATAGGTTATAATACAAAAAGTTATACTAAAAGTACCAAACTACTAAAAACCACAGCATAGAAAATTTACTTATCCTAATACAACATCTTAATAATTAAAGGAAATCAATTCAATAAATTTACTTGGGTTACTCAATTAAACCCTGGTTCAATCCCCTACTACCTAAAAATTTAGAAATTAATATTAAAACATAATCTTCTAAGATGTTTCTATTAACCTAGATCACTTATTTTGAAAAATAAATTCTCCAAAAATCACAACATATCACTAATCCTAATATACATATCATGTTAAACATCCCTGCATAATTACAAACTAATGATTCTTATTAAAGATTGGTTTTCTCAACATGTTGACCTACTAAACTCTTATTGGTTCTCAATTAACAACCCAAAATAATTTTCCTAAAAACTATAGTTTAGTCTTTCTTTTTTAATCTAGAAGAATTCTCCAAAACTATAAACAACACTGCAATATGATATTGTATATCAAGGTGTGATTTTTTTTCATATTTCACCAAATTTGATTACAAAATCATAAAAAAATATCTAAATTTATTTTATCCTTAATCGTAATAATATTTCATCATTAAATAATGTATGACAAAAAAACACAAAATCCTTTGAATGTGTATCATCATTCAACTATTTTTATCAGCCTAATTTCTTATAAATTAAACAAAATTCATGTGATTGCCTATGAAAATGACTTTTCTCCTATTATGATGCTTTTAGTTCAACATTTTATAATTATGATATATAACATATGGATGTCAAAATATAATTCATTAACAAAAATTTACATATGTAAGTTTATATATTACAATTTGAGGGTTCTATTGATCCCATGAATTCTACATAGGTTTTTAAGTAGCAAAACAAATTACGGGATTAATTAGGCTATTCTGAGTTATATTATTTAATAATATGAGGAAATAAAGTATTTCTTATTCATTAAAAAATGATCCTTTTATATATACATGGATTAAGAAGAGTGCAATTATATTTAATAGTTTATATGTTAAAAGTAAATTACCAACCTAGGTCAACCCATAATGTCACCCAAACTGTCCTTCCATAAGGCCCAAAGTGTGTTCCCGATCACCATGTGATGGAGAAAATCACCAAGGTATTATAAAAAGAAATTTGGGAATTATTTTGGCCTCTAAAATATATATTATAAGATAAAAAAATAATATTATTGGAGAATATATCCATAATACATCATATGTCCAAATAACCAAACCAAAAAGGTTATATCCAACATCTGTATAACATGGTCTCTATGAATAATAGAAAGACCATAAATATGGAACCTCAAGAAACTAATGGTTATATATCTAGGTGGCCATAATTCACCTCCATCACAACCCATCAGAAATGAATCACACTCTAGGAGAGTTTTCATATACATAACAGTCTTCCCTTTCCCAGTATCCTAGAAAACCAAGGATATAAATTTCTAATGGAGAAAGTAGGGTGTGCGATCAAGAACCCAGTAGGATACTACTAAGAATATATAAAATTTCTATCCATAAGAATCCATTAGTTATTTTTAAAATATATTTCAAAAACACTTTTAATAGAAACCAGTTTTGATATAAAAGTCATCCTTTGGTTTTATTTTAAAAAACATGTCATTACTTTCAAAATCATGACATATTAAAATAAATAGATCCACATGAAATATCACATATCCAATGGTATAAATAGATAATTAAAATATTTTTCTATAATAAATATTCATATCATTATAAATAGGTAAAATAACCATATCAATATACATTCACATAATGAAATATCAAAGAATATAAAGAGGAAAAACCGTGATGTGAGGGTGTACAGAAGTAAAACACTAAAAAACACAAAGGAAATATAGCTGGAAAAGTGAATCCTAATTTATAGGAACTTTGGTCCCTCGGAAAGGTCACCCCCTAACAACCATGGAATCAAGGTAACCATCCCTAGTGATAGCTAACTCCACTAGGGCATGTTTATGTTTTGGTTTCCCTCGCACCCAAATGTCTCCCAATGATATATTATATACTCATTGCGTTCAAAGAAAAAAACTCATGTTTTGAAAACATTTTCCAAGGAAAATTACATTTAAAATCTATGCCCATGACTTTAGAAAATATTTTCTATAGATATTATGCACTTCTTCATTTCTAGAAAACTCACTTTTATTTCAAATTTATATTTGAGGTATTTTATCAAACACATCATATGTATAAATAATTTTTTTTAAATAACCTCTTGAAACAATTTTTGGGGACAAAAATATATATCCAAGTTAAATAATCAATTTCATCAATCAAACCAAAGGAAATAATCAGAATAACTCTAAGATTTCTAAGGAATGGATAATGGGATAGAGACATTGACCTCAAGATTTATTGAAATGGTATTTCCACCTTAATCAGTGATGAGCGGGAAGGAGATTGGATCCTAGATAACCCAGATCCGAATAAAAAAAACTAAATTCTATATTTTCATGATATATCCAGTGATTTAATCTCAAAAATAATCAAAATCATGGATAAGAAGATAAGAAACATAACAAAATGGGTCTAACTCACCAGATTATGATCAATAAAAACCCAAGCTTCTAACCAGTTCAAATAATCAGAAATAGAATGAGGGAGAGAGACAAGAATTTCACCAAAGAGACTCTAAACCATGAGGTACCATGTTAAGGTCATATGATTCATATTAGAGGATATAAAATAATAATTTGGGTGAAAATGATATTTTCATCCTTACCAAACCATATGCCCAGAGGCATTACCAACCAGCCACTGGGCCTCACCGGATGACTGGTGGGTACAAGAAGAATGTATTTACCACTAGGACCTCTACTAATAAACTAGTGGATTACCACTAACTAGTAGGTGGCACATGTATCCATATAAGTGTTCTACCAACATGCACTGGCTAGTCGTTGACCTTTTACTTCCACCAACAATCCAAAACACACCTTACAACTTAAAAACATTCTAGAAAATGAAAAATAAATATCATGATAGGATATATAATTGATTTTGAGTATTAGGGTGTGATAATTATCCCCACAATAAAATATTTTTGTCCTTAGAAAGGCTCAATATCATAAAACTGAGAAAATATAAGGTCATTAATACATCATCAAAGCCTCTTGCTCCCATATCTCATGGTTTTCCCAACTTCACTACCATCTCACTCAAACTAATGGGATCATATTTCCATATAGAACCTAATCTTGACAAATTTCTATCCAAACATGTCTTTAAACCACTAAGGTATAAAGTTTAATCTCAATATTCTCCCATTAAATAATGTTGTATGGATCCAGCTGATACTTATTTAGCTAATAAATGTGGAACACATTATTGATAGAATTCAAACCATCAGGTAAGACTAATTGATAATCCACATTACTGAGTCACTCATCTATCTCAAATAGGCTAACATAATGGGGTACTAACTTATCCTACTTCCCCAAATGTTTATGTTCAAACTGAGGTGAAGCTTTGAGAAAAACATGATCACCTATATAAAAGTTCAATATATGATGATGTCAATCAGGATAAGATTTATGGAAAAACTATTTTTTTTCAACTTATTCCGAGTTAATTGCATGATATTCATCATCTCTTGAACAATGATCAAATAAACCAATGACCATTATCTAACCCCTTTTGGACAAACAGATGATCAATAGGGCCACTCATACAACGCATCAAATGTTACCATCCATATCGAAGTCTAATAACTATTTTTATAGGAAAAATATACTAAGGGAATATTTTTCTCCCTTAAATCACTGAATTCATTCATTCATGCTATAAGAATGTCATTAAAAATATAGATAGATCACTTAATCTGTACATCTATCTATGGATGATAAGTCGTGATCAACTTAATATGATAACCCATCACTATCTTTAATCCATTGCAGAACTAGGATGTAATTTAAGGGTCTCTATCAAAGATTATAGTTTGTGGTACACCATAAAATCTATCAACCAACCATGCATAAAAGTCCCCAATATCCATTATATTTTTTGACTCCTTTATAGGAAGTAAATGCACCAATTTTATTATTGGGTCAATAATCTCCCATATTACATTCTTACAACTAGGGTTTTAAGGGATCCCAATCTTGAATTCCATCAACGTCTCATCCAATCATTATATTGGAAAGGGTAAAGATTAGAACAAACCACTAGGCCTCTAATATTCTACCTTAATTATTTCAAAAGTGAGGCACCAAGATACAAAACCTAAAATCAATCATCTCATTCTTATACACTAGTAATGATGTCTAATTTCATGGAATATGTTGGAAACTCTGGGGTGTATAGACCAACTTAATAAATGTACATTATCCATCAACTCCTACCTTAAGTATATCAGAAAAACCTTCCTATATCTGAACTAAAAACTCTACTAGGAGACCGAGACCACTCAAATGAGGTCTCCCCACCATAAATATTTCTACAAAAAACAATAGAACTCTGTATCCTCATCCTTTTCAAGTCAAATATGATCATCTGTAAATGATCCTTCCTAGGAACTAGCTAAGAATACTTGTTTGTATTCTCTCCCTTTATCCATGTGCATATCTAAAAATAATCTTATAAAGTACCACTCTTCCACTAAATCCTTCACTTCCTATGTTGGTAACTTCATGTTCAAATAATCTATAACCACATTCCCTTTATTGAGAGTTTAAGAAATATCAAAATCAAAGGTATAAAGGTACACCAACCATTTGTATATACTTCAAGTTGAGATCCCTCACACTAAAGATATGATTAAAACTCTTCTGTACTAAATAAATTATAAAATTTTCCTTGATGAGGTAGTAGAACCAAGTATTATGTGAATGCATCACTTCTTTCAACTCAGTATAATAAATGGGATAGTTCTTCTCACGAGGTTATAACAGATGAGATCTATAAGATACAAATTTTATTTCTTATATCTGAACTCAACACAAACACATACATGAGGCATTGAAGTAAACATCATAACAAATCGAATTATCAGGAAGAATAAGGACTAGATATGAAGTCAACCTCCCTTTTGACTCCTTAAAATATTTCTGGCACTAATCACTCCAAAAAAACATTACACCCTTAAGAGTAAACAATGTCAAATAGGATTCAAGAATTGAGAATTCCTTAATAAAGTCCATGTAGTAACTAGATAATCCCAATAATATACATAACTCAAATGCATTTTTGAGATACTCCCAAGACATCACTTCCTGAATATTTTTGAGATCTACTAAGAAACCCTTATCAAAAATCATGTGGCCTAGAAATTTCACCTATAAATATAGAGTTGATATTTGTATAACTTTCCATATAGAATATGTTCTCTCAGGATTCTAAGAGGATATTTATATACTCATAATGATCCTATTTCAATACATAATAAACAATAATATCACACAAATAGATACCCATGATAGAATCCAATATTTAATGGAAGATCATATTCATTAAATCCACAAACACTACAAGAGTGTGAGTAAGGCCATAAAACATATCCAGATACTCATAATTCCCATACCTACTCTTAAATGTTGTATTATGAATATATTCCTCTTAGACCCCTAGATAATGGTACTCAAATTTCAGAATAATTTTTAGAAACATCAAGATCCATTGATCTGATCAAAGAAGGTAGTAATCCGAGGACATGGATATATATTATTAATTGTCACCCGATTATGATTTTGGTAATAAAAACAATATCATATACTCTCTTCTACCTTTTTCAAAGAGAATCAATGATTCCCAAGGTGAAATGATAAGAAAAATAAATCCCTTAGACTCAATATCCTGAAGATGAACCTTTGATTATCTCAATTCGGTGGGTTATATTTCATATGATGGAAAAGAAATGGGCTTTACTATAGGAAATAATTATATAAAAAACTACACTTCCCTAAGTTGCGGTAACTGATATAAATCATCTTAAAATTTGTCAGGATACTCACTCACCACTTCTAGAATAGGAACATTAAGATTCAGATCAACAATATCAAAAAACTACTCTAAAACGGGTAGGATATCATCACAGAACTAGAAGAAACAGGACCTACTCTTCCTGATTTCAGATCCCACTCACCCTAGAAAACAATAGTGACTCTATCGGGAGAAAGAAACTATAACCAGTGATGATAGAAATAAATATGATATTTATAGCTAAATTTTTAATCCATGTTAATGATAAGATCAAATATTTCAAGATCAATAACTAAAAATTCCCATATGGTTTGGTTGGTTGGAATCATCACCTAACACTCAGAACATTTAATTCCTTCATCCAAATTCTTTCCGAAATGAGTGGAAAGAGTCATCAATAAAGGGATAATATCCAAATGCAATCATAGTGTATCAAACTACTTGGAATAGATGAAGGAATGAGTTTAACCAATGTCAAATAAATACATAACTATATAAGATGAAATAAACACATTACCTATAATGGTATCTAGTCCTTCCTCTAAATATTCTGGTCCATACTCCATTGCATACAGATTTCTATCCTTATACTACCATTTCTTCACCATCTAAGCATCACCCATGGATAAATATTGAGATCCCACCCCTTTTTCTATATTATATATAAACTGAGAGCCCTTGGTGTTGGTGGATCCATCTCTATTGAACTAGAATTCTCTCTCCCAAAAATAATAAAGAGAACCAGATCACCCAAATGTGTGCCACACCATTGGTGCTACATTATAGTGATGTATGATGTGTCCCTTTATCTCAAACTGGTTATAGACCACCTGACTCTACCCTGATGTCTATTTTATACTCCCACACCACCTCAGTGTTGATCTTCCTATTTCCTCTTCTAACTATAAAGTTAAGTATGGATAACTACTACTATCACTGATGCTCTAAGTAGTCCCTTCTTCCCAGTTATGTCTGTATAAACCATATCTTCCTTGTCCAAAACACAAGTATATGTGGGTAGAAATGTAAGAATAAATATAGGAATAAAATCTTCTCTAAACCAATTTTGAACCTCCATGCCTTGAGATAATCATTGGAAACATGTTCTAGATATAATTTCACTAACTCAGAAAATTTAGTAGCATACTCCATGAAAGAATGATCCACCTACTCCAAAGTAATGAAATATTGTGCCTTCACCACTCTGTGTGCCTCAATATAGAACTATTAATTGAATTATTTCTAAAAGGTGCTCTAAGTAAGATATTCATGCAACATGGATTGAACAATAAATTCCCACCACTTCTTCCCTAAACCATTAATAATATAAGTAGAAATTATAACCTTGGAATATCCTTGAGTTTTTAGAAAGTAGATATTCCTTTCAATCCTCTCGATCCAATATTATGTATCTTATGGATCCCAATCACCATAAAATATCAATGGATGCTTCTTATAGGATTTTGAAGCATGGTCTACCAATCATTGTGGTTCAACATTGGTGACATTTCCCATAAACTGGATTAATCAGTTGATAGTTTCCACTAAAACTAGGTTAACTGAAGGATTCGCCTATGGGGATTACTCTACGGTGTCCTCTCTAGTATTCTAGATTTTTCTTCTTATAGGGTCCATGATCTATAAAATAATAGGATGAAAACTATTTAAAAATAATTCAATTATTTTATCATAAAAAAATTAATAACTGAATCCAAGAGGTAAAATGTGACACCCAGAGATTTTTAGAATATATTATTTTTTAAATAATTTAATTTCTTTGATATATTTTGATACACAAAACACTAGGTTTTAACAAAACATGATAATATATTAAAATATTATTATTTAAACATGACAGTTAGAACATAGTTGTTTAGTTGGAGGGTAAGAAAATTTTTAAATAAATTATGAAAACTATATGGTTTAAACATGTATAAAATAAAATGATTATTTATCTATTTATTTGTAATAAAATAAAAACCCTTTGAAAGAAAAATAAATGTTTTTTGAAAAATTGTGTTTTTCTCAAAGACAATTTATTTTTAATTTTTATATCTAATTTAAAATTAATTTTTACCACTTTTATAAAATTTATTTTTAAAATATAATTACATTTTAAAATATGAATTTCAAACTTATATTTGAGTGAATTTTTGATAATTTTTCAGAATTTTTTTTTGAATAGTGAAATATACTAATGTTTATTTAAAATTTCCTTTGAATTAAAATTGTTTAAAAAGTTAAATTATATGATAAATTTATTTTAAAGTAAAATTCATTCAATTATATTACAATTTGAACAATTTAGTTCACTAGAATCAATTTTATGTTGAATTTTGATATATAAAGTTTTTAAAGATTTAAAAGTTTTCTTTTGGAAAAACCATTGTTTAGATGCGTCTATAGGTTTAATTTTATATTAAATTCTCCCCATTCTTTAAATTTAATTTTTAAAAATGAAATAAATTTTTTAAGTCTTCCTAATTTATATTATATAATAATTGTTAGTTATTTTTTTATAATTAATAGTGAAAATATAATAAATAATTATCATGGTTACAGTTAAAACGGGTTCATTAGGGGTTAAACTAAAAATATATGGGTTAAAATGACCTAAAAATTTTAAAATTTCTATTTTATGGAACATATTTTTACATTATCTCTTAAATTGTTCTATAATTTCCCATTTTTATCCTTATGGGATTTCAAAAACATCGATATCACTTTTTCATTTCATAAATTACTAGTGTGTCATCTCCCCTACTTTTAAATGGACACCCCCTATCCTCCCCTCTTCACAATTCAAAATTCCTTTGGTTTAGAAAATACCTAACCCAATATCTTCCTTAAATACCTCCCCTCATCCTATAGTTATTTTTTATCATAAACCCAATCTATGAAGTCTTTAGGTATAAACATAAGGATATTTCCCAAAGAAGCGTAATGTTCTTACTCATGTGTTTTGTTTTTTACTTATTATTCTAACTCACAAAAATATTCTCCAAATAAAATAAAATAATAATAAAAATTATCTAATATATACTTATATGTTATTATGTTAATTTTATAACCTATATCCTTCTTCTCTTCCATCAAATTTGAAACAAACTCCTCAATCATGTGAATGGAAGACTACCACCTCTCAGACCGATGTGATAGGTTTTTCCCATTTCTATTTTACTTGGAATGTAATAAGGATATATTAAATGAATATATGTGATATTTTTAAAATAATTATAACTCTCTAATTATGATATCACTTATACCTTCTTACTTTCCATTCGATGGAGGATACAATAACGTCACTCATTTGTATGGAAGACTACCGCCACGCAAAGTGATGTGATTCATTTTTCAATAAATTGTAACATGGAAGGTAATAAGGAAAATTTTAATTAATATATTTGATATATATTAAATATTAATTAATTTTTTAAAGTTTATTTATTATTTACCATCCTTTCGTTCAATAATTCGATAAAATGGAAACAACATTCATGTGAACGTATGGCGTATAGTCCCATTTTATATCTCTAAATTTTATAGATAACTATAAATACATATATAATAAATATATAGTATATTTATATCAAGGTTAACATTATGGATATTATTTAACCATTATCAATGTAAAAGGACCAAAATTATTGAACCAAAACATACCTGAAAAATGAAGCAACTATCACCTGAAATAGTGATTTTAAAAAAGAATTGTTAATAAGTTCATGATAAAATAAAATAACTAAATAATATATTATATGAGTTATATTATTGTATTAATTTAATAGATGTGTAATAAACCTATATTTATTATACATGAGTTATAGACACATACTAAGGAAGTCAAACCTGATGTAAGGATTTTATATCTCACATTAATTTCATGATACATATGTCATATTCACCACTTCTTTATTTTATATGGTTTATATACTACTCATTTTATATATTATGTCATGGATATATTTATATTAATGGTATTTATTATAACATTTGAATTTATTTATTTCATGGGCCATATGATTCTCAAGTTAAAAATGTGATAACATATTATTTCACAACCTCATATGTATTCTAGATTGTTTATGTTTAAGTATCCCCTTAGAGATTTATTTGGTATTAATTTCTTAATGCCAATATATTTTATTCAACTATAGTTATTCATGGAATATTTTAAGTATTATTACCATTTTCCTCTCTTTGGTATGTAAAATGGCTGAGAATTTTTCTTAATGAAAATCTATTTTATTTCTCTCTTCGGTCAAAACCCCCTTTTCTTCCATATCAATGTTTTTAAAATTTTATTAAAATTATAAAAATTATTTATTAAATATTTTTTAATACATGTTTTAATTTTCAGAAAGTATTTTAAAAGTAATCTTCTTTTTTATTTCCAAACAATGTACTTTTTGACTTTTCTTACAAAAATTTGAAAGGAACCTTTATTTTAACATGTACATAATGAACAGTGTTTCTAGCCATCATGATCACTAAATGTTTTAAATATTTATTTATAATTTTAAAAGGTTATTTTGAAGGAAAATTTTTTTAAATTTTTTTTATGAACATTCAGTTTTAAAAAAAAAGTTGATTTTCAAGTAGAAAGGTTATTTTCCTCCAGAATGTTTTAATGATATCTACAAAAAATTTAAATCATCAAAATCAATAACCCTTATTAAACATCTGATACATTGGTAATATTTTGTAATGATTCCATAAATATTACTTATCTAGATTTTATATGATCATTTTGATTGGAGATTTACATTTTTATTAGTACTCACCATATTACTTTGGATGGTTTGTGATTATGTTTATCGATTAGGGTAAGTATTAACATTTCATATGGTAGTTTTTCTATATGAATGTTTATATTGATTATGTTTCACCACTTTAATATAAGTAATGAATTGGAATTATATTGTGTTTTTTGGGGCCCAGAATTACATATCCCCTCAATGTATCAGTAGGTCTCATGAAACAAATCAATTGACCAAATTAAAACATTTTTTCCCATAGTTTTGTATTATCTTGTGAAAATAATTAATAGTATGTTTATGATATCTAGAATTATGTATTCCATTATTCTGAGATTATTTATTGACTTTTATAAGATTATTAAATTATTTAGAATATCCATGGATAAGAATCAAGCTCATGTGATTTTTTATATGGATTTATTTTATCATTATTTATTGTTTCCATGTTATGTTCAAGTTATTATTTAAATGAAATGTGTTTCGGTTATTTACCTTTCAATGTTAATTATTCTTATTTTTTCATGATATTTTCCAATATATTCATACCCTTATTAGGAATATGATATCACCCCTATCTTATGTTTTTTTCTCAAGATATGAATAAGTGTTTTATGATTGATATACAGGGAGATGCTAAGGGGGATAATGGTGTTCTTAGAGAAAAAACTTTTTTTATTTTAGGTTTCAAAATGTAATGTGAATTTAAAGTATGTATATAGTTTAACAACACTACTAAACCATTCATTACTTTGGGATGTGATTTCTTGTATTTATTTCCAATTTAATAAAGTGACTACTAGCTCTGGGATACTAGGTATAGGGTCTTTATCGTTAGTATCAAAGCATGATTAGTATAAACCTTGGGAACTAGATTTAGGAAAACATAGATTAGGGGATATATCCCTATAAATTACTTTAAGGATAATTCTATGTATTTTATAACAACCTAAAGTTTTTATAAGGTAGATATTATATTGTTTTCTTAGAAATACATCTCTGTATAGATACTACAAGTGGATGTGGTTTTGGGAACAATGTGCATATGGTTAATTACTCCAAAAAATTCATGTCGGGATTCACTCAAGTGTTACCTGGTATATGACAATAGGCCTTAATGTACACCTATTTTGTCACTCGCAGGGAATATTCTTGGATTAATTAACATTTTATTTACAAATCACTATAGAGGATTTGAAAATATTTTTTTATTTAGAAACTTTCCCAATAAAACCATCTTTATAATTAAGAGATTATCCATACATAAATTTTTCATTTTTTGTTATGTGTTTCACTAGTTTGGGGATTATATATTAGGTTTCATAATGTTATGATATAATGTAGTTTGTGAACTTATTTAGAAATGGTGTATGGTGGAGGTAATGGAAACCATATCAATTATCATACCCCATATGTGTATTTCCCTCCTGGGAAAGATAATGAATCTTGATCGTGAGCTACTTCTAAAAGTAATTAAATTATAACCATATTGAGGAAGCTAGATTAGGTTATGAGCAATAACCATACCCATATGGAGTAACCTAGTGATACACCATTCAATGTTATAATGTTAGACCAATTTATTCATCCTAAACATACATCATTTAATAGGACTAAAAAACCATTTATAGCTGAGAAATGGATAATTTCCATAGATAATTTATTTCAAACTTTGGGAAGAAATTAAAGGGAGAAAGTTTTCATGGAATTTTATCATCTATTAGAAGATTTGGATCAATGTTGTTCATTGATACAAAACACTATGTATGAAGAATAAATATAAAATATGGAATTTAATGATTTTGCGGTACTCTTCTTGGAAACATATTTTCCTTATGATAAAGGAGCATATATAGAGAGAAAATTCATGAGTCTAATACAAAAGGAAGATAAAAATGATTCTAAGTATGAATACAATTTTTCAAGGTTATAAATGAATCATATGAACTACATATGTAATAAAAAGAGAAATATAAACCATTTATTTGATGTGATTAATCTAATTCATCAAAGGGAACTTGTCTCCCAAAAATTCTCATCAGATAAGAACATAGTATCATGTGGTGTCTAGATATAGAAATAATTCTCTAAATATTATTTCTTTGAAGGGAAGAAAGATAAGAATAGGATGGTAGTGTAAAAGATGGATAAAGGTGAGAAGGGAAAAAATTATTTTCCACCATGTTATAATTGTGTAAAGAAACACTCTGGTACTTTCTTGAGTAGAATGGGAGTTTTCTACAAGTGTGGAGATAAAAACCACCATTATCATTATTTCAATATAAATAAATAATTTTACAGTGTTCAATGATTTAATTATAAGGATATGGTTCACTATGAAAATGAATGTCCCAGTCATGAAGGTAATATACCCAAGAAGAATTGAATGGATAAAGGTCAATCTTATATTATATCTATGGATGAATAGGAACGATTAAAGTTTTAGTGTATATGTAATAAATAATTATGTTTTAGAAGATGTATATCAATGATATTATCATTATAAGAATCATAAAATGTCTAAGGACTGTACTATAGTATTTTTTCTATAAGGGTTTGATATGTTGAATGGTATTGATGATCATGAAAATTGATACAGTGGAAAGTTTTTCTTATTGGAAAACCCATTATTATTGGAAGATAAAACTTAATAGGTTCCTGATGTTGAGATGATACTTTTAAAGAGATATTTATGGGAAATTATTTGAGACCTTGAAATTTCTTAGTGATCTTATGGTTTAGGAGATCTTTTTTTAATTTACTACATTTTTTGATTTATGAAGTATATTTGGTAATATGATATTTTATTTTTGGAAGAATTAATTGTTTCATTAAGGTTTTAAGGTTATCTAGGTATTCACATACTTCTTATGTGACATTAAGAGCTATATTATATTTTTTGGGTAATCTAATAAAATTAAATTTTGGAAATTTAGTGACCTTACTTCTAAATTTTTATACTTTTAATTTAGATACACATATTTTGGATGAGTCTTATGGTTAAATATTTATGAAATTGATTAAGTTGAAATTTGGCGTTATTTTTGAGGTTTTATAAATTAATTTATTATTAGATAACTTGTGATAACCATTTTTGGGCTTGGAAAATGTCACGACCCGTCCTCGAGGCCCGTTCTGTGACTACCCCAAGCCCGCCTTCCATAGGTCAGGGGCTGGCGACTAGAACCTAAGGTGTAAATCCTGTTAACTGGGAAGGCATTGCCTTTATAAATTATAAACACATCCAACCAGAGTACAAGCGGAAGTAGTACACTAAGTACAAAAGAAAGTGATTGAAGGTAAAAGAGCCAGAATACAAACCCAACTGAAAAGTACAGCTACAACTAAACGAAAGTACAATAGAAAGGACAAACAGCTGGAAGATAGAAGCAGCTCCTGGGTCGTCCACCTCGAATCCTACTTGAAGGGTAGGTATAGATAGCCTCCTCAATGCCCTCTTCCGTCAACCCCCTCCAGGTACCGACTCGTCGGGAAGTCTACCTCCGGGTACTGACTCGTCCTAGGGTCCACCTCCGGGTACCGACTCGTCGTGAGGTCCACCTCCGGGTACCGTCCATTCCTCAAACACTTGGCCTCCGTTAGAACTGTCTGTCATCTGCATCCAACACAACGAGGTGCAGGCATAGCTCATGCAGGGGTGAGTATAACGATACTCAATAGGGACCCGGAGACCCTCAAGGTCTCACTAAATCCAACAAGGATAACCATAAAGAAGGATCTAAATAGATAACCTTTACTTAGGTATAAGCCCATACATATACCTAAGTTATCGAGTAGCGCATCTCAATCATGTGGTATCACACAGATATGAAGTCAACGGTTAACAACTACTTAGGTATAGGTCCATACATATACCTAAGTTATCAGGTAGCCCATCTCAATCAAGAGGTAAACACAAAGTTCATTGACTCAGCTCAAACCAGGATTTTCATTAAAGGTATTGAAACCACAACTGCTAAAGAGATCCTCCTCTGTCGTGTACGGTGATCCTATCATGACTCCGAGGCACTACTCACTAACCTTAGACTGATGAGGTACTCCTCATGTCGAGTACCGCGGGTTCTCCACCCCAACACAGTAGTGCCCCCCACCATGGGTCTGCCACCCCAACACAGTAGTGCTCCCCCTACTATCCTACAGAGGTACTCCTCCTATCGAATACCGCGGGTATGCCACCCAAACACAGTAGTGCTCCCCGTTGTGGGTTTTCCACCCAAACACTGTAGTGCTCCCCACTGGGTTAGTCAAGTCACTTCGACTCAAATCGGACAAGCAGTCATCAAGTCTGAGCCAGCTATAAGGTCTATGTACTCCATACGATCGTCTCCGAGAGGATCTGCTCCATGAAGTACTTGTTTATACTCCCAGTGTCACAAAGTCCCACAAAGAAGTATCACAAAAGAGAGCCTTGTCATAGGGGTCTCAACTCAACAGACGACGAGTCAATCGGACGCCCGATCTGTGAGTTATTAGTCTTTTCGTCCCAGGGGCCCGGTTGTTTTCGTGTACGAACCAACCCGACCGTATCTCAACTATACCCCGAAATCTCATTGGGTATACTGAAAGGGACTGTTTCTCAATGAGATTACCAAATCCGCTGTCGGGTTGTCAAACGGACCTCTGGTCTGAAAGTTATCGGCTTTTCCGTTCTAGGGGCCCGGTTGGTTTCTATGCTAAAACCAACCCGACCATACTACAACAGTGTCCAAACCTCAGGTGAAGTATGCCAAAATATCCATCTCATCCAGAGGAATCCATCAAAGTCGACGTCACATCAATCAGACGTCCGGAGTTCATGTTATAAGTGTTTCCGCTCCGAGGGCCCAATCAGTTTCGGGTTCGAACCAACCAGGACATACACAATATTTGCCTAAATCTTGAGTGTAATATACCAAAACGGCCGTCTTGATCCAAGGATACCTACACAACTGACGGTGCGTCGATCAGAGGTCTGTATCCCAAGATATGGGCGTTTGAATGAACTTAGTTTGAAAATAGGGGGTCTGGGCCTGGTCCGACCCGACCTGGGTCCGGGTCTGGCCCGACTGGGCACGGTCAGCCTAGCCCGTGCGGCCTGCGGCCCGGCTCGGAAGCCGGCCGCGGCTCGGCACTGGCCGATCGGGGTGCAAAGGGGCACCGCCCCCTGTTTGCAGAAATGGCGGACCCTGTGGGGTCCGTCCTAAAATCCGGTTGGGGGGTTACGACCCCCTGGTTTTTCGTAAAACGGCTGGCCTTTATGGTCGGCTGGTTGAGCCACTGCGGGACCCTTCAGGGTCCCACCTCCTGGAGACGCTGGTGGCCGGTACAGCCAGTTGCCCCTGCTGGACCGCCGCGGCCTAAGGCCGCGTCTCTCGTTCAACCGGCGTCGCGCGACGACGTCGCAGCCCGTTCTAGCCGCGGCCTTCCTCGGCTTCTCCGGCGTGGCGCGACGGCGTCGCGCACCACCGTCGCAGCCCACTCCGGCCACGGTCCCTTCTGCCTCACCGGCACGGCGCGACGGCACCGCGCACCACTTTCGCGGCCCGCTCCGGTCGCGTTTCTCTTCGTCCCCGCAAGGTGCAATGACACCTTGCCGCCTTCACCTCAAAAATCAACGATGATCAACAATAAAAAGGGGAGGAGGATCGGCCGTGTTTGCGTGGTACGATCTCCTCCCTTTATGATGATAACAATCGGCCAATCCTTAAGAGACGAAGATCGATAAATAATACTTGAATAAAGATGACCCCTACCTCGAAGGAAGTTCGCAGTTTTTCAAGCGCCACGGATGATGGCGTCATTTCTGTCGTCGACGGTGTCTCCTCCCTTATCATGGAGGAAGAAGAGGATAAAGAAATTGGGGCCTCCGAATCAACGTTCTTAGTCAGAGAGTTGCCGTTCTTCGTTGAAGATGAAGTTCTTCAAAAGAAACTAGAGCTCTTTCTCCTCCAATTCTCAACACAACCAGCCAACCAAAAATAAAATTAGGCTTCTCCTTATTTTATTTTACTTTGCCATGCATTAAAAATTACAAATTAAAAAACTTAATTCAATTTATTGATGAGGTTCAATTAATTAAATTAATGTGTGTTAGCATGAATTAAATTGGGAGAGTGTGGAGAGGAGTTACCCAATTAAATACAAGGGGTTTAATGGGGGGGGTTCAGGGGTTTTAGAGAATGTGAAGGGTTGGGGCTCGTGCGGACCCCACCTCACATTTATCCTCACATGGGTAGTTAGAATGCTAGTGAGTCCCACCCTAACTCCCCCATGTAGGATAAAACCACCTTAGTTAGAAATAAAATTGTCCCACAATTTTATTCCCTTTTTATTTAATCCTCTTTTTTTAAAAAAATCCTCCCAAGAAAACGAATATTCAGTAAAGGTCCTCCTAAGAAATTACTAGCTCTGCAGTTTCATCGGTGCCCTTAGATTTCAATTTTGAGTACCGGTTCAAAAGATAGAAAAACCCGCTCGTTCGTTCATTGAACGCACCAGAGCTAAACTTCGTAAATTGATTCCGGGCACACCGGGCCTCGAAATCAGGTGCCGTCAGAAACTGAGAACTCATCAAATTACAAAGAAATTAACAAAAAAAATCCTTGAAATTTCCGGGTCTTTACATTACTCCCACCTCAGGGCTTTACATCCTCGTAAAGCTACAAGAAAAACTACAGAAACTAAAGAAGGTACCGAGCACGCATCTGAGCCTCCCGCTCCCATGTGCTCTCCTGAAGGTTCATGTGCTTCCAGTGAAAGAGAACAAGAGGAATTAACCGTCCTCATTGGACCCCTCTTGTAAATCCTCAACCTTTATTGAAACCCCATGAAAGTAGCGCCGTCATCGATATCTATCTCTCTATGGTCGATGATGACAGATAGGTCGTGCACACATCTCCTCAGCTGAGATATGTGGATGACGTCGTGAACCCGGTACATCTGAGGTGGAAAGGCCAGAAGAAACATGGGGATAACTTGACTCCCCGACCAAAACTTTGTATACCCCGTCGAGGTGTGACCCGTAAGAAGACGTGGTCGTCACCCTCGAACTCCAGTGGTCTCGTCTCCTATCAGTATAGGACTTATCTCTGCTCTGTGCAGTCTTTATCCTATCCCGGATGATCTGCACCTTATCCGTCATAGCTTGAACCATATCTGGTTCTACACGTGCTGAGTCCATCACTATCCACAAAGGATATCTGAAATGCTTCCAGCTGCTATCTCGCCACTCCTAACAGTTGAATGCCCGATCTCCTACTAAGAGCATCTACCACAACGTTCCCCTCCCTAGGAGTATAAACTATCTCGAATTCATAGTCCTATAGGAATTCAAGCCATCGCCACTGTCTTAGGTTCATTTCCTTCTGATATTAGATACACCTGAGACTATTTGAGATGGAGAGAACCGTAAACCGTTTGCTCAACGAACAATGGGTGAGACTAGACAATTGTAAGAACTCATATCCACCCTTTTCGTCTATGTTCCACCAAAGAGTTGCTGGGATTTCCCCTATGACGATAATAGAAATCTGGTCTCATCCCCTAGATAAACCACGTTCTTTTCTTAATACAGTCAATCCTGACCTGAGTGATAAATTCATGTCTTGAATGACGTCATAAGGCCTCGATGCTACTACTAAGAGATCCAACTTTCACTCTCGCCTCCAAGGGTTGAGTCACACTTTTGGCATCAGTGCGTGGTTACTGGGTCTCCCCCAGTAGGAATCTCACAAGTGAGGGTCATGTCAATAGCTTTAAACTGGAACCTCTTAGTATCAAACATACAAAGTGGACAGGAAAGTAAAGTTCACAAAGATAAGTGTCTCTTATTACTACAACTCGTACTACAAAGACTTAAAGCAAACACAACAGCGACAACAGGGAAACTAAAAATACCAAGAACAAAGGCCTCCATGCCTAATCCCGCTTCTGTCCACCTACTTCCAGAGCTCCGTAATCATATGCTTCAGCAGCCTGAAGCTGAGATCTCCCATATCCACTCGTTTCCTGTGCTTGTGGTGGACCTCCTGGTGGTGGTGGAAACTCTTCGAAGCGGCGTACACCACCAGTTGTATGGACAGCTCCTATGCCCTGGTCTGGTAGGTTCCTATACTACCTACTGCTCATCTGCTGGACAGTTCGAGCAGCCTCAAGCCAAGTGACCCTTCTTGCCGCATGCATTGCACTTCTTGATCCATGTATGGCTAGCTCTGTTCCATTTTCATCGTACAACCAAACCTAAAACCTGAGGTTGCCCACCTATTGGCCTTGTCCTCCTGTAACTCTACATCATCTGTCTTCTGCCTATAGATGACTCGGCTACTGATGGAAAAACCTGCGGCAAGGATAGACGCTCTTGAGCATGCTCAGAGTGTAGAGTCACTGGTATAAACTCCACCCTAATGAATGTCTCGAAGTCTCCCCAGGTGAAGGTCATCTCGTCGCAAAACTAGAGCATCTGGCTCCACCACCTCTCAGTTTCACCCTAGAAGATGCTAACATCTAGGTACACCATCAAGTCTATGGGTGTCCCAACTATGTGGAAAGCTTGTGCTACAAACTCCATCCAGTGCCCAGCCGTCTGAAAATCTAACTCACCTCGAAACCTCAGAGGCCTCTGATGCTGGAACTCATATATCGTGATCAAGCGGCGTGCACTCTCTGATGGTGTCTGATCTAGAAGAGGGCCCTATACTGAGGCCTCATCTCTCAACGGCCTGTCAGTACGTACAACTGTCGGGGCTCTAGCTGATTGTCCGTGGGGAGGCATCCTGAAAGAACAGATGTGACACGGTCAAAAGACTATACCTGGTGAGCTGACCTGTTTTGAGCTGACTTAAAGAAAACTTTTGAAAACACACATGCAATTAGAGTTTTCGTGCACTAAGTCAGAAATCATAAGTCAGGGTTCTGGTGTTTGGATACATATGTCACCCGCACCAACACTGGAATCCCTGAACTGAAGACCACACTTAGTACCCTTAACACTATTTCTTCACAAAAAGAAAAATATCATAGTTCTAAGTTCTATGGTGTAACTGAATCCTCTGATACAAATTTTTCATGACCCATCCTCGGGGCCTGTGTTGTGACTACCCCAATCTCGCCTTCCATAGGCCAGGGGTTGGTGACTATCACCTAAGGCGTAAATCCCATTAACTGGGAAGGAATTTATTTTATAAATCATAAACAAATACAACTAGAGTACAAGCGGAAGTAGTACACTAAGTATAAAAGAAAGTGATGAAAGGTAAAAGGGCCAGAATAAAAACCCAACTGAAAAGTATAGCTACAACTGAACGAAAGTAAAATAGAAAGGACAAATAGCTGGAAGATAGAAGCAACTCCTGGTTCGTCCACCTCGAATCCTACCTGAAGGGTAGGTACAGATAGCCTCCTCAGCGCTCTCGTCCGTCAACCCCCTTCGGGTACCGACTCGTCGTGAAGTCTACCTCCAGGTACTGACTCATCGTGAGGTCCACCTCCGGGTACTGACTCATCGTGAGGTCAACCTCTGGGTACCGTCCAGTCCTTGAACACTCGGCATCTGTCAGCGATGTCCGTCATCTGCATCCAACACAACGAGGTGTGGGCATAGCCCGTCCATGGGTGAGTATAACGATACTCTATAAGGACACCAATACCCTCAAGGTCTCACTAAATCCAATAAGGATAACCACAAAAAATGATCTAAACAGATAACCCTTACTTAGGTATAAGCCCATACTTATACCAAAGTTATCGAGTAGCCCATCTCAATCATGAGGTATCACATAGATATGAAATCAATGGTTAACCACTACTTAGGTATATGTCCATACATATACCTAAGTTTTCAAGTAACCCATCTCAATCAAGAGGTAAACACAAAGTTCATTGACTCAGCTCAAACCAGGATTTTCATTAAAGGTATCGAAACCACAACTGCTGAAGAGCTCCTCCTCTGTCATGTATGGTGATCCTATCACGACTCCGAGGCGCTACTCACTAACCTTAGACTGCTGAGGTACTCCTCCTGTTGAGTACCTTGGGTCTTCTACCCCAACACTGTAGTGCCCCCTGCCAAAGGTCTGCCACCCAAACACAGTAGTGCTTCCCCTAGTAGCCTACAGAGGTACTCCCCCTATTGAGTACCACGGGTCTGCCACCCAAACACAGTAGTGCTCCCCCTAGTAGCCTACAGAGGTACTCCCCCTATTGAGTACCACGGGTCTGCCACCCAAACACAGTAGTGCTCCCCGCTGTGGGTATGCCACCCAAACACAGTAGTGGTCCCCACTAGGCTATTCATGTCACTCCGACTCGAATCAAACAAGCAGTCATCAGGTCTCAGACAGCTACAAGGTCTTTGTACTCTGTACGCTCGTCTCCGAGAGGATCCACTCCATGAACTACAGTTCGATACACCGAGTATCAAAAAGTCCCACAAAGAAGTATCACAAAATACCGCCTCGTCACAGGGCTCTCAATGCAACAGACGGCGCATCAATCGGACGCTCGGTCTGTGAGTTATTAGCCTTTTCGTCTCGGGGGCCTGGTTGGTTTCATGTACGAACCAACCCGACTGTATCTGAAGTGTACCCTGAAATATCATAGGTTATACTCAAAGGGATCGTTTCTCAATGAGATTACCAAATCCACTGACGGTTTGTCAAATAGACATCTGGTCTGAAAGTTATCAGCTTTTCCGTTCCAGGGGCCCGGTTAGTTTTTAGCTAAAACCAACCCGACCATACTCCAACAACATCCAAACCTTAGGTGAAGTATGCCAAAATATCCATCTCATAAAGAAGAATCCAACAAAGTCGATGTCACATCAGTCGGACGTCCAAAGTTCAAGTTATAAGCGTTTCCGATTCGAGGGCCCGGTTGGTTTCGGGTTCGAACCAACCCGGTCATACCCAATATTTTCTTTATTATTTGACTTATTATATCTAGTTTCAATGTAATAAATTAACCACTAGTTCTTTGATACTAGGGTCTAGGTTTTACACTAAAACTATACACAAGTAAGGTACACAACCCTATACTTCCCATGGTAACTTGAGGCATGTTATAAAACTGCTATGACCAGACACACTCCCACACTAAATCTTGGGTTTTGAAAATACTATCTATAATCTATCAAAAACACCATACATAAGAGGGTGATACAAAACAATGAGAATATGATTTAACACAACCTAAGGCCCTGATACCAATTTGTAACAAACAAACCCGAGTCAACACATAATGTTACCCAAACTAGCCTACCACAATGTCCAAATCATGTTCTTGATCTCTGTAGGTAGAAGATAAGAACTCAAGTATCAAAAATAGAAACATGGGAATGATTACACCCTCTAAAAGACATATGATAAGATAAAAAACAATCAGATTATTATATTAGGTATCCATAATACATCATATATCCAAACAACCAAACTAAAAATATTTCATCCAATATCTTGATAACAAAGTCTATATAAACAATATAAATACAATAAACATGGTAACCACTGTGACACTCAAAGGAACACTAGTTGAAATAAATGAATACTAATGTCTAGGAACCTCATTCCATAATAAATGACACCCCTAAGAAACCATGGAATCAATGGATCCTCCCCTGGTGATAGTTAACTCCACTAAGGATTGCTTATGTCTAGTTTTCCCCTATACCCAAAGTTCTCCCAATGTTCTATTACATCCTAATTACATTCAAGGAAAACAAAATCATGGTTCAAAAAATTCTAATAAAAAATCCATTTAAAATCCATGACAAAATTTTATAAAACATTTTTGATAGTGATGTCACACATCTTCCTTACATGAAAAAACAAATTTAATTTTAAATTCATCTTTGAGGAATGTTATCAAATTCTCTATGTGAATAAATATTGTTTTCAAAGAAATTCCCTGTTTAAAATCTTTCTATATCCATGAAATATCATATCAAAGTTCAATAATAAATTTCTTAAATCATGCCAAAGGAAAGAATCATAATAACTCTAATATATCCAAGGGATATACCATGGGATAGAGACACATGTCTCAAGAATGATGAAAATGATGTTGCCTCCTTAACTATTGGTGACAATGGACGATATCAGATCCTATATAAACTAAATACAAAGAAAAAAAATTAATTCTCCATGTCCATGCTAGATCTAATGATCTAGTATCAAAAAGGTGTAAAAATATAGATAAATTGAGAATAAATATAATAAAATAGGTTTAAATCATTGGATTACAATAAAAAAATCCCAAGAATCTGACCATACGAATAATGATAAATAGAATGGGGGAGAGATCAAATAATTACAAAAATGCACCTCTAAAACAAGAAAATTATGTTAAGGTTATAGGTGTTAGATTAGGGGATAGAAAACATAAGTTTGGATTAATATGACATTTTTACCCATACCATACTGCATGCCCAGTGGAATCGTTGGCTAGTTTCTTGACCTCACTAGAGGGCTGGGGGTATAGGAAGAATACATTTACCTCCAGGCCCTCCATCGACTGGCCAGTGGAAGCCCACTAGCTGGCTGGTGGAACCTGTAGTCATGAAAGTGTTCTTCCAACCTACATCAGCTAGCTGTTGGCCTTTTTCTTCCACCAACAAGCCAAAAGATACATCAAATTTTAAAACCCTATAAATCTAAAAGTAAAAAATATGAGAGTCTCCATAACTATTTTTTGGTATATGGGTGTGACATTAATGGAATATTACTCATTGAAAATTAAATTTTTAAACTACATCTTATAAAGACATGACTTGGGAAAATCTTCTAAAAAATACATAGGTTAAGACACATACCTAATTGATATGATCATCTATAGGGATATACTAAGAAGGCTTCATGGAAAAATCTAGGAATAGATACTTTTAAATTCTTAAATTGGTGCATGATGAATGATTCCAAGAGAGAAAACATATCAATAAAACATTGTATTTATCTCTTGAATGATTTTTTTCTTTCTTATGATTAATAAAGGAAATACATAAATGGAATAAATTATACCTAGATTATAGGATACATATTTTATGTTATGATGTTTACATCTTAAAAATATCCTATGATTTGATTATGACATGTAATGAATTATATTTTTCTATATGAAATTTTCCTTCTTGATATATGTGTGTGCCATATTAAGATATAAGATATAGAATAAAACACATGAACTATGTAATAAAAAACAACACAACATTATTTCATCAATATATAATATTAAATATGGATAATAAATATACTACATAAAATTTATAATAATATAATGGGATAATAAACAAAAATAAATAACATATATAGGATTTTAAATTCTAGAGAATTATGTTCTCCTAGAATTATCCCAGTCACGAAAAAATGTAAAAAAGAAAAAAACATTTGAAATATGATTATAATTTTATAAATGATGTATATAAATTTTAGATAAAATTAATTGAATTATTAATCAGGTAAATAATAGAAATTTATATGAATCATAAATTCAGTATCACTGTCAGAATCCAAATTTTGATCACTGGAATAGTAACATAACGGTTATGATAGTAACCTAACAATTACAATAGAATCATGAACATTAGAAAATTAAAATGAAATTTAATAAATAATTAACATTATTAAAATAAATAAATATAAATATTTAAATAAAATAAAATAATATTCATATTAAGAAACTAAAAAAGATTATTAGTGAATAATTTAATCAAGTGTATTTTAATATATTTAGTAAAACCCATAATTTTAATGTTAACATTTAAATATTAAAAAAATCTAAGTTTGAAGTTTATTTTGATAGAATTAATTTAAATTTGTTGAATCTGTACCTCAAAATTTTCCAACAATGATCTTTTGGTATTTTTTATAAAACATTAATTTTTAGGTTACTTATAAAAGTACAATTTTTCAAATACCAGTTATTTTATGACATAATATTCATGTAATAATGAAATAATAAATTATAAAATATTTTTATCAATCAAGAATAGGTCTTATAAGATAAATTATTAATTTAATAAATATAAAATTAATTTCAAAATGTAATATATTCTTCCCAAAGTCTAAAATATAATGTGTGCCACTAAAAAACTATTTTTCATTTTTTTCTTTATTTATTTTGTATAAAATAATAAATTTAGTGATTAAATGGTTCTAAATTCATAATCTCTTTCATTTTTAATCAAATATTATTTATAGTTTCAAATAATACCACTAATTGAAGTCTTAATTTTGAAATAATATTTTATTCATTATTTTTTACTAAAAATACCCATCTCCTTGAAGTATAAATGTACCCTCTCACCCCCTTGGAAAATCACTTCCTAAATCCATTCCATTTTCTAATATCTACTAAATTATTTCATATTAATCCTCCTTATATCCCTATATATATTATATTCTCATGTAAATCCAATCCATCAAGGCGTTATCACCTTAGCAAATGAGTAAACATCAAGGACGTGGTAATATCCCTTCCTTTTTCCTTTCACTTTTCTTATTTCATTATATTATTCTCTTATTCATATCTAAAAAATATTCATAAAATAAATTAATTTTTATATTAACATAATATAAATTTATTTATGCTACTATGAATTTTTTACAATCTATTTTTAACGTATTTATAATCTCTCTCCCTTTTTTCATAAAGTCACATTAATGGTAATTTTAACCACCTATGAGGATGTTGTCAGTTGTTTATGTAAAAATGAATTTATGAATGGTTGGTATATATTAAATACCAAAAAATAATTTTTATTATAATAATATATAGTTATTACAAACTATATATGATTAATATATATTATATCTTTCTTCCTCTTTTGACAAAGTCATATTAATGGCCATTTTACGGCCTATAAGTATATTATCAATTATTTAATTACCACCACCATCATGGCTAGTTATTATAACACCCCAAGACTTTACAAAATTTCAATTTTATAAAAAAAATCTAGATTTATTTATACGCAACACCATGTTTAGCTTACGCTACACACAACAATAAGTTAGCTTTCAAGACAAGAAAGACTGGTTTTTGCTTCGTTTTAATGGTGCATCTATTTTAAACCTAAATTGTGATTTTTTTGTAAATTTAATTTCTAAAAATAAACTTCATTTTTTATTTTTTATTTGAAAATTATATTTGGGTAAATGTTTTGTTTTTTATGGGAAGTTTCATTTTTTGATGAATAGTTAAAAATATTGCACTTTAGATGAAAACTACCTTTTTATTTAAATAATTATAAAGGTTAAATTATATTTTAAATTGGTTTTAAAGTAAAAATAGATCAATTATAAATCTATTATTATAATTTATTTCATTATAAATAAAAACATAATGGAAATTTTAGCATTTAACAATAAAAACCTATTTTCTCACCACGTCTACGGGATTAGATTAAAATTTAATTGTTCCACCTATGTGAATTAAATTTAGAAAAATGGATATACATTATTGTAATTAGTATAATATTTATAGAAAATTAAGATCAAATTATTTTTGACCAAAAATAATAGTGAAAGTAATTAAAATTAATTACATCGATTAAGTTAAAAAATTAGTTTACTTAGTGGTTAAATTTTAATATTAATAGGGGAAATGTCCTAGAAACTTGACAAAAAGCCATTTTTTGACCGTATTAAGACAAAATCCCCCCTTTATTTTGAATTTTATGAGTTATTAGATCACATTTTCATGAAAGTGACCCATATAATATGTTAATTAAAGAAAAGGACAAAAAGTATACATTCCTTTCATTTAATTCTTATAAAGATTTGAATTATAGAAGAAGCTACATAGTTTCAGAAATAAACATTGTTTTAAAGGTAAATGAGTTTTTTAGTCAAGATAATTTAACTATAATTTTTAGAGATGATATAATTACATTAAATACTTAAGAAACATCAGCATACTTATTATTTAGTTAATAATAAAATAAAATAAATGATATTAAAAATATTAAAAGTGAAGAAAATTAAATAAATTATTGTGTTCTATTATTTTCTATATGAATTTGTCATGTTTAATAGATTTAAAGTTAATATATTTTAATTCCACCATTTTCTTGATAATTTTAAATTTAAATTAAGTAAATAATGTCAAAATTCACATTAATTACATTTTATAATAAATGATAATTTATTTAGACATTTAAAATTTTCTACAAAACTATATTTTAAAAATTGATTTTTAAATGTTAATAAATATAAAATATGGTCTATTTATGGACAAATTTATCTTTTATAATGAACATATTTACCCCTAAATAGTGAAAACATTGTTAGCACAGTTCATTTTAAGAAGTATTTTTGCGCATTACATGCGCTTCTATTAAAATTAGTTTCCAACACACATCAAATTTTTATTTTTAAAATTATATATAATATTTATAATTAAGATGGTCAATATTTTATAATAAATTTCACTTGAATTTAGTCGTAATGTTTAAATTACTTAGGTTAGAAAACTAGTTACCTTAATAAAAACCAAAATGGTAAAAGTGGGAAAACTTATAAGTTAAGGAACAAAATTATAAAAAATCAATTATTTTTTGTGGAGGAGGTTTTTATCGACTATAATTTCACTTTTATCCATTATTTTCCAATTTTTTGGAACATGAGGTAACCAAGACCTTCCAATGGTGTTTACCTTTTTATATTTACAAGAATGTCACTCCTCCTCCACTATAAAAAGGCATTCACTCCCCCTGCCCCACTTCTTCACACCTATAAATCCATTGGTCTCATCCTGAATCTACCCAAATAATCTTTCAACATCCATAACCTCAACCTAGAATCATCAATATCTAAAAAAATTAAACAAAGTTTGGGTTTTGGTATAAACCAAAAGGAGCTACCCGAATAAGAGGTAACATTATTCAACGACCACTTTTGATTTACATATTTCTAAAACCATTAAATTATTATAATTAAATGATTATATAATAAAATAAGTATCCAAAATATAATGATATTTTTTATGGTTCATACCTACACCTACACACACTTCCATCAAATGGGTAATGAAATTACCATTTGTGTGTATGGCGGACTACCGCCTCGTGAAATGATGTCATTCATTTTTCCTTTACCACATCTCATAGTGGGGAATTATGATGGAAACACTATTTTTTTATGAAAAATATGATATTTATGTTTTATTAATACTTATTTAATTTTTATACAACACATACCATCAGGATTTTTATTTTTTGTAAATACAAAAACATTTTTTTTGGACATGTGGACTAATGTCTCCTCAAAGCGACATAATACATTCACACATTACATGGAATATATTACGGATAGTTTTAATTAAAAATATGTGACATAAATTAAATATATATTATATTAATGAAATAATTATCTTTATATAAATATAACATATCATTTTCTTTGTTACCCTTTTCACACACTAAAAAAATTGATAAAGTTGTTCTTGGACGTGTGGACTACTACCGCCTCGATGTGATGTGATTCCTTTTACATCACCATAATTATATATATATGTATATATGATTAAATAACATGGTATTTATAATATAATGTTAATTCTATAGAGTTAAAATTTTACTTACCTTCTTTCCATAATGGTCATTGAAAAATGGGAACATTACCCATGTGTATGTACGACCTACTATTTCTATGATTATAGTGTCAATTCATTTTTCATAAACAACTTTCATGAATAGTTTTAAAATAAAAATTTATGTATAAATATGATAATTATGTCATGATTATTATTATATATATTTTTATATAATTAACCTTTTGACCAAATTCAACCTACCAATATCATTTTTGACACATGAATCAAATTTGGTCAAAACACCTGACATAAACTTAATTATTTAAGAAGTTTAATAAAAGCATTGTAATATGTGAAATAAAAATAATAATAAAATTGATCAGGGTTATAAATCAAGTAAATAATTAACATTATTTTATTATTTAGGAATATAAATACACACGTGTAAATTTAGACTCAAGTTATGGGATTTCGTCTCAATTTACATTCCATTGAGACTTATTTATTATTATACAACAATTCACTTTAATATGGTGTGTATACTACCCATTTTTCATTTAATATCATGATTAACTCATAATTACTAGTATTTTAATTTTCACTTTCAACTATCTCGTCTAAGGGGTTTTGAATTAAAAATTACCAAGTGGTAAAATTTATCTTTGCAATACCACTTTCTTTTGTGATTGTTAACTTTCTCTTGAAACAATCACTTTCTTATTATCATTTTTATTATATATTAATTTTATCTTAAATATCCATATTCTCATGCAATAGATATTATTCTTTACCAAACAAAATACCATTTTTACATATAGTGCTCACAGTGATAGTTATTTGATTAATCGGGGAATTGTTGACAAATTTGTATCTTTTATTGAATATAGATATTTGATAAGGTGAATTATTTTTGATTTAAGTTAATTATTTCAATATATGAGGAGTGGTTTTTTCATTCACTACATAGGTTGGAGACCATTTTAAATAATCCCTTTGATGTATCGGAAGTCTCATAAGACAAAATCAATTGGTGACAGACTCTTTGAGTTTGTTTCCGAGAAGAATAGACAAGTTTCCACCGACATATTTGACCTATCTAACGAATATGTATTGGAGGTAATGGTTTCATGTTCTTATAAATCATAACACCTAATAATTTGGCATTTATTTCATTTTATTTATTATTATCTAGATGATTTTTCCTCTGACTAAATCTATGGATTCACTTCATTCTCAGTTTATTGATTTAATGGTATGTGTTTTTAGTTATTTACCATGTCAAATTTTTTACTCACATACTTCATAGTTATTGATTACATGGAATTTGTTATGAGTTACTTACATTTACATATTGATTATTCTCATTGATTAATTTTTTCTTCCATTATATTTTACCATTACTGATCATTTGGGATCACCCTTTTTTTATTTCATTTCCTCAGGGTAAAAGATAAATTCATGGAATGCATTTCAAGGATGAAAATCATTTTATTTTGTTATGTATTATTTTTTTATTCCCAATAAAAAATGGTTTCCATGTATATATCTAGTTTTCCATAAATTTTAAACGGATCGGTCCTTAGGGATTTGATTCCTTTTAACCATGCTAATGTAATAATGTATGGTGGTGGATTTGGGCTTCTGGGGATGGGGAATTATAGTTAGTATCAAAGGTATTTTATTAGAAACCTTGAAAACTAGATTTATAAAAACAGGGACTATAGAACATAAGCCTACGATGGAATTTGAGGATATGTACACAAGGACATACTAAAGAAACCTTGTTTATGATTATGAGACTAGCCACGCATAAATGTTTCAATTTATGTTATGTATTTCAATATTCTTTGGGATTATGCATCATAGGATCTAATTTATTCTATGTCATCATTTAGAAATATCACATAGAATAAGGAATTTGAACCACACAAATGTACATGATCCAAAGAGTAAGAATTTCCATTTTTTATGGTCTTGAGCCAATATTTTGAAGGTAAATAGTCTATCAAGAATTATCATCTTATTAAGACATAGTTTCATGTGATAATGAGATAGAGAAATAATTATCTAAGTATTATGGCTTCAGAGAGAAGAACTAGAATAATATTATAGTTGGGAAAAAGATGCATAAAGTGAAGGGAAATAACTATTTTCCCATATTTAATAATTGTAAAAATAATCACCCTAGTACATGCTTAAAGGTAATGGGATATTTCTACAAGTGTGGAGATAAATTCCACAATTATTTTGATTTTAAGGATAAGAAAAAGTTTTCCAATGTACAATGATTCAACTACAAAGAGATGGGACACTGTGCAAATCAATGTCTCATGTGTCAAAGGAATATACCCCAAAAGGGGATAATAGATCATGGTAAAGATTATTCTACTACCATAGATATAGAAGAATGATTAATATTCCTGTATTTGGATTCATGAATTATGTCATTTCAGTAAGGTAATGGTCATGAGAATTATAAAATATATAAGGATTGTACTGTATCACTAATTCATTGAGGATTTGAGATCATATATTGAATAGTACCAAGAAAAGAGATTCAGTATCAAGTTAAACTATTTGAAAAAACATGGTTGAGGGAAATATATCCCATAATATGTTGTTGATGTTGAGATAATCATTATTTTATAAAGAGATTATTGATATGGATAATGTAAATTGGATACTACAACTACCTTGTAACCCATTATAATGTTTTGGATCATAATACTTGGAAGGATCATATGGTTAACCATTTATAAAATGGTTTATGTTAAACTTGGGAATGGTTTTAGAGATTAATGTATTACTTCACCAAAGAATGCAACATATTCTAATAGATGAAGTATAAATAGTTTAAGTCACAACCAAAGGATAATATTGTGTTTATGAAAAAGAAATTTAAATTTAGTTACATTATTATTGATTTAAAGAATTACTAAAATCTAGGGAAACAAGTATTGAAAAAAATTTCATATTGTCATCATTTTTTATGATATCAGTGACCTTTTTCATAATAGTGGTTTAACGCTTTGTGGTCATCAACTTTCAGCTGAACATGTTCTCTATCACTCTCTATCAGAACTTGATAGTTAAATTTCTCTTCTATGTCCAAGTTTTCAATAATTTTTTCCTATTCAAAATCCTAGTTTGGTGGTGACCTTCACATTTTCTTTACCCTCTTATTAATAATATTTTTTATTAACTCTATTTAATATCTTCATTTTTCAATAATAGTATTTTCAAATATCAAACCCTTGATTACTAAGATCAAGTATAAATTGTGAGGACAATATTTAATTAAGGTGGGGATAAGTTAACACACCAAAAAATTAAAAAATTATTTTATAATAAATAAAATTATATATTTATTTATAAGTAACACCATATTAAGTATACACTACATACAATACTGGGTTTTCTTGCATGACATGTAAGACCAAAATTTACCACTTTTTAATAGAGCACATATTTTAAAACTAAATTTTAAACCTTTTATAAATTTTTTTTCAAAATAATATTTATTTTTGAATTTTGAATGTAAAAATTATCATTGCGTTATTTTTTTATTTTTTGTGAAGCTTTAGTTTTTGATGAATAGTGAAAAAATCTACATTTTAGTTGAAAACTGCCTTTTGTTTAAATAATTATTAATGTTAAATTATATTTTAAATTGGTTTAAAATTCACCTTAGATAAATTATATATTTATAAATCAAATTTAGGTTATTGGTATCATTTTTATATTTAATTTAGATATTAAAACTTAATGAAATTTTGATCATTTTAACATTAAAAACCCACTTGACACCAGCACTCTCAAGAGCTCTTTGCTCTTGTGAGTTAACATGCTCTTCTGAATGTATTTAAATCAATTTAGTTCTTTTATGTAGATATAACTCTATCCATCCTCATGTATTTCTCCTCTTATGACCTTCTTGACGTTGATTTTGTATCCTCCTCACTAGTGATTTCCATTCGGCTTCTGCACAGCATACTAACATGTCATCTCATCCGGTATCCATCTTCTATGGTTGTTTTGGAATCCATGATCTATATATGGTTTCATTTTTCATTTTCAGTGGTTCATGATACCCCTTCCTCCTTGGATCTAGTTTTTGATTCCTCACAGCGTCGATATGTAGCGATGGCGGTGCCCTCCTCTCCGAATCTAGGGATGGTGGCTCTGGTTGGTGTCGATGGTCATCAATAGTGGTGAAAGGTTCTCTATCCACTATGGATATGGTTCTTTTTCCATTATGAAGTGATTTTTTTGGGTCACTCGGGAGATGTTCTATGTCTTTCAAGATTTGGGCATTAATGTATCGAGGCTACGCAGTGGTTTCTAGAGGCTGTCTTTGGTTATGGTTGTGACAATGTTGTTGTGTTGTGTTGTGCTGGAGGTCCTCATCAGTGAAATTTGTTTCTGGTGTCTATGGAAATTTAGACTACTAGTGGAGGCATCACTAATGGGTGGAGGTAGTTTGAAAAGAGGATTCATATTGGTATAGCATGTGGTAGTGGTTGCACTTTACATTTTTCTTATTTTGGACCTATCTACATTTTTCATCTTAGATTGGTCTTTGGGTGTTTTTTCGTATTTTTTAACTTATGACCTATGGTTCATAAAATTTGGATTGAAATAGGCATGAATCATATAAAAAAATCTATTTGAAACATCAGGCATGCAGAGTTGTGGCACTGTTTTGTGGGTGGACTCAATTTGATGGAGGGGTGCCATGCATTGTGACCTCTAGACGATCTTTTGTTTCTTGTTATGAGGTTTGTACAACTGGGATCTTGGTCCACTGATATCTAGGATATGAAAATACAGTCCTTTGGGCTTGTAATGGGTTTCCCTAAACCTATTTCAAAAGGGTCTTCTCTTTTTATTTTTTAATAAATTTGTTTATCCCCAAACTATTTTTATTTATTACCTTCTTTCTCGCCGCATTTATGGGATTATATTAAAATTTAATTTTTCTACTTCAGTGAATTAAATTTGAAAAAATGGATATACATATTTCTAATTAGTATAATAATTATTGTCTAATAATATCAAGTTAGTTTTGAAAAAAAAATATTATTGAAGGTAATTAAAATTAATTATAGTGATTAAGGTAAAAATTAGTTTACTTAGTGGTTAAACATTAATCCTAATGGAAAAAATGGCCTAGAAACTGGTCCAAAAGCTATTGGATGCCCATATTTTGATCATATCCCCCCTTGGGTTTTAATTTTATGATTTATTGGGACACATTTTCAGGAAATTGACCCATATAATAAGTTTACGGAAGGAAAAGACAAAAAAGTACCTTTCTTTATTCCGATTCCTATAAAAGCTTTGGAGTATGGACGATGCTACATAGTTTTGGTTATAAAAATTGTTGAAAATTAAATGATTTTTTTATCATGAAAATTTAACTTTAAATTTTAGATATGATATAATTACATTAAACTCTTAAGAAACATCAATGTAGCGATTATTTAGTAAATAATTAAATAAAATAAATGATACTAAATATATTAAAAGTGATGAAAATTAAATGATTTATTGTGTTTCATTATTTTTGTATATTAATATGACATGTTACATAGATTTGAAATTAATATATATTAATTCCATAATTTTTATTATATTTTTTAATTTAAATTAAGTAAATAATGTTAAAATTGACATAAATTTTATTTTATAAAAAATGATATTTAATTAAAATTTCAAAATTTACTAAAAACCATATATTATAAAATTTTTATTTTTAAATTTTAATAAATATAAAATATTTTCTATTTATGGACCAATTTATCTTTTATAATTAACATATTGACCCCTAAATAGTGAAAACATCGTTAGCGTGGTTTGGGTTAAAGCGGTGTTTTTGTGTGTTACATGCACTTATGTTAAAATTAATTTCCAAATAAATGGGTTTTTTATTTTTTAAATTAGATATAATATTTTATAATTAATTGGTTCTATATTTTATAATAAATATCACTTTAATTTAGTCATAATGGTTAAATTACTTAGGGTAGAAAACTAGTTACCTTAATAAAAACCAAAATAGTAAAAGTGGGGAAACTTAGAATTTAAGGAAAAAAATTATAATAATGAAGTTATTTTTTGTGGTGGAGGTTTCTTATCATTCCTAATTTTACTTTAATGAATTATTTTTTGATTTTGTGGCATGTGGGATAAGGGAGACTTTCCAATAGTGTTTTCCTTTTTATATTTACAACAATTCCACTCCACCTCCACTATAACAAGGCATTCACTCCCCCAACTTCTCCACAACTATCAATCCATTTAGATCATCCAAAATCTACACAAATAATCTCCCATAATCCCTAAACTCAACTTATAAGCCTCAATTTGGACATAAAGAAAACCAAGGGTGGATTTTGGTATAAATCAAAAGGAGTTACCCGAATAAGATGTAACATTCTTCAACAATGACTTTTATTTTATTTCTTTCTCAAACCATTCAATTATTACTATTACCAGATTATATAATGACATCAATATCCTAAATATTCTGATATGTTTATATGTTAAGGTTTTAACCTACACCTACTCACACTTCCATCAAATGTGTAATGAATTTACCATTCGTGTGTACGACGTACTACCACCTCGCGAAACAATGTTGTTCATTTTCCCTTAACACCACTCATGGTTGGGAATTGTGATGAAATCACGATTTTTATATGATATATATGATATTTATTATGCCTTAATACATCTATAATTTTAATATAACATATACCTTCATGATTTCAATTTTTTGTAAATATGATAACATCATTTGTGGATGTGTGAACTACCGCCTCCTCAAAGCGATGTGATACGTTCACACATTACATGGAAGGTATTAAGGATGGGTTAAATTAAAAATACTTGACCTAAAAAATATGATATTAATGAAATAATTAACTTTTTGGAAATATATTATATCATTTTCATTATTAACTTTTTCACACACTAAAAAAAGTGATAACATCTTTCGTGGATGTATGGACTACCACCTCCTCAACGCAATGTGATTCCTTTAAAATCACCATAATTATATAAATAAGTATATATTTTTAAATATCATGGTATTTATGATATAATTATCATTATTTAAAGATAAAATGTTACTTACCTTCTTTCCATAACTATTATTGAAAAATGGTAATGTTACTCATGTGTATGTATGGTCTACCCTCTCTATGATTGTAATGTTGGTTCATTTTTCTTAACCATATTTCACTATTTGTTTTAAAATAATAACTTATGTATAAATATGATAATTATTTCATTATTTTTATTATTTATATGTTTATATAATGAACCCTTTGACCATAGTCAACCTACCAATGTCATTTTTTGACACATAAACCAAATTTTTTCAAAACACCCGACATAAACTTAATTGTTTAAGTGGTTGAATAAATCATTGTAATAAGTTAAATAAAATTAATAATAAACTTTAAAAAGGTTATAAATCTAGTAAATAATTAACATTAGTTTATTTTTCTAGAATATCAAGACACACATGACAAGTTAGACTCAAGGTAATAGATTTTGTCTCAATTTACATTTCATTGAGTCTTGTTTATTATTATAAACCAATTCAATTCAATTTAGTATATATACTTCCCCTTTTTCATTTAAAATAATTATTCACTCATAATTCATGGTATCTTAAATTTAACTTTGAACAATCTCATCTAATGGGTTTTGACTTAAAAATTACCAAGTGGTAAAATTTAACATTGCAATATCACATTCTTTTGTGATAGTTAAATTTCTATTAAAAAAATAACGTCCTTATGATAATTTTGTTTTTAAGTTCAATTTATCTTAAATATAAATGTTCTCATGAAATGGATATTATTATTTCATAAATTTTATACCATTTTTACATATAGTTCTCACTTTGACATTTATTTGATTAACTAGGGAATTGTTGATAAATCTGTATCTTTTATTCAATACGGATATTTAATAAGGTGCATTTTTTATGATTTAGTTTTATTATTTCATTATATTAGTAATTATTTGGATATGAACTATATGGGTTAGGGACCATTTTAAATAATCTCCTTGATGCATCGGTAGTCTCATGAGATGAAATGAGTTTGTGACAAACCCTTCGAGTTTGTTTCCAAGAAAAATAGACGGGTTTATACTCATAGATTTAAAGTATCTTAAGAATAGGAATTAATGGTAAAAGTATCATGTACCTGAGAAACATGAAATCCAATAATTACTCATTTCCTTCATTTATGTTATTATTATCCATAGGGTTTTCACTATAACAAAATCTGTGAATGCACATCATTATCAATTTATTTATTAAATGGAATGTGTTTTATGTTATTTGTCTTTCCATATTATTCAATCACTTCCTTGTCAATTATAGATTACATGGTATGTGTTCTTAGTTACTTAACATTCAATATTGATTATTCTCATTGATTCATTACTACTCTCACTGTATTTTACCCTTACTGAGCATTTAATCTCACCGTTATTTTGTTTCCTTTCTCCAGGGTATAATGATAAATTCTTAGGATGAGTTTCAAGGATGAAAATCATTTAATTTTGTTATGTATTATGTTTTTTTATTCCTAATGTAAAATGGGTTCCATGTATGTATCTAGTTTTTTAAAACTTATAAATGGATTGGTCCTTCATGATTTGATTCATTATAATCATGATAATGTTATAAAGTAAGGTATTGACTTTTGGTATATGGGGTTAAGGAATTACAGTTAGAGTAAATTATTTATAATATTTTTTTTATTTTTTTTATTCTTAAAGAGGTAATATTAAAATTTTATAAATAACATTGAATGAAAATAATAAAATGAAAATGAAAACTTGAAAATCAAAAAAAACCTATCACAAAACCATTTTATCTTTAATAAAATGTTTACAAGTAAATTCCAATAATTAAAACTGATAAATATTAATAATAATAATAAATATAATATACTTATACATTAATTTTATAAAAAACATAAGTTTATTATACATGAGGTGAAAATGTGATGAAACAAATTGCCACCTAAGCTAAATGGACTCTCAACTCTTCCATTTGCTTTTAGTTCTAGTCCATATTTCTCTATAATTACCCTATGATTCTTCTAAAATACATTATAAATGTATTCTATTTTTCTTTAACTTTTATTTATATGGGTATATTAAATCCTTTATTTAATTTGGATTCATTATTATCCACGTTTATGATTTTTGATGAAGACTTTTTCTTGAAATATCTCATAGATTATTCTTATGTTTATTCTTATCCTCTCTATGAAATATGATCTTATATTTGTAAATTCTATCCTTGAACATCCAAAATAATGTATTCATTTATTATTTTGGAAACCAATATTTTTACTCATTAATATATTCCTTACTATGTCATTATGAAACTTATTCTTTGATCATGGTTTTGTATCATGTTTCTAATTGATATATGTTTCTTTTTTATGTTCCACGAATGCTTTTGTGCATATTATAATGTGACAGGTGGTCTGAAATTTATATACCCATTTAATTCATTGGTTAAATTATAATATTTCATGATATTATTATGTGTATACATGATTAAGTTATATTTTTTTACAATGTTATGTGTGGTCATGATGGAGTTAGTTTTGTCAATTATGTTATAATATCTTGGAAGTATGAATGGACTTATGCTTTTTATGTTTCATTATTATTCATATGAAAAAATACTTGTATCCATCAAATTATTTCTCTATTATTGTTATTATGGTCCTATAATTATGATATTATTATGATAATTATTCTCACCCATGTACTTAAATTGATTCATGTCTCATGTTCCTTCATATTATTCATAACCTTGCTAGTATTATAGCACAACCTTTCTTCGATGTATGACCCTAGGTGATTACATGTATTGAAAGGATTATTAAATATAATAATATTAATATGTATATAGTCTTTAATAAATTTTAATGTTTTATATGTATTCAAATTGAATGAATTTAATTTTCTCAATAAAATAAACTGATCAATTTTTAGAGTTGTGTTATTACATATTTTTATCATAAAAATGATTTAATAAATTAAGACTTTAGAATTGATTTACTACTATTAATATTTTATTTATCCATAAAATATTATCGTATATTCTGATCTAACCACTTTTATTTTATAAGGTTTTTGAATCCAAGAGGAATAAAATGAAGTGGTGAAAGGTAAACTTAATATTTAAACAAGGATATTGAAAGTTTTATTTGATTTGGTTTCAACCCATTACTTTATATCTAAAAAAATTATTGGACTATTGAATCACCTCTTAAATACCTTGAAGTGGATATATCAACTAACAAACATAATGATGCAACCATTATAACCCAAGTGTTATAATTTTACCTAGTTAGTTTGTGTGGGATGATTCTTATAGATAATCTCTTAATTATTCCTTTTGTGGAATTTTATACTATACTTAGAATAAATTATCTCTATTTGTATAGAGCTCATATCAACAACTGGGAAAATTAAATATCTTTCTATATCCCAAAAAATCCCATGATCTTATAAAAATGTAATGAATATTATGAATCTTCTTTAGAAGATACTTTAAATGTATGGGTGTTGATGCTGAGTGAAGCATAAAAGTTAATATAATGGAAATAATATACCTTAAATACATTCCCATTATAATGGAATATACTGATGTATTTCTTGAATAATTTTTTATACATTCCATATATCATGTGTTATAGTTATTAATAGAACTTATACCTAATGCAACACCTATATACAAGATCCCTTATAGGATGGACCTGATAGAACTATATAATTTAAATAAGAAACTATAAGAGAATATGTAAAAAGGGTTTATAGATCCTAATTCATCACCTTGGGGTAAATCAGGTCACTTTTTCAAGATGATGGATGGATCAATGTGTCTTTTCATTAATTATCAAGATATCAAAAATTTCACCATAAAGAACTAGTATCTACTACCGTGAATTAATAAATTATTTGATCAACTCTGAGGAGATCAATACTTAACAAAATTGGACCTTCAATTTGGATATCATTAGTTGAACATGAATAGAGAATATTTTCAAAATATATCTTTTCATACAATATATAAACACTATGATTTCATAGGTATTATATTTAGACTTACAAGTTCCACTTTAATCATTGTGGAATTTATGAAGAGTGTCTTTAGTGACTACCTCAATAAATTTTTAATGGTATTTATTAATGACATAATTATGTAATATAATATAAAATAATAAAATATAAAGTATCTAAGTATTTTTATGAATACTTTAAGGAATAATTAGTTATATTCTATGTTTATCAAGTATAAAATTTGGATCCAACAAGTCACACTCTTGGAGAATGTGATCAAAAGAAAAGGAATTTTCAAAGATCATTCAATGAAAAAGTATATTGAGGAATATACTAGACAAATAAGTGTCATATATATTCATATTTTTCTTATATTATCTTGGTAATACTAACTTTATGATAGGTTTCCCATGATTTTTATTCCCACTAACTAAGTTAAAATGGAAGTTGGTAAATTGTTTCTAGAAAAAAAGACTATGGATATAGATTTAAGGATTTTAAGAAGACTCTACTCACTATACCTATACACAAACTACTCTTAATTAGAGAGAATTTTATGATATGTATTAATTATTTAAAGAATGTATTGGGTTTTATATTATTTAAAAATAATTAAGTTACAGTCGTTGCCTTTCAAAAATTAAAGGTTCAAATAGAACTAACCAATGAATTATCTAGAATTAGTGGTTATGATATATGAACTGGATATTTGAAGGAATTTCCAATAAGGATATAAGTATGATATATATACTTATCTCAAGAGATTAAAGTATATATTCACAAAACAATTGAGTTGAAAATGAATCAATGAAGAAGGTTTGTGTTAATTAAGGAAAATTATTGCTAAAAACACTATTATCCTAGAAAGGTAAAGAATGTATTTGAGGATCTAAGTAAAAAAGGAACTTGATTCCCTATCTATAAGGAAGATTGATAAAGAATAAATCTTCATAGATATGAAAAGCATGGATCTATAAATCATAAAGTAATGGATGAAATCCTACCTTTCTCAAATGATTTCCCAATTTTCTATCAAATTTAGAATCAAGGAAGTAAAAATGTGTAACGTCCCGGTTCAGGAAGCCATCCAGAGGTGCCCCGTACCCGGTTGGTCACATGGCATCAAGAGCATTTCCCCAAATGCCAGAGGCTTCCGACTAGCAGCAAGGGCCTTGGGTGTGATAGTGGAGAAACTATGCCCTCATTGGCAGAGTACATAGTAAAAGAAAAAAATAGACAACAGCAGAAACCGTAACCATCCATACAAGAGTAAATGATAAATAGCGGAAGACTAACAGTAAACAATGGGAGCACTCACACATATATATGAAATGATTCATGATACATATTTCTAGGAAAGTATCCAAACAAGTCACAATACTGAATAAAATACTAAACCAAAGTGAAAAAGAAAATAGGTAAACTCCTCAGCATCGCAAGCCATAGATTGGTCTCATTCTCTCCAGATCCACAGCAATTCAAGTACCTGAAGTAGAAGGGTGCTTTCCCTTATATATACTTGCAACAATATAATCTGTTTGGGCCCAAAAGCATGGCCCAAATAGGGTGTGAGACAAGGTCACAGTAGGCAACCACCCAAAGATCTGTGCCTAACAGTCAGTGAATACATGGCAAGTAAAAGTACAGGAAGTAGTAAATAGGAAAGCACACAGCCGCTACAATCCACAGTGCCTAGCATATAAAGTACACAAGTTACATCCAATCAACAAGTAGAACAACAGGTAACCCCTTGGGTAGTTCTCACAGCCTAACCCTTATGGTTCAACCTATAAGTACTAGCAACCCTCTGGTTCAGCTGAAGAATAGACTCTCTGAGAAAGCACTGACCGTCAATTCCCCCTATAGTCTCGTATTGTACTAAAGTCTCTCTAAGGAAGCACTCAACGTCTCATTCCCCTTGTGGCCCGCGTCGAGGAACTACAGACTCTCTGAGGAAGCACTCATCGTCAATTCCCCCTTTGGTCTAACATCAAATTAATAAGACACTCTGGAGAAGCCCTTACTTCCATTCTCCATATAGTCCACTACACTGTGTTCTCATAGCCCTGTGTAAAACAAACATGCATAACATGTGTTTCGACCCAAGTAAACCTCACTACTTGGCTATCATTCTAAGGCAAAATAGCATAATAGTACAATAACTCTACTATCCTACAACTAGGCATGGAAATTGGAAAAACACCTAACAGGAAAAACATGCATGGAAAAACATCCAGATCATAGTAAAAATTACTGTATTCACAAGCATTGACCTCTAATCAAGCAAGAAAGCAAAGCAGGAAAAAAACAGGGGAAAAAATAGGAAACACACAATACCCTGTTCAAGGGAATTGGTAGAATTGCACAAAATATTCAAAGACTTCCTACAGAAAGGCACAAACCACCTACCTCGATGCTAGGAGATTGATATACTTGAACCATGATGATTGATTCTCTTTATAATGTTAAAGATCTAAGAAAACGTCCAAAACTCTCAACCCACGATATCTTGAGAAAGAGGGAAAATCATGGGACAAGGCTAAAGAAGAAGAGAGAGCTTACCAAGGAGATCCCAACACAATCAACGTCGGCTGAAACGGAGAACGGACAGAGGAACAGGGGCTCGGAGAAGTTCTGTGGTCGTACAGTTTCTCTCGGTCAAAGAACTTGAAGAAGAAGTGAGTTCTGATCTTCAAGCGCAACCCTGGTCCGTTTAATGGAAAAAAAGAAAATACACGGCATGTACTTCTTGAGTACAGGGTGTGTACTCAGCTTTTCCATACTCCGCTTTAAGAGGCCTCCACATCACCCCTACACACCATGTGTGTGGCCCGGGCATGGCCAGCACACGACCTCGAGTGGAAAAGGAGTACACAGCAAGTACTCATAAAGTACACGGCGTGTACTTCAAAAATTTCCAGAAACTCTTCTTTTCTCAAAGACTCCAGGAAAACAAAATACATACCTGAAATGAAGATCTGGGTTCTTACAAACTTCCCCCCTTAAAGAAATTCATCCTCGAATTTCCCTAACGAGGCGTAGAAGAAGAAATCCTGAACAGCTCTGGCCACTAGGATCATACATCAGCCTCTCTCTCCTAGGTCTCGTCCTGTACTCGCCCGTGCTGCCTTAGCACCCATACTAGAGGAATAGACCGCACATGGAGAACCTTTGTAATGTGATTGGCAATCCATATAGGATGCTCCTCAAACAATTTATCAGCTTCAAGATCAAGCTCAACGGGCTGAAAGACATGAGACGGGTCTGAAAAGTAACGTCAGAGTTGAGAGACGTGGAAGACTTCGTGCATGGCCTGGTACCTCTGAGGTAACTGTAACCGATAGGTAACTGGCCCAAATCTCTCCAATACCTCAAACGGGATGACATACCACAGTTAAATATTACCCTGTCTATGAATCCTCTTGTGTCCCAACCTCAGTGTGACATGCAAAAAAACATGATCCCCGACCTCGAACTCTAGAGGTCGTCTCTACTGATCAGCATAAGACTTCTGTTGAGACTGTGTTGTAGAAATCGTCTTCTGAATCAATTCTATCTACTCTGAGGTCTCTTGAACAACACAAGGTCTTAGTAAAGTTTCCTCTCCTGCCTCCAGCCAGCATAAAGGTGATTGGAATGGCCTACTGTATAAAGCCTCGTAATGTTCCATCTGAATAGTCGCCTGAAAATTGTTGTTGTGGGTGAACTCCACAAGAGAGATATGCTTCTCCCAAGAACTGCCAAAGTCTAAAATAAAATCTCAGAGCATATCCTCAAGCACCTGGATCATACGCTCGGACTGGTCATCTGTCCCGGGATGGTATGTTGTACTCAAAAGTACGTGTATACCCAAATCCCTCTGAATCCCCTGCCAGAACTGAGAATTAAAGCATTCATCCCTTTCTAAAACAATTGAGTGTGGAACTCCATGCAGACGTACAATCTATCGGATGTATAGTCGTCCGAAGTCATCAACACTGAAGGTCTCCTTGATCGGTAATAAGTGAGAAACCTTCATAAGTCTGTCGATGACAACCCAAACTGCATCGTTCCCTCGAGGCGACCTCGGCAATCCATTCATGAAGTCCATCGCGACATTGTTCCACTTACACTCCAGAATGGGTAACTACTGTGAAAGGAATGCTGGTTGCTGATGCTCCGCCTTCACCTACTGACAAGTAGAACACCTCAAGACAAAACCAACAACATCTCTCTTCATTCCTGGCCACCAGTACTGACGATGAAGATCCCGATACATCTTGGTGACGCCATGATGTACTGCCCAAACTGAGGATTAAAAATCCCACATCATCTCCTCACGTAAGTATGCTGGTACCCATACACGTCCATTTAAATGAAAGATCTCATCCTCACCCACTGTCCATACAGGAAGAGGGTCCTCTCCTGACACACTCTCCCGAAGGACTAAGCCTTCTGAGTCTAATAGCTGCCTCATCCATACCCGATCAAGAAGTGTAGAGGTAACAGCTACTGAAGATAGGTAAGTCTGTCTCTGTCTGTCGTGCACCTCCAAATGCATCTCAGAGAACATAGCCATAAGCTGCCACTCACTGCTGGCCTCCTGAATTGTCTGAATCTGAGTTCTCCTGCTCAACACATCTTCCACTGCATTTCCCTTTCCCGACGTATAGGCAAGCTTGAAATCAAAAGACTGAAGATACTTGACCCACTTACACGGTCTCAGATTTAGATCACACTGAATGAAGATGTACTTGAGACTCTTGTGGTCGGTGAAAATCACAAAGTGCCCTCCCAGAAGGTAATGTCTCCAACAGATCAAGGCATGAACAACAGCTACCAACTCCAGATTGTGCGTCAGGTAGTTCCTCTCATGTGTCCTCAACTGTCAAGACTCGTACGCAACGACTCCATCTCCCTGCATAAGCACAACACCCAGCCCGAAACCAGAATCATCATAATAAACAGTATATCTCTTGCATGGCTCAGGGAAGACTAGTATCGGTGCTGATGTCAACCTTCCCTTCAGCTCCTAAAAGGCTGACTTACAAGAATATGACCACAAGAACTTTTCCCCCTTCTTGGTCAGACCTGTCAATGGTGTTGCTAGGCGTGAAAGGTTCTGAATAAAGTGTCGGTAGTATCCAGCCAACCCTAGGAATCTCTGTACCTCAAAAATGTTCTTTGACTGATCCCAGGAAACTACAGCTCTCACTTTCTCTGGGTCCACATATAATCCTACCTCTGAGATGACGTGACCCAAGAAGTGATCTGATCCATCCAAAAGTGGAACTTCAAGAGTTTATCATAAAGCTGATGCTCTCTCAGTGTACTTAGAATGATCTCAATATGGGTAGCATGGTCGTGTCGAGTGTAAGAGTACACCAAGATATCGTCCATGAAGACCACGATAAAGGAATCCAAGTAAGGATGGAACACTCGGTTCATCAGTGCCATGAAAACTTTTGGAACATTTGTGAGACTGAACGGCATAACCGTATACTCGTAGAGACCATACCTGCTCCTGAAGGCTGTCAGAGGTATATCTTATGGTATAATGCGCAACTGATGATAACCAGACCTCAAATCGATCTTCAAAAACACTCGGGCTCATCGAAGCTGATCGAAAAGATCATCAATCCACGGCAAGGGATATCGGTTCTTGACCATCAACTGGTTCAGCTTCCGATAATCCATACAAAGCCTAAGTGTACCATCTGCCTTCTTCGCAAACAGGACAAGCGAACCCCAAAGAGAAGTACTGGGTCAGATGAAACCATTTTCCTGCAATGCCTACAACTGCTTCTTGAGCTCCTACAACTCAGGTATAGCCATCCTATAGGGAGGAATGGACACCGGTGCCACTCCTGGCATGAGATCAATAGATAAGTCTACCTCACGCTCCTGACTCAAACCTGAAAAAATCCTCTGGAAAGACATCTTTGAAACGATCCACCACTGGAGGAAAGTCTAATTGTGAAGTCCCCTGATCATCCAAATAAATACTAGCAATCTGGGTCGTAACCCTTCCCACCCCATGATGCTGGAGTCCTGCTCGACTCGCCTGAACATCCCATTCTCCTCTATGAAGAAAAGATTCACCCTCTAGTGAAATGAAACTCACTTGTGGCGATAACAGTCGATGTCTACCTGGAAGGGAACCAACCATTACATCCCGAGAATGACATCATAGTCTGTCATATCTATGAAATAGAGATCCTATAAGAAACGATACCCTGCAACCTCGAGAGTGCACTCTCTGCACTGACGTACACTAGATGTCCTCATCCACAAAGTTGTGTCTAGTGTCAATAAGTTGGTAGAAGAAAAGATACAGATCCCAAGGCTCTCCACGATAGAAACGGAGATAAAGCTATGCGTAGAAGCAGTTTCGAAAAGAGCTGAAGATAAAACTGAGGCTACTAAGATCGTACCTCAAACTGTAGAAGGTCCGAGATCCTGCTCCACCGCAAAAGTCTGGTCTGCCCCATGGCCCTCTGACCCTGCCTGACCACTCTGAGCTGATCCTCCCTGCTGACACTGAAATACTAGTGACTGAACGTCATGGTCTAGACCTCCACCTCGGCCCAAACGGCCGGAAGAACTCTAGTTCTCCGACTGGTGAGAAACTGGTGGTGCTGCTCCTGAACGAGGAGTCATGGAAGAACCCCCGTCACCAGCTACTGGTGAGAAAACTAGGAAGAAATGTAGATGGTAACCCATCTTGCCACAAGATCGGCACTCCACTGGGTCTCTCTGTAACGGAGGCCTCGTGTGCCCTACCCTTCCACACTGGTAGCATACAACCTGGCTACCTGAAGATGTATCTCGTTTCCTCGGATCACCACACGTAGACTCCCTACGACGCTTCCTGCTGTCTACTGGAGGAATACTAGCTCCGGAAGCGGAACCTCCCTAGCTCGCAGCTCTGGAGTCTCTCAGATTACGTTCCTCAATCTATGCCTGGTTGATGATGGAAGTGATAGAAGTCAACTCAAAGATATTCACATACGATCGGATCTCCCATCTGAGACCATCCTCAAACTTCCTTGATAAGAACATCCCATCCCCACCCCAGAGGGGTGTGAAACGCTACAACTCGGTGAAATGAGAGGAATACTCCATAACAGAAAGAGTGCCCTGCTCTAGACTCACGAACTCCAGAGCTCGATCGGCCCTCAGGGTATTCGGGTAGAAGTAGTCGTAAAACACGCGCTGGAACTCCTCCCAAGCCATAACCTGCTGATGACCCACTTGTGAGATCACGTCCCACCACCTCTTGGCGGAGTCTCTAGCATATAGGTAGCAAGCGTAACCCACCTCTCTGGAAGAGTTTCTAGATCCTCAAAGATAGTCATCATGGCTTCCATCCATGACTCAGCAGCCTGTGGTCCCCCTTCCCCTGAGAAAGTATGAGGATGATGCTACTGGAAAACCCACGCCAAGTCTGTGCTCCCTGAAAGGTATGCATCATCCTCATAAATCCTTTCCTAAACTGCACATCAGCGCCTGTAACTGGTATGAAAGCTGGTTCCAAGGCTGGAACGACTGGAGGATTGGCAGGAAGTCCTTGATTAGCCATATTTGGTGTCTGGTCACTATCCTGCAACTAACACCCAACTGGAGGACGTCTTAGAGGCATAGCTCTGAAAGATCAAAAGCATACCATAGATCAAAAATATCAAGTATAGAGAACAAATGAGTAAAAAATGAAAACAAGAGAATGAAACACTCAAGTTTTACAAAACATGTCTACATGGTGTGTACTTACCTCTATTCCCCTGCCTGAGTCTCCTTGCATGGCTAACCCACACGGTATTCTTAAACTGAGACTACACGGCGTGTTCCCTATAGACACGACATGTAGTATACAAGGTTTCAATGACCCGTGTTATTAGTTACACAGCCGATTACACGGCTGAGACTACATGGCGTGTTCCGAACAAACACGGCGTGTACTTGAAGATTTTTCCCGACCTGTTTTGTTGGTGACACGTCCGGGTACACGGCTGACCCTTACACGGCGTGTTTCGAATAGACATGACGTGTATATGAGGAGATAACACCATCCCATGTTGTTCGTGAGACGGTCGGGTACCTAGAACAAGGATACACATAGTTTTCATAAAAAAACATGGCGTGTATTACACGAGCTTCCCCGACCCGTGTTGTTAGTGACACGGCCAGGTACACGGCTCACTACTACACAGCGTATACCTACCGTACACAGCGTGTTCCTGGAGATTTTTCACAACCCGTGTTTCTGCTCACACAGTCAGTGACACGGTTTAAAAACTACATGGCGTGTATATATAAAGTACACACCATGTATTCTGGGTTTTTCTGGGCAGTAGCTCTGAAACTGCACTGAAGCCCAGAAACACTGAAAACAAGCATGAAGGTGAAAAATTCTGATCCGTGAGGGCCCATACTCCCCGTGAATCAAATCTTGGCATCTCCTAAATATCATATATAAAATAAACAAGTCAATGATCCACCAAGTTCCAATTCACGAGGGCCCATAACACCTCAAGAACCAAAATTTGGCATTCATTTAAGCAAGGTATAATACAAACAACCTCTCTATCAAACTGCATGGATTCTATCAAAGCATTTATCACAACAGCATGAATAATATACACAATGTCTATCACAACAACATGCAATTTCTAATGAACCCTAGATGGAATGGCAAGAATGCATGGCATGAGATTTCTAACAAGTGCCTATACGATGCATGAGATGACATACCCTCATCTCATCAGGTTGTGACAGAAACAGAACCACAATATCAACAACAATAACAACACAAAGCATGTGAATCCCTCTAGGTGAAATCAGATCAACTGTAACATAGAAAAACCATAAAACTGTAATGAGTGAGGTAGATTGGATTTTCCCTATACACGGGTTAGCTACTCCCGAGCACAGCTTAATACCAAGTACCGAATCTATCCTATCCCTGGATAAATGCTCCAAACAGTATATCAAGAGAAAATAAACCCCTCTGATACCACTTTGTAACATCCCAGTTCTGGAAGCCACCCAGAGGTGCCCCGTACCAGGTTGGTCACATGGCCTCAAGCGCATCTCCCCAAACGCCAGAGGCTGCTGACTAGTAGTGAGGGACTTGGGTGTGATATTGGGGAAACTATTCCCTCATTGGGAGAGTACATAGCGGAAGAAAAAAATAGACAACAGCAGAAACTGTAACCATCCCTACAAGAGTAATCGATAAATAGCGGAAGACTAACAGTAAAAAACTGGATCACACGCACATATATATGAAATGATGCATGATACATATGTCTAGGAAATCATCCAAACAATTCACAATTCTGAATACAATACTAAACCAAATTTCAAAAGAAAACAGGTAAACTCCTTAGTATCACAAGCCATAGCTTGGTCCCATGCTCTCTAGCTCCACAGCAATTCAAGTACCTAAAGTATAAGGGATCTTTCCCTTATCTATAGATGCAACAATATAATCTCTTTGGGCCCAAAAGTATGGCCCAAAAAAGGTGTGAGACAAGGTCCTGGTAGGAAACCACCCAAATATTTGTGCCAAACAGTCAGTGAATACATGGAATGTAAAAGTACAGGAAGCAGTAAGCAGGAAAGCACACAACAGCTACAATCCATAGTGTCTAGCATATAAAGTACACAAGTAATAGCCAATCAACAAGTAGAACAACAGGTAACCCCCTTGGTAGTTCTCACGGCCTAACACTTATGGTTCAACCTACAAGTACTATCAACCCTCTAGTTCAGCTGAAGAATAGACTCTCTGAGGAAGCACTCACCGTCAATTCCCCCTATAGTCTCGTATTGTACTAAAGGATATCTGGGGAAGCACTCAATGTCTCATTCCCACTGTGGCCCTTGTCGAGGAACTACAGTCTCTCTGAGGAAGAACTCATCGTCAATTCCCCCTTTGGTCATGCATAGAATTAATAAGACACTCTGGAGAAGCCCTTACATCCATTCTCCCTATGGTCCACTACACTAGGTTCTCACAGCCCTGTGTAAAACAAAAATGCATAACACGTGTATCAACCCAAGTAAACCTCACTACTTGGTTATCATTCTATGGCATAACAGCATAATAGTACAACGGATCCACTATCCTACAACTAGGCATGGCAACTTGCAAAACACATAACAGGAAAAACATGCATGGAAAAAAATCTAGAGCATAGTAAAAATTACCATATTCACAAGCATTGACCTCTACTCAAGCAATCAAGAAAAGAAGGAAAACAACATGGGAAAAAATATGAAACAAAAAATACCCCGTTCAAGGTAATTGGTGGAATTGTACAAAATATTCAAAGACTTCCTACATAAAGGAACAAACCACCTACCTCGATGCTAGAAGATTGATATACTTGAACCACAATGATTGATTCTCCTTGGAACATCGAAGATCTGAGAAAATGTCCAATATACTCAACCCATGATATCTTGAGAAAGACGGAAAATCATGGGACAAGGCTAAAGCAGAAGAGAGAGCTTACCAAGGCGATAACAACGCAATAGACGTCGGCTGAAATGGAGAACGGACGGAGGCTCGGGGGATCAGAAAAGTTCTATGGCCGTACGGGTTCTCTCGAACGAAGAACCTGAAAAAGACATGAGTTCTATCCTTCAGGCGCGACCCCGGTCCGTTTAATGAAAAAAAAAAGAAAATAAATGGCTAGCACACGGGCTCTACATCACCCCTACACACTGTGTGTGTGGCCCAGACACAGCCAGCACACGGCCTCGAGCAGAAAAGAAGTACATGGCGTGTAATCATAAAGTAAATGGCGTGTACTTCAAAAATTTCTAGAAACTCCTCTATTCTCAAAGACTCTAGGAAAAGGAAAGACATACCTAAAATGAAGATTCAGGTTCTTACAAAATGGATGATATAGAGATTTAGAATAATGTGATATAAACCAATGAAGGGATGCTTTATGAATTAAATATAAAAATTATGGAGCCATTAAGCTTGTAAATAGACCTTGATTTTCATTATAATAAGATATAAAAATGATCCATTAGAATATGTAAATAACTCATCTTCCTATACACTCTTTGGAAGAACCAAAATGTATTGAAGTATTTGAGATAACTATAGGTGGGACAACATGAAAAATAAAACTATTTTTTAGTGAAAATCATGTAATTAGTGTATTAGTAAGTTAAGGAAACATGGTAGAAGGCCAATGGGTTGATTCAACCATTACCCATACCATTATGGAAATGGTATAAAAACATCATGTACTCAGTTAGAGGTTTTTTGAAGGCATTAAAAGAAAAAAATTCCTTATGGATTGTATTATATAGACTCACTAAGACTACCCACTTCATTAATATTCAATAGTATTTCTCACTCAATAAATATTAAAAGATATAAATTAAGGAAGTGGTGAGGTTATATGGGGAACAATTTTTTATTGTCTCAGATCATGATCTAAGGTTCACCTAAAATTTTATAAAGTGTTTTAAATATACCCTAAATACTGAGTTGAATTGTTATGTAGCTTATTTCCCCCAAACTTATTGTAAATATTAAAGGTTCATTCGGACTCTTTAAAAAATTCTTAGAATTTATTTGATGGACATATAAGGATGTTGGGACCAACATATTCCACTAGTTGAGTTCTCCTAAAAAACAGTTTCTATTCAAGTATCCTTGTGATACCAAATAAATCTCTATAGGGGAAGAGATTCATAACTTCAATATTCTGGGATAAATCTGGTAAATGATAATGGATGAGACCCAAAATTTTGTAAGAAATAGTAGAGAAAAATCAAATCATACAACAACACTTTAAAGAAGCATAAAGTCAACATAATAGTTATGCTAACATTCATCAAAGAAACTTAGAGTTTAGTGTTAGAGATAATGTTTTCCTTCAAAAATCACATTGGAAGGGAGTCATGATATTTAGAAAGAAGGGAAAGCTCAGAACCAGTTATAATGTCCCATTTAAGTTCATTGATTACATAGTACATATAGTCTATCAACTATAACTTACAAAAAACACATATCAAGTATATAATGTGATCAATATATCTATTCAAAGGAAGTACATACTTTTTCCCTCACATGTACAAAATATAGATGCAGTATAGCTAGAGCGAAACCACTCTTATGTGGAGTAACTACTAAAAAATCTTGGATCATAGATACAATGTTCTATAAAATTAGAAAACTTGCCTTTTTAGAGTACTTTAGAGAAAACATAAGTATAAAGAGGGAATATAGTAGCATGGGGATGAAATTAAAAAAATTTACACCTATCTATTCTCAATTGAAAATATGTGTAGAAAATTTAATAATTAAATTTATAAATGGGGAATAATATAAAGACCCAAACATTTCTATATGAAATTATTCTTCATAATGTATATTTTAATCATATTTAGGTATAAGATATATAATAAAACGCAAGAACTATGAAACAAAATAAACATGAATTTTTTTTATCAATATATAAATTTACACAGGGAGAATAAATATTATCTATAAGATTAAAAATATTGTAATGAGATAAAGAAAACAAATAAATAACATAACAAGATTTTGAAATTTCATAGCATTGGGGTTTCTTATAATTATCATATGGATGAACAACATAGTTAAAAAATAAATCATTAGAATTATGGTTTGAATTTTATAAAGGATTTAGGTAACTTTTAGAGAAAACTAAGTGAATCTTGAGTTAAGGAAATAATAGTTATTAACAGGAATTATAAATCCAATTTGACAATTATAATTGTAAATCGGACCATTGGAATAGTAACATAGTTGTTTGTATAATAATATAATCATTAAAATAGTACCTTGAATTTTGGAATAGTAAAATGATGTGAAAATTATATTTAACATAATTAAAATATATATATAAAAATATTTAAATAACATAAAATAAATATTCATATTGGGAAATAAAAAAAAGTATAAGTGTATATTTAAATAAAGTGTATCTTAACATATTTTTTAAAACCCTAATTCTAATGTAAATTTTTAAATATTAAAATTACCTAAATTTAGAAATTATTTTGTTAAAATAAATGTAATTTTTGGATTTTTATATTAAAGTTATCTGAGAGGGATTTTTTTGGTATGTTTTTTAACTTCAAATTTTAAGTGAATATTAAAAATACAGTTTTTCAAATACAATAATTTTTGTAACATAATATTGATGTAAGAATGACCTAATAAATTCTAAAATTTTATTATAGATCAAAAATATGTTTAATAATATATATTATTAATTTAAAAAATCCAAATCTAATAAGTAATTTTCAAAGTCAAAAAAGATAACGTATACCATTAAAAAACTATTTTCCAATTTTTTTTCTTTCATTATTTTCTATGAACTAATAAATTTATTTAAAATTATTTTAATGTCATAAAAAATTTATTTTTAATAAAATAATATTCTTAGCCTAAAATAAGACAATTATTGAAATACTTACTCTTGAAATAATATTTTATTCATTATTTTTACCAAAAATATTCCCCCCTTATAGTATAAATACCCATATCACCTCCCTTGAAAAATAATCTCCCAAATCCCTAAAATAGCTAAATATGTGCTCAATTATATTCTCATAAGTATCCTTATCACCATATAGATATTCTAGTCTCGCCTCACTCCAAGACTTTAAGGCTTTAACCCCTTAGAAAAAGAGTAAACATTAAAGATGTGGTTATACCCCTTACTTTTTCCTTTTAATTTTCCTCTATCACTCTTTTATTCTTCTTTTATTCTCTAAAAAATCATCATAAAGTCATTTTAATATTATATTAACATGATTTTAATTTCATTATACTATTTTAAAATTATTATAATTTATTTTTAATGTATATATAATCTCTCCCTCTTTTGAAAATGTCTCATTAGTTGAGCCCAAGAGGTTCTAAGATGGTTTTTCTGATTTGTGAGGTTGAAGAATTGGTTTAGAGGATAATATTTATTATGTTGGATTTTATTTTCAAAAAATAAATTTAATTCTATGTTAAATCAAATGATTCCATGTGAAATAAATCTTCATGTTTATAAACATCCTGATTGGTTCATTCTGATTCAGGCATTTCATGAATTGTTTAAGGATCTTGGAAAATTGGAGAATCCATTTAAGGCCACACCAATAGTGGAGGGGGTTTTATTAAGGAATTTACAAACATGGGAAAGGTCACACCCATGGTAAGGAATTTTTCTGGCCAGGGTGATCTTCTAGTGTTCTTGTGTGAAACAACCAAGGTCAAAATGGTTGTGGGGGTTCTTATGGTTTTTTTAACCTACCTATGCAAAACAGGCAAGCTTACTACACCCTAGGTGGTGTTTTTATAAATCCATGGTAGTCAGGGGGTGTTGTAAACCAAAATGAACTATGTAATTAAACCAAATCCATGGTAAAAAATTCATGGTTGGTAGGTAGAGTAGCTGGACAAAATGACAATAAGTATGTGGTCTACACCATGGTGGTTTGTGTTTTGAAGGTAAAGCAGATTAGTATTTTTCACCACGTTATTGTTAATGTTGTTCGAAGGTTTTTTTTAGTTATGAGAAGTTTTTATAATATGTCATCTTGTATGATATAATTACTCACTAACTAAATCATTGATTCCCATTTTGAATAACCAATGATTTTCAATTGGTCCAAAAAGACCTATAGGCTCAAATTTAAGTGGTAGTAGTTAAGTTGGCTAAAAGAATTTCTTAGTTTTAATTCAAATTTTAAAATTTAAATTTGATATTTTTATTTTCTATTGTGTTGTGAAAATTATGGAATGTGTGTAATAAGATGAAGAGAAAGAAGAATAAAAATAAAATAATAGAGAAAAATAAGAATAAAAGTTATAAGAAAAATAAGATAAGTGAGAATAATAATAAGAATAAGAAGAAGAGAAGAGAGAGAAATAAAATAATAAAAAGTGGGAATGAAAATTTTTACTAGAGTGAAGTGATCATACATGAGTTTCTATTGGTTGAAGAAGTAATGTAATAGAATCAATGCATCCACAAATAAAGTATGTGTTAGGAAGGATTTCTTCTTTTTGATATCAAGTTCTTTATCAGTGTAATATTGTAGGAAGCACTATCATGGTCGAAAGACTTGTTATAACACAAGTAAAAGGATAAACACTACTCATTACCTGCATGTTGAAACTAGTGTGTTGTGTGGTCTTGTTGAAATTTGGATCATTTGAAGGACTATCATTATCATTTTTGGAGGTGGACCTTTTAAATATTCTTTACCCTTCATGTGTGTATGTGTGTTTGAAAGTGATCAAGAATCACTCTAATTATTGATAAGGGTTGTTTCATTAAGTAAACATAAAAATATATTGGATCACTGATTCACCCCCCCCCCCCCCAGTGATTCCTTACTGATCCAGGATGTACCTTTTCAAGTGGTATCAAGAACCAGGTTCCCCATGTTGATGATTGTCAGTTTAAAGTTTGAGATTGAATTCTCTCCATTTTAAGTGTTTTTTATTTAACATCAAATGTATGTAATGGACAATCATAATTTAGTGAATATCATGGATATTCCTATATTTTATGGTAAAATCTATCATATATAGAAATATATGATGATTCCAAACATGTTATTTATTAGTAATGATGTATTTGAAGTCACAATTGACAGGTTTGTTCCCTAGGATAAAGGTGTTTCTGTGAAAGAAAAGATAAGATTAATTTAGATAATGATGTTCATGTGAAGAATATTATTCTATCATTTATCTTTGAAAGTATTTTTTTAGAAGTCATATGACTCAAAGCTAATAAATACATTTAGGATAAACATAAAAATATCTATAAAGGAAATGAAAAAGTGAAGAGATCCAAATTTTAGTCTTAGAGACTTAATATTGAAGATCTATATATGTATGATGATTAAATCATTAGTCTTTTCTTCATAATGGTGAATAAATTTATGATCATAACTAGAGGATATGTGCATAAGTTAGAATATTGTAATATTGTTGAAAAAAAGGATCTATGTGATACTTTTCTTGATTATTTTTATAGTGTTCTAATATCTTATGAAATGATTAAAGTTAGTGATATTAATATGGTGAAGGATGAAAAAGAAATATCATGTAAATCCACAAAGCAAGAAATTTTGAAGAATAAGGTTGGTGTTGAAGAAGAATCGTATTTTTCTCTTTAGGATTCTTTTTTGTATTATAATTTTGATAAAACTATATCAAAAATATCTAAAAATTTTAGAAGTGTATAGAGAAGGTTTAAATGTAAGATTCCACTAAAATGATTTAAGTTTGGATCATTTTTAAGTTTTGTTATAAATTATCCTATGTTAAAAGATGATAGATTCAATGATAAAGGAGAATAAGTTCCAAGGAGATACTTTAAAAAAATATCATCAAAATTTTAAAATTTTTGGGTTTCTTATAAAGTTAAGAAAATGAATTTCTCAAAATTCAGTAAATGAATTTTTTTTCTAAGTGTAAAGTAAGTTATAGCAGGGATAAAGAAGAGGAAATGGATATATTAATATATTTTGATGAAAAAAATCTCATTTCTAAGGTAAATTAAGAATAATTCACTAGTAAAAGTTATAGTGGTGTCCAGGATAATGAAGAAACTGAGATAGAATATATGCTCAATAGATAATTAAAATAATGTCACTTAATAATTTCCAAATAGGAGAAAGAAATTAAAAAATGAATCTATATGATGAATCTATCTTTTAAAAATAAAAATAAAAGTTTATTGATGAATTTAAAGGATTGAAGAAGTTTCTTGATCATTAAATGACTCTTAACATCAAGTTAGATTATAATTTTTAGGATGGTTAGTCATTTACAACAAAATATGATCAAAAAATAAAAGGATTTAAAGAAAATTATATCAAATGTTAGTATTTATATTTCCAAAATTGGAGAATTTTGAAGAAGTTTGAATCTCAATAATACAAAAATAAATAATTTATTATGAATGAAAATAATTATAAAAAATTTGGTAATAACTTAGTTAAGAATAATCAAATAAAAAAGACCAACTTTGTAGCAAAATCAAATGATTCTCTAGATTCTAAAAATTTTGAGTGTGAGTAATTTAATGAAAAAAACTACCACAAATGGTGAAGAAAACTTTTTGGAAAATTATTTGGATATTAAGAAGAAAGATTCATGAGTTCACCAATATTTTGGTTCTAAAAAAGGATCCAATACTAATGTTGTTATGAAGGTGGAAATAAAAGTTATAAGTTCTGTAAATCATGATGTTTTTTATAGAAATATTATTTACATAGTTATTTTTGAAACTATAGAGGTTTTGGAAACACCGAAAGTTTTTTTAGTTTAATTTACAATATAATAATGAGATTATATGGTTTGTAAGACATAAATTGATGAGGAGTCACCCCATTAAAAGAAGAACAATTCAGAGACAATCTAAGAATTATGCATTAAAAATTGAAAATAGATTTCAACTATTGGAAAATGTTTTTAAATGATGTGAGAAACCTAGAAATCTTGTAAAAGGGTGTATTATTTTTCTACCAGTCAAATTTTTCTCAAGATATAGTATTGAGAAGTCTCAGAATAAGAAAGATAAAATCAAAGATAAAGAACTGGTTTTTGAAGTTCCTTACAGAGCATCTAAAGGAGAATGTCCATAGATTTTGGACAATGGTTTCTCCTCACATATGATAGGATATTTTAATCTCCTCATGGATTTTGAGAATCTTAAATAACTCTTTTTATCTTTTATAAGTGATGGGTAACTAAAAATCAATGTTTTTGTATCAACATTGACTGGTAAATATCAATTGAAATTCAAGAGTACATTGTATGTTCAAGGATTGAAACACAATATTGTTGGTGTGTCTCAGTTATGTGATTAAGTAAATGAGGTGAACTTTTATAAATATGTTTTTATTGTGAGGATATTTAAAATTTATGTATCTTGAAATGTGTATATAGGGCAAGAGGAAATTTGATTTAGATAAATGATTCTAGAAATTATTGTTCTATGATAATGAAAGAAGAAAATCAATTATGGAATTCAAGAATTTTTTATCATTTACAAATGAATATTTTTAAGTTTATTAGTGTAGAAAATGTTTTTGATTTTATTAATTTGAAAATAAATAATAATTGGATGTGTTCTAATTTTAAAAATTTAAATATTATGAATACTCTATATAAGATGGTAGAAACACAATCCACTCATTCTTTAGAGATAATTCACATTGAAATTTGAAAGACTATGAGGAAATAATAAATAAATATAGATGAGTATTTTATTTATTTTATTAATGAATTTACTTTCATTTTATGTATTATGTTTATGAATAATAAATTAGAGGCACTAAATGAGTTTAAGAGTTCTAGGAGAAGATCATATAAAGAGTGTTTGGAAGAATATTTGTACAGATAATGGTATTGAGTATACCAATGGAAGATTTGAAACCTATCTTGAAAACATGGTATTTTTAATGATCTAATTGCACAATACACACCTAAAAAATAGTGAGGATAAATAAAATAACATAACTATTATAGAGATGGATTGAAATATTTTTTTAGATCATTACACATATCATTATTTCTAGAGCCAATCCATTGGAGCAGTTGATCATAATTTGAATCATTTTCTTTGTGGGAAAAATTTTTATACGCTATAATATGAGATTTATTACAATGAATATACTATTTTAAAGCATGTAAGATTGTTTTAAATCCATTGCATTATCAATGTTAATGGTGAAAATATGGGAAATGAAAGAAGATTTGTTGATGGTATATTCCTAGGTTATCCACCAAATATAAGATTATATCATTGTGACAAAAAACACAATAAATATTGTTTATTATTTTAATGTGAAATAGATGGAACACATAAATAAAGTGAACTCATATGAAGAAGAAATTTATAAAATTGATGATGATGAATCTATTTTCATTAATAATAAGGTTAAGTTTTAAAAAATGGTGAAAATTATAAATCATTTCATGATGAAGAAGTAGATTTACAGAATTCAAGTGATAAAAAAAATATTTTTCACACCATCCAATGTTGATAAGAAAATTCTAGGTTTAGAATACCATTGTAAATCATGGAAAATAAATTCAAACTAGAATAACATTAGGATAATCTCTCATACCTCATTATTCTCACAAGTTAAACCAAGAGGTGTGAAATAAGTAATGAAACATCAAGATTTGATTGATGTAATGAATAAATAATTAGATTAAATAGAATAGAATGAGACATGGAAGTTGGTACCCAATCCCAAATATAATAACATCATCTGAACGTTGTGGGTTTTCCAAAATAAGATGAATTAAAAGGGTAAAGTTGTGAGAAATAAAGCACAATTTATGTGTAAAGGCTATTCATAGTTAAGTATTTGAATTTGAATAGATATTGTCATAAGTTTCAAGGCATAAAATTATAAAAAAAAATTCTTTTCATTCTAGACTAAAGTTAATGCAAGAACATTCAAATATATGTAAAGTCATCATTCCTCAGTGGTGAATTGGAAGAAGAAATGTATATTGAAAAACCATGTGTTTTCTTATTTGGTGAATATAATAATTGTATTTTCATGTTAAAGAAGACTTTATATGGGATAAGAAAATCCCAATTGATTGGTATTATTATCTTGAAACCTTCTTGAAGAAATTTAATTTCAATAATGTAAGAGTTGATAATAATATCAAAATGAGAAATGATAATGAGTTATTTCTCAATATTATTGTTTATATATATGATATTATTTTTGTTAGAAATGATGAAAGTGTTTTTGAAATGTTTTCTAAATATTTTAAAAGGAATATATAAATGTATATTATTGGTGATATGAGATATACTTTCACGGATTACAAATTTCTCAAGGAAAAGATAATATTTTTTATCTCAAGATATGTATGCTATTGAAATGTTGAAGAATTTTGTTATTTAGGATTTGAATTAATTTTATGCACCAATCTCAGTATGAACTAAATTTTAAAAATATTATAAGGATAGGATGAGGATACAAGGTAATTTTGGACATTTATTGGTAGTCTAATATACTTAGAAACTTCCATACTGGATATTATGAATGTTGTTACACTTTTTTCTTAGTATCAAAGTACCCTAGAAGTATCATTTGATGGATATAAAGAGAATAATTAAGTAAATTAAAGGCACATCAAACTTTTCATTGAGATATGATATCAAAGTGAAACTTGATCTGCTTAAATATTTAGATGTATATTGGGTAGGAAGTGTTAATTATAGGAATTCTACATCTGATGGAGTTTTCTTCCTTCGAGAAATATGTGTTTTTTGGAATTAAAAGAAGATTAATTCAGTTATATTTAGAACTATAGAGGATTAATATATGGTTTTCACTCATGCCTCAACATAACTTATGTTTATGAAGGCTCTGTTAGAATATTTAAAAGTTGAAGTGAAATTTTCACTACTATTGGGATGTGATAGTCAAAGTTCTATTAATATTTCAAATAATCTAGTTCATAATTCAATACCCATGAACATTGATATTAAATATCACTTAATCAAATAATAGGTGAAGAAGAATGAGTTAAAGTTATTTTTTTCCTATAAAGGATCATATTGCAAGTATTTTCACCAATCCATTATCAAAGGAAGCATTTTAGAATCTAAGTTTATATTTAAGTTTTTAACTTAAATCTATATAGGGATAATGTATGGTGTATCTGTCTAGTCTATCATGTTGTATTTATATATTTTTGTCAAAGGGGAAAAAATTTGGCAACATAAATATTTCTTTTATGTTTATCGTCTTATTTTTTTCAAAGGAACAGTATACAATCTACAGAAAATATATTGATATGTTTTTACTTTGGGGGGGTTTACTCTTGAAATGAATCATATATCTATAAAGAGTTATTAAAAGGAGTAATATTTGATTTTATTGTTTGATAAATTTTTTTAATAGTTTATTATAATTGGTTGAAAAACATTTTAGGTTTAAAATACTGGTAAAGTTATGACTAAAGATTATGAAATTATTGTTAAGGATATTTCATATAGATCACTATATTATGAAAATCATGGTATTATATATTCAAAGTTATTATTTTTTACACTTATTTCACACACGTAGGCTTATATTTATAGAATGATGATCAATTTCTATGTTTTTATAGTTTTATAGTGATTTATATTCCTCGGTTGAAAAAAATCCAAATATGATATTTTTGGGACCAAGAAGTTCTAATATGGTTTTTTTAATTTGTAAGCTTTAAGACTTGGTGAATATGATATGATTTAGTGTATTGGATTTTGTTTTCAATTCATTAATAATACTCTAAGTTAAATCAAATAACATCATTTGAAATGATCTTCAAGTTTATAAACATGATGATTGGTTCATCGTGATTCAGAAATCTCATGAAGTGTTGAAGGATCTTGAAATATTATAAAATCTTGATAAGGCCACACCCATGTTGAAGGTGGTTTTTCGATGGATTTTCCTAACCTAGAAAAGGCCACACCCATGGTAGGGTATTTTTATGACTATAGTGATCTTCCAATATTCTTATGTGAAATGTACAAGGTTAAAAAGGTTTTGGTGGATATCATGATGTTTTTTTATTTATATGTGAAATGAGAATGCCTCTACACTTGTGGGGGTTCATATAGAAATTCATGGCCATCGAGTGGTGTTACAAGAAAAAATAGGCTAAGGTAAGAGACAATGATTATGGTAGAAGAATTTGTGGTCAGCAGGTAGAGTAGTAAACCCAAATAGCTAGCAATGGGATGTCTATATCATGGTGGTTTCCATTTTTAAGGTAAGACAACTTAGTATTCTGCACTAATTTTTAGTGCAAGACATGTCAAGTTTCTTTTCAGTTACAAGAAGTTTTGTTGATTTGACTTCTTGAATGGTTTAAGGGTTCACTAACTCAATAAAATATGTTGTTTTGGAAGCATCAACAATTTCCAATCGATCTTACAATATATAAAGGATCAAATTTAATAGTTAGTAGTTGAGTTGGTTGAATAATGTTATTTTTTTGAATTCAATTTTGAAAATTTGAAATGGATCTTATGATTTTCTATTTTAACTGTCAAGAATATACAATGTGTGTAAGAATAAAAAAAGATGGCAGAAGACAAAAAAGAAGTGGGAAGAATAATAATAAGATAAGAGATAATAAAAATAAGGTAATTGAGAATAATAAGAATAATGTTAGAGAGAAATAAGATAAGAAGAAGTGGCTATGGAAATTTTCAAAATAGGGAAGATATCATACCTAAGTTTCTACAAGTTGAAGAAGTAGTGTAAGAGTAACATTGCATAAAAAAGTAAGGTTATTTGTGTAAGGATTTATTCTTATTGATATCAAGTTATTTGTAATTATAATAGTGTCGGAAGCACTCTCAAAATTAGGAGATTTGTTGTAACATGAGTATAAGGATAAACCATACTCATTGTACCTAATTATTGAAACTAGTGGTTCATATGGTCTCAGAGAAATCCAGATCATGGCAAGGACTAGCCTTCTCATTTTGTGAGGTGAACCTTGTAAATATTATTTTACCTTCATGTCTGTGTGTGTTAGAAATTGATCAAGACTCACTCTAACTAGTGAAGAGGGTTGTATCATTAAGGAGAATTAAAAAAATATTGGATCACTAATTCCCTCCAGTGATTCTTTACTGATCCATCAGGTTTCTTTTTACTATTAATGGTCAGTTTATCCACCGACAAGGACATTTTTAATTATTTATGTTGTAAAATAATTATAGATATTTAGCATAGAATAAATAAATATATATAATTTTTATTACTCAGTTATATTGTTATTATAAACTTTTTATAATGTATATAAATTATCTCACTCTCCCTATTTGGATAAAGTCCCGTTAATGGTCATTTTACTCTCTACAAGCACATTGTTAAATATTTGCTTATTATTTCCTTCATAGATGGATAATATAACTTATTTTTAAGGAATAATATGTAATTTGATGTCTTCTTATTTTTACTTCTAGAGGTAATTTTCGAAGTGGATAAATAAATTTGAATAGAAACCAAAAAATAAAAAATGAAAATAGGATAGTGCCGACAAACATATCATCAAACCATTTTATCTTTAATAAAATGATAACAACTAAATTATAATGATTACAATTAATCAGTAATAAAAAATAATATAATATATTTATGGATTAATTTATTAATTAATATAAGTTGATTATATAGGATTTGAAAGCATGATGAAACAAATAGCTACCTTGGGTAGGGGGCTCTCAACTCTTCCCTTTTATTTTCTATACACTCCCAATTTCTCTCTATTTTACCTATTATACTTCTAAAATATCATTTAAAAGTAATGCATATAACTTTCTATTATATTTTAATAGGAATATTAATTCTTATCTAGATTCATATTTTTTATAATGGATTTTTCTCAAAATCTATCATTGATTCTAATTATGTTAATTATTCTCCTCTTTATGAAATATGTTCTTATATTTATTGATGTTATCATTGAATTTTCAAAATAATTTTTCCACTTATTCTTTTTGGGGACCTTAATGTTTATTCATTGACATGTTTCTTATAACATTTTTGGGAAATCCATTATTTTCTAATGGGTTTATTTGATGTTTCTGATTGATATATGTTTCTTTTATATGTAGAAGTCATGATTATGAGCATATTATGATGTGAAGGGTGGTCCCAAATTCAAATATCCCTCCAATTCATTGGGAAAATAGTTGTATATTGTAACGAACTAGCTTTTTATGAAGGTAAAGATCAGTTGTTTCTAGTTTAAACTCTTTTTTTATCCTTATAGATGTTCCTTATAGACTAAGGAAGGTTTCAAGAGAATCTAGGGCTTATTAGAAGACCAGATATCTGTGTTATGGATGAAAAAGTGTAGGTGCACAGTTTGTCCAAACCATGGATTTGAGCCCACACTGTTTGGTCAAACCATGTGCAGTGATCCAAATGGTTCTATAGTGGAACATGGTTAGACTAAACTATTTGACCCACGTCGCATGGCTACGTGAATTGTCTCAGACAAGTGGCATAATTCACCCACATGGGTTATTCATAGTTTAGAAAAATGTTTTCCTATCACGCACCCTTACTGACACTTAGGAAATAACCCCACAATATTGGATCATAGTTTTTCCAAAATGTATCGGATATCCATACGAAGGGGTTTCTTTGGGTAGTTTCATCCATATGGTTGGCACATGGTTTGGAAAACTGTGTGGCCAAGCCATTCACCTCATTAATTTTGGGAGAAATGTTTTTTCCCTCAATTATTTTAAAGTGATATCCCTTTGTTCGCCCCTATGTTTCTAGTAGACCATGTGACCATGGAGATCTCCTCCTCTATGCCTAGTCTATGATTTGAAGAAACTCTTCCATCTGGCCTCCATTTTGAGTGCCATCTGTCATGTTGGACCACCACCTGTAAGAGCTTTAATCATTTTCCTTTATTTCTTCATTATCTCTTCTTCTTTGGAACTTTTTTGGTGTAAGCTAATATGCCCTATATTTTAGGGAATTTTTCTATTCATCCATTTTATTTCATTCCACTTCAAATATAAAGCTGATATTCGGCGAGGAGTCGTCCATGATCCAAAGGTAGGTGTTTTAGTAATTTTACATAAATTTTAGGTGTTTTTATAGCACTAGTCATTGTGCTGCATGCCGAACTATTTCGTGTGGTGCAAAAAATGTGTTTTACCTTTTATAATTAATTTAACCATGTTAAGATACTCAAGTAGTCCTATGTTAATCCATTAAAGGATTTATACCCTGTTGGTTAGCACCCCCTTGGGTGTGTTGAATTAAATACCCTCAATATAAATTTTTAATTGACCAAACCACCTCTTAAGTTGTTGGCTTGACTTTAAATTGAATTTTCCTTGATTTCTCAATTAAATTGTTTAATTAAAATAAAATTGAAGTTGGTTGCAAGGTCACATCATGTGTTATAGATAGATAATGAATTAAATAATTCGTGACACCCATGTTTAGTTGGGATAGGTGAATATAAATTCTTAATTAATATGTGATTACCTTTGATTATTATAATTAGAACATGGATATTGTTAGTTGGTCAACGGTTAAGGGACTTGTTGACTATGGGATTTCATTCTATCTTTCATTGGGTGTTAAGCATTGAGTCTCATACCATTTACTTGGATGATGAGCTTGACAATCCGCATTCCACTGTGGAAAAAACTGGTTTTTACGATGGGTTATTTGCGACGGGATTTAGTCTCGTTGCAAATAGATCGTCCAAGAGGTTATTTGCGTCAGGACTAGGCGCCCCATCACAAATACCGGGAGGCGGAAAACACTAGTGGCGACGGGGGATCCCACGTCGCAACTAGTTAGTCCGCCAGATGGTATTTGCATCGGGTCCCATCGCAAATACCCATCGGTGGTAAAACCTATTTGCGACGGGATGTTGTTCAGTCGCAAATAGTGTGTCGGCAGGTTACCTTTAGCGATGGGACCCGTCGCAAATAATCTTTTATCGCCGACAATAATTAATACGGCCGAAGGTATTTGCGACGGGATTCCCATCGCAAATAGTCTCGTCCCAGCAAATCTAACCTATATATACCCCCCATCCGTTTTTTCCTCCATTCCTCTCAATTCCTACTTTCTATGCTTTTCAAAACTCTAATTTTAGAATGAAAATTATTCAGAGTTAGTTTTTTTAGATAAAAGTTGTGAAGTCGTCTACAATTATAAGAGATCAAGTTTAAATGTATTTATGTTTTATTTAATTTAGTATTTATTTCATTTCTTTATATGAATTTTAATTATTGTTGATTAGTTGTAATTAAGTTAGATTTAAATTGTTTTGTCATCTGTATTTATTTGTATTAATAAAATGAACTTATTAGAACTAATTCTTAGTAATTAGTAATAATTAATAATTATTAACGATTATTAGAAATGTATATAAATAATTAGCGGTAATAGTAATTAGTAGCTGTATTTTGCAGTAATTAATAGTAATTTACACTAATTAGTAATAATTAGAAAAAAATAGTTTTAATTAGGAAAAAATAGTAATAATTAGTAATAATTAGTAATAAATACTAATAAATAGTAATAAATAGTAATAAATAGTAATAAATACTAATAAATACTAATAAATAGTAAACATTTGTAATAATTAGTAATAATTAGTAATAATTAGTAATATTAGTAATAATTAGTAATAATAACAAATAAATACTAATAAATACTAATAATCAGTAATAAATACTAATAATTAGTAATAATTAGTAATGAATACTAATAATTAGTAATAATTAGTAATAATTAGTAATAATTAGAAATAAATACTAATAATTAGTAATAAATAGTAATAAATACTAATAATTAGTGTTAAATGCTAATAATTAGTAATAAATACAAATAATTACTAATAATTAGTAATAAATACTAATAATTTGTAATAAATACTCATAATTAGTAATAAATACTCATAATTAGTAATAAATACTGATAATTAGAATTATATAGCAATAAATAGTAATAATAAGTAATAAATAATAATAAATACAAATAATTAGTAATAAATACTAATAATTAGTAGCAAATACTAATAATTAGTAAGAATTAGTAATAATTAGTAATAAATACTAATAATTATTAAAAAATGTTAATAATTAATAATAATTAGTTATAAATAGTAATAAATAGTTCTAAATAGTAATAAATAGTACTATATAGTAATAAATAGTATAAAATAGTAATAAATAGCAATAAATAGTAATAATTAGCAACAAATACTAATAATTAGTAATAAATATTAATAATTAGTAATAAATACTAATAAATAACAATAAATACTAATAAATTCTAATAAATAGTATTAAATAGTAATAATTAGTAATAAATAACAATATTTATTAATAAATAGTAATAATTAGTAATAAATACTAATAATTAGTAATATATAGTAATAAATATTAATACATAGTAATAAATAGTAATAATTAGTAATAATTAGTAATAATTAGTAATAATTAGTAATAATTAGTAATAATTAGTAATAAATACTAATAATTAGTAATAAATAGTATTAAATTCTAATAAATAGTAATAAATAGTAATAATTAGTAATAATTAGTTATAAATAGTAATAATTAGTTAAAAATAGTAATAAATGGTAATAAATGGTAATAAATAGTATTAATAGTAATAAATAGTAATAATTAGTAATAATTAGTAATAAATACTAATAAATACTATTAAATAGTAATAAATACTAGGAATTAGTGATAAATAGTAATAAATAGTAATAATTAGTAATAAATACTAATAATTAGTAATAAATAGTAATAAATAGTAATAACTAGTAATAACTAGTAATAATTAGTAATAATTAATAATAATTAGTAATAAATAGTAATAATTAGTAATAATTAGTAATAAATACTAAGAGTAATAAATACTAATAAATAGTAATAAATAGTAATAAATAGAAATAATCAGTGATAATTAGTAAGAATTAGTAATAATTAGTAATAAATACTAATAATTAGTAATAAATTGTAATAAATTGAAATAATTGGTAATAATTAGTAACAATTAGTAATAATTAGTGATAATTAGTAATAATTAGTAATAAATACTAATAATTAGTAATAAATACTAATAAATAGTAATAAATAGTAATAAATAGTAATAAATATTAATAATTAGTAATAATTAGTAACAATTAGTAATAAATACTTATAATTAGTAATAAATACTAATAATTAATAATAAATAGTAATAATTAGTAATAATTAGTAATAATTAGTAATAATTAGTAATAATTAGTAATAAATACTAATAATTAGTAATAAATAGTAATAATTAGTAATAAATAGTAATAAATAGTAATAAATTGTAATAATCAGTAATAATTAGTAATAAATAGTAATAATTAGTAATAAATAGTAATAAATAGTAATAAATAGTAATAATCAGAAATTATTAGTAATAAATAGTAATAATTAGTAATAATTAGTAGTAAATAGTTATAATTAGTAATAATTAGTTATAAATAGTAATAATTAGTAATAATTAGTAAAAAATAGTAATAAATATTAATAAATTGTAATAAATAGTAATAATTTGGAAAAAATTGTAATAATTAGTAATAATTAGTAATAATTACTAATAATTAGTAATAATAAGTAATAATATGAATAAATACTAATAATTATTAATAAATAGTATTAAATAGTAATAATTATTAATAATTAGTAATAATTATTAATAATTAGTAATAATTAGTAATAATTATTAATAATTAGTAATAATTAGTAATAATTATTAATAATTAGTAATAATTAGTAATAATTAGTTTTAATAAGTAATAAATAGTAATAATTAGTAATAATTAGTAATAATTAGCTGTAATTAGCAGTAAATAGCAGAAAATAGAAGTAAATCGGAATGATTCACTATGATTCACAATAAATAGTAATCATTAGCAGTAATTAGCAGTAATTTGTAGTAATTAGCAGTAATTAGCAGTAATTAGCAGTAATTAGCAGTAATTAGTAGTAATTAGCAGTAATTAGCAGTAATTAGTAGTGATTAGTAGTGATTAGCTGTAATTAGAAGTAATTAGGAATAATTAGAAGTAATTGGGAATAATTAGCAGTACTTAGCAATAATTATGATTAATTATCAATAATTAGCAATAATTAAGATAATTTGAAATAATTAGGATTAATTAGGATTAATTAGGATTAAAATCAATGGTAATAAATTGTAATAACTTGGCATAATTTCTAGAAGATTGGTGGCACACCTTTTTCTCAATGAATCTTCTACTTTCCACTCTCACTGACTTAAAAATATTATAAAAAGTCTACTTCTACGTATGCATATCCAATATCATATGCACGAGTTTGAATATGCTTTCATAGGACCACATTTTTTATAATGTTTTTAGGTGGTAACAGTTGCTAAAAGACGATTCATCGATGAAAAGGGGGATCTTTTATCGGACGGCTCATTTACTTACATCTTTCTCACACTGAAATCACAATAAAGAATCTTCTTGGAGGTACGCTTATATATTCTCATATGCATGAGAATAGATATACGTGCCTCATAGTAGATTCTTCATTGTGATTTCATTGTGATAAAGTTGAAAGTAAATGAGCTGTCAGACAAAAGATTAGTCGTCAATCCACTGAAAATTGTGTCACCCGTAATTAATGGTAATTATTAAGAAGTAGTTGTAATTATTTATCATCTTTTTTTGGATAGTGTTTTTCTAATTTTAAATTATTAAAAAAATTATTTTATATTTTTTAGAAAATTATGGAACAAGGAAGTCGACAAAATTCATTATTAGATGATCACACATGGATAAATCAGCATGAAAATCTGAATGGTTTTGGTTTAAATCTTGTATATATTGAAGGTGTTGAAGTATTCTTATCATTTGCATCATCAAAACCAGAATTTTTTTTTCAGAAGGTATAATTAAGTGTCCTTGTAAAAAATGTGCTCTGAGAACATTTGATACATTTGACAAGGTTGGGGGATATCACTTTCGGTTTTCTTTTCAGCCAGATTATGTTTTTTAGTATCAACACAGTGAACGCAGTTCTAGAGAAGATACTAATAAATTGATTCTAGATCTATCATGGTTTCAAAATTTAGTACATGATGTTGTAGGTCTATGTGTTCAATAAACTGAACCTCAAGATGATATTGATTTAACTCCTGAGTTGGCACCATCCAAATTTTATGAGTTTTTGAGGTCTGCTGAGGATTCATTATATCCTGGTTGCAAGATAAGAAAATTAGAAGCAGTTGAAAAATTTATGGCTATTAAATCAGATAATGCAATGTTAAACAACTATTTTGATCAGATATTTTCTTTGGATAAAACATTTTTACCTAAAGGAAATGTGTTACCTACAAATTACTATGAGAGAAAGAGTCTGGTTCATAATCTAGGCCTTAGTTACCATAAGATTCATGAATGTTCACATGATTGCATCTTATATTCTGGTGAAAATGAGTCGTTGGATAGTTATCCCACATGTGGTCAATCGAGGTATAAAGAAGCTCAATCGGGGAAGTCTGGATCAATTATTGTAAAACAGTTGAGATATTTCCCCCTTACACCCAGGTTGCAGCATTTATTTCTGTCTCAGAACACAGTGTTAGTGATTTCATGGCATAAAACCAAGATTTCAATTGGTAAAAGTTTGAATCATCTATTTGATGGTGATTCATGGAAATATTCTGATCGACTGCATCCATCTTTTACTTTAGAAGCCCGAAACGTGTGATTGGGTATTTCTACTGATGGTTTCTATCCGTTTAGTTCTTATGGTAGTTAGTATTCATGTTAGATTGTCTTTATAACTCCATAAAATTTACCTCCATGGATGTTGATGAAGGATACTTGTATCCTTTTGACCTTATTAATCCCATGACATCCAAAAAAGAAAATTTATTTTTATTTGAATCCATTGATTGATGAGTTAAATTCATTGTGGAGTAATGGTGTTAGTACATATGATGTTTATGCGAAACAAAATTTCATATTAAAAGTTGCATTAATGTGAACAATTAGTGACTTCCCAACATATGGCATGTTATCTAGCTAGAGTACACATGGTCTGAAATCATTTCCTTACTATATAAAATACAAAAAATCCTTTATGCCCGTTAATGGAAAAAAACCTTTCTATTTTTACTTCCATTGTAGATTTCTTCCAACCGATCATCATTTTCAGAGGAACAAATCTCATTTCAGAAAAGGCACAATTGAAAGGGATGAACCTCCAAAAATGATCTCAGGTACAGAGTTAAAATTAGTTGTATTTTCATTACCTCCCATCACATTTGGGCCAACATTAAACCAACAAAAAATTCATGGCTTTGGGAAAGAACATAATTGGATAAAACAGAGCATTCTTTGGGATCTTCCATATTAGTATGATTTGTCGGTCCACCTCATGTTGGATTTCATGTATATTGAAAGGAAATGTTTTGAAGATTTATTTCATACAGTTTTGGATACACCAGGTAAGACCAAATATAATGTAAAGGCACGATTTGATCCTGCCCAAATTCGCAGACGACTGAAACTAGAACTATTTCAAAATGTCAGGTCACAGAGGTTAATGAAGTCAAAAGCAGTTTATACACTATCCAAAGAGAGTCTCTTATTATTTTGTTAGTGGGTTGAATATTTTAGACTTCTAGATGGCTATTCTTCAAATTTGGGAAGATTTGTTAATAATGGTCATATTACTAGATTAAAAAGTCATGATTGTCATGTTATAATGGAATTAATTATGCCGATTGGATTCAAAGGTTTGTTGAATTCTATGATTTGGGATTCCATAATAGACATATCATATTTTTTTGAGACACTTGTGTGGTGACAACAAACTAAGATGCACTAAGAAAACTGGAAGAATATGTTGTTGTATTTATATGTAAACTAGAAAAAATCTTCCCACCAGCTTTCTTTGACTCAATAGAACATTTGATATTACATTTTCCACATGAAGCTAAATGTGGAGGTCCGGTACAGTTTCAATGGATGTACCCATTCGAGAGATGAATACATAAATTGAAGAAAAAAGTACACAACAAATCATCAGTTGAAGGCTCAATTGCTGAAGCTTATTTGCAAGAGGAAATTGCTTTTCTATGCTCTCATTATTTTGAATCTAAATATCCATCAAAATACAACTACATGGTACAGAATGAGGGGAAAGTTGATGATAAAATGGAAAATCAATTATTAGTTTTTAATCATCCAGAGCTTGGCTTTGGTGGAGTTCATGAACAATGGATTTAAGATGATGAACATCACAGATCTCATACATATGTTCTGATCAACTGTGAAGAAATGACATCATTTGTATTATTATTTCTTCTACCACTTATTCTATAATTTATGTTACAGTAAGTAAACTTATTTTATTTTTATGTTATATGGTTATCATATCTAGAAACATCTTCCAAAAATTACAGCAGCTGCTCTTGAAGAACGCTGAAAAAAAAATTCTCAATGGTTTCAAAAATAAGTAACATAAATTATTGATGGTTTAACATATAAATTCATTTGATTATTTATTATATTGATAATTTTTTTAAAAAAATTAGGTGTCTCAACAGGCAGATAAAATTGATAAGTGACTATGTAGATTGAATAACCCACCACTCAAAATGGTTAAATCTTATAATGTGTATGTGGTGAATGGTTTTCAATTTTATAAACATTCATATGGGGAATAAAAAACAATGAACATTTGAGCTTTCTTGAGAGGATCGCATCATAGAGAAACTAAAGTTAACTTTTACTGCATGCTATATGAAATTATTGAATTGTGTTATCTAGGGAAAAATTACATAAAAATGTTTAAATGTCAATGATTGGATACTAAGAGAGTCTTGCGTGTTCATCTGATTCATGGAATTATCGATATTAAATATAAAATCCTTTTTTAGTAAATGAATCATTTTTACCGGCTCAATAAGAACATCAAATATATTATGCAAAGTACTGTGCTACTTAAAGATACCTGGGTGATTGGTGGAGCACAATAAAAATGAAATCTCAGGAAAATCAGTTTACTCAAACTGAATGTGATTCCAATAAAGTACAAGGAATTTAAATTTTTCTAGAGAATACTCAGAATCAATATTTTTCAAAAAGAGACATGAATATTGATGATGACACCCCAAAATTAAGGGTCGATGGTTAAAATGATGTTAATGATGTTAAAAATGAATTTGAATTGGAAAGAGACGATGAAATTGAAACTCATATGGATATTGATGATGTCGATGATGAATATGAATACATTGACATCGTCAGATGTGAAGATGATGATGAAGGTGAACATTGACACAATTAAATGCTGGTTATAATCATAACTAATATATATATATATATATCAATATGTAATAGTTATTTTTAGTTATCTGCTAAAAACAATCATTTTGTGTTTCAGATGGACCCTGATCTACTTCGTGAGTTGCAGGAGGTTGAGCTACCTTTGGATGAGAAGGATTTTGGATCATCTGACCCTCAGACTACTGGAAGTTCAAGGGGTATGAGGAGGGGGTGCGGTCTTGTGCAACTGATTATTCTTGACCCTATCCTCGAGCGACGTCCACGTCTTGGCTTTGATCCATGCACGCAGAGGTATAGTAACCTCTGTATTTTAGTTAGCTTTAATTAATTTTTTTATATACTAATTGTTTGATTATTTATTCTTTTTTCACATTTTTTCACATATAGCTATTGGGAAGGAGAGCGCTATCTTGTGAAATTATTTTTCTCAACCATGGATCACATGGGAACAGATTCTTATTGATGTGCATCTTGGAATGTTCAATCATTTGCTAGTACATAAATAAATAATATTTATTTTGAAATTTATTTCATTAATAACTTGATATTATAAATTATTTGTAGAGTTTATGGTATCCCATTGATGATAGCATGTGTGACGCTATCCACGAGGAATGGGAGGTGTATATGTGTGAGTTTTTAGTCAGTTTTTACACAATTTGAGAATAATAACCATTAAAAAAGTAGGAGTCACAGTATTTGATGAGTCCTGTAGAGCCCACCGACCAGAGTACATTTCATATCATTTTTGGGATGGATTATGTTCACATTGGTTGAGTGGTTGATTTTAGATGATATCTTTATTAAACTGGAAGAACCGGTGGAGACAGGAGGTGACACATTGATTAGGTAGTCGTACATTCAGTACACATCGAGAGCATCTGGTAAGTATCTTTTTTAAATATTTTATATAATATTAAATATAATAGTTTATTTTATATTCATATAGGTAGTCGAGCATCCCAATATTATAGAGTACGATGTTTATCGGAGGATGTACAGTGATCCAGTCACTAGAGAAATTAGAGGTGATTGCCAGTGTCAAATTGTGGTCAGTATTATTTCTTTTTCAGTTTAAAAATTAACTGGATATAATATTTTCACTATTTTAATTTAAAATTAGAACTAAAGGAGTCATATAAGGCTGCGACCTCTCAAAAACGGGCTAAGAGTCAGGCCAAGACAGCTGATCAGACTAGTGCCCACCATTTTGATGAAACGACATGGATGCAGGCGACCCAGTATGCCTTTGAGAAGGGCCGAGTTGTTGGTATCATCTCTCATTTAACTCCTAGGACTTATTTTGGTACTACTGAGATGTTGGAATCTAGCTCGAGAGGAGATCATGAAGAGGAATCGTCTTCTGGCTCACAGTATCATGAGCAGTTGCGAGTTCAGACTAAGCTTATAGAGAGTTTGTAGAAGCAACATGAAGAGATGTGTCAGCAGCAGCAGAAGATGGAGGAAGAGATACATCACCAGTGGCATCAATAGAAATAGTACGAGGAGAATATGTATCGATGGCAGAAGTATCACGAGGAGGAGATGTGTCGATGGCAGCAGCAGCAACACGAGCAGATGGCGTACTTGTGCCATCTAACTCGTAGTTTAGGGATAGAGTTTCCTCTACCATCTCCTCCAGCTCCTCCAGAAGACTACCCCCTAATGATTTTTTTGTTATGTTAAAAACATATGAATTCAAAATTTGTTGTAATATGAACTATTTATAGTTTATGTTTTTTATATTGGTGCAAAGCATAATTTTATTTTATTTTATTTTGAATATTTTATTATTTTATTATTAATTTTTATAATTATATTTTTTAATGTTTTTTTATTTTACTAATAATAATAATAATATTTTATGATTCTTTTATATTTTTTTGAGAATATTGAGAATTTTAATATTTTTTATTTTTTTATTATTTTAATAATATTAATATTATTTTCTCATTAATCATAATTTTATTATTTTTTTACTATTATTAAGTATTTGCGACAAGGTCTTTTGTGATGGGACCCCATCACAAATAGATTATATATATATATTTTAAAACTTATTTGTGACAGGTTCTTGTACTGTCACAAATAAGTTTTTGTGATGGGCCCATTGCAAAATATTTTGGTATATATAATATATATAAACGGAGAACTATTTGTGATGGTACAACGAGCCCATAGCAAGTACTTTTTGTGATGGGCTCGTCGCAATAGGTTTTTATATATATAATTTTTTTAGTTAGTGATCTATTTACGATGGGATGACTTCCCATAGCAAGTAATATTTTTTGTGACAGGCCCATCACAAAAAATACTAGTTGCGATGCCGTTTTCTGCAACCGGCTATTTGCGATGGGATACCGTCGCAAATAACCCGTTACAAATAGTCAAAATTCCAGTAGTGTTCCCTTGTATTAGGTGTTGGGAATGGTGACTCTCCCCGCTATCTTATGTGATGGGATTGACATCTCATATTCCCCTGAGATTCAAGGCTATTACCATTGTTGGAGCTTATAGATCATTTGACTATGCTTAGTCGTCTGGGGTTACATCCCATGTTCTGCTAGCACCTAGTATCTATATATATTATGTCCTTCCATATTTAGTGTATATACATATATAAATATTATGTATAATTACTTATCAATCTATATATTGGGTAAACTGGGATCAAAGTTATTCTGGCATATCCCAAAGTAGGTATTTGTCAGCTAGGTGTCCTCTGGGAACTTGAGATAACAAGTTTATTGATTTTAGAATTGTTTATTATATGTTATACATTCAAATTGATATGTTATACACAATGAACAGATTATTATAGGAATCATTGGTGGTGGAATATTGAGTTTGTCTCACACCATGTTCGGGACACCAATCATTACATAGACACACCTTATGGATTCAGGTTTGGATAATGGAAATAAATCGATCATGGATACTTGATTTGATATACTTATAGCATGGGAGCATGCTAAAAGATGACTGAATTTATGCTCACGATTCTAGTCAAGAGGTATTTTGGTATTTTTTGATTTTGTATAACATGTTGTATATGCATGTGTGTTGTATCCCATATATCCCCCATTTTATACATCATCATGAAATGACATCATTTTTTATATGAGTTAGTCCATGGATTGATTATTATTATTGTTTCATGGATGTTTTTTATCCTCTATTTCTTATTATACTTATTTCTACTATGATATCAGTTATATTATGCATCTGATTTATTATTTATTATTGTCATTGTGCTACTCTGATAACAGAGGGTATAGTCTCCCAACCATACCACCATAGACCATCTCTATTAGTCATCATCCTCTTGCATATAGGGAGGAATGCTTGAGGCAATGTGACCCACCGGCTTAGGGCAGCATTTAGTGGTTCCCAATTCAGGATGTTACAAAGTAGTATCAGAGGTTTATTTTCCTTTTGTATTAAAAATTCGGTAATAGATAGAACACTAGAAACATGTCATAATTTGGAAATGAACTTGTGCCTGGGAGTAACTAAACCATGCATAGGAGAAATCCAAATTACCTAGGTCAGGATATTGTGGTTATTTTATTTCACCTTAGACAGTTTTACAAATTTCAGTTTTGGGTGATACACATGTTTTGTGGCATTATTATTAATATTATTGTTGTTGTATATTTATTTTACCCTTGGCCTAGTGTGGAAAGTAGATAATAGCTCATTCATCCTCATCGACACCTTGGGACATATATGCCATAAATTATTTCATGACATGTTTACTTACTATGTGAACCTCCTGCTACATATATTATAGTTTCCTTGATTATTATATATATAGAAATGTGCTAACTCTTCTAGAATAGGTAGAATAATTAGATAAATTAATTTTTTTGTATCATTATAAATGGTGTTTTCCCATATAGATTGATGATGTAACCTTAATTAACCAATTATACCTTGTTTGAACCATGAACCCCTGGTTCCATGGGATGAAACATTAGTTGATTTAATTACTTGAATGCCAATGGTAATTTATGAAGAAATAAATTCTATAAATTTGGAATGATAATTCATTTAATCATATAATTGTATATGACCCATTAAATCTTGATACTAGTTGTAAGGTCTAGTTCATAGTTACATGACATGTCAATTGAAATTTTTTAGTATGGATTTTATAAATTGGGAATAGTGACAAATCTAGTTGTACTATGATACTATGTATAGATATAAGTGTAATAACATAAATGGAACTAAACTTTTTAATGAAATGGTTATCGTTAAATGGGGATGAAAATTACAAATTAAAGTGTGTATTCCTCTACAAATTATATTTTACACTCAAAATATTGGGATTTTAGTAATGTGATGCAAGGCCTAGACCCAAACTTGGCCTTAGTAGTGGAAAATTGGGAGTGTCTCTTATGATTCTTATGACCTATTTTGGTCTCCCTCTATCACATAGACTTAATTTTTGGAGCAGTAAGAGGGGTGTTATCATATAAATATGAAGTATTATACCTATTCTAGCCATTTATATATGATCTATTCAACTATTTACTTATCTTCTGAGGTATACATTTGGAATTGTAGAATCGTGCTTCCATGAAGGCCTCGAGTCATAATCAAAGATGGATGAGATGAAAATACTATAGAGGTTGTGGACTCTGAGCCACCAATGTTACCTCTCAAAGTGAAACCTATGGAACCACCTTATATTCCTGACTTGGGAACTGATGCCTAGTTTTGAGAGGGTTTCCCTTGTATAATGCAGTCTATGTAAAGAGTTACTCAACCTGCCCCGAATATGGAAAGGTTTACATGGAAGTTCCAACAGAAGAACCCACCTACATGTTTGGGTTATGGTGGCCCTTAGGCTACTAATACATATATAGAGGCCATTTTTTTATATATTTGCATCTGGATATGCCTCTGGAGAGGAGTTTCAACCTCATAGATTATAAGCTGTGTGATTCTTTCATGTTGTGGTGGGATGCCATTACCCAAGAAGACAAATATTGGGATAAGATTTAGAGGGACTTATATATGGACTTATATAATTACTTATTTCCAAATACATTTAAGGCTAATTGATTTAGAGAGTTTATGAACTCTCAACAGGGATCTATGTTTGTAATGAAGTATTCTGCATGTTTTACTGAGCTTTAGCGATTCACACTTACTCTAGATGGTGACAATATCATAACTGTGAGCCAATTTGAGGATGGGATAGTATACACCAATTTATAACAAGTTAATGTTTTCTAATTGAAAACTATATCTGTAACAGCCTAAGATTTTGTGAAATATTTTTTTCAAATTAATTTAATCTTTTTGATATTTTAATTTCATGCAACACTGAATATAGTTTTTTATATAATAAAGCACTATGTTTGGATTAATTGAACTACACATAAGTCTTCGATTATCTTTCACTACACACAACACTATTTTTGTCTTATGTTACAAAAAATTACAAGTTCCTTCGATAGCTTGTGTAACATGCAAGGCTGACTTTTTACCGATCTACAATATATTATTAATATTATTAAAAAAATATTGATATAGCTACCACCTAGTCATTGGAATGGAATTTATGAATATGATTAACTAAATTGTAAAAATATGATTTGTACATTTATATAAAATAAATCCTTTATTTATCAATTAGAATAAGTAAATGTAAGAACTATTTGAAAATAAAGAAATTACTTTTCTAAGAAAACTATTTTTCTATGTACAAACACAATTTTATCTAAATAAATTAAACAAAAAACTTTTTATTAATGTATTTAATAAAATTTGTATATAAAATATTAAATCAATTTTTTTTTATACTTGTAAAATATATTTTATTTGTGTAAGATAAGAATAAATCCAATTTTATGAATAAACAGATATATTCTTCTAAAGGGTAATTTTATCGCAATTTAATGGAGAACCCATTTTAAATTAAATTATTATAACTTTTATTAATTTTATATGTTAAAATAAACCTCATATTTTAAATAATAATATAAAAATATCTTATGTTGAATTTTTGTTATTTTTTTGTGAAGTTTCATTTTTTGATGAATAGTGAAAAATAATGGATTTTAATTCAAAACTATTTTTTCATATAATTTGTTTATAAGGTTAAATTATATTTTTAATTGGTTTTAATGTTTAATTAGTTTAATTTTACATCAATTAATCCAATTTAGGTCATTGGAATAAATTGCACTTTGAAATTAGATATAAAAACTTAAAAAACTTTTAAACATTTTACTTTAAAACCCCGCTTTGAAGTCTCGTCGCTGGGATTAAATTTGAATTAATTTCTACCACTACAATGATTTGAATTTGTAAAAATGGATTTCATATTTGGAATAATAAAAAGATAATATTTAAAATAAGGTCAACTTATTTTTTGACAAAAATATTAGTAAAAGTAATTAAAATTAATTACAATGATTGAGAGGAAAATTAGATTAACAATGGACTAAACCATACAATTAATGGCCAAAATTACATAAACACTTTTCCAAAATCCATTTTCTAGGAATAGTTTGACCCTATCCTCACTTTTCTCTAATTTTATCATTATTGGAGTCACTTTTCAGGATAAAAACATGGTTCGAATTCTCTTTTCAGAAATTTACAAGAATGTCACTCCTCCACTATAAAAAGGCACTCACCCTCCCACTTATTCACACCTATAATGCCCTTTGGATGTCCCAAAATATTCTCAAATAACTCCTAAAATCCATCTATTCCCCCTTGAAGCCTCACTTTTGGAATAAATTCAACCAATGAGGCCCTTTTATACAAAGCAAAAGGAGTTACCAAAGAAGAGGTAACATCCATCCTCAAGCTCCTTTATTTTATTTTATTTCTCCATCACATATATTATTCTTATTACATGATTATATAATAAAAAATTTATCCTATATATAATGATATTTTTTTATTCTAAGGGTTTTACCTACACTTATAAACACTTCCATCAAATGGGTAATGAACTTACCATTCTTGTGTATGGTGAACAACCACCTCACGAAACAATGTTGTCCGTTTTTCCTTTTCCACCACTCATGTTTGGGAATTATGATAAAATTTGTATTTTTATATGTTATATATGATATTTATTATGTATTTATTATTATAAAATTATTATATAACACATACCTTTATGTTTTCCATTTTTTTAAAGTATGATAATTTCATTTGGGGAAGTGTAGACTACCTCCTCCTCAAAGTGATGTGATTCATTCGCACCTTACATGAAATGTATTAAGGGTGTGTTTAGTAAACTTATATTATATATATATTAAATAATAATTATAAAATAATTATAATATATATATATATATATATATATAAATTATTTACTTTATTTCTTTCAATACAAAAATAAAACGGAAACATCATTCATGCATATGTACGGCCTACCATCTACATGAATGGTGCATTCCATTTCATGTTTATATCATACATAGATTATTATAAATATAAATATACTGAATATATATGATATTTATAAAAAAATTAAATCATTTAAAAAATTAAATCATGATCTAAGTATGAGGATCGATAATAACAAGTCAAACCATATACAAAAAATAAAGCAGATATTACCCAAAACATAATATTAACATAGAGTTGTTAATAAACAGGTAATATAATGTCCTAAAAATCATATATGGTATTATATATTATAATATATTTCTGTATTATATGTATAATAAACATATATTTATTATAAATGAGTTTTGAACATGTAGAAAGAAATTCAATACTTACGTTAAGGAGATTTATAGTATCACTTTTATTTCTACGAGACTTTTTATTCACCATTAATTCCTTTGTGTGGTGTATATAATACCCATGAATGTATTATATTATTATTATCCTTAAATTTATGGTAATTTAAATATCTATTTTATGATATATCTTTCGTGGGGTTTTGCCATTCAAAAGCTACCAAATCCGTAAGATGGTTTTGTCTCAATTTTCATTCTTTGAGACACATGTTTTTTATACCCCTATATTCTTTTATGAGGTGTATATACTGCCATTTGACATGTTATATCATGAATATACTTATTTTAATTATATTTTAAGCTTCATTTAATTTCATATTCTTACACGGGGAGTATGATTCAAAGTTACCAATTAGTAAGAGTCTATTGAAACAATCTCATCATTTACCAGGAATGTTTCTGATTATGCTTCCATTGATAAAATCTGGTGATCCATATCTTAATAACTATAATTAATTTTATTATTCTTTTTTCATTCATGATATCTTAATTTATTAGTACCTTTTTTCCACTCTTTTTTACTTAAGATAATTAAGAAAATGTTTTTAATAAAATATTACCTCATTTATCTTTTCGGTCGGAAATCTATTTGTTTCAAAAAGGCATGTTTTAAAAAAAATTCAAAAATGATTTTTAAAATGATATTTAAAGCTCATTTTCAAGGAAAAAGTATTTAAAAAATGTTTTATGTTTTTCAAATATTCCCCTATAATTTTTCAAATCTATTTTCAAGAAAATAAATCAACATATTTTCAGGCTTCCTTAATGTGTTTTCAAAGAAAAAGGTTTTCAAAGGGAGTTATAATTTAAAAAATATATTTTTCAAATAATAAAGGATATTTTCCTCAAGAAATTTTTTTAAAGGATAATTACAAATTATTTTCCATCTAATAGTACATCTGATGGTGTTACTCATACCTTTTTGGGAAAATGATCTAAAACTTCCATTTATATTCTTTCTCAGAATGGTCTATGTTTTGATGGCATGACGTTTATAAAACACATACATATTTCATGGTTTATACCTTTATAAAACCCATTTCCCTATCACATGTTATATTCTTATGAAACCTACTTCATTTAATGGGTTTTTATTTGATGAAATGATTATGAAACATATCTATTTTTCAATAGGTTATGATATGATTACAGGTTTTTGATACCCATTTTATTTCATGGGTTATAATATGATCGGTTATAATAATGTAGAACACATATTTATGATTTAATTCTGATATGGTTGGGACCTATATCTCCCTCTAATTCATTGGGTAAATATTTAAATCTCATGAGATAATGATGGGAATCAATTGACAGGCTTGCTCCACTATAGGAAGATGGAGAAATCTAATCCACTATGGGAAGATAGGGAAACCCGGTCCACTATGGGAATATGGGAAGACCCAATACACTATGGGAAGATGGGGAAACTTGATCCCTTATAAGGAAAGGACTGACACTAGGGATGGTGGTGTGTCCCACCCAGTAGGTGTAGTCCCCATGAAGTACCCTGATATGATTTTGGAAATAATCCTTGACTTATAGGGAAATATATTACATGTTTATGTGTTTTACACAAATTATATGTCTTATAAATATGAAATGCTCACATAGTTAATGTTATTGATTATCTTATGATTCATTTCTTATGAACTACCAATACTTATTTCATGTCTCATGTTTCTGATCTTTGATATGTATGGTATGATCTTCGAATGTTATTCTCATGTTCTCTCACACTTTTGTTCATGTTATTATTATGTCATTCCATTATTTACCCTTATTGATTATTTTAAATCACCCCTTTATTAGTTTTTATTTCACTATGTTATGAATAAATGTTTTTAAGTATAATTACTAAGGGGAATGATATTTGTGGGGAACATTGAAGATCTTTCACTAAGTTAGAATATTTTTGTTCCAAGTTTCCAAAGGCACTAAACTAATTTGGTCTTTGGGTGTCTATTTTAGTAATATATTAAGTATTAAAAAAATGATGTAATTTTTATGAACATTAAGCTTAGGTCATTATATTTATTATCACAGTGAAGGTTTAGTCATCCTTTATAAACTAGTCTGATAAAACTTTAGTGAGACCCCTAGTAATATTTCTAAGGATATTTCAAGGTATTTCTCTAAGGATAAGATTAAGGATGAAAAAAAGTATAAGAAAATGTCCTATAATTTTGGTAAAGGATAGAGTGAGCGGTTTCCTAGAATTACATATATGTCTAGATACTAAAAGTGAATGTGGATTTGGCCCAGATATACCTAGGGATGAAAACTCCGGAAAGGTGTGTCAGTCCTGACTCGAGTGTAACCTGGTAAATGACAATGGGTCTTACTACACACCTGATTTGACACTCCTGAGGGATATTTTTTCAGAATTCAAAAACTATTTATGAACCATAATGAAGGATTTAAATATAATATTATTATGAATAACTTAGGATAAAACTAAGGTGTTGTAGATTAAATAAATATGTGTCATTAATTATACATCTTATAAGTAATTTTTTCATTATTATGTGGTTTTATGATATGATAAGTGTTTCTCACCCAATGCTTTCTAGTTTTATTCAATAGTTGTAACTAGAAGGAACCAGGTTAACATTAACTATTTTATATGTAGAAAGTATGTGAATGATGAAAATATATCTCCTAAGTGGAAATATCATGAAAATAATCAGAACGGTCCACGAGTATTGGCTACACTGGTGAAGATAAAGAGACCATAAATTATATGTGAAGTGTATGATATTTTGTTCCAATATTATTTACATTAAAAGTAGAATAATGATTATATTGAGGTTTAATAACCTTAATACATGATTAATATTTCATATTATAGGAAAGGGGTATTAAGGGATAAGATGATCAGGCATGAGTATTGGTTTAAGAATAAATTTGGATGATTGAAGTGTCTATGTATAGGAACTCTAGAATTATGTTATATGAATAATGAAGAATATATTTTATATTAAGGATTTGTAAAAAAAATATTTAATGGTTCTAATGAACTGGAAATTTTATTTAATGGAAAGTTTATATTTTGGTTAACGGAAGGTAACCCTTAATATGTCCTTGATGTTGAGAGAATTGGGTTTATCTTGGATGAAGATATGATTGATATGAATAATGTAAATTGGATAGTATTCATTACCCTATAGATGATTATTGATTTATTTAAAAAGTGGTATATTTCATCATATATAAAGATTAAAACTTATTTTATTTAATAAATATTTTCAGTAATCCTTGGAATAAGGAAGCTTTCATGTTTTCTAAAAGGCTTTATGGTAATTCAGGTTATTACCATGTTTCAAGAGAATATACTATGAGGTTATTCACATGTTTGGAATGTGAAAACCAAGATATAATTTATGATATATGGGGGATCAATGTGAGGATGATTTTATGAACCTATTTCTAAAGTTTTCTATTTTAATCTTTCAAAAGGGTTATAAGGTTATCCATTTATGGAAATTTTAAGTTAAAATTTGGATGATTTTTTTGAGATTAAAGTATTATCTCACCACATGAAGATTTATGAATATTAGATAATGTGTTCTAAAAACTTTTTGTTGATGGTAACTGGTGGAATATGGTATGAATTATCATGGATCTCATGATATGTTAGTGCTTCAGGAATGAAAAATTCACCTTCCTTTTTAAAGAAAGATGTGAAGTGGAAATTTATCAAGGAACAATAAAGGTTGTGATTGTACTAAATCATGTAAGTATATCTTCTCATGAAATTAATCAACTCTAAGTAAAGGATCTTGAAATCAAAAATGAAATCCTAGTACCTTATTTTTTGATGAATCAAGTGGACTCTTAGTTCATCACAAATTTATGGATTTGTGATTGTAAAATTTCTCATGGTCATTTTCCATATCACTCTCCATTGGAACATTATGGTTATATTTTTCTTCCATGTCCATGATTTCACTTTCTACCTATGTTCTCATATGTATAAACCTGGTTATGAGTTACTTTGGGTAACTATTTTGTTTCTAACTTTCTTTTTACAAAGGAAGTCTTGGTAATATTTTTTATGATGTTGGTTTATATGAAGTGAACTTTAAAGTATTAAACCGTTGATAACCAATAATAATTTAAAGGTTGAAATTCATTTTAAGGGGGTAGAATGTAACACCTTGAGATTTTGTGAAATATATTTTTTAAAACTAATTTAAACATTTTGATATTATTCATTTCACGCAACACTTAATATAGTTTTTTATATATTTTAAATCACTATGTTTGGATTGAGTGCACTATAGGAAAGAATTATATTATCTTCTCTTATATGAAACACCTTTTTTGGGATTATGTTACACATAATGAATTTTTCCTTCGATAGTTTGTGTAACATGCAAGGCCGAGTTTTTACCAAACTATAATATACTATTAATATTATTATTAAAATATTATTATAGCTACCACCTGGTCATTATAATGGAATTTACGAATATTATTAACTAAATTGTGAAAATTTGATTTAAACATGTTTATAAAATTAATAATTTAGTTCTCAATTAGTATAAGTAAATGTAATAACTATTTGCAAATAAATAAATTACTCTTCTAAGAAAACTATTTTTCTATATACAAACAGATTTTTATCTCAATAAATTAAACAAACCACTTTTTATTAGTGTATTCAATAAAATTTATATATATAATATTAAATAAATATTTTTTATTCTTATCTAATATATTTTGTATAAATAAGATAAGAATAACTCTAATTTTATGAATAAAAATATATATTCTTCTAAAAAGTACTTTTACCACCTTTTAATGGAGAACCAATTATAAATCCAATTTTTGGAATTTTAATTGACGTTTATATGTAAAAATAAACTTCAAATTTTAAATAGGAACATAAAAATTAACTTATGGTTAATTTTTGGTATTTTTCTGTGAACTTTCATATTTTGAAGAATAGTGAAAAATACTGGATTTTAATTCAAAACTACTTCTCCATATAATTTATTTATAAGGATAAATTTTATTTTTTACTTTTTTAATGTTTAATTATATTAATTGTAAATAAATTAATAAAATTTAGATAATTTTAATAAATTTCACTTTTAAATTAGATATAAAAACTTACCAAACTTTTGAACATTTTACTTTAAAAACTCGTTTTGTCATCACGTCTGCAGGATTATATTTGAATTAATTTAATCCACTTCTATAATTGAAATTTGGAAAAATTGATTCCATATTTGGAATCATAATAATATAAAATTTCAAATGAGTTCAACTTATTTTTTTAAAAAAATATTAGTGAAAGTAATTAAAATTAATTAAAACTATTAAGAAAAAAAATTACTTAACAAGGGACTAAACCTTAAACTTAAGGAAAAAACTTACCTATAAACCTTTATAAAATCTATTGGGTGGACATATTTATACCCTAGCCTCAATTTTATAAAAATTTTAACATTTTTTCCACTTTTCATAGGAAAAATGTGGGTGGAACTCCCTTTTAAAAAAATTTCAAGAATGTCACTCCTCCTCCAATATAAAAATGCACTCACCCCTCCCATTTATTCACACATATAAATCAATTTGTTTCATCAAAAACCTAATAAAATAATCTACCAAAATACCTCCCTTAATTCTTTAATCCTATATTTGGGAATAAATTAGACCACAGAAGCCATTTTGTGAAAACGAAAAGGAGTTACCCAAAGAAGACGTAACATCCTTTCTCAAGATCCTTTATTTTATTTTATTTTTCCACTAACTCAAAAATTCTTATTATATAATTATATAATAACACCAGTATCCTAAATATACTAATATTGTCTTCTAAAATTTTTTCAACCTACACTTACACACGCTTTCATCTAATGGGTAATGAACTTACCGTTCTTGTGTACGGCGAACTACCGCCTCATGAAACGATGTTCGTTTTTCCTTTACCACCTATCATGGTTGAGAATTATGATGGAAATGTATTTTTATATGTTATATATGATATTTATGATCTATTTATTCTTATTTAATTATTATATAATACATAAATCCATACTTTCTATTTTTTTGAAAGTATGATATTTTTGTTTGGGGAAGTTTGGACTACTGCCTCCTCAAAGCGATGTAATTCATTCACACCTTACATGGAATGTATTAAGGATTAGTTTAGTGAATGTATATGATATATATGAAATAATAATTCTATTGGAATTATAATATATATATACATACATATATTTCATTTACATTATTTATTTCAATATGATAATAAAATAGAAATTGAGTTCATGCGTACGTACGGTCTACCGTCTCCACGAATAGTGTATTTCATTTCATACTTCTATATTATATAGATTGTTATAAATACATATATACTGAATATATATGATATTTATACCATGTTTTACATTCTATAAATAGGTAAATCAAGATATAAGTAATAGGATCAAGAATAAAAATTCAAAACATATATGAAAAATAAAGAAAATATTACATGAAATGTAACATTAGCATGGAGTTATTAATAAACGTGTAACATAAAGTCATAAAAATAATATATGCTATTAGATATAATAATATGGTTCTTTATTATATTTATAATAAACTTATATTTATTATAAAATAGGTTTTAATGTGTACGAAGAAAGTCAATACTTAAGGTAATGAGATTTCTAGTCTCACTTTTATTTCTGCGAGACTTATGCTTTATTCACCATTCATTCCTTTTTGTGGTTTATATGCTACCCATGAAATTATTCTATGATTATTATCCTTAAATTTATGGGTGTTTACATATCAATTTTATGATATCTCTTTCATAGTGTTTTACTGTTGGGAAAAAATCCCTTAAGGTGTCATTAAAGCATTTTTGAGGTGATTGTGTTTATTGAAAAAGAGGGCATCTATGTTGTTTTTGTTGAAAAAGAAAACCATGATGTTCAATTTGTTGACAAGAAGGGTTTTACATGGTTATTTGTAGAGTTTAAGAGATTTTTTTTAGAATCCATGATTGAAAGAATAACCTTGAAAAAGGAATGGACGATCTAGAGGTGGTACAAAAAAACAGATATAAGGTGGTGTCGTTTTCTAGTGTTTGCCAAATTTTAGGGCCTTAAAATTGAAAAATGGAGAAAAGTGATTTTTGAAAAGGGACTTGGGCTCCAGTTTTTTTGGAGGCTTGGAAATTTGGGTACCATATTTTTTTCAAGATCAAAACATCAAAATATGGATAATAAAATAGGGGCACCCAAGTTTTGGTTTGGGCACGCAAGGTGACTAGGGCGACAGAGACTCAGGCAGCTGGACTTGTGCACTGGGAGGAAACTTGTTTTCGGTGCTCATTGTGCCCAAAATGCCTATAAATAGAGGGATACTACTCCTCATTTTTAGTGAATCTTAACACTCAGAGAAAATTTTATCCCCAGTCACGCAAGTAGGTTTGGGCGCACAACTGCTAGTTTGGGAACACAAGTATAAAGATATTCATATATTGCACGCCAGTTGATAGTTGTGTGCCAATATTTTTTTGGGAATAAAAAGGTGTGATCCACCCAAGTTCTGATTTGGTGAAGGGAGTTTAACACAAGTTTTATGGTGACACTTGTGTGCTAGGCATAGAGAAGTGCACCAGGCTTTGAGAAGCGTTCCAGTCATTCTAGGGTTGCGCGAATGTTGGAAAATTTCCCGATAAATTTGGTGAAAAGAGACATTCATCTATGGGTGAAAGTTGGACTTCAAAGAGCATATACAAACAGAGGAATATTCATTCATTTTTGATAATTAAGGGACCTAAAAGTCTTTAAACTGTGAGTGGGTCTTCTAAAGAAGTAGTGAACACACTTCAGTTGAAAGAGCAGTGAGCTTTCATATTGTGAGTGGTTGTAAACCAGGAGGGACAGTGAGTCCGCTCTAAACTTTTTAAACAGCAGTGCATTTTTAGTGGATTTGGTACATCGGAGAATTGTTAGTGTATGCTCCTTGGATGTATCCCAGTGAAGGTGAACCAAGTAAAATTGTTGTGTCCTATGCTTACTTTAAGTTTTTTTTATACTCTACAATGGGAATGAGAGAGAAGAGAGTTTTATCTAATAATGAAACAAGATCAATAGGGGTAGTTGTTTTAATCTTTCATACCCTGATTCACCCCCCCCCCCCCTCTCAGGGTATCTAACCTAGTGGATCTAACATTTACTATACAAAATTTAACAAATCTGTAAGATAATTTTTTCACAATTTTTCTTCTTTGAGACACATGTTTTTCTATACACCTATATTATTTTACGAGTTATATATAATTCCATTTGATATGTTATATCTTGAATCTCATTATTTTCATGATATTTTAAGCTTCATGTAATTTCATTTTCTTACAAGGGGATTATGATTCAAAGTTACCAAGTGGTAAGAGTCTATTGAAATAATCTCATCATTTACCGAGATTATTTATGATTATGATTAAATTAATGAAATATTATGATCCATCTCTCAAGAACTCTCATAAATTTTCTTCTCCTATAATTATTCAATATATAGTCATTTATTGGTACCATTTTCCACTCTTTGGTACTTAAGATAATTTTAAAAAAATATTAAAATTTGATCTCATTTCTCTTTTTGGTTGCAAATATATTTATTTCAAAAATCCATGTTTACAAAAAAAATTAAAAAATGTTTTTAAATTGATATTTAAAGCTAATTTTCAAGGAAAAATTATTTCAAAAAAATTATGGTTTTCAAATATTACTATATAAGTTTTCAAATATATTTTCAAATAAAAAGTTTTTCAACATGTTTTCAAGATTCCTCAATTTTTTTCAAAAGAAAAAGGTTTTCAAAAGGATTTATGTATTAAAAAGAATTTTTTTAATATGAAATGATATTTTACTCAAAAAAAATTCAAAGATCTTTCCAAATTTTTTTACATATAAGATGATATTCGTTGCTGTTAATTGTGCCTTTCTGAAAAAACGATTCAAAGATTTCATTTATATTATTTCTATGAATGGTCTATGTTTTTACAGTATGATGTTTATGAAACACATATCTCTTTCATGGGTTATATGTTTATGAATCCTATTTCCATTTCACAAGTTATTTTCTTATGAAACCCACTTCCTTTCAAGGGTTCTTATTTGATAAAATGATTATCACTACTGGAAATCGGATCTTTCCCAACACTTATATATACCCTTTCCCAACGGTTCTCCCAAACCGTTGGGAAAGGGGGGTCTTTCCCAACGGTTTGGGAGAACCGTTGGGAAAGGGTCCTCAAAACCCACCTTTCCCAACGGTTCTCTCAAACCGTTGGGAAAGGGGGGGTCTTTCCCAACGGTTTGGGAGAACCGTTGGGAAAGGGTCCTCAAAACCCACCTTTCCCAACGGTTCTCCCAAACCGTTGGGAAAGACCCCCCCTTTCCCAACGGTTTGAGAGAACCGTTGGGAAAGGTGGGTTTTGAGGACCCTTTCCCAACGGTTCTCCCAAACCGTTGGGAAAGACCCCCCCTTTCCCAACGGTTTGAGAGAACCGTTGGGAAAACTCACCCCAAAACCAACATTCACCCTCCCTGCAAATTTCCACCTATCCCAACACATTTGAGAACCGTTGGGATAGGTCTATCCCAACGGTTTTGAGAACCGTTGGGATAGATTCTTTCATTTCTTCCAGGTCTGCTACCCGAGAACATTATATAAATCTAAATTTTAAATAATTATGATAATACATATATATATTTATGAAATTATGTTTACAAAAGTGATGTTAGCTTAGTGGTTAAGTCGTTCGATTATAAACAAGGGGTCGTGGGATCAAATCCCAGCGCATGTATTTTTTTTGAAATACATTTACCAACGGTTTTATATCCGTTGGAATAGATTTTCATATTACTTATACCAACGGTTTTGTAAACCGTTGGGATAGGTCTATACCAACGGTTTTGGGAAAACCGTTGGTATAGACCTATCCCAACGGCTTACTTCGCAACGGTTCTCCAAACCGTTGGTATAGGCTATACCAACGGTTTGGAGGCCTATACCAACGGTTCCAAACCGTTGGTATAGGTTAGTATTCTACTAGTGTATGAAAACCTTTTACTTTTTCCACCATTTATGATATGATTACATGTTTATGATACCCATTTTATTTCATGAGTTTTGGTATGATTTTATATGATATTATGGAAAATATATGTATGATTTCATTATGAGATGGGTGGGACCTATATCTCCCTCTAATTAACTATGTAAAGATTTATATCTCATGAGATAATGATGAGAATTAATTTAACATGATTGATCCACTATGGGAAGATGGGAAAATCCAGTCCACTCTGAGAAGATGGGGAAACCCAATAACTTACATATAAAGGATTGTGACTAGGTATGGTTGTGTGTCCTTCCCAGTAAGTGTAGTCCCCATGAACACACCAACAATTTTTGTGGAATTAATGAATCAGGTTTTTCATCCGTATCTATATTCATTTGTGGTAGTATTTGTCAAATACATCTTGGTATATTCTCAAACTCGACACGATCATGCCCAGAATCTTGATATCTTGCTGAATACACTGAGATAGAACTAGTTTTATGAAAATATCAGTAAATTTCACTTTTTGACTGATAAGGTCCACTTCCTGGGTCACATCATCTCTAAGTAAGGAGTATCATTAGACCCAGATAAATTGAGAGATGTAGTTTCTTAGGATTATCCCAAGAATTTCTTTAGTATATGTAGTTTATTAGGGATATCTAAGTATTAGATATGCTTCATCCAGGACTTTTCATGCCAAGTATTGACTCTTACGATCTTGAATAAGAAGTCTGTGAAATTTGTATATCCAATATCTTGTGAAATAGCCTTTCATGAATTAGAAGTTAGGTTGACTTTAGCATCAATCATGTTTTTTTTAAATCCTATAAGGATATATATAGTTTATTTTTATGCATTAGGCATAGGAATAGGATTAGTTCTGATGTAGGATGAGTGAATCATAGTGTACGGGTCTCTTCAGTTGAAGGATTGTGAGTGGAATTACCCAACGTTAGATCTTGAGTTAGTATATATAGTTAACTCCTTGTGTTATTAGATTCATTACTTACTAGGAGAGTAATTTTTAGTGCTTATGGATAAAAAAATACCCAAGTATATTTTTACGAAGCATGATCTCAATATCATGTGGAACAAATGGGATGAATAATTGCGGTCATTTGACTTTAAGCTTGCCTATACACTTGGGAAAGGAAATGAAGTAGCCAATGCACTGATCTAAAATACTCAAACAAAGGTATTGTGGGAGGATAGTGGTGAGTGTCATAGTATGGCCTTGTTTTCATATATTTATGTTGAGGTTTAGGAGAATCATGGGTGGACAGTCCTCAAAAAATTTAGCAGTGATCTCCACCCTTCTAGAATGGGTAAATGTGAGGTAACTTTTAGATCTTGAGGGCCTGGTACTGAGGAAGATTGTTTTAGACAATGATTCATTACTAGGTTGGAACATGGATGGGGATGATACCTTACACATACATAGGAATTTATGGGTTCTAGAAGACATTTGGGGGGAGTTAATGTTGGAATATCAATCCTTGATATGGGCAGTACATCTTAGCATCACCAAGAAATATCAAGACTTACACCACACGTATTAGTGGCTTTATATAAAATAGGTGATATTCAGTTTAGTTACCTAGTGTTCCACCTATTATTAGGTGAATGTATAATATCAGTTACCATCAGGACTTTTATAGCTATTGTCTATTCATGAGTGGAAATGGGATGATGTATCCATGTATTTTGTGATAGGTTTTACCAAATATTATTGAGTAAATGATATAGTTTGGGTCATTATTGATCAGTTGATGAAGTTTTCCCACTTATTGTCTATTTGGGGGACCTTCTTAGTAAATAATATATAGAGGATATACATTAAAGAGATCATATGCCTTCATAGAGATCATTGGTCTATCATATCTGATAGGTAGGCTCATTTCACACCATAGTTATGGTAGGGGTTGTAGAAGGCCTTTAGTATATAGGTTTTTCTAAGAATATCCTATCACCCTCATACCAACAGAAATATAGAGAGAAAAATTCAAGTTTTATAGGACATTATTTGTGCATGTGACCTTGACTTTTTGGGTTCTTAGTAGAAACACATATGCCTAGTTGAGTTTTTTTACAATAATAGCTTCCGGTCTACCATCCAGATGGATCCTTATGAGGCCATGTATGTTAGGACTTATCATTCACCTATGTGCTGGTTAGAGATTGGGGAGGAAACATTTCTCAGACCATATATCATTCAGGAGACTTTAGAGTGGGTTCAACTGATCAGAAAGCACATAATGGAAGGCCGGTATATGAAGTAATAATATTCCAATAATTATTGATAACCTCTTTGGTTTGAGGTTGGGGATTGGGTTTTCTTATGTGTTACTCCCAGGCTAGGTCATTGATAGATCAAGAGACAAAGTAAGATATCTCCTAGATTCATCAAACCTTTTGGGATCCTAGAGAGAATCAGACTAGTGGATTAAAAGATAGAACTTCCTTAGAGATATTGATATATTCCCAACATTTTTTATGTGTCTTATATTTTTCAGTATTTTCTAGAAATTTCACATATTTTATAGCTTTAGTAGGTTGAGTTATATGTGGATTCATATTTTGATGAGTACCTAGTGTGTATCATGAATTGGACCATGAAGGATATCTAAGTCAGGTCAGTTCATCTACTGTAGGTGTTATGGTAGAATGGTTGAGTATAGGATAAAACCTATGAGAAAGAGGCTGAAAAACATGATCATTAGTTGGAGATTTTCTCAAAATATCCCTTACTACCCAAAAAAGGGAAATTTGGGGATGAGTTTATATAATAAGGGGTGGTTGTAACAACTTAGATTTTTATGAAGGTATATATTGGGTTTTTCAAGTTTAAACCCTTATTATATTTTATAAATGTACCTTAGGGACAAAGTAATGTCTCGAGAGAGTCCAAGGCTTTTTCGGAGCCCAAAGCTCCAAGTTATGGAGGAAAATGGCCAAGAACATGGTTTTTACAAACCTTACACCTAATCCCACATGGTTTATCCAAACCATGAAAGGTGCTCCAAATGGATATAGAGGGGTGCATGATTAGACTAAACTATGTGACATAGGCTTCAACGTCATGTTAAATGTCTCATACAAGTGAAAGAGATCATCCACATAGGTTGTACATTGTTTTGAAAACCATTCACCTAACTCGCACACTTTGTTCCACTTAGGTATCAACCCTTCATGGTTGGAGCATGGTTTTTCCAAACCATGTGGGATAGTTGTGTGAAGGGGTGCTTTTGTAAGTTCTAATTGTAAGGTTAAATCATATTTTAAGAAATTTTATGGACAAACAGTGTACCTCTTTAATTTTGGGTGAAATGACATGTTTCATCTATTATTTTAAAGTGATAACCCTTTCTTCCTCTCACTTATTTCTAGTAGAATACACGCAAAATGATATCTCCTCCTCCTTTCCTAGATTATTATTTGAAGAAACTCATTCGTCCATCCTCCATTTCAATTATTTTTTATCATATTGGATCACCACCAGTAATATATTTAATCCTTATCCTTTCCTTCTTCATTTATCTCTCCATATTCAACATTTCTTTGATGCGAGATAATATGCTCTATTTTTAGGGTATTTTTCCATTGTTATATTTTTTTTTCTATACTACATTAAAGTTGAATCCAATTCCATACAAAGAGTCATCCACGAGATTAAGGTAGGTGGTTTAGTAATTTTCCCTAAAATTTTAGGTTTATTTATATCACTAGCCATTGTGTATCACAAAATACTCTTTCATGTGATTCTTAAAAATGTGTTTTACCTTTTTAAATTAATTGAACCATGTTAAGATACTCCGATCAACCCATGTTAATTTATTAGAGGATTTATACTTCATTGGTTAACACCCTCTTTGGTGTGTTTAATTAAATACCCACCATCATATAAATGTTTCATTGACCAAACCACCTCCTTAGTTGTTTGGCTTGACTTTAAATTCTATTTTCTTTGATTTATTAATTAAATAGTCAATTAAATTAAATAGAAGTGAGTGAAAAGGCCACATAATGTGTTATATATTGAAACTGAATTATATAATTTTTGACACCCATGGTTAGTTGGGTTAGGTGAATGTAAATTATTAGTAGGTGATTTAGTATAATTATTATATGCAGAACATAGATATTGGTCATTGGAAAGTGGTTAAGAGACTTCAATAGAATAGCATTTCATGCTCCCACACGTTGGGTGTTGATCCTTATGTCTTGAACCATTTATTTAGATGATGGTCATTACTATCCATGTTACCTTACATCAGGTTTTGGGCATGGAGATTCACCCCACTATCATGAGTGACAAGAATGAAGTCTCATATTCCCATGATATTTAGGTCTAGTACCCTTATAAGATCTTATATCTCATTTGAATATGGTTGGATGAATGAGTTATTCGTAAGGTACTTATAACACCTAATATATATTTATATGCCTATATATTTCCTTATATATATAGTGTATATGCATATATACACATTATGTATAATTAATTATCAATAGATGTACTGGGTGAACTGAGATTGGAGTTATTATAGCCTATGTTGTAGCTGGTAGTGTCAGCAAGGTGTCCTATAGGAATCTGAGATGACTATTTTATGGATTTTAGCATTGTTTATTATTTCTTATACATGCACAGTACTATGTTATACACACTGGCTGGATTATTCAAAAAATTGTTGGTGGTGGCATACTAAGTTTATCTAACACCCTATTGGGGAAGCTGATTAGTACTCGAACAAACCTTATGGATGCAATTAGGGAAAAGGAAAAGTTCTTGGCCATGGATTCTTGATCTTATTTTCTTATAGCATGGGAGAAAAGGATAATAGGGTTTAGCATATTCTTTTGATTCTAGTATAGTTTTATTTTAGTCTTGTGTGATTTTTTATAGAATGTTGTATATGCTTCTGCTCTATGTCACTTGTATCCCCCATTTTGTACAACATCATGAAATGAAATCATTTTTATATGATTTATCCTATAGATTGGTTATTATTACTATTTCTTAGATTTTTTTATTACACTATTAGTTATTATACTTGTTTCCACTATGTTGTTAGTTATATTTCACTTCTGTTATTTTTGTTTATTTATTGTTACCTTTGTGCTACTCTAATAACTAAGGGTATAGTCTCCCCACCATACCATTGTAGACCCTCACCACTAGTTGATAACCTCTGACATATAGGGAGATTCACTTGAAGCCATGTGACCTATCAGATTAGGGAACCGTTTAGTATATCTCAGGTTGGGATGTTACACATCCCATGAGATCATTATGTATAGAGATTATATAGTCAACTTCTTCTAAAAAAATCACAAACATGATGTAGTTAGCTTTGTCCATAATATTATGATATATTGGAATTTATGATTTTACTTATTCTTATGATGTCTCATTATTAGGAATGTGAAACATTCTATGTCTCCTTAAAATGATTTAAATATTCTCATGATGATGAACCTATTTATATGATATGATGATTATTATTATTCTCACCCATGTACTTATACTGATTCATTTCTCATGTTCCTTCCTATTATTCTTACCCATTCTAGGATTTTATCACACCCTATCTTTGATATATGTCCCTAGGTTATTACATGTATTAAAAGGATTTTCAAATATAATAGGAGGACTATACTGATGGATTTGAATAACATTTAATTTTATATATTTATTCATTTTTTATGAACCTAATTTTCTCAAGATACTAAACTAATCAATTTTGGGAGTTTCTTTATTATGTATTTTTGTCCTAAAAATGATGTAATAACAATGTATATAAGATATGGGTTGTTATATGACCATAAAATACCAATATAATCCCTGAAAATAATATTTAGTCATTGTTAATAATTTCCTAAAGTTATTAAGAAGGATAAAGGATACATTCTTGGTGTTGTAGTGTGAATAAAACAATTACATGGTTACACTGGTTCATAATTCCCAAGATATATTGAAGATTTCAAATCACAATTTTGGTTCATGTTTTCCCTAAAGATTGGTTTATTTATTTATAAAAGATCCATAAAAATTATAGAGGTTGATTATAGAATTGAATTATAATACATCATTACATCAGTTGAATTGACAAAGATTGTCTGGATTAAGAAGTTTGTTACTAAAACTAAGGTAGTCTAAAACATTTTTAAATCTTATTGATCTCTTATAAGATAATACTGAGTCGATCATGTAAGATAAAGAAACTAGATGAAATTTTAAATCAAAGCATAAACATTTATGATACCATGTCATTCATCATATTACAGATCATAGTGATGTATACATATAAACAATTACTAAATATAATAATATAGTATACCCTCTAATCAAACTATTAACATAATAAAAATATGAAAGTAATATGTGAACTCAAGGTATTATATACATGGGATATTTACTATAATTCCAGAGGAAATGATGGAAATTTCTTCATAGATACTAATCATGAGATTTTGTTTGGTAAAATGACTGTATAATGTATCACTTTATCTATTAATAAAAAACATTCTTTAATTATTTCTCTCTTATACTTAATAAATTTGACACATTGTATAGTGAAAATAATTGTCCTTATAGTTTAATATTTCCACACCCTAGCCCTATTTTAATTTATTATTTAAATTATTTTATTATATTTAATCTTGTTCTTGAACTCCAAACCAACCCGTTTTAAATTTTTGAATTTTTGGAAATTTGGCTCAGGCGTATGGTCAGTGCATAGTTAGTGGAACCCATGTACAGGTTATACAATTATGTCTGTAACATGATAAATCCAAACCACCTGAACAATGCATTGTTATTCCGAACATGAATCCTACCCATGTGGGGTGATCTAGATCCTCCATTAACTATTTCATGGTTAGCTCATGGTTTGTCCAATCATATGTCTAAACCGTTCACAACACCCATCATTTAAAATTTTTAAAATTTCTCAAAATTACCTTAATTATTTAAAACCCATTTTTATGTTTTTATCCCTTATTTCAGTCAAATAGTTTTAGGCCTCCCCTGGTATAGATCCCCCTCACACATGACCCCTCCTTTTGGAACCTCCCCTTGGTGATTTATCTTTCGATTTCTTATGTGATCACATCAGGTTAGTATTTATTCTTCTCATCCACCTATTTATTCCCTATTATTCTTGATTTCATCTCTCTCTCTCTCACTGCAACTACAATGAACCAAGCCAGGGTTCCATTCAACCTGACACTAGGCCTGATTCATGGAATGTCCCGAAGGGTGTCCCCAATTCTCACTACCTGGAAACTAGTTTCTAGGTATCAAAAATGAACATTGGGAATGATTTCACCCATTTATATAGTCACAAACAAAAAATAATAATAAGAATCATAATAACTAATAACTACAACCAAACTAATTTTCATACTCAAAGTTTACAACATTAACCAGAACAAAAAATTACTACAATGGAATGGTAACAACAAAACTATCCCTAAAACCTCCCTAAAAAAGGAATTACATCACCCTAAATCCACCACCATCAAAACCTACAAAAATTGGAACACTAGAAACTAGATCCACCATCACCACCATAATAAATATTTCCTTTACCTAGGTCATACATAACAAAGTCTATATAAACCCAACAAATTATGTAGGGTATGAACCAAATCCAAGTTGGGGGCCACAAAAAATAGATATTCCATGGTATAATATTAGAAGACAAATTAATGTGCACATTTTATAAGAACATTTGAATCATTTTCAAGAAAAAAAATTTATGTAAAATTTTCTTAATGAAAAACCATTTCATAAATAAGCATTCTTGAAATAAAAATGTACACAATGTATACCATATGTCAATGGATAACATCACATCACATGAGAATCATGTCATAAGAGATCACCATGGAAAAATCCCTTTAGGTAACTAGCATTAGTGGGACCCTATGAACCACATACCTTAGTGATCAAAATCCCCCAGCTAAACTACTAATAGTGTTCTCATGCATGAACCAATAGAGGGGAACACATCCTCAGGTCAAGTGGTCTCCAAATCATAATCCAAAACCAATATTGTTCTCATTCATGAGCCATTAAATGGGATATCATCCCAAAGGTATAGTGGTCTCTGATCATGTCACATGTTTATTTAGTGTTGTAATCATCAATCCTACTAGATGAATTTGGGCCTCAGTCACTTCTGAGTCAACTAGAACACTAGTTCTAGTTCACCCACCTAGATACCTGGGATTCCCTTTATTCTAAAATTCCATTTCACATATCACATAAATCATCACTTTCACATACACATACCAAGAATCATAATCACACAAGTAAATCCCCACTTTCACATTTTCACATTGATCCAACGATCAAAATCCACATGGAAACCACTATTTTTCATAAACAAAACCACTTTTAATTTCACAAACACACAAAAACCATTTGTAAATACATTTTTCACCACTTTAACACTTTATGAAACCCATTTTTAATTGAAACAAGAATAACACATATGAAATACAATCATTTCCATTGGAAAACCCCCTTTCAAAATCATACTCACATCAAAACCACTTTATAACACACTTCACATCACTTTCACAATTCAAAGACATATTTAAGATGTAAAAAAAAGAGTCCAATATACAACCAAACCCATTTATCTTAGAAAAAACACTTTCAACACATTCTCACCATTAAATATCTTTGAAAACACATTTCACACCTTTCATGCAAGGCATAAAACATATTCAATAAACAAACTGATGAAACATACATGAAACATGACCACTTACTTTAGAAATTCCATTTTTATCACATGTGCATCTCAAACCTTTTCAAAAATATGTTTCGTACCATAAAAATAATCTATAGAACACATTTAAATAATTCATCAGGTAGTACAAACTAATCTAACAATTTAAAAGAATGGAGCCACCAACCTCACACTTGTAAACTTTCGGAAACTAGTTTGAAACCCCAAATACACCTCAAAAGGAATCTATAAAGTTTAGATCAAACAAAAACCATAATGATTTCAACAAAAATATTATGAAAATACCCTCAATAGTTCAAATAACCTTCTGAAAAATAAGAACTCAAAAAAGAGGGAAGTTAGACCCTATAAGAAGGGAAAATAATGAGAAAAGAGACATACTTGATTGTTCGTTGAAGTTACAAGGATAAAACCACCTGAATATTGATGCTCAAAGTCTCCAATAATTCTTGGAGGAATCTTCCATGGCTTAAAATACCTTATGGGGTGGATGGGAGGTGGTAAAGGATTAAAATTAAAGAGGTAACGTGAGTAATTTTATATTATTTAATAACCTAGACAGGTCTCATAATTAGCCCACATGGTTTTCCAAACAACATGATGACCATGAATCCCTCACTATGAAAGAGGAATAAGCTGCATTTTTATCCTATGTAGTTTGAAAAATCTTGTGCCAACCGTGTAGCCACCACTGTCCAAAATGAACAATTACCACATGGTTTCCTAGATGAGGTTGAACAGTTTCTCCAAACTATGAGACAACCATGCACCACCATATGTTAATCCCAAAATCTTCATTTTCACCAAAAACTCAAGGGGAAACCCGAGGATAAATTAAAGATAAAAAATAAACAAAATAATACCTCAAAATAAAATCATGGATGTGACAACTCTCCACACTATGAAAACTTTTCTCCCTCAAAAAGTCAGCTTGAAGACTGATTAGAGGAAAAAATGGATACTCCTCTTCAACCTAAGACATCCATTACCATGTCTAATTCTAATCACTACTATGCTACCAAAGAATTAGGACCAATTTAATATACTTCCCATTAATAACTTTCTACTAATAATACACAATATTTACCTTTCGTTCGAACACAGAAAAATTAGGATACAATTCCAAATCATACCAATTCAACACATGAGATGGATTTGAGTTATAATTTTTAAAATAAGAGACAAGGAATACATCATATATTTATTTCATATGAGGGGGAAAATATAACTTATATTCCACCTTACCAACTCTCTTAGTAATCTCAGATGGTCCAACATACCTTGACGTTAGCATCCATTTCTGACCCAAACGATGGTGACCCAAGTGAGGTGCCACTTTTAGGAACACCCAATCACCCTGAGAATTCTCCAAAGCTCGGTGCCTCTGATCATCGTGAGACGTATAGTGACACTACACTATCAACAACCACTTCTCGATCAACTTTAATTTATCATATGTTTCTAGTACAAGGTTTGGTCCCAATAATGAGGTCCCACCCACCTCATCCCATCATAAAGGAAACCGACATGGCCATCCATAAATCACCTCAAAAGGAGCCATTTTAATTTAGGATTGATAAATTTTTGTTATATGAAAACTCAACCAATCCCAAATGGCTATCCCAAAACCCTATAAAACCAAACACACATGCATGGAGCATGTCTTCCAAAATATGATTCACCCACTCCATCTGATCATCCAATTGAGGGAGGTATGCCATGATTGACTTGACCTCTGACCCTATCACCTTTTGAAGGCCTTCCAAAAAAAATGAGATAAAACAAGGGTTCCATTCTGAAATAATTGATGATGGCAGAACATGATGCTTCACAACCTCCTAAACATACAACCAACCAAGCTCATCCACCTTGTCTAAACCCATGATTGGAATGAAATGCGGTGATTTTTTTAGATGGTAAATCACTACCCAAATGGAATTCCTCCCCTGAGGTGTATGAGGTAATCCAAAATAAGATCCATGGAAATCTCATCCCACTTCTAGGTAGAAATAGGTAGTGGATGAAGCAAACTAGAGGTCCTTTGGTGCTATGCTTTAACCTGTTAACATGTATAACATTGTGATACAAATTAATATATATATTTCCTTATAATTGGACACCATAACTATCAAAACACATCATAAAACATCATGGTGGAACTAGGGTCAATGGCCCACCAATACTGGTGGCTATCCTACATCATCACCTTCCACAAAAACAAAGACACCAAAAAGCATCCTCTAAATCACAAAGTTCTCTCACGATTCAACAACCAATCACAAAGAATCCCTTCACCATTTAGAAACTATATTTAATGCTAGAAAAGCTCATCATCTGGATGATCTTGCTGAATAAACTCCAAAAGATAAGGTTTTAGCTGAACATTGTCTAATAATTCACCTACACTATGTTACATGGTCTTGAGATGCATCTAAGAAAACACCCCCCCAGAAAATTCCACTCATCACTGGACTCTTTCAATGCTTGTAGTGGCACTTTCCTAGTCAAAGAATTTTCCAAAAAAAATACATTTTTTGGGGTATAGACTATATAAAAATTAATCCCCTAAAGTAAATCAAACCAATGATGTTGCCTCAAATTAAAATCATTTTAGAAGAAAATATATGCTAAAATATTATGATCTAAATAAATCAAAAAATTATCCCCAAAAAGATAATGGCACCACGTCTTCAGGTCATGAATCATTGTTTTTAACTTCATATCATGATTTGAGTAATTATTTTCATGTGGAAAGAGTTGGCACAAACCATGAGCCACCACATGGTAATCCTTCATTATCACACACCCAAGAGCCATACCTAAGGCATCACAATAGACTACAAATCCCCTTTATATTCTGACAAGATCAATACAAGGGTTGTGTTAAACCACCACTTTAGCTCCTAAAAGGTTGAATAACACTATAGGATTCATTAAAACTTTACCCCTTTGTAGTTAATCACTATCATGGATTAAGAAATCCAAGAGAAGTCTTGAACGAACCGCCTGTAGTACCCTACCAATCCCAAAACTCTCTTTATCTATAAAACTTTCTTCATATGATCCCATGAAATCACTACACTAATTTTATCAAAGTCCACCCAAACCCCTTGTTCTAAGATCACATGACCCATAAACTTCACCTCCCAAATCCAGAAGGTGCGCTTAGAAAAATTCACATATAGGTGATGATCCCAAAGAGTTACCAAAACAATCCTCGAATACTACACATGCTACTCCTCGATCCCAGAATAGACCAGGATGTCATCCAAAAATAACATGACAAATGAGTCAATATAATGATGGAACTCACTATTCATAAGCTCCATAAATACCATTGGAGTATTAGTCAACCCGAAAGGCATGACCAAGTACTCAAAATGGTTGTACCTGCTTCAAAAGGTTTTTTTAGGATATATGCCTCTCTAACTCTAACTTGGTGATACCTAGAACGCAAGTCAATCTTGTAAAACCAATTTTACCCCTTAATATGATTGAAATGGTCATCAATATGGGGAAAAGGATACATGTTCTTAATCATTACCTTATTTATCTTCTGATAATCAATGCACAATCAGAGTGATACAACGGCTTTTTCAAAAACAAAACTAGGGCGGCCCAAGGTGGGACACTCGGGCTAATGAATTGTTTGGATTCAAAATCATCCAATTGTACCTTTAATTCCCTAAACTATATGGGGTCCATATGGTATGAGTTAAGATATATCATTTGTGTTCCTAGTGACAAATCAATGGAGAACTCCACATCCCACTCTGTAAGAAAACCCAAGAAATACTCTGGACAAACATCTGGGAACTCATCTACCATAGGAGGTAATGCAACCTTATGAGCATTGTCATCATCCTCTAATGTGATTGATGAGATCTAATGAACTAGGATTCCCAATTCTGGGAGTGGAGGTCCAGTACATCTCAATCGAGAATCCTATTCACCTTGAAAAACATGGTTACTTCTATCAGGTGCCACAAAACACACTCACCACATATAATAATTGATGTTCACCTAAAAAGGCACCATCCAATACATACTAAGGATTACATAAAATATGACCATATGAAAAACCATAAAATCAAATTCTAGAACGACCCCTGACATGGTGAGTTTATAAGATGGACACCTGAAACCCTGCACTCACTTCTTACCAAGAGGCGTTACCAAATCCATCACATATGTCATAAGCTCAATTGGTAAATTTAAGACATCTACAAAATGAGTAGAAATAAAATAAATAGAGGCACCAATATCAAAAATAATAATATATATATATGAAGTGATAAGAACGGTACCTCAAACTGGTGTAGGTCCTATATCTAATTCCACTAGATCTCATTTCATGACAGGAAGTCGACTCATCTCAGCCGGACCTTGGGAGCGACCCCTGGCCTACGGCTCTACCCTAAATTGACTCTACCCAGAAGAAGATCCATCCCTGCCACCATGACCTCCAAACTGATATCATGTATTTCTGGATGGTTCTGACTAGGTTGGCATCTCCTTTAAAGCTAAAGATCTTAAACCATTTAAATATGAGCATGACACTTTTCAAAATCTCTACAAGTTCCCAGCAGCTCTCCACTGGTGACAGGTTCTAGGTGGATATTAACATGAAGTTCACATGTTCATGTCCATTACACACTTGTGGAACATGAATGAAACAACATCATAATCCAAAAATGAAGACAATTGGGATGGATGGTCTGAACTACAACCTCCCTTCTTACCTTGCTCGTCCTGCTTCATCTTCTTCTAAGATAAACTACCACTTCCCACTACCATCACTGCACCAGATAAACCATAATTTACCATTTGATAATTTTTTATCATCATGGAATGATCAACCACATCAACATAATCCCTCATCTTGAACAAGAATACATGAGATCATATTTCTAGTCATAATCCCATCTTGAACTTCTGAGCCTTCAACTTCTAATTGGAAACAATCTCGGGTGTGTATCGAACTAACGCTGAAAAGTGGTTAGTATACTCTATCACAGTCTGGTCTCCCTGAATATGATCCAAAAAACCCAAGACCTATAAAAGGACAAAATCTCAGGAAAATACTTCTCATTTAAGAAAACCTTGAAATACTTCCAATCCATCTACTCATGTTTTCCATCTTTCACCATTGAATCCCACCACTTCCGACTAGTACCTTCTAACGTGAAAAATCACCCTTCACTTTGATTGAATTAGGAGTATCAAGATACTCAAAGATACTTTCTATCTTCTCAGTCCACTCCTCTACTTATTTGGGTTTTATGCTTCCCTGGAAAGAAAGAGGCTTGTTCTTGAGGAACAACTAAGATTTTTCCTTTCCATGACCTGATTCGGCTTCTCTAACCTGAGTATGACCAGATCCTGCTTCTTAACCCAAATCCTGGATGCCTTAAACCAATACATCCACTAATATCTGATCGATTATTGTGGGATAACTCTTTTCAGCCTCTTCCCGTGGTTTCATAGGAAGTCTCCTAGGAGGAATCTTACTACCCAAGAAATAAACCACGAGGAAAACCATCAACACAACCATTCTAAAAATTTCTAGTAACAACACAAAATCTCAAATACTTCCATAAATCAAAACGTAACCAAACTCATCACAATAAAAATAAATACCAAATCACTCCACCCGCATACAGTGCCCATATGTAGTTTGCAGCCTATACGTATCACTTGGAGGAGAATTAAAACCAAATACCAACATCCTAGGGAACCTAAAGTCCTATCATGAGGATTATTGGACATACACCCCACTTGAAACTAGAACCTCATGCCTTTAAAATCCTAGCTTCAGTCTATCCATATTGTTTCCCCAAATAGATTGATCTAAAAAAGTGAAACTTTCTCTAACATCATTTTTTCACGAACCAAGCTAGGTTGCCATCCAACCAGACACCCTTCCTGATTCATGACATGGACTAAAGGGAATTCTCGAACCCCACGGTCTAGTAAATAGTGTTTGGGTATCAAAAATGAACTTTGGGAACTATTTCACACATTTATATAATAAATAATAATAATAATAATCATTACAATAACTAATAACCACAACCAAATGAGGTACAATGATTTTTAGATTCAAAATTTACAACTTTAACCAAAACCCAAAGTGCTACAACGGAATAGAAACAACAAAAATCTCCCAAAAATATCCATGATAAAAGAGGTGAATCACCTTTAAGCCACTATCATGAACACCTATAAGAAGTGGATCACTAGTAGATAGATCAATCATCACCACCATGATACAACTTTCCATTGCTTAATATAAAAAAAGTCTACATACACTCAAAGGTGTATAGAGGGTGTGAGCCAAAGCCTAGTAAGAAGCCACCTAAAAGTGATATTTCATGTTGTAACATTAGAATAAAAATTAATGTGCACATTTTATAAGAACATTTGAAACATTTTCCATAAAACATTTTTAAGGAAAACTTTCTTAAAGAAATACCTTTTTAAAAAATAATCTTGCTTGACATAAAAATGTACACAAGGTATACCATATTCCAATGGATACCACCACATTAAATGAGCATCATGTCATAAGAAAGAACCATGTAAAAATACATATATGTAACTAGAACTTGTGGTACCCTATGAACCTCATACCTTGGTGATCAAAATCCTCCAACTAAATAACCAACAACATTCTAGTTCATGAGCCACTAGATGGGAACACATACCAAGGTCTAGTGGTCTACAACTCATAATCCAAAACCAGCATCATTCCCATGAATGATAAACTATCGAGGATCCCATACCAAAGGTATAGTGGTATCCAATTATATCAAATTTTTATTTAATATTGTAATCGTCAATCCTGCTAGAAGAATTCCATCCTCAGCCACTTCGGAATCAACTAATGTACTAGTTCTAGTTCTCCCGCCTAGATACCTAGGATTACCTTTATGTTAAAATTTCATTTCAGATATCACATAAATCATCACTTTCACATAAACATACCAAGCATCATATGAACACATGGAAATAACCACTTTCACATTTTCACATTTATCCAATGATCAAAATCTACTTGGAAACCACCATTTTCTATATACAAAACCAATTTTCATTTCACACGTATACCAAAACCATTTAAAAATAAATTTTTCACCACTTTCACAATTTATGAAACCCATTTAGAAATTAAATAAGAATAAAACATGTGGAATACAACCATTTCAATGGGAAAACCCCCTTTCATAATAATAATCACATCAAAACAACTTTATAACATGCTTCACATCACTTTCACAATTTAAAGACACATTTAAGAAGCACAACAATGAATAAAACATGCATCAAAACCCATTTCTCTTGGAAAATCCACTTTCAACACATTATCACCTTTAAATATTTTTTAAAACACATTTTCACCTTTCACACAAGTCATAAAACATATTCAAGAAACAGTATAATTAAAAACACATGAAACATGACCACTTCCTTTAGAAAGCCCATTTTCATCACATGTGCATCTCAAACCTTATCAAAAACATTTTTTTTCACCACAAAAATAATCTATAGAACACATTTAAATGATTAATCAAGCAAAATAAACTCATCTAATAATTTAAAAGCATGAAACCACCTTCCTCACACTTGGAAACATTTAGAAACCAGTGTAAAACCGCAATTACACCTCAATAAAACCCTATAAAGGACATATCAAACAGAAAAAATTATGATTTCACCCAACATCTCATGATTAAACACTTAATAGGTCAAATAACCTGTTGTAAAATAGGAACTCAATAAATGGGGAAGAGAAACCCTAGAAGAAGAGAGAATTCATGAGAAAATACACTTGATGATTCCTTTAATTTCTAAGGCTAAAACCACCTAAATATTGATGTTCAAAGGTTCCAAGAAGACTTGGTGGAAGCTTCCATGGCTAAGAATCCTATATGGGGTAGATGGGAGGTGATTTATGGTAAAAATTGAAGAGGTCTCAAGAGTAACTTTAAACTTTTTAATGACCTAGATAGGTCGTACGGTTATCCTGCATGGTTTTCCAAACCATTCGGAGACCATTCGTCCCTCACTGTCCAATATGAACAAGCCACACAGTTTGATAAACCATGTGGTTTCCACTATCCAAAATTAACATTTTTCACATGCTTTCTTTGGTGAGGGAACATGGTTCTCCTTAACCGTGTTCCACCTACTTCCAAGCCCAAAATCTTCATTTTTCACCAAAAACTCAAGGTTAAACCCATGGATAAATTAAAGAAAAAAATAAACAAAATAATACCTCAAAAATCATGGATGTGATAGTATCTCACCCTATACCAAACACTAAAGGGGTTTTTTATTTTTTATTTTATTATAACTTTAACCTCTTTGGGTGTGTGATATCTTTCTTAGGTCTCGTTCAACCCATAATCAAAGCTTCAAACCTTATGCATTTTATTTGAGGTAGTTTCCCAATGTTTTAATACATTAAATTCTGGAACCATACTTTCTTGATTTTAATATCTTTTTTTTGGTTCAAAGTGATAATAGTAATTATATTTAAGGTATATATGACAACAAAATCCTAATTCTAATGATTTTAACTTCAATTTAAATGATTTCTAATAGTTGGTAGCTTAATAAAAAACTATTTAATTAATTTTATACAATGGATGTTTGAAAAAAAGTCCAGAATGACCCTAGTAAATTATTTATCTAGTTTTTTAGAAGTTTTTCTGGATATTTAAAGTGATATTTTAATTAAAATTTTTATTTTAATTTGAATTTAGATTAATACTTAAAATTCCAAGTATAAAAATATTGTTTCAAGGTTGGTTTTAAATTAAAATTTTGAGGATTGCAAATATATTTTGACATTTTGGATGGTTATACCCATATACATGGGTATACATATACATCTATATAGTTGTGTATGTGTGTAAATTCACATGGGAATATGTGAATTTTTGAAATATGAGTAATAAATGTGTGTGTGTGTAAGTTTATATGAGTTTAATGGCAAAAAGGTTAACTTTGGTAAATTAAATGCGGTATTCATGTTTTACAATCAAATGGGTTTTAACTAATCCCTAAAATAATATTTTAAGGCCTGATTATAACCTTTATAATATGTGTTTAATACTTTATTTTTTTTATTATAAAAAATTCAATGTTATTTGGAACTCACCTTCTTAATGGTATTTATGTGTGGTTTAAATATTCTCTTGTTTTTTATTGATCTTGTGTGATCATGGTGATTTTTGGAATTTCATACTAATGTTCACTCTATTATTATGTAATTTTTATTATTATTAAAACTTCATGGGAACTTTGGGTGCTTGGGTAGGTGAAACTATATGGGATGTGTTTCCTTTTGACTAGTTATTCTAGTGAAGTTTGTGTATTTATCCACTGGATATTGTCAGGTTGGTATCCTTTGTAACACCTCAAGACTTCGCAGTATTTCCATTTTAGAATAAATTTAATTTTTTTCTAGATTTATTTATACAGAACAGCATGTTATTCTTACACAAAACTGATATTATCTTATGTTACACACAATAAATTGTTTATGTTTATCTACACGAAAAACCAAGGTCAAATTTCATTACACACAACAATGACTTTTTTCAATGGTTTGCATTACATGGAAGATTGGGTTTTACCAAACAACAATATATTATTAAAATGTAATTATTTAAAATAATAGAATATAACTTAGGCATTAAATCAGTGCTTTTTAATAGTATTAACTAACATACGAAAATATATGGTTTAATTCATTGGTTTCAAATTAATCATAAATGAATATAAGAACCAATTGAATATAAAGGGAATGTTTTTATAAAAAAAATATTTTTATGCTCCCAATGAAATTTTAACCAAATAAGTTAATTTAATTACTATTAGTGAATAATATTAATTCATTTTATCTATTATATATTCAATAAAATATTTTTTTCATTCATAGAATATATTTTATAGTCATAAGATAATAATAAATTCAATTTTACTCTTAAAAATATTTTTTTTCTAAAGGCATTTTGGACACCTTTTAATGGCCCACCCATTTTAAAACAATGTTTTGGTAATTTTATAAATTTTATATGAAAATATAAAAATTATTTTTGAAATATTAATTTTAAAATTATATTTGGGTAATTTTTTTTTATTTTTTCTAAAAATATTCATTTTTTGATGAATACTGAAAAAACAGAATTTTAATTGAAACTGTTGTTTTATCTAAATAATTTGTAGTGTAAAATTATATTTCAAATTATTTTTAAATAATAATTTGTTAAATTATAAATAAATTAATCCAATTTAGTTTATTTTCATCAATTTCACATTGAAATTATATATAAAATCATTTCAAACTTTTGAACATTTTCACTTTAAAAACCCTCATTCTCATCACGTCTGTAGGATTAATATTAAACTAATTTATTCCAATTATGTTATTGGAATTTGAAAAAATATATTTAATATTTGGAATCATAATAATTTATAATATCTAGTAATTTCAACTTTGTTTTTGAACAAAAATATCAATGAAATAAATTAAAATTAATTAAAGTGATTAAGAGAAAAACAAGCTTAACAAGGGAATAAACATTAAACTTAAGGGCCAAAATGACATAGAAACATTTCAAAAACCTATTTTATGGAAATATTTCGACTATATCCTACCTTATATCTAATTTTTTTTATTTTGGTAGGAACGTGATGTATGGTAGACCTCTCAATAGTGTTTACCTCTTTATATTTACAAGAATGTCACTCCTCCTCCACTATAAAATGCCACTTACCCCCTCACTTATTAACACCTATAAAGACATTTGTATCATCAAAAACCTGTACGAATAATCTACCAACATCTCTCCACTCATCCTGTAATAGTAAATTTTTTCATAAATCCATAAAAGTAGTTCTTTTGGTATAACCCAAAAGGAGTTACTTGATTAATAGGTAACATTCTTCAATGAGCACTTTTGTTTTATTTCTTTATCCACCGCTAAAATTATTCATATATATTGATTTTATAATAACTTAAGTATCCTAAATATAATTATATTTTTATATATTAAGGTTAAAACCTAAACCTACAGACACTTCTATCAAATGGGATACACAATCATCGTTCATGTGTACGGCAGACTATCGCCTCGCGAACAAATGTTGTTTGTTCTTCCATTAACACCTTTAAAGGTTGGTAATAATGATTTATTTATAGTTTATATATTATATATATTATATTTATAATATATTTATGCTTATTTAATTATTATATAATGCATACCATAATTCTTTCAATTTTATAAGAATATGATAACATCGTTTGTGGACGTGTGGACTACCACCTCCTCAAAGCGATGTGATTCATTCACACATTACATGGAATGTATTAAGGATGGGTTTAATTAAAATAATTTAAAAATATGAAATTAATAGTATAATGGAATTATAATATACATATATATAATTTTATTTTATTTCTTTTAATCTGATAATAAAATAAAAACATCATTCATGCGTACGTACGACCTACCATATCCATGAATGGTGTATTTCATTTCCTATCTCAAAATTGTATAGATTAATATAAATACATATATAATGAATATATATGATATTTAAATCATGTTTTAATTTATTAATATTTTTAAATCATGATTTACTTAATAGGAACAAAAATAACATGTCAAAACATGCTCAAAAAACTAGGCAATTAACACCCAAAATAATGAAAATAATGGAAGGTAATTAACAAAAGGGTAATAATTTATTATAATATGATCATATATTATATAATAAATATTATTATATTTCTATGTTAATTTAATAACATGATTAAAACCATCATACAAAAGGTTAAAGGGCATTCCACCAAAAGGAAGTGTAATGTAAGGGATTTTGTCTCAATTTACGTTCCATTGAGACTTAATTGGTATTATACACCAATTTAATTTAATGTGGTGTATATACTTACCATTTTCTCATTTATTATCATGATTCAGTTATATATAATTGTATTTTAACTTTCAATTTTAGTCATCTCATCTAAGTGGCTAGACTTGAAAATAACCAAGTGGTAAAAGTTAAATTTGCAATCTCACTTTCTTTTGTGATTGTTGACTTCCTCTTAAAATAATAAATTTTTTATGAACATTTTCCATTTTTCATTAAAGTTATTTTAAATATTCATACTATTATGTTATGGGTATAGTTATTTTATAAATCGTATACCATTTTTTCATATGGTGTTTACTTTGAAAGATATTTGATTATCTGAGGAAGTATTGGTAAATATGTATCCTTTACTCGATAAAAATATTTGATGCAACACATTGATTATAAGTTAAATCAGTTATATTATATATGATAAATGCTTTGTAATAGCGTGACATGGTTTGGGGGGTCTTTTAAAGTAATCCCATCAATGCATCGGTAGTCTCATGAGATAAATCAATTGGCTAAATCAGATGGGTTTCAACCAGGTATGTTAAACCATCTTGTGAAAGGTCTTGACAGTAAAGGTACCATATACCTAGGAAACATTTCATCCAATAATTAATAAGTTCATTTATTGATAATTCAATTCTTATTTTTATCTATTTTATTTTTTATTTTCCATTATCTATAGAAGCATTTTCAAACTCAGTTTATTGATTAAATGGCTCGTGTGTCAGTTATTTACATTTTCATATTGATTATGCCTTATATGGTTATTTAAATGGAATGTGTGGTTATTTAGTTAAATTTATATATTTATTATTCATTATTTATTCATGATATCTTCCACTATACTTAAACCTTACTAATCATTTTAACTCACCCTTATTTTTTTTTCCTTTATCCAGGTTATGAAGAAGAAAATATTGAATAAACTTTTTAAGGATATTGTTCATTTCATTTTATTATGTATCATGTTTTATTTTCTATTTCCCAATGTAAAATTGGTATCATGTATATAATTTGATTTTAAAAAACATCTAAATTAATTGATCCTTCAAGAATTTATTCTTTGTCATTATTCCAATGTAATAATGTAAGGAACCAGATTCGGGCTTCTGGGGTCAGGGCGTAATAGTTGGAATCAAAGGAAATTTTGTAGAAACCTTGGAAACTATATTTAGGAAAAAATAGATTAGCAAACAAAATCCTATGATAGAATTTTTGGATAAGTATAGAATAACATCTTAATGTTTTTTTTAAGTTATAGGTTATGTGGTATTTTAAAGGAATACATCCTTTTCTACATAGTATAATAGGTTTATGGTTTTAAGATTGAATATGAGTTCAAAGACGTAAAAACATATTTTTAGGTTTTATATGATGGGTGTCTACCAATATTAAGGACATTTTGGAGAAATTTATGGAAAGTATATTTTTTAGTGGAAAATTTTATTTGAGTAATAATGTTTTTAAATTTTATTGACATATGTTTAAAGGTATTAAAAACTATTTGGGTTAATATGATCATTAATTAAATTTTAGTAATAGTCAAATAAGATTATTATACTTTGTGAAAAAAATATGTTGTATTGGAAACCCTAGTAAAAATGTTATCTAATGATTAAATTTAAAGGATGTCCATTATATTTTTTGGAAATGTTATTGGAATTAAATTGATGTAGTTTATAAAAAGGACAACCCATATAGAGGGTTACAAGTTGTTGCATCAAATGAGATGGTGGGGCCTGAACCCATGACTGAATGATAATAAGGGTTTCATGCCTACCACTGGCCTACATGATGTCCTGGTTAGTATGACAATGTTTTTAGAAAAAAAAATAAATATTAATGATTAACCCATGGTATTAATTTTCAGGTTTAGAGATTAATGAATTAAACATATTGGTTTTGGAAAATATTTAGGGATAGAGGAAAATACTTTAAACTTGTTTAGAGATCTTATGATCCCTTAAAATTAAATTTCATTTAATAGGCATAAAAAATCATTTTATATGGTTATTCATTTATTTATATGATAGATGAATTGGAAATTGATTGAATCGAAACCAAAGGATGAAAATTTTTTATATAAATATATAAGTAAGTATTTTTTCTTGTATTATTAGGAAGTAAAAGAATTAGTCAACCTTATGAAAATTATCCTTAAATATATTTTTATCCTAATATCTTAATTTTTTTGAACTGATGGTCTTTTAAACAACCATGGATTTATGGATTTAAGGCCTGAAACTTTCCATTGATCATTCACTTATTGCGATCAATGATCTCAATCGCTATCTATATTTATTTACGCTTCACTTCAATGTCGATGTTTTCATTTCCCACATAAGTTCTCATACTTGAGAACCTAGTTATGTGACCTTCGTACTTTCGGCTCCCTCTTATTAAGAAGATGTATTATTAACCCTTTTGTGATGTAGGTTTTTCAATAATAGTATTTTCAAATATCAAACCCTATATTACTAAGATCATATTTGAATTGCAAGGATGTAATTTATTTAAGGTGGGGAGAATGTAAATCCCCAAGACTTTACAATATTTTCCTTTTAGAATAAATTTAATTGTGTTGTTATCTTACATTATACGCAACACCAAGTTAAGATTTCACTATACACAATATTGAGCTTAGTTTGTGTTACACTCAACATAATGTTTAGATTTCTCTACACAGAACACTGAGGTAAGATTTTGTTTCACACAATAATGACTTTCTTTAATGGCTTGTGTTACAAGCAAGACAGAGTTTTGTCGAACAACAATATATTATTAAAATATTATTATATAATAAAATTAGATATAACCTAGTTGTTAAATTGGTGATTTTGAATAATATTAAGTAACTTCTAAAAATATATATTTGAATTCATTAGTTATAAATTAATCATAAATTAATATAAGAAACAATTGAATATAAAGGGAATGTATTTATAAATAAACTATTTCTATGCTCATAAAGGAAGTTTATCTTAATAAATTAAATTAATTACTATTATTGAATGATATTAATTAAATTTATATATTAAATATTATATAATCTATTTTTTTACATTCATCGGATGTATTTTATAGTCATAAGATAAAAACAAATTCAATTTTATGCTTAAAAACTATATTTTTCTAAAGGCACTTTTGCAGACTTTTAATGGCGCACCCATTTTAAATCTAAATTTTGGAAATATTATAAATTTTATATGAAAAAATAAACATTATTTTTAAAATAATAACATAATAATAATCTTAGGGTGATTTTTTTTTAATTTTTTGAGAAGTTTCATTTTTGATGAATAGTGAAGAATACTGAATTTTAATTGAAACTGGTTTTTCGTCTAAATAATTTTTAGTATTAAATTATATTTTAAATTTTTCTAAATTAAAATAGATAAATTATACATAAATTAATATAATTTATTTTATTGGAATAAATTTTACATTGAAATTGGATAAAAAAACATTTCAAACTTTTGAACATTTTCACTTTGAAAACCTCCATTCTCGTCACGTCTGTAGGATTCGTATTAAATTAATTTCTGAGAATTATTTGATTTTAATTTGGAGAAATGAATTATATATTTGGAATAAAAATAATTTATAATATCAATTAATATAAACTTAGTTTCCTACCAAAAATATTAGTGAAAGAAATTAAAATTAATTACAGTAATTAAGAAAAAAAATAGCTTAACAAGGGAGTGAACATTAAACTTAAGGGACAAAATAACCTATAAACATGTATAAAACTTATTTTATGGAAATATTTGAACCATATACTCCATTTTTAAGATTTTTTTTTGTTATATTAGTCGCATTATGTAAGGTAGACCTCTCAATAATGTTTACCTTTTTTTATTTATAAGAGTGTCACTCCTCATCCACTATAAAAGGGAACTTACCACCATCACTTATTCACAACTCTCAATCCATTTGAATCATAAAAAACTATCAAAATAAGCTCCCAAAATCCCTAAACTAATCCTATAATCCTAAATTTGGGCATAAATACAACCAATTAAGTCTTTTGGTTTAAACTAAAAGGAGTTACCTGAAAAAGAGGTAATGTTCTTCAACAAGGACTTTTTTTATTTCTTTATCATCCCATTAAATTATTGTTATATATTTCTTATATAATAACATAATTATCATAAATATACTTATTTGTTTTTATATTAATGGTAATACATATTCCTACACACAAACATCCATTAAAAGGGATACACAATCATCATTCGTATGTACAACTAACTACCGCCTCACAAACAGATGTCGTTCGTTCTTCCATTACCACCTTTCAAGGTTCATAATAATGATGTATTTATATTTTATATATGATATATATGATATTTATAATGGTTTTATTCTTATCTGATTATTATATAACATATAATTAATTATTTTCACTTTTTGGGAATACGATAACATTTTCTGTGGACATGTGGACTACTTCCACCTCAAAGCGATGTGATTTATTCACAATTTATATAGAATTTATTAGGTATGTTTTTAATTAAAATATGTGATAAATATGACATTAATATGATAATTTAATTATAATATTAATATATATTGTTTAATTTAATTTATTTTTATATGATAAGAAAATTAAAACAGCATTCTTGCATACGTATGACCTACCATCTCAATGAACAGTGTATTTGTTAGGTCTACTAGGTCAAAAACCCTGAGAGGAGGGTTAATCAGGGTATGATAGATTAAAATTACTACCCCTTTTTATATTTTTTCTTCATTAAAAAAACACACTTATCTCTTTCTTATATAGCAATATATGAACAGAAATGAAATCATGCATAGGACATAGTGATTTTACTTATTTCACCCTCACTAGGCTATGACCAAGGAGCATACATCAGCGATGTGATGATATACCAAATCCACTAAAGCTAACTTCCAAATTACAATGTTCTATCTAGATATTTTATGCTTATGATCACTTCCTTTATAAGTTTTAGGGTCTTCTCACTGCATTCCCAAGGGTCACTCCCTATGTCTCTTCCTTTTGCTCACTTCTAGTGGGAATGATCACTCTCTTCCTCTTCCTTCACTCACTTCTCTTGGAAAGGATCCACTCATAGTTTATGCCCTTGTAGGTCCCTTAATTTTCATGAATTCACACATCCTAAACTATATGTAGATTCTCTGTTCAAGTCTCTTTTTCACTTGTAGATGAAATCCACTTTTCTCCATACTATTACTTTAGCATAAATTGCCTTCGCGAACTATTTTTTAGCTTTTTCAAGATTCCTTGAGTCCTCTATGAACCACCTAGCTTCCTCTACATACCACCTTGATTCTTATACATATTTTGTAGTGAATATGGTTCATAGATCACCTCTCCTCCATGAATCATCTCTCCTCACATATCGTCCCTACTTTATAGAATGTCTCCGCTTCTATGAATTGTCTCTCATCCGTAGACTACATCTGATTTTGTAGACCATTTCTCCTCCATGAATTGGGTCTTACTCTTTTATATACCACATATTCTTCTTCTTCGTACAACAACATCCTCATCTGCATACCATGTCTTCCTCCTCCGCATACTGTGTCCTTTGTGGGCTATAGTTCCCCATAAAAGCCTTCGGCGAAAATGCCTCTACACGAACCACTTCACCCGTCGTGTAATTACACCTCATGAACCTCTTTCAGACTTCACCTAATTCCTGTATAAAATATTTTTTTCCTATTAAAATCTCTCTCTATCTTAATTATGGTATTAGTTCTCCTTATATAAGAAAATAGATCCGAAAAATCCACTAATATGAGATTTACCAAATCTTCAATGTGGTATCGCCTTCACTATGTACCACTTCACCCACAAACCATTCTGACCTACACGGTATGAATACTATCATTCCTCCTTTATGGTGACCCAAATCACCATCATGTTTTCATAAATGATTCCCTTCATGATTTCTTAAATCATCGCCTTGTTTCCGCGAACGACAAGCCATCCCACGTACCATAAGCCTTCCTCACCCCACATGTCTTATGTATACCAAATGCCTTCACTGAAAACCACATGTATTCTGAATACTACATTCCTTTACCACGAACCATTTTTCCTTCCATGAACTATTTCTTGTACCTCCTTGAAATCCGTGAACTGTACTTCATGGTTCGCATATTATTCACTCCTAGGTATAAATCTTCCTTTCCCAAAAACCAAACTCCTGATTTTGAGGCCCAAAAATTTGGAATACACTGGTAAACTACACCTCCTTAAACTCCTGCTTTAGAAAACACAATTCATGCCCATTCATAGTCATCTGGCCTTTTCAACAAACACAAACACACCCAAAACATACCAAGAAGACACCTTGAGGTATTTTTTCCCAACAATATTTCATTTCCGATCTAAAAATTTTATGGATTACTATAAATACATATATAATGAATATATATGATATTTAAATCTTGTTTTACATTCTTGATATTATGAAATCATGATCTGTTTAAGAGGAATAAAAATAAGAAGTCGAGTCATACCTGAAAATCTAGGAAATGAACACCCAAAACAATAAAAATAATGAAAGATTATTAACAAAAAGGTAGAAAGATATTATAATTTGATAAGATATGATATTATAAATATAATTAAGGGTATTTTATAAGTTAATTACATGGTTAAAACCATTATATATGATGTTAAGTAGCATCCAACCAAAAGGAAGTGTAAGTTCAGGTATTTTGTCTCAATTTACATTCTGTTGAGACTTATTCGTTATTATGAACCAATTCACATTAATGTGGTATATATACTACACCTATATCATTTAATATCATGATTATAACATAAATCATGGTATTTTAAGTTTCACATTTAATCATCTCATCCAAGGGGTTTGACTTGAAAATAACCTAGTGGTAAAAGTTATCTTTTCAATCTCACTTTATTTTGTGATTGATAACTTTTACTAAAAATAATCACTTCCTTATGAAAATTTTCCATTGGAAATTAAATTTATTTTAAATATCCATAATATTATTCTATGGATATAATTGTTTCCTAATTTTTATTCCATTTTACATACGGTGCTTACTTTGAAAGTTATTTGATTATCTGGGGAAATATTGAAAATTTGTATCCTTCACTGAATATGGATTTTTGATATGGAAAATTTTTTATAAGTTAAATACATTAATTGATAAATTATTAATGATTTATATTGGTATGACATGGGTTTGTGACTGTTTAAATTGATCCCCTCGATGCATCCATAGTCTCATGAGATAAATTTGTTGGACAAATCATATGGGTTTCTACCTGGTATGCTAAACTGTCTTGTAAAAGGTCTTGATGATAAAGGTATCATGTACCTAGGAAACATGGATTCCAATAATTAATAATTTACTTTATTTAAAATTTAGTTATTTCTATTATCAATGAGATTTTTTCTTTCACATTATCTCTGGAAGCATTTTATTTCTCAGTTTATTGATTAAATGGAATTTCTATTTAGTTATTTAACTTTCCATATTAATGATTCCATATCCAGTTATTTAAATGAAATGTGTGGTTATTTATTTACCTTTCCATATTTAATATTCATTACTGCTTCATGATATCTTTTTCTATACTTAACACTCACTAAAAATTTGTGTAAATACCCCGACCCTAGTAGCCTGGAGACGATGCCTTACTTTATTACATTTCCATAAGATATAAAAAATTGCATCCCAAAGGACCTAATAGTATATAAATCTTGATAAACTAGATAAATATTTGAAATTAAAATTAAATTTTATTAAAAATTACAAAAAATATATTTTCTTTGAGAAAGTAATTATTCCTCTTAGCGTAACCCATCATATCAATCATAATAAACTTCTTGTCATCCTGGGAAAAAATAAATCATAAAATAGGGGTGATCTTAAATGATCAATAATGGTAACTATATAGTATAATACATGAGTAAATAAGGAATAAAAAAGTATGTAAGGGTGAATAACTAGAACATATTCCATTAAACTTAATCTTGAGCATAATATGGAAGGAATAAAAGATGATAAAATAATGCCATATAAATATTTATATGAGAATGAAGTATAACCATTGATATTATACTAGTTAGATAATCACATATAATATCAATATCTAATTTCATAAATATGGAATACATAATTTCATACATCTGAAACTTATCATTGAAGCCTCGACTAAGACATCTGAAAATAAATGGGAAAAGCCTTGGCCAAAACCCAATCGGGTTTGTCTCATGAGACCTATCAATGCATTGAGGGGCTATAGGGGGGCCTGTCCATCACTTACTAAGTCAAATTCATTCATCATATGAAAGGGGTGAAACATAATCAACATAAAGATTAATATTTAAACTATAATATGAAATTTAAATACTTTTTCCATAAAATAACCATAATCACAAACCATCTAGATAAATTTGGCGAATGGTGTAAAAATCGTACATCCTCAGTCAAACTGTTCATAAACTATTACATAAAATATGGTAACTAATATCATAAGAGATCAAACTCAATAAATCATAGGATTCAAAAAATAATGTTGACATAGATACTTTAATAAGATCATTGAAAAATTCATGAGGAAGATGCACTTTTCACTTTGAAAATAATTTATTTTTAAATTATTTCACTATTATAAAAGAAAAAAATTTATTTGAAAATAACCATGTAAAATTTAAAAAGGATATTTAAATAATTAGGGTGTTTTGAAGGTAAGAAAATCCTCTCACACTGTATAAGTGAAAAAAAACAATCCATCCATATTTTTGTTGCAAAAGTCTCAAAGAACATTGTTTTGAAAACGAAACAATATACCTTTCAACCCATTTTTTAAAAGGTAAATCATGAGTAAAAATGACTTTAACAATCATATTATAGTAGTAAAAAAATTTGGAAACCATTTTAGAAAACACGATCAAGGAATAAAAATATATTTTTAGGGGAAACTCTGGAAAGATTTTCGTTATAAAAGAAATTCCCTTATAAATATCATATCATTGAAGTGATAATTAAAAAAATGAAGCAAATATGTGTATTTTCTGTAAAGACACATAAAAAAGTGGAAATTGAACTTAAGTTATTCGAGAGTCATTTTACAAAAAATATTATTATGATATAATCAAGTAAGTATAATTTTATCCCAAAGAATGGAAATTAGGTTATGAATTTCATTTCCACTTTGTAATCCATCGAATCATATGCCCCTTAAGAGTAATAATTATCAAATGAAACATTGAATACAATGAAGATAATGAGAATCCTGATATGATATATAAAAGGAAATTATATACACCACACACAAGAAATAAGTGGTTAATAAGGAATATATCTCACAGATGTAAAAGTGATATTAGAAAAACTTTTACCTCACACTTCCCTTTAGTATAGTATTCTCTAACCTCCTCTTGAATATCACCACCTTGTAGGATCCCTTAATGACCTTGCATTTGATCTTTTTTTAGAACTGAATCACTTGGACATGGGTAGAGTGATGAGGAGAGTTTTAGGTAGATATTTGATAAGATTCAAGTCATGTGTGTCGAAATGGGGTGGTGAGGGGTGGTATATATACTTGAGGAGATATGGGATTAAGTGATTAAAATAATAATTATTTTATATTTAAAGAAAACCACATTGAGATGGCATTAATATCCACGAATTTTTCTAGTAATTAATATTTTATAGGATGGTTAGAGATGATAAATACATCAACTAACCATTAAATGTTATAGTTTTTAGGTATTTTAAGACTTTACGTTTTTAACTTTAACATCTTTCATTTTTTACCTATACTGTGGTAAATAATTTTTTTACCATGGTGACTTTTTAATGCCTAAAAATGAAATTAACCTTATAAACTAATTTAGACCTTATTATTCTAAATATATAATCCATTTTACCAAATTAAATTCACATAATTATCAAAATTATATTTAAAATTAATCAAGGATATACAATGAAAAAATGGGGTTTTAAAGTAAAATGTTTAAGAGTTCTAAATGTTTTTATATCAAATTTCAATGTGAAATTAATTATAATTACTTAAATTGGTTTTAATGATTTATAATTTAACTAATTATAATTGAAAACCAATTTACAGTATAATTTAACTATATAAATAAATGATATGAAAAAAGCAGTTTTCAATTAAAATTAAATATTTTTCACTGTTCATCAAAAAATGAAAACTACAAAAAAAACTAAAATTCACTCTATGATAATTTTGATACCCTGATTTAAAAAATTAATTTTATCTTGTAAAATAAAACTTATAAAATTTTCAAAATATAGATTTAAAATTTGTGTTCCATTAAAAGGCTACAAAATTACCTTTTAAAAAAATATTACTTTTTATGCTTAAAATTGGATTTATTCTTAAATTAATCCTATAAAGAATATTGAATGAATTTAAAAACATTTCGATTAATATATAACATATAAATTTCATTAGTATCTCTCACTATTAATGATTAATTTAATTTATTAATATAAAATTACATTATGGGTAAAAAATAGTTTTTTATAAAAACACTTCCTTTATGTTCAATTGATTTTTATTTTAATCTCTAATTAATTGATAAATAATGAATTAATTTTATAAACATTTGTAAAATATATTTTCATAATATATTTAATATCATTCGTTCCAATTATTCCAAATCATAGAAGATAACAATCACAATTAAATAATAATATTTAATCATTTGTTTAAGCTCAGTGTTCTGTGTAATGTAAGCTATCAGAGAAATTGAATTTATTTAAGAAGAGACATATCATAGAATCTTGGGGTGTTACATTCTCCCATAATTTAACAAATTTCATCCTCAAAATTTGAAATTTAACTTTAAAAATCAAGGTTTAATACTTTAAAATTCTTTTGTGGGAACCTACATCCTAAATAGTGTTAATAAAACATCCTCTTAATAAGGGAAAGGGAAATATGAAATTGACCATAAAATTAGGCTTCAAAATAGGATAACATTTAGGGTTAGTGAAAACTAGTTCATTGAATAGAAATATGATCATCATGTTTCGATGCAGAATAATAGGGAACATTATCATTAGAAGGTTAATGACCACAAAACCATAGACCAAATAGCTCTGAGAAAGGTCATTAAAATCATCAAAAATGATGGTAATACAATAAATTTTTATTTAAAAATAATTTGAGAAGATATAATTACATTATTTTATCTCATAATTTCAATATCACTTGTTTTATGTGCTTTGATTTATTTTCACTTTATCCCTTAATCCAAGAAATGATTGTTCACGATGAATTTTTTTACACCTGAAGCACTTTAATGAATCATAAGATCCAAAATACATTCCTTCTATATTTAAATATTTAATGAAACCAAAATTTTTAGAACATTTTATCAATAAAAAATAATATAAAAGTTCAAAATAATCCATTCCATAAGTATTTAATCTTAAGACTCATCCAAAATATGTCTGTCATAATTTAAAAACCAAAAATTTAGAAGGTCACTAAATTTCCAAAATATACATAACATTAGATTCTATAAAAAACATCATATAGATATTAATTTCCCATACCAAATATATTAATACCTTGATCACCTTATAAACTTAAATAAAATAATAATTCTTCCAAAAATAAGATCTTAAGTTGTTGAATATATTCCTTAAATCCAAACATGTTAGAAAACCTAGCATAAACCCTCAAATAACTAACCACTTTTATTTTCACTACTATTATCCCATATACATATCTTTATCATTATTATCTCAATATTTAGAACATAGTTAGGGTTATCTTCTCCAAATAATGTGTTTTCTAAAAGATCAAATTACAACATAATCACTTCTCTTAGTTATTGGTACTATTCATCACACACTTTCAAGACCTTGATGAAGAAGTACTGCAGTACAATCCTTATATATTTTATAATTTATATAACTAATACATCAATTCAAAAATACTCAAATAATATAATTCTTTAATCTAAACACAAGCACATCAATCATTACTCTTCACTTGTGGTAATATCATAATGTTGACCATGATCTATTAGCATATTTTAAGGTGTATTCCTTTGATGATGGGGAATTCATTTTCATATTGAAACATATACTTATAATGGAAAAATTGAAAATTGTAAAATTATTTCTTTTCATTTAAATTGTGAGAATAATGTATTTTTTCCCCATACTTGAAAAAAACTTCTTTTCCTTTTAACCATGAACCTTGGTGTTTCCTTCCATGATTATCACATGTTGGAAAATCCTTCTTTCCCTTTTTCCCTTAATCCATCTTTTTCCCAGTTGTACTCTTATTTTCTTGATTTCATTTGAATCCATAATAATTGGATAATTTTTTCTTTCTCTTGTTAGAACATGAATTATGTCCTTATATGATAAGAGTGTTTGGGAGACTACTTCCCTTAAAAATATTGGTTTAAGACCATAAAAGTCCTTATCATTATTACTCTTCTAATCAAGTAAATTGGTGAGATTCACACTCCCTCTTCTATGAAAAATTTCTAAATGATGACATACACTAGATTAGATTATATCATTATGAAACATAATGTATAATCCCAGAACTACTGAAATACATAGCATAAATTTAAAATTTTATGCATTGATAATCTTATAATCATAAACATGATTTTATTTTATTGTTCTTCTATAATTATATTCAAAGTTTATCATAGGGTTATGTTCCCTAATCTGGATATTCCTAAATATATTTCCCCAGGTTTCTACTAATTTATCAAATACCAACTATAAATACCCCAACCTCAGTATCTTGGATACAGTGCCTTACTTTATTACATTGGAATAAGATACAAGAATTTACATCCCAATTAACTGAATAGTCATGTAGTCTTGGTTAACTAGATACATATTTGAAATTAAAATTACATTTTAGAAAACAAATAAAAAATAGTATTTTCTTTAAGAACACCATTATTCCCCATAGCATAACCCTCTATATAAATCATAATAAACTTCATTGCATCATGGGAAAAAACATAAGAAAGGGTGAGTTTATATTATTAGTAAGGGTAATCTTACAGAAAAATCCATGAGTAAATAGGACATAAAAAATATGGAATGGTGTATAAATGTAATACATTCCATTAAACATAATATTTATCATAATATGGAAGGAATAAAATATGATCAAATAATTCCATAAAAATAGTTACATGAGAATGAAACATAATAATGAATATTATACTAGTTGAATAATCACATAGAATATCAATAACTAATATCATAATTATGGAAAGATTAATGTTGGACATTTGAAACTTGTCGTTGTGGCCTCAACCATGATTCTTGAAAATAAATGGGTAAGGCCTCATCCAAAACCCAATCCGGTTTGTCTCATGAGACCTATCGATGCATCATGGGGCTACAGTGGGCCTCATCCATCACTTACCAAATCCAATTCATTCCTCATTTTAAAGGGGTGAAACATAATCAACATAAACATTTATATTTAAACCAACATATGAAATGTAAATACTTTTCCCATACAATAAACATAATCATAACCCATCCATAGAAATTTGGTGAATAGTGTCAAAATATTATATCCTTTGTCAAACTAATCAAAAACTAATCAATAAAATTTGGTAAATTAAGAGATCTACCTAAATAAATCATAATATTTAAAAAATAATGTTGACATGGATAATTTAATAAGACCGCTGAAAAATTATTATGGAAAATACCATTTTCACTTTGAAAATAATTTATTTTTAAAATGTTATGAAATTATAAAAGAAAACATTTTCTTTGAAAATAACCGTAAAACATTTAAAAGGGATCCTTAAATCATTAGGGTATTATGAAGGCAGGAAAATCCACTCACACCATATAAGATAAAAAAATCCTTCTATATTTTTGTGGGAAAAGTATCAAAGAAACTTGTTTTTAAAATGACAAAATATATCGTTAAAACTATTTTTTTAAAAGGTCAATCATGAGTAAAAAATTAATTTAACAATAATATTAGAATAGTAAAAACTTTTTTTGAAAAAATTTTAGAAAATAAGGAATAAAAATGGAGTTTTAAAGAAAACTCTATAAAGATGATTTTCTTAAAATAAATTCCCTTATAAATATCATATCACTGAAGTGGGAATTAACCAATTAAATCGAATGCATGTATTTTCTATACATCCATATAAAATAAGTAGAAATTGAACATTATATATTTAAAATTAATTTCCAAAATAATATTAGTAAGGTATAATTAAGTAAGTATAAGTTTATCCTGAGTAATGGAAATTGGGTTAAGAATTTCATTACCACTTTTTAATCAGTTGAATAATATTCCCCAAAAGAGTAATAATTATCAAATGAAGCACTGGATACCATGAAGATAATGAAATTCATGATATGATATTTCAAAGGAGAGTATATACAGCACACACAAGAAATAATAGGTGAATATGTAATATATCTCACAGAAGTAAAAGTGATATGATAAAAACCCTTACCTCATGCTTCCCTTTAGTATAGAGTTCTTTATCCTCTTGAGTATCACCTCATTGGAAGACACCTTGAGGACCCTGGATTTAGTGTTTTGGTGAGACTAGAATCACATGGATGTCGGTAGAGTTTGGAGGATAGGTTTGGTCAGATATTTTAGGATCTTCATGTCTTTTTGGTTTGAAATGGGATGGTAAGGTGTGGTATTTATACTTGGGTAGAGGTGGTTTTAAGAGATTAAATAAATGAATATTTTAAATTTAAAGAGTACCACATTGAGGTGGAATTAATTTCCTTGAATTTTTATGGAAATTAATATTTTATAGTATGGTTAGTCTTGATCAATAACTCAACCAACAATTAAATGTTGTAGTTTTTAGATATTTTAAGACTTTACCTTTTTTAACTTTAACATGTTTCATTTTTTACCTATACCATGGTATATATTTTTTTTCATAGAAAATTATTAATTAATAGAAATGAAATTGAACATAAAAAATAATTTTTACTTTATAATTATAAATATGGAATCTATTTTACCAAATTGAATTCATGTAATTGGAAAAATTAGATATAAAATTAATTCAACAGACACAATGAAATTGAGGGTTTTAAAAGTAAAAAAGTCAAATGTTTGAAATATTTTTATATCAAATTTCAATGTTAAATTGATTAAAATGACCTAAATTGGTTTTAATTATGTATAATTTAGATAATTTTACTTTAAAACCAATTTTAAATATAACATAACTATATAAATAAATTAGACAAAAATGTAGTTTTCAATTAAAATTCAATATTTTTCAATATTCAAAAAAAATTAAACTAATCAAAAAAATAACATAAATTCACCATAATATAATTTTAATACCCATATTTCAAATATTAACTTTATATTTTTCAAATAAATCATATAAAAGTGTCAAATTTTAGTTTTAAAATTGCTACGCCATTAAAATATGAAAAAATTACCTTTTAGAAAAATATTACTTTTATAACTAAAATTGGATTTATTATTATATTAATCCTATAAAATACATTGAATGAATTTAAGAACATTTGAATGAATATAAAAAATATAAATTTCATTAATATCTCTCACTAATAGTGATTAATTTATTTATTAATATAAAATATCATTGTGGGCAAAAAAATAGTTTTTTATAAAAACACTTCCTTTATGTTTAATTGGATTTTATTTTCATTTATAATTAATTGGTAAAAAATGAATTCATTTTATAAACATATTTAAACTATATTTTCATAATTTATTTAACATCATTCATTCCCTCTATTCAAATAGCTAAGTAATAACTACCACAATTAAATAATAATATTTAATCATTTGTTTAAGCTCGATGTCCTGTGTAACTTAAACTATCAAAGAAATTGAAATTATTTAAGAAGATACATACTATAGAATCTTGGGGTGTTAAAATTTTAGATCACCTTTATTTTTTTTCCTTTCCCTAGATTTTTAAGAATAAATCATTGAATAAACTTTTATGGATTTTGTTCATTTCAATTTATTATACATTATTTACTATTTCCCATTGTAAAATGGGTATCATGTATATAATATTGTTCTCTAAAACTACTAAACTGATAAATCCTTTGGGATTTGAGTCCATGTAGTCCTACTAATGTAATAAAGTAAGGCACTGGCTCTGATCATACAGGGTCATGACAATACATCCTTTCTACTCGACTCTAGCGAAGTATATTCTAGGTTTCCCCTTGCCCTTAGTGGCACTCAGGGTGCTTCTCCCATGACTCTCAGTTAAAACTATTGTCTATATTATTTTTATATTTACCTTTCTTTATTTTATGCTTCTCATAGTTATTTGTCATGTAATTATTATTTTTATTCCTCTTTACTAATATGGTATTTTAAATCTTATTAATAATCATACGTTAAATGTAGTTTTAAAACTAGTTTTCACTTGGGTGTTTCAAATAAAGGAGGTTCCATATAGAAAATGATTTCATACGGTTTTTTTCATTTAAATAAAGTAAATAAATGAATTTTTATAAAATGATATTGTCATTTATATTCTCAAGTAAGAAAAACATATTTTTAATAATGTTTTTCAAACTAACATAACAAGGATCATTTATTTAAATCCTTAAAAATGGGGTGTATTTTACTTATCAAACCTACTAAGAAATTTCACTCATGCATTTCTATATATTTTTAGTTTTTTGTTATGGTTCTTTATGTGAACACTCTTTAAGTGTTGATTAGTTGTAGTTTTATTGTGTCTTATGGTCATGCATAGGTATTTGAGTTATTTTTTTTATTTTATTATTATTTATATTCATCACATTATCCAAATTATCCCATTACATTAAATTGGTAGTGTGCTATAACTATTGGTGACTAAAGAAAATGCATTTGGAGGCTTCTTTATATCTTCTTATAGGGGATGGAGTTTTAGGTGAGCATAGATATTTACTTGTTTAAATTATTTAAATTGATTTATATCTGTTTATCTTCTTATTTTATTTTTAATGGATGTTTGAGTTACAGATGTATCATACCAAAATTTTGGTTTTTACTTAACTATGATTATTTTGTAAAAACATTCTCATTGGTTAAAGTCGATACCTATGGAATTTTCTACAACCTGAGTTTATCAAGAATGCACCTTAGGGATGTCTTGGAATCGTTCAGGGAAAATACATTAGTTTTTATCCCATGATTAGAACCATAATAAAATTAAAGGCTATGATTCAAGTTTATAAACAATAATTTTTTCATACAATTACTTATATATAGTACTCTAATGAGTTACAAGTGAGGCATGTTGTATGAAATATAATTAGACTTAAGAAACATCACATGGATTATACCACTGATGTGTTTTGTGTATCATGTATATGTTTCATATCAAGTGTAATTTGGTTAATTGGTTTTATGTGAATCTTTTATTAAACCCTTTATTTTTTTTATCCTACATCTATCTACTGTCTGATCTAAATAGATAGTCATCGGATATTTTAAAAAAACACTATGGACGTTTTTGTGTCATGTTTATTGAAAAAAAAATCATTAAAATTCACTCATATTTTAAAAATAATATTTCTATTGATCACATAGTGTATATTAGAGTTTGGAGATATCTTGGGGAATCATTGGCTGGTGTTTGGTTGAGAGACAAAAACCGCACCATGGAAAAATCAAATTACATCTCGATTTGGACCATTCTATACAAAATGGAAAAAGTGAAGATCGTGGTTTTGGATATGTGTTTTATATATATGATTTTATAACATGGCCAATGAACACATTATAGTAGACCTCATAATTTACATATATTACTGAAAAATAGGGATTTAGAGGGAAACACGTCATAGAAGTTATTTTGGTTGGTTTTTATCCATTATAGAGTTTGATGAAAAATGGTATGTGGGATATAAAATGATGTGGTTTATGGAATTTTATAAAAATTAGTTTTTTGATTTTTTGAAAGATGTTCTAGTGATCATGGTTTTCTATGGAATTTTGAAAATTCTTTATTTTCTATAGGGGATTTAAAAATGGTTTGCTATTTTTCATAGTTTGAATTAAAATAATTAAGTGTTCTTAACCTGGTGTGTTTCAGCTATGTGTTTTATATATTGAGTCAAAAATGACAAAACCACATTATGGTTTGATGTCAATATCTCATAGTGTATCAAAAATAAGTTTTTTCAAAGGATGTAAACTTTTGTATTTCATAGAGGTAATAAGAATTGAATACTTTAGTTTTTAAACTCTAAATTTTGACTAAATAATATGTCATTAATAAGTACTCACCACATCATGGTTGGAAAAGTGTTGTATAAATTTTTAATTTCAATAGCTATCTAAAAAGATAAATATTTTGGATTTTAATAGGTAGATATTGAATAAGTTTTTAAAGAATTGGGAGACTTAATTTTACCATAATTAGTAAATAATGTGAACACTTGACTCAAGGTAAATATGGATATTTGATAATAAATATATAAAAAAATTATCTCATACAGAAGGGGCGATCAAAAAATATTTGAAGTTTGAAATAATTCCAATGAGTATTGTTGTATAAAAGAGTAATTTTTGATACTCATTGATAGATCTAGACAGAGTTAAATAATTGGAAGAGATATCATCAATTGGGATGATAATTGAGCATATTACTACACAAATAGTGGTGTAATATATATATATTTGTTTGTTTTAATCAAAACTTGTTCACTTTAGAGATCGGTGAGTTCTTCATGAGTAATAAATCAGCGAGTTATCATTATAGGGGATGGTTATGAACAAATAGGGATAGTGAGTCCTCCATAAACTTGTAAAAAAGTGATATGATTTAGTTTATTTTATTATAGCTAGACATCACCCTATATAAAATCCTTGAACATAGACCATTGTAGGGGGAAAAAGAAAAATTGATTATGTAAGTTCACTTTATCTCTTATAAATTTTGTGAATAAGATAGTTTTTTTCAACTAACACTGAAACAATATCATTGAAATGGGTTATCTAGAATTGAGATACCCTAATTTTGTATCCCACCTCTTAGTTAATCATCCATTTTTGGGAACAACCAATGGTATTTGAGTGAAAGTTTCAAATTTGAAAGCAATATCAATCCCATTCTATTTACAGGGTATTTTTATCTCTTCAAGAGTTATGGCAGTTATTTTGAATCACAAATGAATTTTTATCATTAATGAAAATAATTTTAAAATATATAATAACTGGATGAATCATTACTTATGATCATTAGGTGTGGATGTCTTCATGGGTATCATTTATGGAATTTCCATGAATATAGAGAGTTGAGTACCCATGAAAATGGGTTTTAAGGAGTTGGATGCCAATTTCAATGGAATCAATTCTTTAGGGGGGTTTTATGAAATATACATGAAGATGATACCATTTAAATCTTAAAATTCCATGTTTTAAAAGTTTTCAATTGTCAATTAAGATGATGTGAAGATATAAGAATCATTACAAGTACTATGGAATATGTATGAGGACTTGAGGAACCACCCAAATAAAATTTTTGATGTAGTTTTTTATTGGTTGATCATGATTATGGAGGAAAATTTTAGACATTGATATAACATTGATGATATCAGGATCTTGATGTATATATTGAGATAATTTCCATAAAACTTTAATCTAAAGTTGTTAGTGTTTGAGTAAAATGATCCAAAGACTATTTCATTGGATATCCTTCATGGAATTATTATTGTATAGAAGATGATGAGTAATTATGATAATAATTTGGTAATGTAAAGATACATAATAGTTTAATTCTAGGAAATAAATAAGCTCACTATTAAAGATAGTCTATATGAGAAAGAGTTTAAGGTCATCATGGAATTATTTTCCTAAAATTAGAAAATGAGAAAATGATAGTTTAAAGAAAAGAATACACTTTATTGTTTTTGATGTGGTAGGGTTAGGCCCCTCACTACTAGTAATCCCAATAACTTATGATATAGTGAATAATAATATAAAATTATGATGAAATATTATAGAGATATGAAAGGAAGTAAAATTACTAAGCATAATTCAATTAAGAAGAGAAAATTTCTTTCAAAAGAAGGTAAAAGTTCATAAGAAATTGAATAAGATAAAATTAAAAATTTAAAATAACTCAATGAAGAAGTAATTGGGGATATCATTGATAAACCATAAATTGGGAAGAAAAGTTATGGTGAAGACTTTGAAGTTATGGATTTTTTCTAGATCAAAATAGAGTTAAAGTACCCATCATAAGAGATAGATGTTTATTTAAACAAAAGAAATAAGTATAATGTATTAGTGCGTGACTCTAAACTCTATATATAGTAGAAATAATGGGATAATGAATATTTGATAGCTAATATTGAGAATATTAACTCTAAAAGGTTATAAAACCAATAAAATATTATTTAACTCAATATCAATGTGGAATAGTAGTCCTGGAAAATTAATTATTTGACCAATATAGTGAAAAAGAAAGTCAAAATTATTTAGGATATTAAAGAATAATTTATAGAGATTATGAAAATTCTCAATGATCAAGAGTGAGTTATTACTCCCAAAATGATAATAGAAACTTAGCTTGGACGAGGCATGTAAATGGTAATGGAAATAAATTGGGATCTTTCAAAAAAAACTTAAGGATTTATATTAATAGAAATTATTTTTTTATAAAGTAAAAAAAAATTATAGGGATTTATTAAAAACATATTTCTATCATGGTTTATGAGCCAAAGAAATATTCTACTCTAAATAATAAGGTTAACTTGTGATTTACCCAAAATACTAACAAAGTGCTAATTAATATATACAAGATTACTTCAAAAATCAAGTGTTATTACTATAGTAATATGGGGTATATACAAATATTGTGTTTCGAAATAATTACATTCTTCTAGGAATAAAATAAATGAAGACAAGTATGTATAATTCAATAGAAACTGTATGTTTTATAAGGATAATTTTTTTGTGTGAATTTTATGGATACAAGGTTGTATATTACTCATTAAGTAAATGAATTAATATGTTAAGGGAGACTCATAGTAATGAAATATAGTGTCTTAAGGAATCATTAATCAAGAAAAACCCCAAAATTGGTTCATATATTTTCATGATGAGTAGGATACATCATCTATAGAGAAATAACATGCTTATCTACCACCAGAATATTTAAATAAATAATTTATGGATAAAAAATAAAAGTCATGAGAAGTCTATAAAGGAAAATATTTATTTTAATGTAATGGATAAATCCATTATTTTGATTCTTAATTGTAGATTCACTTCCCACATGACAGGAAACAAAGATATTATAACATGCATCAAATAAAATAAGGAAGAAGTTATATGGTTTATCAATGATGATGGATTGAAATTCATTTTCTCTATAAAAGAAAAATATATATGTAAAGACATGAGGAAGACTGATATATTTATTTTTGAAGGTAATAGTAACAATTTACTATGTTTTAGACAATTTTGTAACTCAAGACATGAAATAAATTTTACTCAGAAGATATGTATTACCATGGTAAAAAATAATTCAATTGTAATGTAAGTAATGTACACAAAGGATAATCACTATAATATTAGTGGAGAAGAAGATAAGATTTTTCTATTCAATAGGGATGAAAACAAACTATGTCATAAATATCTTGGCCACATAAGTTGAAAATTCTTAGATGATTTGGTGAAGTATGAAGGTGAATATAGTATCCCTAATCTTACATGTGTCCATGATCATATGTGTTATGTTTCTCAAAAAGAAAATTTTATTTGGAAGATATAAAATTTTAAAGGAAAAAAGTTGAAAATTTTGTAAGAATTAGTGCATGTTGATGTTTATGGGGTGATATCGCTATGGTTCATTGGTGTAAAGAAGTATTATGTCATATTAATTAATGACTATATCATGATTTCATGGTTCATGGTGATGGATCCTATTTTTTAGGTGTTCTCTGTCATTACACAATATCATATATTGGTGGGAAAGATAATTGGGAATGAGATATTGAAATTTCATACTGAATATCAAACTTAATTCATTAATATCTAAGTAAAGTATTATCTCAAGAAGAATTGGATAAGGAATCTTGTTTTGGTGTTAATGTAACTTCAACATAATAGAGTGGTTAAAAAAAGAAACTTGATAATAAATACCTTGTCTTAGAAGATGATCATTGAGAAAGGCCTACTAGATGATTTGTTTTTTAAAATCAGTCTTGGCTTCGGTCTACATTGATAATAGTGCCTTATTATGTTTGAGAAAAGACAAGAATCCATATGATTTGAGGATTGAGGATAAGCCCACCTTAAAATAATTTCATATCATTAGAAGTGAATGTTTTTTTATCAACAAATATAATGGACATTAGATGTTTTAATCTTTCATAGATGAATGAATTTTTCTTAGTTTCTCATCAAAGTTTAAAGAATATAAATGTTCGAAAAAAGGATCAAGAAATTATTTAAATTCCATAATTTTACTATTATAGATAATGGGAATATTTTTTATCCTAGTATTAAATAAATTCTAGAAGAATAAGTTCTCAATTAAAGTATATCATGTTGGAGTTGGTGTTCTAGAAAAAACTGGTTGTACTTTGATTATATGTATATTAAAACATTTTAATATTAATAAAAAAACTTATTAATTAATGTTGATTTTTCTATATGACTTTAATGTGATAAAGTACTATAGTATCTATCACATTGATAAGGTCATATCAATTCCCTAATACAATGGGAACCTTGAAATGTCATGATGATATTCTTAAATATGGTTTTATGCACATATGATGTTATATAATGGGACACATAGAACATGAATGTTAGGTGCGAGTACTCTTAAGTGGATGAGACTTCTTATCATGAAGTTCACACTTGGAAATCTCTAAAATGGGAGATTATGATAAAAAACCCACTAGTATTAATTCCACATGTTTTAGTGTCATTATATATTCCTATATGTGAGCATGTGTAATGGTCCTTAAACTATAATATAATTATCAATAAATGTTACAACTCATGTACTTAGATGTATTTGATAAAGTTTTATCATGCAATTTATGGAAAAATAAGATACATTAGGTTCATCATGAGTGACATGTTATTAATGAATAAGTTGGGGAAGGATTCTTCTATTTCATATTTATAGAAGATGATATCTCATCTCTTTTATTGGAATAGAACTATCATATTAAATTTCATGTACATGCTATAAAAACATGTGTATATTAGATAGTCAAAGAAATATGTATCAAGAATATAGGTTGATGACATAGATTTTCATCCTTCTTGATGATATATTGTGATAAAGTGATTATATTACACAATGATCATTTATATATGGTTTTTGAAATTATGAAATAAGTTATTTCTTTTAGGTGCCTTGAATTGTTACTTGATAGTAATCTTGTACTTCAGGTAATCCCATCTTATTCCAACAAAAAATAATCCTAGAGGATCACACACTATGTGTTTCTATTGGTCTTGATTAATATCTATTTGAATTTAATTATTGGAATAAATTTTATTCTCTATACCGAGAAATAATTTTATTCAAGTTTTATTGATTGTAAATATTTACAAGGAAATAAATAATTATTTATTCATTAATAATTAATTTATTTGATTATGTAATTTTTTTATTAATATTTATTCACTGGATTGTGAATAAAATATTTATTTTATTTATTGATGAATGAAATATTTAATTAAATATTTATCCAAGTATTCAATAAATGATGAGGAGTTTGAGTGAACTAAGATCGTGTTTGCGGATAAATATTTATTTTCAAGATGATAAATAATATTTATTATTGTGTGAGTTAGTGCACGCCATAAAATAATAATATTATTATTATTATCATTATTATTATATAATGGGGTTTAATAATGATTATTATATTATTTAAGGGATGATAATCAATTAAATGATATTTTAACCTAAACCTTAGATATATAAATAGATGGTTATATATATTAATTGATATTTGAGAATCATTGATCACAATGGAATTCTCCCTTGATTCTTTTTACTCTATTTCTCTTAAGAACAAGAAGTGATAGAGAGATTCCTTCATGATTAAAGGAACTAAAATTGATCAACATGAACAAAACAAGACAATTGATTCACCACACTAGCACCTAGAAATCAATTACCATCACTCAAATATCAAATGATAGCATGTGGATCACCGCTAGAGGGACTAAAGACTTGGATATTCCTAATTCAATGAAGGTAATATGAGAAGGGTTTTTTGGAAGATCAACATCATCATCAGATAAAGTTACTAATATGAGGTGACCATTTATCCTGATCTTAAATAAATTCATTACAAATTTAACATGAAAGGATCCTTTTGGGGTTATGGATTTATCTCTATGTCAATATGTAGTGGAGAAATTTCATTGGTCATGGCATTCACGTAACGTAAAATATTGTGAATGATCTATAAAATTGAAAAAACCATCTTGGTTTATCACTCACCTCTGCACATCCACTATGCTCAAAACCTACAAGTGTTATTAGTGGGCAACATTAAAATTTATAATTATTTATTTTATTGTTGATTGTTGCGTATTTAAAACATAAGAATCATTTCATGTTTTAATTACTTCTTGATCTATCATTAAAATATCCTATTCCTCTTAATCATTTCTCACAAATATTACCAATAACAGTCAATGATTAATTAATTTTACATATTAAGATCCCATCCATAAGTTTCAAGGATCCTAGAAAGATAATACAAGACTAAACGACATGTAATCATTTGTTATATATCATGTACCCTTGTTCATCACACAAGGACTCCCATTTGGATTCTGGGTACTCATGTAATTAACACATGATGCCTGAAATAAATTCACCACATATAGATGAGTAAAGGTAGCACATGGATTTACTAGAGTACATGTCGTATAGTTTGACAAGACACCATGTAGTCCACATGATTTAAATACTGAAAACACTACGTAAAACTGTGTCATATAATTAATAAATCATGTGTATTTAATAAATTATGTGTAAAGACTGGTATTCATGTAACTAGAAGTACATGTACTGTACTTTATAAATGTTTATGATAAGTACACACTAAGTCCCTAGGTGTGTACTACAGATATATGATGAAGTAAATCATATATCATCTGGTCATCTTGTACACATTGTATAATTTACCTAATTACATGGAAATATTAAATTTAATTTATTAATCCATTAAACCACATCAACCTAAGTTTTGCGTTGGTCATTAATTTTATAGCACACTTTTTCCATTAAATTTTATATTATATTAAATACTTAATTAATTATACATAATATTTTATGTTATTAATCATGTATGGTTATTATACACTAAAGATTCAATGCATTAAATTATATAGGCTACATAATTTTCATGTGTTCCATGTGGAATTAAATTTTTCATTTGCTCGGTAAAATTATGTTACATGTCATGTACACAACTTGTCATATGAGTTCATTGCTTACAATGTATACCATACTAATTAATTCGGATAGGTAATCACTAGGTTAATTCCAAGTAAAAAATCTTTGTACTATTTTATTGAGTTTAAAATAAAATAAAATATTTTATTTTATTTTATTTAAATTCACAGAAGATGGAAATTTAAGGATTATTTGATGTAATAAGATAAAATGAATTAATTTAATAATGAGATAATTAATCAGATTAATTTTTTCATATTTTATCTTATTGAAGAAAAAATTGAAATGAATGCATGCTAGTTGTTTTAAATGTGTAATAGTTTCATGTTTACAAATGATCATGAGCTTGAACTAGACCTGTGTGTGTGTGTGTTAGCATTATTTAATTTAAATTTATTGAATGGTTTTGTAATTAGTATTTATTAATTAAATATAATAGCATGTTAGTCATCCATATATTCTTTATTATGTAGGACATGTGTGTCCAAGGTTATTTATATAATTCCCCTTAACCAATCCTTTGGTTCCCCTCACCTATTTCATATTTATAAATACATGTAATTAAAGAAGTTTTCCAAGGTGTTTGGAGGCGGTTCAAGATGGAACTGAGATATTGCTAACCTAGGTGATACACGGGTGAACAGGTGGAAAAATGAAACTCTTTCAAATACCAGCATAATGAGTTTTCCACTAGGTCATAAGTTGATTTTTTGTCCCCTCAATAAATAAAATGTTAGATAAGCTCATGAATGGGTCATTTATTTATTTGTTTCTTTGTTTATTTCTTATTAATTATTTAGTTTATGGATGCATAAAAGATATCACATAAATAAATAAATTAATGTACAAATATTGAATATAAATAAATGGATTATGCATAAGTGTTTTATCAAAACATGTATAATCACTTAAGTAAAATCCACTTAATATTAACATGACATGTAAAAGATAAAACAAGAAAAATTTTACACATAATAAAACAAAATCCCTTAATTAAATATTAAGACATTAAGCCTTCCATCATCTGAATTAATATGAACTCATTGTTTAAGTGTTAGTTTGGCCTCTGATGGGGGAACTTTTAATTATAGGAGAAGTCTTAATTAATATAGTGGGTCAACCTAACCAAATCTCTATTGGGTTTAACGGCCTCTATCTATATGATATAAATTTTTAGGTAAGTATTGAGGAAATCTGATTTAGGGTTTCTATATTTTGGATTCCACTCAATAGATCAAGGAGTTGTAATCCCATAGTTGGCAAGACCACCTACCTAAATATTTTCTAGTGATTTTCATGGCCTTCATCTAGATTATAAGAAATGAAATATAGATTATTTCCACTATAATTCAGTGCAACTAGAAATTATAAGTTCAGTGTTGATGACTATTAAAACTTGATAAAATAGTATGAGAGTTAATAAAAATTTAATTATTATTATTTCTCACATGATTTTTAATCAAGAAAAGTATAAATAATATGATCTTTTAAATTTTAGAATAAATGGAAATTTCATCATCCACATTATCCTTGTGAACAATATTGTAGAAATATTATCTACTCACTAACAGTAACTTCCAGGAGTAGTTCAAATTCCTTATTGTTATGTTGTTCCGTAAATGGAAATCTTATGTGTTATAATCCTCATTACTTGACCCACCTGTGAGGGAGGTGAACTCTCCAAAGTTCCTTGTCTATAAAAAACATTTGAGTGAAGCAGTCAGTGTCCAATATTTGATGTTATCATCTATATCTAGTGAACTCATGAAGTCTCATAAAAAAATGTATTCTTATAGAATGTTCAGCATCTCTATGTACTATACTAGGAAAGATATAGATAGAAACAGTTTGAGATATACAAGGCACTCTTTCATAGTAAAATTAGAGAGTGAGCTCCAGTAAGGCCTCATGTATTTAATCTCATTGGCTGTATTGAATGCATATAGGTTCTAGGGTTTAAACTCCCTAATAAAATACACACCGATATCATTCTTACATCACTCCTTTAGAATGTCTATATTTTTATTTTTAACTTTAATATGAAAAAAATTGAGAAGACTCTCCCAAATTTTCTTACTCTCCATCACCAAGTAAATAAGGATATGAAGAATAAAAATCATTCTATCGTCATGGTGAATAAATGTAAAGTCCAATAAAATATATATATATGCCCAAATCTTATTTGAAACACCCTTATAATAATATAAATATCATGGGTAAATTAAGGGGATAAAATATTATCATTTTCACATGTGGTAAGAAGGGACACTAGAAGAAAAACTGCACCCATCCAAAGAAGCAAGTGGAAGCTTCGAGTGCATTTGTTATTGAGTGAAATTTATTTGTTTCTAAAAATTGGTTATTAAATATAGATTTTTTCTCTAAAATATGTATTAAAATACAAGAACTATGTTGATTCAAAAAGATTGAATGAGGGGATCTAGATATATCAGTATCCAATAGAGCTAAACTTATTATTGTAACTATCAACAAATACTACCTCACATTGCCAATGGGAATGATCTTGGTTTTGAAATGTTGTTATTATGTGTCATCTATTACCAAAAACATTATATCTGTACCCAAACTTGATATAGATGGATATATTTTCAAGTTAGAGAATAAATATTTCTTCTTTTTTAAAGATATAATTTTTTATGGTAATACACATTTAAATAATGGTATTTATGTTTTTGATTATATAAACCAAGTAATGGAAATCAATAATGAAATTTCTTCACATGAATAGTACCACACCCAACTATAGAATCAATAGATAGGTCACATTAACAAAAAAAACATTTTACTAAATTACACAGAGATATATTTTTGGATTTATTTGAACTAAAACCAATTGTTGTATGATACATATGTTTAATTGGAAAAATAACCAATCTATATTTAATGTAAAAGGTGAAAGGGCCAAATATATTCTTCAATTAGTTCATACCAATGTGTGAGGACCATTTCCAATTGGAGTAAGGTGTGGTTACTCATGCTTCATAAATTTTACTAATGATTTATATAGATATGGATATATCTACTTAATAAGGTATAAGTTAGATTCCTTTGACTAATTCAAGGAATTCAAGAATTAATTTTTGAACCATATTGGTAAGAATATTAAAAAACTATTCTCAAACCATGGTGTATAATATCTTAATCAATACATCATAGATTATTTATGGGAGTTTGGGATCCTATCTTAACTCAATCCTCCTTATACAACTTAGTGTAATGGTATAAGATAATGGAAGAATCACACCTTATTAGACATGGTGTGATCAATAATTATTCATGAGAGTATTCTATTATCCCTTTGGGAATACCTGTTAGCATACTTACTAAACTGAGTTCCAACTAAAGTGGTATATGGCATTCCATACCGATTATGGAATTGAAAGAAACATGTGTTGTCTTACTTACATGTGTGGGGATGTATGTCATTTTTTAAGGCCTATTAAGGTAAAAAAACTTGAAATCAGAGGCACAATGTGTATCTCTATAGGATATCCCAAGGAAACAAGAGGATATTACCTATAAAATCCTTTAGAAAAAAAGGCATTGGTTGAAAAGTGTCCCATATTACTTGAGAAGGATCATATCTATAAAAGAGATAGTTTGAGTGAGATAGACTTTGTTGAATTCTAGGCTCAAGATACACAAGAGTTTTGATAAGAAAAAATTCCCCAAATACCTAAGGAAAAAGTTTTTCTAGATACAAAAATACCATATAGGAGTATAAGAGATGTTAAAGAACTATAACGGGAAGTTTTTTTAGTCACTTAGGATGGTGACACATTATTAGTTGATAATAATGATCCTATAACCAATAAGGAAGCAGTAAGTGGTATAGATGTTTCCAAGTGTCAATAATTTATGAATTCTATGATGGATTCCATATACCAAAACCATGTCTAGATTTTGGTAGATCCTCTAGGGGATGTAAAGCATGTTCATTGTAAATGGATATTCAAGATGAAGCTGGACATGGATAGTCAAGTTAGTACCTATAAGGAATTTTTGGTTTAAAATGGGTTTAAACAATGTCAAGTAATTAACTATAAAGAAACCTTTTCACCAGTTTTGATGCTAAAATCCATTAGAATTATACTTTACATTTCAACCTTTTATAACTAAGAGATTTATAAAAATGGATTTTAAAACAGCCTTCCTTAATGGGAACCTTAAATAATATTTCTACATGATACAACCTAAATTTTTTGTAACTCTAAAGGATTTCAAAAAGGTGTGAAAATTGTAAAAAAATCACATTTATATATTAAATTAAGTATCCATGTTAAGGAAAATTTGGATTGATGAGGCTATAATGGAATTTGGTTTCATAAAGAACTAATGTGATCCATGTGTCTATAAAAGGTTTATTGGGAGTGTGGCCATTTTTGTAATAGTATATGTTGATAACATATTACTTATTAGAATTTAAATACTAGCCTTATATTTCATTAAATCTTGGTTGAATAAATGATTTTACATAAAGTAATTAGGTGTGGATAAATATATTAATGGGATCAAGATCCATCATGATAAATCCAAGATACCACTTGATCTAAGTCAAGGTACTAATATTGACATGATATTAAAGAGATTCAGTATGTAAAAATCAAAGAGAGGATTATTTCCAATATCACATGGAATACATATTTCTAGGAAAATTTGTCCTCAAACACATGAGGAAAGAAAAAGGATTCCATACGTTTCATTGATTGGTTCAATTATGTATTTCATGCTATATAGTAGTCTAGATGTTTCCTACACCTTGAGTGGGGTAGGAATATATCAAGATAACCAAGGTGACTATCGTTGGATGGTAGTTAAGACTATTCTTATGTATCTGAGGCATATTAAGGATATATTATTGAACCATTTAGGAGATAAGGGACTGGTCATCATAGGTTATGAAGATTCTAGTTTATAAATGGATCAATATGGTATGAAATCACAAATGGGATACATATTCACTTTGAATGGAGGTGTTGTGCACTGGAATATATCAAAGCAGGCTATGGTCGTAGATTATACAATAGATTCTGAGTATATTATAGCTTATGAAGTGGATAAAAAGCAGTATAGATATTCAACTTTGTCTAAGATATTTATGTAGTACCTAATAGTAAATATCTTATCACACTCTATTGTGATAATACTGTAGTGGTGGATCATGAAAAAGAGTCAAGGTCACGCCAATGAATGAAGCACATACTTCAGAAGTATTATATAATAATGTATTTTTTCTCAGGTAGGTGAGGATATAGGGAGTATTATTTCCATGGAAGAATATATTATGGACCCTTTGACTAAAGCCTTGAATTAAAAGAAACATGATTATCATGTGAGGTCTAGAAGATTAAAATTCATAGGTAGTTGTCTCTAGTACAAGTGGTAGTTTTTTAGATTTGGTGTTCTAGAACCAAATGATATTACTTTGATTATATGTATATTGAAACATTTTAATATTAATAAAACATATTATTACTTATTTTTCAGTATTCGTCATGAATTTAATGTAATAATTTCCTACGGTATTTGTCGCATTAATAATGTAATAGCAGTTCCCCGCTATGATGAGAACCTTGAAATTCCAAAACGATATTCTTAAATATAGTTCTATGGCTAGATAGAATTATATGATGGGAAACATAGAACATGAATTTTAGGTTTGAGTACTTGTAAACATATTAGGATTCATCACATGAAGTTCAAACTTAGTTATCTACAAGATGGGAGATTATGAGAACAGTCTTGTAAATGTGAATTCTATATGTTTTGGTGTCATCAGATATTCGTATTTTTTTAGCATGTGTAATGGTACCTAATATTTAAGATTATTATTAATATATGTTATAACTCATACACTTAGATGTATTTTGTAAACTTTAATGATACAGTTCATATAAAAGTTGGATACATTGGGTTTCATGAGTGACATATTATTGATGAATAAGTAGAGTAAGTATTTTTCCATTACATATATATGGAAGTTGATATCTTGTCTCATTGACTGGAATAGAACTATATCGTTAAATTCCATGGACTTGGTGTAATGGAATATTTATTCCAGATAGTCAAAGAAAGAGGTATCAAACATATATGTTGATGAAAATAATATGCAACCTACTTGATAAGATATTTTTGTAAAGTGAATATATCTCACAGTGAGTGTTCTTATGTGGTTGTTGAAATTGAAACATTAATTTCTTTTTCTTGGGTACCTCGACCTGTTTATAGATAGTAATCTTAGACTTTAGGTAATCCCACCTAAAGATAATGATAAAGGGTCCTAGAGGGTCACATGTTAAGTGTTTTTGTTGACCTTAATTAAATTCTATTTGAATTTAATAATTGGAATAAATATTATTCTCAAGATTGGGGAATAATTTTATTCAATTTTTATCGATCTCAAATATTTGTAAGGTAATAAATAATTATTTATTTATTTATAAAAAATATATTTGATTACATGAATATTTAATAAATATTTTTTCACTAGATTATAAACAAAATATTTATTTTATTTATTAATGAATAAAATATTTAATTAAATATTTATTCAAGTATTTAATAAATCTCAAGGATTTGGGGCAAACCAAGAATGTGTCTAGTGATAAATATTTATTTACAAGCTGGTAAATAATATTTACCATTTCTTTATTTAGAACACATCATAAAATAATAAAAATATTATTATTATTATTAGGGAAGGGGGTTTAAAATGATTATTATATTATTTATGGGTTGGTATGAAATTAAATAATATTTTAACATAAACACTATCTCTATAAATATATTTTTATGTCTATTATGTATGTTTAATAGAGATTTTAGAATCATTGCGCTGAATGGATTTCTCTCTTTATTCCTCTCAATAACAAGAAGCGCTAGAGATATTCCTTCAATATTGATCAAACTATAAGCAATCAACACAAAAAATGTAATAAAATTTATTCATCTCACAAGCTCCCAAAAATAAATTGATATCGCTTGCATATCAAAGGAGCATGTGTGGATCACTATTATAGGGATTCTACACTTGGATCCTCCTAACACAGTGGAGGTGATTTGAGAAGTGTTTTTCATAAGATCAACATCATCATAGGATAATGTTCCTAATATGAGGTAACCATTTCTATGGATATTTTTTCTAATGTAGGTGATGAAGCCTCAATTTTCTTGAAACAGAGGACATATTTTTTGGTAGAGGAGACCAATTACATGGCCCATAGGCCCAAAGGGAATTATTGACCATTAAATTATGGATCATAAGTTCCTAGGTCTTGGAGGCCCTAATTATAGGCTTGAAGTCTCGTTTTTTTGGACCAAAATCCCCTCTAGTTAATAGTAATACTATGATACCCATGATGTAATTGTACTAACACAAATACAGTACCTTATATAGTTCCCACTACCATAACAGTTTCGGTGATACTATAGTTCCACCACTACAACAGTACCTTACAATAGTGGTACTACATCAACCTACGCCCAATGGGTTTTCCTCTATGTCAATATCTATTAAATAAATTTCATTGTCCATGGTGTTCACATCATATACAATATTGTGAATGGTCTATAAAATCGAAAAAAACCTTATTTTTTATTTCCCATCATAATGATTTTGTTTCACCTATAACCTACAGATCAAGGGGGGAATATGGGTGATATTGATTTAAATGAGACACCAATTATATGGATGGTGATTCAAGTTCATTAAAAATGATAAATTCAAAATGTGGTGTTGGAATAAATGAAAAAAACATCATTTTTTATAGGAATTATTTAATTAAAATGTGTATAATTAAATCTATATGACAAACATTTCTCTTATAAAAAGTCAAGACTATGAGTTTTGATGAGTCTAATAGTGATAAAAGTTTGAGAAAGGTTATAAATGAAGATCTTGAAAAATTGAAAAGAATAAAACATGAGAGATTAGAACATGACTCGACCCATTAGTGCCTCACTTGGGATGGAGTTAATATGAGTGTGCCAACCCAATCCCACCTCTAATAGGACATGGGAAAAAGACTAGAACTAAAAATTAATGATATACATGGGTGTCCATCTCCCACAATAACCTACAATAGTTATACTACTCCAACACATGATATTTCCAAAAATCACTATAAAAAATAAATAACTAATCTAATATGTATAATAATTAATTCACAAGTCAACTACCAAAGGAAAATATAATGTGTATAGAAACATCACCAAGTATAACAGACACCAAATAAAGGAAAACACCACCTCACTGTAAGTACACCCAGAAAAACCTCTTCCAGTAACCTTATTCACCATATATCATAGTACACCACTAAGAACCATACCTACCATATCTATTAGTTAAATTGATATCAAGACACCTTTAAATCATGTGTCATTTGCACAGACACAATACCTGTGTGAATAACTCCTTTGTAGGGATGATTATTAACATACCAAGTAGGATTCCCTGAAAACACAATGTTGATGAACCTACTTTGTGTTTGAATTGTATTTTTTTAATAAGTGAGAAAATATCCATGATGTAACTATGATATGAAGTAGGATTGTTTGGAAGGAAAGTGTAGAACCCAATCTTGTTGAGAAGATTCATGAAGTTCCCAAGCAATGAAGCTTGGCAGTATTAGTTGGTTAGTGTCGTGTTTCACATCGTAAAGAGAAAGAGTTACCAAGATTATATTTTATTGTGTGTTGAATTATGAACAATGAGCATGGATTGTATATACACATCTTTGAGGAATTATTATCTTTTATCAAATGACAATAGAATGGTTAGTATTCCTTATAATTAAAGAATTTGTATTGGAAGTAATGTCATTATACATATAGAAAAGGGTGAGTTTTTCTTGAAGTTCATATGTAGAATCTATTCAAGTATCTAAGATAATAATCTAAAGTATAATATTACACTGTTTGTTTATATAAGATATATTTACTTTTAAATGATCATTTGGACTCTAATTTTTTTATAACATGAAATTTCACATGTATATCTGGTTTTAAAAAAATATGATGAAAAGAAGAGTTATGTATTTGTGGGAACATACTTGGATGAAGTTATATGTATGTTAAATATTAGTTGGGATAAAATTTTAATTCATTTAAATTAAATCTAGAAAACTGGAAGAATTTCTTCGTGTAATCGATCCCTTGCGCTCGGATATGGAAGTGTTCATGTGGTTGATGCATTGCGGTAACTTGTTAGTTTCATGGTCAAATGAGTTTCTATGTGTGGTTTATTGAAGGGATGGTATATTGAGAACAGAATATTAATTTTTCACATATAGATGATCCATTATCTAAATAATTGGAAAATCTTATGCTCATAATATAGTTTTTTACCATGTAATATAATTAAGCTATGCAAATAAGAATCAAGAATATGTAAGTAAATTTATCTAAGTGAGATTGTATCATTAATTTCAGTTACATGAGGATAAATTTGAGTCTTTTGTATTTGAAGAATGGATTTATCTTATTCCCACAAAATATTTTAGGTGATATAAGTTAATTTACTTATGTGCTAATTTTTTGAGTTTCATATAAGATAATTTAGTTACATGGCCTATCATAAGATATTTTATCTTGAATTATCACTATGTTTTCATAATTCATATATTCTTATTAAATAGGAAAGAAATCAGATTATTCTTTTTTGATTATCCCCATGAATCAAATATCATGACTAAGAATCTAATCGTGATTCATATAGAGATCAATAAAGAACCAGTCGAGCGGGGAGAAACTGGTATTGCTGAGAGTGATCCAAGCTCCAAGGTATAGGTTCTACATCATAGTTCCATGAACACATAGTGATCATTAATTTGTTTAAATGAATTTAAAGCTTTGATATTTTCAGATATTATGAGATCAAAATATTTGAATATTATAGGAGGATGCAACCAAGTCATCATGATGTTTTCAAAATTTAATAAATATATAGATATTGTGGAAAAGGAAGATCATGATAATTCAAATATCATAAGAAGGAAATAAGATGATTCCTCAGCTAGTTTTATGTTAGTATTTGAATGACCCAAGAATATTTTGAATTTAAGGCTATTTTTTAGGGATTTCAAATATGGGAATGATTCTATGTTACTGAAACTATTCTATATATGTAAATATGTGTGTAGGTTAAAAAGTTGAGATATAATCTACTGTGTGAGAATCGAATACATTATTCAAGTAAAATAAAGTGTGAAAGATAATAATGGATACAATAAAATATTATAGATATTATGTATCGAAGTGAATAAGAAGGTTTCCCTGTGTTATTCTAATGAACTGAAGAAAGGAGGAGTGATCTGGCCTATAGTAATCACTTGTGCAGACATCAGAATAATGATGATTTTTGATGTGCTATTAATGATTATATCAAAAGTTGAATTTCTAATGGATCTAGCCTATATAATCCTATTGTATAAGTATGAATAATGATGATTCATATATCTTAATTTTATAATTGAATTAATAATATAATTCATACAGTCTAGAGGGACTCAATCCAGCACTAGATATATTTCTTTAAGTAAATGTGTGTTCATTATCTTGTACAAAGAGAAAATAATCTTTAACTTGTTGTATACCTAGTAGTTTCTAGGATAACAAGTTCAAATTCATATCATTTATAATGATTTTTTAATAATAATAAGTAATTCACCCATGTTGGATAATAACCATATGTAATTGGGGACATAATCATCCTAAGGAGGTCAAACCTCATCAACAAACCTTGGGGTTCGCTTGTGTTTCTTTCCTATTATATATCTATATACCAACAAAATTTGATACAAATAGAGAGATATCTAATCACTGAATAATTTAAGATATAATTAATGGTTAGGGGTGTAATTAGATTAAAATGCACTCCACATTAATTCAAACCCCCCCCCCTCAATGTGGACATATCACAAATTGAACTTATCAATTAGAATCAAATTATGCCACACTTCTATTTGGAATATCTTGTATAAATATTTCTTTGATTTAACATCTATTTGAAAAAGATATATGATTTTTATATTTTAATAATCCTTTTATTTCTCTATCAAAAAATTCATGGAATAAATTTTTTCCAAGACACTAAAGAATAGGAAGAAAATAGAAGGGAGGAGATTAAAAAAATCATCATCAAAGAAAGGGGAGTATCCACTATTTTAAGGTAATCAAAGTGAGAGTATTTTTGAAAAAACTATTAATGATTTATATATTAAATATTATGGTGAAAATAATTAAACATCCTTATTTAAGGAGGCATAAAAATCAGTTCCCCCATGCAATAATACCAAAAAAGAAATATTGTGCACGGAAGATAAAGATCTGGTTATTGAATTCCCCACTAAGGAATTAGAAAATGGTCTAGTATCATGTATTTTATCATATCTACATGAATAAGGGGTACTAAAATATCTTTTCAAAATTTTCTACTGAAAAATTATTTTTTGATTGGAAATATTATAATTCTTAGGGTTCACAAGATAAATCAATTTGTACTATAAAATTCATACTATATAACCACCCTAAATAAATTTTCTCATATATTTGATGAATTTTTAGAAGTATTAAGGAAGATATCACCCAACATGAAGATAATAAAAAAAAATTTGGAGAAGTATTTAAAATAAAATGTATAAATATTTTTTAATCCCTCCAAACAAGTTGGGGTCAGAGGTGAAATGAATTTAGATATTGAATAATAATGCACCAATTTTGAAAAATGATCAGCTCACTACAATTCAAGAAATGTACGATTCTAAGAAAGGTATTATGTAAAAGTACCATGCATTAAAAGAAGTAACTTCTATAAAATATTCTCAACTAGATATTAAAACTGAGAGGATTAAATATTTTGACCATCTGCTAATTGAAAAGTGAAAAATGAATGAATATCAAATTAAAGAGGTAAGAAAGGCATATGAAGAAAAAATTAAATAATTGGAGGATGAGAAATGAATCCTCAATATGAAATTTTGGGAGCTTAAAATTAAATTAAATAATCTGGAAACAGTATAAGATAGATCTTTATAACAAGTTGAAGATAAATCTATTACCACACAAACTTTGAGGGAGAGATCTTATACTAGAAGACCAATATCTGGTGAAAATAGAATTATCAGATCATCTAATGAACACTCTAAATTATCCAGGAAAGTAAAGATACAATACAATTCTAAAAATAATGTTTTCACTAAATCTTTTTACATGCATATTAAATGTTTAAAACCTAAATATATATAAAAGTTGTTGAAGAAAATTGATGTTGAACCCATCAGTACATCCACGGTGTTTGAAGGAAAGTTTATAAGAAGTTGTTTCTCAAAAAAATTATATCCATTTGATAATAGATAGATAACGGTTATGAAAAATTCGTATAGCATGTGGTTTAAAGAAAAAAACAAGTTTTTATTGGTTATTTTTTTACTGTAACAAATTTGTCCATATGGTTGTGGACTTCTAGCATAATATGTTAGCCTATGGAAGAAAAAGAGAGACAATATCTAGGGGAAGAAGGATCAGTATAGGAAAAACATATAGAGGAAGGTTAAATATCTATACACCCCAAATATATTCAAAACTATGAGATATCTCTAATAATTTTACAGTGTAATTTGTCACTAAGAAGAGACATGAAAGTATAAATCATTAAAACATGAAACTGAAGAAAATAATAAGAAAATCCCACGAAATTTTAAGAATGGATACAAGACTAACTTGGGAAAGAATCATTAGAAAGATAATGAAAAGAACATTCCCAATAAGTTAGTGAATAAGGTTGGTGACTTATCCTAGGGTAACAAATAGAAGAATAAAATTGAAGTTCACAATAATCCTAAGAAGTAAAAAATGGAAGCTATAATAAAAGTGATAAGATGTTTATTTTTTATAAAAAGAAGATAAATCATGGAATCTAGAAGAAATCCATGAATATAAGAGTTAAAAGGAACAAGTAAGAATAAAATGGAATAATATTCCAAGGAATAAATTATAGGATTAAGTTTGTGAAAATCACATCTTGTAATATATGTGGAAAAACCAAAATGTTTGATCATATTAATAAGTTATGTCTATAAATATGGCTTGATAACTTGGATAAATCAAGATAATTTCAAGCCCAAGAAAATTAAATAGAAAAGTGGAAAGATAATTTTCAACATAAAGAAGAAATCAAATTTCATTTGAGTTTTTCAAAAATGGATAAACTAAGGTCTAATGAGGTGTTGTGTATGAGGTACAAGTAGGATAGAAATAATTTAGATGTTTTTGTAAAATTTATTCTAACATAAGAACAAATCATGAAGAACATGAAAGGTATACCAAGTAATGCATGTGTATTTATGGATAATGATAAAATGAATATCCCTAATAAGGGTAAATATATAAACCCATATTTTCTAAATAAAACTCGATCAAAAAATGATTGTGTAAAAATCTATCCAAACATGGAGCTAAATTAAAATGGGAAATTGGTTGAGAATAAATTATTAATCCAAATGATCACATTGATGAATAAGAAGTTTACCTTATTCCCTAAATAATTGGTGTTGTATTTTTGTGTTAAATATGAAAATAATTGAAGGTGATTTTGGTTATAAAATGGAGAACTAAGGAAATGAATTAAATTGGAATGATTATTCCTTTCCTAAAGAAGACACCATCTCGGTATGATTTTTTAAATGGTAATCCATTGAACATATGAAGAAAATACTAACCATGATAAATGTGAAGTGGTTGTCAAGACTGAAAATGTATAGTGATAAAAGTACCCATCTTGGAAAGAATGAAATACATGATATCCTAATAGTATTTGAAGAATTGAATTTTCCATGATGAATAAATTATGAATGTTTCCATCTTGGTGTTATTTTAACAACTAGAATCATAAATATCACTTGATGATGAGATCACTCATGATGATTTTTGATGGAATGCATCCTTTAAGGGGGAGTTACATAAGAAGTAGTCAAGATCATTTAATTCATAAAAAATGGAATTTTTGGATGTTTCTTGAAGAACATATATTGAAAAGGGTATGAATATATGTTATCTCATCCTTGATTCTCAAAGAATTGGTTTAGATATTAAGGGTGAGAAATTTATTTTAATCAATGATAAATATTTGAGGAAACCTTATGAAATATATAAATTTTTGAAATCAAAACCTACTAGTTATACTATAATGTTTTAATCTATGTGTTATGTAAGTGTAAGAAATCCAGGTTGAAAATAACTGATAATATTTACAAAAAGTAATTTTAACAAGAAGTATCAACCTGGATACATTAGAACAGCCCTTGATAAAGAGAGTTAACAAAAGGTAACAGTTTTTATCATGTTCAATTGATCATGTACAACCTTGTTGTCTAAATCAAACCTTCTTATATTTTACACCAATCATTTCTCAAGTAAATTTAGAGTGTAATGGTTGATAGCAGATTTCCTAATAATGAAATGATACCATCCTCTCATGCACTTTTTAATTATTATTAATAATGGGGGAGAGAATAAAATAAGTTCACATATTTACATGCCCTTTTATAAAATTTATATTGAAAACAAATGTAAAAGGGGAGATTGATAAAGCCACTTTGTGTTTGAGTTGTATTTGTTATCAATAAATGAGGTATCATGCATGAAGTCACTATGAGATAAAGTGGGATAGCTTGGAAGGAAAGTATAGAATCCAAGATTGTTGAGAATATTCATGAAGTTACCAAGAAACAAATATTGGGAGTATTAGTTGGTTGCTTCCTTGGTTTATATTGCAAAGAGGAAGAGTTCCTAAGTATTGATGCCCAAGTGTATTGAACTATGAACATTGATTTTGGATTAGAGATATATATATTTTATAGGAATTGTGATCTACTATCATATAAAAGTATATTTTTATTCATTCCATATATAGAAAAATAAGTAGTTTTATAATTTATACCATTATACATATGGAAAGGGGTAAATATATTTCTTGAAGTTCATATGTGGAATCTATTAAAGCAATAGAGATAATGATATGAGGTAGATGATACCACTAGAATTTTCTTTAAGATTAATTCACTTGGAAATGAATATTTGGAATCTAAATGTTCTAATGCTAGGAATTTAATATGTATATTTTGTTCAAGTATATCTATGTAAAATAAGAGTTTCATCCTTATAGTAATATACTTGGATGAAGGTATGTAAAGACCAAAGCTGATTTGGGAAATCCTTTTAAGTTATTTGAATTAAATATATAAAATTGGTCACACTTCTTGGCATGGATGATCCCTTAGGCTAATATGTTGAATTTTTCATGCAGTCCATGTATTATAGTCACTTATTAATTTTATGATCGAATGTGTTTCTATATGGGGTCTATTGAATGCATGGTATATTGATCATGGTCAATTGAGTTTGCACAGATAGTTAATCCTTTGATCTGAAGAATTATAAAAGGAATTTATTTTAGGTAAGAAAGATATCTTTTCACCTTAAAAGATAATAAAGTTACACAAATGAGAATCAAGACTGTGTAAGTAAATTCATCCAAGTGAGACTGTGCTATTAAATTTAGTTACACAAGGATAAAGTTGAGTCTAGTAAATTTTACAAAGGGATTTATATTATACCCAAAATATATTAGAGGGTCTGTAAGATAATTTACTTTTGCACTAAATTTTTGAGTTTCCATTAAGATAAATTATTTGTGGATCCCACTACAATATAATTTATCTTCTATGATTAACATGATTTTAGAATTGATATATTCTGATAAAATTGGAAATAAATCAGACGATGCTTGTGTAATGATCCTCATGAATCAAACATCATGATCAAGCACATGATCGTGATTTAATAAAAGATTAAGGAAGAACCAGTCGATGAAGGATATGCTAGTATTACTAAAATATTTTCAAGTCACAAGCTATAGGTACCATATCACGATATCATGCATACATGGTGATTATTATTATGTTTAAATGAATTTAAAGCTAGGATATTTGTGTAGATTCTGATATATCAATTTTTTAATGTTGTGAGAGTATATAACTAAGTCTTCAATAATTTTTAAAAAGATAATAAACATTACGATATTGTGGAAAAGGAAGATCATGATAATTTGAATATCTCAAGAAGGAAACAATTTGAGCCTTCATCTGGTTTTACAGAAAGATTGGAATGACCTAAAGATATTATAAATCAAATTCTGAGTTTTTAGGGAGTGAAAATATGAGAAAGATCTGATGATTGTGTAACTATTATATATATAATATATGTGTAGGTTGAAAAAAATGCTATCGATTCTTGACTGTGTGAGAACCAAAAAAATTATAAAAGTCAGAAAAAGAAAAAAGAGAATAATTGATACACTAACCTATTATAGATCTTGTGTAGTAAAGTGAAGGAGAAGGTATACTAGTGTGATTTCCATGTAGTGAAGGAAGAATAGGAAGGAGAGAGTCATCCTATAGCCCTCACCTATTTTAGATGTCTTAAGAAGGATTAGTTTGTATGTAATATTGTTGATTATATCCAAGGAATAATTTTTGAGGGATCCATCCTACATTATCCATTTGTATAAGTCTAAAGAACATTGAGGAATACATATGACTATTGTAAGTGATTGAAGAAGATCATTCATATAGTCAAAGTGGTACTTAATACAACATAAGTTATCTTTATTAAAAGAGGTACAATTACATTATCTTGTATAAATGAATATAAATCCCTCACATGTTGTGTACTTGGTCGATGCTTTCATGGTCATACCCTTTCTTAGGTTTTCTTTGATGATAAGAAGTAATTCATACGTGTGGGATAATAACCACATATAACTAAGTAAGAATTCATCCTTATTGAGGTTAACCTTATTAACAAACCATGGTTTTCACTTGTGTTTCTTTCATATTCTATATCTATATAATAAAAAAAAGGAGAGACATAGAGAGAGATAAATAGATCTAATCACTGGATAAGTGAAGAGGTAATTAAGGGATGTAAGTGAAATTGGATTAAAAGTCACTCCGCACTAATTCAACCCCTCCCCACCCCCTTAATGTGACCATATCCTAATGTGATCCAATTAAATGTAAGATAAAATAACAATTCCACTCAAACCCATGATTGAGAGAAATAGAAAGAAACCCAGAGGTTATATATATTCTCCAATTTCAATTCAACCATGGATAAGAGAATAATATCAACTTTCATCACTCAAATCCTAAAAATGATCATATCTCATAATAAACTAGAGATACCCAAAGTATTGTAAGTCTCATAAAACTGAAATTTGATAGTACAACTGTAATTTATATCTCTAAGGCTACCACAAATTCCAGATGTGACATTAGTATTCCAAAGGGATCCTCAAATGTCAATATATCAAAAGACACCTAACTCTTAAACTATATGAATATCATAACCTCCACACCCCTACCTTGTAATTATAGTGGGGAACCCGAACTTATCAAGGAATATGTGTTTTAACCAAGGGTGTACCTAAACCATGTGGAGGATCAAGCCCAACATAGGGTGAGTATTGAATCCAAAAATGGAGGACCACATTGTAACACATGAGTTATTACTGAATTCATATGTTAGATGACAGATCACACCCAACCAAAAGTATGGTTCCATAAGAGTACCTAAACCCTATGCATGGAGGACCATGCCCGAACACATGGGGGAGTACCTAAACTCCACGTATAATCCAAACATCTCACTCACACCCTATCATCATTTTTACAAAGCTAAGATCATTAAACTACCTAAAACATATCTTATATTTACCCTGATCTCTAAAAGGATCATATCACCATTCTATACATGGAAAAATGCTTGGAAAAGACTATTAACTAATCCGATTCTAACACTTGGGAAAGAAGATATGAAAAACACTAAAGGACATACAGTTCAAGCATGTATTCTACTATAAAAATTCTGGGAGCCTCATCATGACATTAGGATTATACTATTGTTATTCTTCCATGGGGTATCAACCTAAAAAATGTATCATTTTGGTATACATGACATGTGGGACCTATTTTCCATTCCAGGCATGTACTATTGGTACACACTATGTTTTACAGGTATTTTAATACATGTTTTTTTAATCACACATATACAACATATGAGTCTCAAGGGGTTGTTAGGTATGTATCACCTCACCCCACGTTATGTACTCAAATATTTACACAACATGTAACCTGTTATAAATCACATGTAGGTCCAGCTGATTAGACATGCCTATACTTTGAAACTTTTCTTATATTATGTGGTATTAAATACAAAACATGTGACTAGAAGTTGCACCCAATATTTATTTATAATTAATAGAAACTCTTACCACTACCTAGTGTAATTTTATGTGGCATGTGAACTAGATGAATATGTGTCTTGTAGTAAAAAAAATAGATCCAAAATGAACATTTGCCTACATTTCATAAAACCTCCTTCATCATGACTGTAACACCCTGAGATTTTATATTCTTTTAATTTCATTGATTTATTCTATTATAAAGCACACCAAGTTTAGCTTGTACTATACGCAACATCATATTATCTTGCAGTATACGCAACGCTATTCTTGGATCGTGTTACACACAATTTCATGTTCATTTTATAATAGTCATTCTAAACAACATTGAGTGTGTGTGTGTGTATATATATATATATATTCAATGTATAAATGAAATATTGTTGGATTCTGTTATACGAAACAACAAAGGATTCTTTCACAACACGCAACCCTGACTTGTCTTGCATTACACGCAATTGCGACCTTCCTTGATAGTGTGTGTTGTGTGCAATACCGGGTTTTACTAAACAACGATATATTATTATAATATTATTATGAACTAGCCGTTATGAATAGTATTAATTAAAATTTTAATTTTATAACATTATTATTCATCTTACACATTTTCTAGAACATAGTATAAGAACAAAATAAATTTTTCGGGTAAAATAAGTATTTTTCAAAAAATGCAGTTTTGCCGCCTTTTGATGGCGCACCCACTTTAAATATAGTTTTTGACATGTTTATAAGTTCAATTTTACAAAATAAAATTATTATTTGGAATCAGGATATAAAATTTTACCTTGGATAAATTTTTCATATTATTCTGATAAATTTCATATTTTAATGAATAGTAAAAACACGCTATATTTTAATTAAAAACAACTTTTTTCATCGCAACAACATATGTGGTTAAATAATAATATTTAATGGTTTTAAAGTATAAATAGAATATATTTTTACCATTTAATATAATGTATGTCATTATCCTTGATTTTACATTGAATTCATAGGTTAAATAAATTCAATCTTTTGCAATGTTTTAAACAAAAACCCATTTTCTTTCGACAACGGGATTAATTTTAATTTAATTTCTGCAACTTCTGTGTATTGAATTTGGAAAAATGGATTCCATATTTGGAATAAATGGGTCCAAATTATATTAATATACTACTTTTTTATTTTTGGGCTTTATGAATAGTAACAACGGTAAATTTTATTTACCATAGTAAAAGATAAATTTGGTAATTAAGGGTAAATATAATATTATAAAATTATCCTAATACTTGTCTTAATACAATTGGATGATTATAATTTGTCCTAAATCATATTTGGGTCGAAATGGAATCCATTAGAACCCACTTGGAGGTGATTAATACCTTTAGTTTATTTTATTTAAAGGAAAGTGAAATATGTCTCACTCAACATTAATAATTAAAGTATTTTTAATATAAGTTTATACAGAATATAAATTCGGTTATAAATACTCATTTGAAAGATAAAATGTTTTTCTTTGTCATGGAAATTTATTTTTAATTTTTAAGAGTTATTTATTTACCTTATTATCTTATACATTAATGATGCAGAAATTATTTATTTAGTGAAAATCAATAATATAGTTTTTATTGAAATATTAATACATATAAAAAGGCTTCAAAATCTGCACAAAACTTATTATTAGTGTATATATAAACCCTAATCATCCACTGGCCTAATTTTTGACCATTTGGATCCTTATTAAGGTGATTATGACATTTATATTAATTTATTTTAAATGATGCCAAAGTTATCACCTTCATAATTTAATAAATATAACAATTTAACTATTGTTATTTTAAGATGATAAATTCTAGTAAAAGTATTATTGTGAAATTTAATATATTTATCTTCATCATAGGATTTTATTTTTAATTTTAATGCAACATATAAATATATTAAATAATTATACAAAAATGTTGTAGTAATTATTTTATTAAGAGATAAACCAAATAAATGGTTTTAAAAATAATAAAATAAATATTATATGAACTATTTAATGTGCTCCACTACTTTTATAGATACATATGACCTTTTATTAATCTATTAAAGCTTTTAGTTCGAACATATCTTCTGTATATATGTTATTTAAATTCAAATAAATGAATAGTGTCAAAATTGACACTATTGTTTTTTTATAAAAATAACATATTATAAAATTGTTTAAAAATCACAAAAATATTTAAAAATTATAAATTTATATTTATATGGTATAAAATGTTATAAAGTATCCAATTATGGAAAATTTACAACAAATAAGTAATTATTTGTTATAATTTAAAATTTAGAATGTTATTACCACAAATAAAATTAAATTGATTAAATAAGGATAAATCAAGTTGATAATGTTGAAAATAAATTCCTAACATGTCTAAATTTTTTTGGTTGATGATATTGAAACCCTATCTCTTCTAATATTCGAATATGAGTCATTTATGGAGATTTTTAAGTGGGTTTAGATTTATTATAAATTAATATTTTTAAGATTTCCAAAGGTGCCTCTCTCCTCACTTATAAAAGGGAACCTCCTCCCTCTCTTCCTCACACAAATTTGAGCCTTCAAGCTCGTCCAAAACCTTCCAAATTCTCTTCTACACTTCCCTAGAAACATCCTAGAGGTCCTGGTCTTCTTCAAAGACCAATTGTAGTGCCCTAAGAGGAGGTCTCAAAGAGGCGCTTCAAAGAAGAGGTAATGTTCGTTACCGATTCTTTCAACTTTATTTCTTCTTCCACTTCTTCTTCTTTAGTTGTTTCATTATGAAGTAATAACATCAATATAACTAATATACTGATATGTTATTATAAGTATAAAACAACCCTATTTCACCATTTATCCACCCTAAGGAAAACTAAATCACCGCGCGTGCGTACGTACGGAATACCGTCTCCACGCCGTGGTGTAATCTATTTTCCACCACCACCTTACTTGGATGGGTTTAATGGTGAAAGTAATGAATATATATGATTATTGTAAAGTGATATTGATTATTTAATATTATACATACATTTTAATACAATTCCATGATCATGGGAATGATATAATCGCTCGTGCGTACGTACGGACTACTGTCTCCACGACGCGATGAGATTCATTCTCAATGATTAACCATTCATGAATGATTATAAAGTATATATAATAAGTAATCATGAAATATATGACATAATAATGATACTGTATTTATGTATGTATATATATATGTCATCTACTTAATTCCATTCATTTCAATAAGGAAACGAAAACAGCGTTCATGCGTACGTACGGCCTACCGTCTCCATAAATGATGTATTTCTTTCCATTTATCGATCCATTATATATATGTATATTCTGAATATATATTATATATAAATCATTTTTTAAATTCTGGATGTAAGTAATCATGATCTATGTGATCATATGAATAATTACAACTTAAAACACGGACGATAAATGAGACGATTTTACCCAAAACGCTACTTTAACATGAGTTTACAAAAGAACGGGTAATATAAAGTCATAAGTGAACCATATATGATATAATAACAATGAATATGATTCTGTAATAAGTCAATTACATTATTTAAATCATTATACAGGAGGTTTGGATACGTACGAAGCATATCAGACCTAAGGTAAGGGATAATTTTGCAAATCTCATTTTTTATCTGAGATTGCTTATACGTAAGTATTTACTGGGGTTATTGTTATCATCCATGTCAATGTTTTCTAAAAGTGTTTTTATGTATGTTTAATGTCCTTTTTACCCATTTTGACTTTTACTACATGGTTTGTATGGAATCTTTCTTTTGTTTACGTTACAAGGTACTTTTTTACTTTTCTGACAAAATTACGTGAAGAATATTTTTTTAACGTATACGGCATGAAAGGATTTATACGGTTTTATAAAGCCTTTTTTTCATGAAGCTTACTCCAAAATATTTCATGACTATTTTCAACAAAATCCTTTTCTTTTAAAATTTCATGACATTTTGTGAAAAGAAAATTATTTTGAAGAAAAAAGGATATTTTCCTCAAGAATTCATTTCAAGTGTTTTATCAAAACCATTTTCATCTAAGATGACATTATTTCACATGTGTATGTTTCCAGTATCATGTCTCTATGATTTACATGGTTTCACTTTTCTAATGATGAAATGATATCCAATTTTTTTGTATGGATTACGTTATGATTGGATGATGTTTATGAAACCCATTTTTATTCTTTGGGTTATGATGAATGATTTATGTTTATGTTGTGGCACAAGTAAGAATGATTTCATTATGAGATGGGTGGGACCTATATCTCCCTCCAATTAATTGGGTAATGATTTATATCTCATGAGATAGACATGGCTGGAACGACAAGTTAAACTGGTTCATTAATACAGGACTGGAACGAGGAGTGAACTCGATTCAGAAAGGGACTTTGTCCACTAAGATGGTCTTGGCAGCAATGCCTTGGCTAATATGGAAATCATATCATGTGATTAATGGTTTCCACAATTACATGTTTTATTCCCATGCTATTTTATCATTATTAATGTTTCTTTATGATCTATTCCTTACGTACTTCCATGTTTTATTTCATTGCTCAAGCTTTTGATGTCTAAACATTATGTTCATGTTTTTAAGTTCAAATGTATATGGTATGTTTTATTTTATACATGCATACCCTTACTGAGCATTTGAGCTCACCCTTTTTATGTTTTCTTTTCCCCAGGACATAAAGAAAGGTTTTAGGTAAGAAAAAAAATTGAAGATCTTTATGGGAGATGTTGAAGATCTTTCACCACGATTAGAAGATTACGTTCCAAGTTTCCAAAGACACTAAACTATTACGGTCCTTGTGTGTCTATTTTTGTTATATATTAAGTATTCCGCAAAAGTAATGTAATGTCCATGTATGTCAATCTTAGGGTCTCTACAGTTGGTATCAGAGGAAAGGTTTAGTTAACCTTTAGAAACTAGGATGCGAGAACTTTAGTGAGATCCCTAGAGATATTTCTAAGGTATGTCTAGGGATGTACCTAAGGTTAAGTATATGTATAGGTTATATTTATATAATTATGGTAACGATATTAGATTAAACCTAAGATGTTAGATATTGAAGTTACTCCCCCTTTATTATGATTTTTTCCTCTCACACTATTCTTTTTGGGTTTTAGAAAATGGCTGGAAATAAGATGATTCACGATAATGGAAGATATGATGGACAATGGAATGATATTCTTCATGAGAAACCAAATGAAATGGGATTTGGAAGTCCGGACATAATTATTATGCCGAATCAGCAATCTCATAATATGATCAATAAACTCAAATTTGGTAAGTTTCCTGACTCGGCTAATAAGAGAAAGATGGAGTTTCATGGTGATCATAGAGGAAAGAAAGTTCAATTTCCCCTTTGTAAATCATGTGGGAAGAGGCATCAAGGAGAATGTTTCAAAGGAACTGGAAGATGCTTTGGGTGTGGAAAATAAGGACATAAATCCAGTAAGTCCAAAGGAAAAGGTTCAGTTAACACCATGGATGAGGATAATGGTATTGCTACGACATCAACAATGGTTAAATGTTTTAAATGTGGAATGTACGGGCATTATGCAAACCAATTCCCTAAGGGAAAGTCTCATGAAGAGAATCAGTATGGTCGTATGGGTAATATTTATGTTGATGATGATGAAGAGACTACAAATGATATGTGAGATGAAATAATTGTTGAAGCTCGGTCAATGGTTTAATAAGGTAGTGGAATGATTACATGTTTATCAAGTGTAATGTTGTATAAGTAATCTCATGGTACTATGGAATAAAGAGACATCTAAGTATTGTTACACTGTTGTCTTTCCTTATGTTATGAAGGTATATGTTGAATGGTACCGGTAACCATGGAAGGTTATTCAGATATTTTTGGAAAGTAGATGATATGCGCATAATGAAGGGATAAGAAGATAATGAGATGTTTTATTGTATTCGTGAGCTCATGACTGATATAAGGACTAAGTGATATCATGGTTTGAGTATATAGAGTTTTGAATATTTTGGTATGTGGAAAGTGTTAACTTTTAACTTCATTCATGTTTTCACTAAGGTTCAATGGGTATTCATTCTTCAAGAGAATACATGATTAAGGTATTCACATGTTTGTAATTTGACCAACAAGATATATCTTATGATATATTGGGGATAAATGATGGCATTCACGTGCTTGTTATGTGAAATTTCAAGTAATCATTTTCTTTATACTATGAGCTTAGACCGAAGTATTTTAGATAAGCCTAAAGATTGTAATGGATTATGTTGGAAATAAGTTAGTATTGTTTAAGGATAGAACTTTTTTCGATATTATTGATGGGATGTTATAGTAATGTAGTTTTAGAAAAAGGACAACCTGCAGGACGGGCGACAACCCATCGCGTCGGACAAGGCTGTGGGAATCGAACCCACAACCGAAGTGCGACTGGCCTTTATCGCCTACCACTGGCCTACAGGAAGTCCCTGTTTAGTAGAAACTAGTTTTATTATATTAAGTAGTATGATATATGAAGTATAAGTCCATTTTAGGAACCATATATGATTAATCTCACTATAGATGGTCTTATGTATTTTTTTATAACTTTTCTAACCTTTTGTTGAGACAGATGGAATGACCCATCATTCTATCACATGATCTGCTAACACATCATGAATGACAAATTCAACTTAATTTCTTTAAGAGATGAAGTGGAAATTGTCCAAAGAACGACCAACGGTGAGACTGTACCAAAATCACGAAAGTATTTCTTCTAACTCCATTTTCTTCAACTTTAGGGAAATGATATTGAAAACCAAAAATGTTGTCCTAGTGATCTTATATCCGATGAATCAGATGGTACCTTAGATCATCACAAATTTATGGCTTTTTGATTGATGGATTTTTCATAGCCATGTCCTCTACCACTCTCCATCAGAACTTGATGGTTAGATTTTTCTTCCATATCCATATTTTCACATATGTTCTCCTATATGGAAACCCAATGATGAGTTACTTTGGGTAATCATTGCATTTCATACTTTAGTTTTTAAAATTAAGTTTTAGTATTCCTTTTTACAATGTGCGTTTCTATTAATAGTAAACTATTTATAACCCCGATGAATTTTGAGGGCGAAATTAATTTTTAAGGGGGGTAGAATGTAACACCCCGAGAATTTATATTCTTTTAATTTCATTGATGTCTTCTATTATACAGCACACCAAGTTTAGCGTGTACTATACGCAACACCGTATTAGCTTGCAGTATACGCAATGCTATTCTTGGATCGTGTTACACACAATTTCATGTTCGTTTTATAATAGTCATTCTACACAACATTGAGTGTGTGTGTGTGTGTATATATACATATTCAATGTATAAATGAAATATGGTTGGATTCTGTTATATGAAACAACGAAGGATTCTTTCACAACACGTAACCCTGACTTGGCTTTCATTACACGCAATTGCGACCTTCCTTGATAGTGTGTGTTGTGTGCAATACCGGGTTATACTAAACAACGATATATTATTATAATATTATTATGAACTAGCCATTATGAACAGTATTATCTAAATTTTTAATTTTATAACAGTATTATTCATCTTACACATTTTCTAGAGCATAGTATAAGAACAAAATGAATTTTTCGGGTAAAATAAGTATTTTTCAAAAAATGCAGTTTTGCCGCCTTTTGATGGCGCACCCACTTTAAATCTAGTTTTTTACAAGTTTATAAGTTCAATTTTACAAAATAAAATTATTATTTGGAATCAGGATATAAAATTTTACCTTGGATAAATTTTTCATATTATTCTGATAACTTTCATATTTTAATGAATAGTAAAAACACGTTGTATTTTAATTAAAAACAACTTTTTTCATCGTAATAACTTATGTGGTTAAATAATAATATTGAATGGTTTTAAAGTATAAATTGAATAGATATTTTTACCATTTAATATAATTTATGTCATTAGCCTTGATTTTACATTGAATTCGTAGGTTGAATAAATTCAATCTTTTGCAATGTTTTAAACAAAAACTCGTTTTCTTTCGACAACGGGATTAATTTTAATTTAATTTCTGCAACTTATGTGTATTAAATTTGGAAAAATGTATTCTATATTTGGAATCAGTGGGTCCAAATTATATTAATAGACTACTTTTTATTTTTGGGCTTTATGAATAGTAACAGCGGTAAATTTTATTTACCATAGTAAAAGATAAATTGGGTAATTAAGGGTAAATATAACACGATAAAATTATCCTAATAATTTTCTTAATACAATTGGATGATTATAATTTGTCCTAAATCATATTTGGGTCGAGATGGAATCCATTAGAATCCACTTGGAGGTGATTAAGACCTTTAGTTTATTTTATTTAAAGGAAAGTGAAATATATCTCACTCAACTTTAATAATTAAAGTTTTTTAATATAAGTTTATACAGAATATAAATTCGGTTATAAATACTCATTTGAAAGATAAAATGTTTTTCTTTGTCATGGTAATTTATTTGTAATTTTTAAGAGTTATTTATTTACCTTATTATCTTATACATTAATGATACAGAAATTATTTATTTAGTGAAAAATCAATAATATAGTTTTTATTGAAATATTAATACATATCAAAAGGCCCAAAAATCTGCACAAAATTTATTATTAGTGTATATATAAACCCTAATCATCCACTGGACGAATTGTTGACCATTTGGATCCTTATTAAGGTGATTATGACACTTATATTATTTTATTTTAAATGATGTCAAAGTTGTCACCTTCATAATTTAATAAATATATTAATTTAACTATTGAGATTTTTAGATGATAAATTCTAGTAAAAGTATTATTGTTAAAGGTATTAGATTTATCTTCATCATAGGATTTTATTTTTAATTTTTATGCAACATATAAGTATATTAAATAATTATAGAAAAATGTTTTAGTAATTATTTTATTAAGAGATAAACCAAATAAATGGTTTTAAAAATAATAAAATAAATATTATATGAACTATTTAATGTGCTCCACTACTTTTATAGATACATATGACCTTTTATGAATCTATTAGAGCTTTTATTTCGAACATATCTTCTGTATATATTTTATTTAAATTCAAATAAATGAATAGTGTCAAAATTGACACTATTGTTATTTTATAAAAATAACATATTATAAAATTGTTTAAAAATCACAAAAATATTTAAAAATTATAAATATAAACTTATATGGTATAAAATGTTATAAATTATCCAATTATGGACAATTCACAACAAATAAATAATTATTTGTTATAATTTAAAATTTAGAATGTTATTACCACAAATAAAATTAAATTGATTAAATAAGGATAAATCAAGTTGATAATGTTGAAAATAAATTCCTAACATGTCTAAATTTTATTTTTTGATGAGATTAAAACCCTATATTATCTAATATTATAATATGAGTCATTTTTGGAGATTTTTAAGTGGGGTTAGATTTATTATAAATTAATATTTTTAAGATTTCCAAAGGTGCCCCTCTCCTCCCTTATAAAAGGGCACCTCCTCCCTCTCTTCCTCACACCAATTTGAGCCTTCAATCTCGGTCAACCCCTGAAAAATTATCTTATCCACTTCCCTAGAAACATCTTAGAGGTCCTGGTCTTCTTCAAAGACCAATTTTAGTGCCCTAAGAGGAGGTCTCAAAGAGGCGCTTCAAAGAAGAGGTAATGTTCGTTACCGATTCTTTCAACTTTATTTCTTCTTCCACTTCTTCTTATTTAGTTGTTTCATTATGAAGTAATAACATCAGTATCACTCATATACTGATATGTTATTATAAGTATGAAACAACCCTATTTCACCATTTATCCACCCTACAGAAAACGAAATCACCGCGCGTGCGTACGTACGGAATACCGTCTCCACGCCGTGGTGTAATCTATTTTCCACCACCACATTACTTGGATGGGTTTAATGGTGAAAGTAATGAATATATATTATTATTGTAAAGTGATATTTATTATGTAATATTATACATACACTTTAATACAATTCCACGATCATGGGAATGATATCATCGCTCGTGCGTATGTACGGACTACCGTCTCCACGACGCGATGAGATTCATTCTCAATGATTAACCATTCATGAATGATTATAAAGTATATATAATAAGTAATCATGAAATATATGACATAATAATGATACTTAATTTATGTATATATATATATGTATGTCATATACTTAATTCCATTCAATTCAATAAGGAAACGAAAACAGCGTTCATGCGTACGTACGGTCTACCGTCTCCATGAACGATGTATTTCTTTCCATTTATCGATCCATTATATATATGTATATTATGAATATATATTATATATAAATCATGTTTTACATTATGTATGTAAGTAATCATGATCTATGTAATCATATGAATAATTACAAGTTAAAACACGAACGACAAATGAGACGATTTTACCCAAAACGCTACTTTAACATGAATTTACAAAAGAACTGGTAATATAAAGTCATAAGTGAACCGTATATGATATAATAACAATGAATATGATTCTATAATAAGTAAATGACATTATTTAAATCATTATACATGAGGTTTGGATACGTACGAAGCATATCGGACTTAAGGTAAGGGATAATTTTGCAAATCTCATTTTTATCCGAGATTGCTTATACGTAAGTATTTACTGGGGTTATTGTTATCATCCATGTACATGTTTTCTAAAAGTGTTTTTATGTATGTTTAATGTACTTTTTACCCATTTTGACTTTTACTACATGGTTTGTATGGAATATTTCTTTTGTTTACGTTACAAGGTACTTTTTGACTTTTCCGACAAAAGTACGTGAAGAATTTTTTTTTTAACGTATACGGCATGAAAGGATTTTTACGGTTTTATAAAGCCTTATTTTCATGAATCTTACTCCAAAATATTTCATGACTATTTTCAACAAAATCCTTTTCTTTTAAAATTTCATAAAATTTTGTGAAAAGAAAATGATTTTGAAGAAAAAATGATATTTTCCTCAAGAATTCATTTCAAGTGTTTTATCAAAACCATTTTCATCTAAGATGACATTATTTCACATGTGTATGTTTCGAGTATCATGTCTCTATGATTTACATGGTTTCACTTTTCTAATGATGAAATGATATCCAATTTTTTTGTATGGATTATGTTATGATGGGATGATTTTTATGAAACCCATTTTTATTCTTTGGGTTATGATGAATGATTTATGTTTATGTTGTGGCACAAGTAAGAATGATTTCATTATGAGATGGTTGGGACCTATATCTCCCTCCAATACATTGGGTAAAGACTTATATATCATGAGATAGACCTGGCTGGAATGGCAAGTTAGACCGGTTCAGTAATACAGGACTGGAACGAGGAGTGAACTCGATTCAGAAAGGGACTTTGTCCACTAAGATGGTCTTGGCAGCAATGCCTTGGCTAATATGGAAATCATATCATGTGCTTAATGGTTTCCAAAATTACATGTTTTATTCCCATGCTATTTTATCATTCTTAATGTTTCTTTATGATCTATGCCTTACGTACTTCCATGTTTTATGTCATTGCTCAAGCTTTTTATGTTTAAACATTATGTTCATGTTTTTAAGTTCAAATGTATATGGTATGTTTTATTTTATACATGATTACCCTTACTGAGCATTTGATCTCACCCTTTTTATGTTTTCTTTTCCCCAGGATATAAATAAAGGTTTTAGGTAAGAAAAAAAAGGGAAGATCTTTATGGGAGATGTTGGAGATCTTTCACCATGATTAGAAGATTACATTCCAAGTTTCCAAATCCACTAAACTATTACGGTCCTTGTGTGTCTGTTTCTATTATGTATTAAGTATTCCGCAAAAGTAATGTAATGTCCATGTATGTTAAGATTAGGGTCTCTAAAATGACATTTATTGTCAACCATGCCTCTTAGAAACCAGTTACTAAGTTCATCGTTCATACACACGTGATAGACCTCCTAGCCACTATTTACCACTTCGGGCCACTTCATGCCACCATTATCCAAGTACCGAAGTCACATCATTTCCTTTTTCATTTGATCACATTATCACTTCCATCATCTAAGATGATCCCCACCATTCCAGTGTCATCGATATCTATCTATCCCAATTCCACCCCACCATCAACACCCTTAGAACACAGTATCTTAACTCCTTAATTATTCAACGTTGTAGTTTCTACATTGTGGAACCCATGTAATCTTTGTTGATTGTCATCTATCTCACTTACCTGATCATCCAAAGTCAAAGTTCTGACCAATTTTAGGGTCGATGGAAAAAATATTTTCTAATAAAGGATAAATTTATGGTACTTTAAGTGGTTAATAATAATGACTGATAATTATTCATTATTCATTATTCATCTCACAATGAAGGAAGTCCTCTTACAATTATAATAATGATTATAGTAATAAATCACAAATAATGAATAAAATATTACCCAAACATCAAATAAACATTAGAAAAAATGATCAAAAAATACTACATGAATAAATTTCAAATATTTTATGCCTTAACATCAATGTATTTTATAATAAAAATAAAATCCAGATTGGAAACATGTCATGATAAATCAATAATACAATATTTACTAAACCATAATCAAACCAATGAATATAATATTCCATTGTGATGTTGAATAAATAAAATGTAATATTTTTATTTATTTAAACAAAGAATTTAGTAGGTAAAATGAAAACAATCCATACTTTATGGAATGAATGTCGATGCTTTAATTCTATTTTCAATACCATGTTATTTGATTGTCGGTATCACCCAACTCTAACTTTTCCCCAAAATCCATTATTGACTCCACCATTAAGGCTTCTATATCTCCTCTTAGGGTTTATTCTATGAGAACAAATAACCCTAGAGGAAATCCCATAATGGGTTATTTAGACAATAATAGTAGGTAAACCTGTAACACCCCAAGGTTTTAAAAATAATTTGAAATGCATGAAACACTGTTTTAAGTAAATATTTATAACTAGCCTTTAAAAATAATTTTTTCACTTCTATGTTTTCAATTTCGAAAAACAGCCATCTACAATTGTGTTCAGTATGTTATTTGGTGTCTAATGGAACCAACTTGATTTTTGGTGAATAGTAACATACCCTTATGAATAGTAATATGACCCTAATGAATATTAAATTGTATTATTATTTTATTTTCATATTGATTTAAGATAATGACATCTTGGTTAATTTTTCAATGTGATATAAAAGCGGTTATAGTTTTAAAATTGTAAATTTTTGAATAAAGTATGATTTCATTTAAAAATTAAATTAATAATATTTAGAAAATTATTTTCAAAAAATGTATTTCATTTTTGAATTCTACACATCTAAAAATGGTTAGGGTGAATTTTTGGGATTCTTCTGAAATTCTTGAATTTTTGATGAATAGTGAAATACGGTAAAATACCGTATATTCAAATTATCAGTAAAATACACTATTTATGACATCATAAGTGATGTAAGACCACTTGGTTCAAACTCACATGTCATTATTACTATTTTGGGTCACATGAACTAATACTATTCAAAGTCTTAGGCAAAAATATTATAATAATGATTAAAATAATGTATAATACCTCCTCTCCTCCACTATAAATACCACCCTCATTTCCGTCTTCCTCCCACACCTCTCAATCCTTGAGACTTATCTATGTTCTGACCAATACTCTTCCCAAGGATCTTACCCACGTCCTAGAGCTGCTGGTCTCACCAAAAGGCCAAAATCCAAGTCCTTAAGAAGTATCTCAAGGAGAAGAGATCAAGAGGTAAACATCCTCTTTTATTTTCTTTATTTTCTATCATTTTATGTTATTATTTTTTATTAACTTTGGATTATGTTAGGATATGACTTTTAATATTACCCTTACTACCCATATTATTTAATAATTATGAGATACCCCTTTTCACTCATCAAAATATTTTTTTAAATTTTAAGCGATGTCGTTAGGCTGCCGAAATTTCATAAGGGATTTCTCAACTCTTCTTTTATTTTAAGTTCCTTTATTTTCTTCTTCTTTCCTAACCTCATCTTATACAAGAGGAATAAAAGATCCAGAATATTGTATATTCATTATTTTTTCATGTTCATGGAAAATTTATCATCAATCTTCTTTTCCTCCCCCACTTATTCAAGTAATTAAAAACTTTTTCTGTGATGTATCAAATTACCGACATCGTGGACGATGTGATTTCAATTTGATTTAATTCCTTCAAGGACGTTCATGAAACCATTTTTATGGTTTAAAAGGTTATAATATATTTACTATGTATCCTTAATGGTTCTATAATTATTTTTTACACATGTTTTTAATTTATAAAACAAAATGAGGTCGTTATTATCAAAGAACCACTAAAAAGATCTAAACGAACATCATTAATGTTTTAACTTATTAATCATATTAATTTAAGAATTCAAATTGATAAATGGTATAATTTAATTATTCTAGAAATATTTAAATACCAATCCATTCCAATTCTGGAGTTTCACTTCCAATTGACAAGAACAACCATCATGAACCAATCATAGAAATCATGTAAAAACTCACCCAAAAACAGTGCAAGGAACAAAATACTAACAATTAATGGGTAAAATAATGTAATTAAATTATCATATAAGGTATTATAAAGATGGATATGTTTCGTTAATATATTAATAACACTTTTTGAACCATTATACAGGAGTTTTAAACAATTTTGAATTAAGGAAACCCTGAGGTAAGGGAATTCTTAACCCGATTTCCATTCTTCGGGTTAACCTTCTACTTCATTATTTATGTGGTATTAAAAATTTTTGTGTGATGGGTTTTATTTATATTATGTTTAATATAATTATGTGTATTTATATTTTTTATACATATTTCATCCACTCTATTAAGTCTAAACTGAATTATATGATATTTCTAAGGGGCTTTTCTTTTAAAATCCTCTTTTAAAATTCTGTTTTACAAAATTCAAAATGTAATGTATTTTTGAAATTATTCATCTTATATGATTATGTTATGGTTCTTGGAAATTTTTTATGATTAAGGGTGGGATATATATCTCCCTCCAATGCATTGTTTATGTGTAATTTGGAGGTCATCTGTATGGTTACTCCAAATGTAACTGTGAAGGTTACACAAATTGTAAGGTAGCCATGATGGTTACAAATTATAAGGTAGCCAAGAGGGTTAAAATATTATGTAAATAATTCCACGAGATACCTTTATATTTATATTTATTATATTTTGTTTTATGTGGATCTTGTTTAAATCTCATTCTTCACAAAGTAAGTATATATGGGTGAAAAATATGTCTTTTAAAAATGATTCCATATGTTACAAGTGTTCGTGGACTAATGTGTTCTTTTCTTCTTTTTATATACCTTACTGATATTTTTGTGATCATACAAAGTTTTTAAATGATTTTCACAGGTTATAAGGATGTTTAAGACAAAGAAGGAATCTAAGTTAAATGTTTGAAGATTTTTCAATGAAATCATGTTTTATGTGAAAAGTTTTATATTTTGCAAGAAATGAATACTGTTTTTTATGGTATCCACTTTGTAATAATGTGTAAGGTTATGATTGTATTATGTCCCAATTCTATAAAGATATAAACTTTAAAAGATTATAAATGTTAAATGGTGTTATTTATTAACTAAATTTAAGATTATGTAATGTAAAAAGGTCGGGTCCTTATAGTTGGTATCATAGGATGGTATAGATAACTTTAGGGGTTAGGATGATGTTAAAAGAATGCCATTAATGATTTTTACTCTATGATTAATTTGAAATGTTATAGCAATTAAAGATTACCATGTTTCTTTGTCTATGATATGTTTGTTTAGAATGGTTTTCCGCAGAAGAAACAGGGAAGCTGAAGAGGAGGGGCACTGGCAGAATGACATCCTTCCGAATCTACAGCCCAGAATGGTAGGGATTGGAACCGAGCAGTTTATGACAGTAATGGATCAGCTAAAATAGGAAATAAATGGTGGTGGAATCCATACAAGAGAACAACCAGAGGTACCACAATGGAACATGACAATAATAGAACATTTTATGAGACAAAACCCTCCTACATTCAATGGATCTTCTAACCCAGTAGCGGCTAAAGGATGGATTAAAGCCCTTGAAAAGATACTCGATGTTATGGAATGTTTAGGTAGTAAAAAGGTAAGTCTTTCCATTTATCACTTTTAAAGTGAAGCTGATCAATGTTGGTCAATGGTAATGAATATCAGGGATATATAAGATTTTGATGCCTTAGAGTGGGATAAATTTAAAAGTCTTTTCCTTGAAAATTATTTTCGTAAGGTGGTGCGACTTAGGATAGAGAAATAAATCCTTGAATTGAAGAAAAATTATGAGGATTCAATGACCGTGTATGAAGTGAAATTCACCCGACTAGAAAGGTATGATCCAAATATTATTCTGGATCTTGATATTAAACTCAACCGCTTTTACTCAGAATTGAAGCCAATGTATCGAAGGGTGTTGTCCTCCCTTGAATTCAAAAGTTATGAGAAACTTGTCTAATGTGCTGAGAGGGTAGAGATGGAGTTTGCTGATGATCACGTGAATTTTGGAAACAAGGATAAGAAGAGGCCCAGATGGAAATCAATGGGTAATAATCAAAAAAATAAATCTAATGGTAATAAAATCTAGTTTCTAGTTTGTGAAAAGTGTGGAAAGAAACACCTTGGGGAATTTCTTACTAAAACTAGGAAGTGTTTTCGATGAGTAAAGTTTGGACATATGGCCTGAGATTGTAATGAAAATTATCCAAATAATAATCCTGATAAGAAAACTATAAATTTTTTTAAATGTAGAGAGATGGGTCATTATGCAAATGTTTTTCCAAAGAGAGATCCAAATGATGAAAAGAATCCAGACTATAAGAAGAAAGGTGTAGTGAGATCCTTTGCGACTATGTTAGCAAATTACAGTACATCCAATGAAGTGGTATCAGGTACTCTATAAATTTAATAAAATTTTGCTAAAGTTTTGTTCGATACGGGGTCTACGCATTCCTTTATCTCTGAGAAATTTTATGGTAAATTGGAAATATCACCTCAAAAAATGAGACTGAAACTTGTTGTTAAAACACTAGGGGTAAATATTAGATAAAATAGAAATTATAAGAATATTTCTATTGTGGTTTGTGGAAATACATTACCTGCAAACGTTTTTGTTTTACCCTTAGTCGAGTTTAATGTTATTCTGGGAATGGATTGGATTTTTGTTTATCATGTTAAGATTTACTGTAGAGCTAAAGAAGTTTTTTTCAGAAAGAGTTTTAGTTTGTATACAAGAATGAACCTATACAATTGATAACATATCAGGAAGCTGAGAAACTATTGAAAGATGGAAATGAAAGTTATCATGCTCATATTTTTGAAAACAAGGGAACTGTTCAGATTAATGATGTGTCAGTGGTAAATGAATGCCTTGATGTTTTTCCTAATGAGTTACCTAGTGTTATAACTGATCGAGAATTAAAATTCACAATTGACTTAGTTCCTGATGTTAATCCAATTTCAAAACTCCCATCTCATATGGATCAAATTGAAATTCTTGAATGGAAAGATCAGTTGCAGGGTTTTCTTGATAAAGGATTCATTCATCCTAGCACTTCACCATGAGGTGATCCTATTTTATTTGTTAAAAATAAAGATGGTTCCATGATACTTTGAATTGATTATAGAGATTTCAATAACATCATAGTTAAAAACAATTATCTTTTTCCTCATATCGATGACATGTTTGATCAGCTCCAGGGAGCTCAGTACTTTTCCAAGATTGACTTGAGATCCGGATACCATCAGCTGAAGCTGAAGGAGGATGACATCCTGAAAACAGCCTTTCATACTAGATATGGGAATTATGAATTTGTTTTTATGCCTTTTGGATTAACTAATGCACCTGTTGTATTCATGAATCTTATAAGTAGAATATTTCATGATTTCTTGGATAATTTTGTGGTTGTGTTTATTGATGAAATTCTATTATTTTCTAAAAATCAAGAGGATCATGAAAAACATCTAAGGGTTATTTTACAAACCTTAAAGGAAAAGAAACTATATATAAAATTCAGAAAGTGTGATTTTTTATTGAAACAAATTTATTTTCTTGGGAACATTATAAATAATTATGGAATAACAGTTGATCCTACCAAAACAAAAGTGGTTGATGAATGGCCAAGACTTACAAATGTTATAGAGATTCATAGTTTTCTTGGATTAGCAGGTTATTACCAAAATTTTGTGAAGAACTTTGCATGGTTATCTAGCCTAATAACTAAGTTAACATGAAGAGGTGAAAAAATTATTTGTACAGAAGAATGTGATGCTTTTCTTCAGGAACTAAAGAAGAGATTGGTGAATGCTCCAGTTTTGGATTTGCCTTCCCGAAATGGTGAGTTTTTCATCTATAGTGATGCTTTTTTGAAGGGAAATGGTTGTGTTTTGATGAAAAATGATCAGTTAATTTCTTATACTTCAATACAACCTAAACCACATGAGTTAAATTATCCCACGCATGATTTGTAATTGGAAAATGTGGTTTTTTATTTGAAAATTTGGAGGCACCATTTATATGGAGCCAAATGTCAAATATATACTGACCATAAAAGTATGAAGTATATTTTCAATTAGAAGGAATTAAACATGAGTAAGAGAAGATGGATTGAATGGATAAAGGATTATGATTGCACAATCAATTACCATCTCATAAAATAAAACAAAGTGGTGGATGCCTTGGTCAAAAACATCATGCATCATTAACCATGTTACGTTTGGAAGATGATCCCTTGATTAATGATTTGATGAATTTTAGATTAGAAGTTATTGTTTCATGAAATACCTCTGTTTTTTCTTAGGTTTCAGTGCAGTCATCATTATCAGTCAAAATTAAGCAAGCGCAGAAGGAAGACTATGAGTTACAGAAAAAGGTAAAATTGGATAAAATGTGAATGTTTATAGAATTTAACCTTGATAAAGATTTTATTTTAATATTTGGTAAAAGGTTGTGTGTGCATTTTGATTCCTAGTTGAAGAAAGAATTGTTGTGTGAAGCTCATAGTTATCTATTTTCAGTTTATTTTGGCAGTACTAAGATGTATAGTGGCCTTCATAGGTATTATTGGTTGGATGGAATGAAAAGAGATATTGCTGATTTTACCATGAAATGTTTGACATGTCAACAGGTTAAAGAAGAGCGGAAGTTACCAAAGGGGATGATTCATCCTTTTCCAATGCTAGAGTGGAAATGGGAGAATGTATGCATGGACTTCGTGGTGGGACTACCTAAGACATCTCGAGGTAATAATGTGATTTGGGTTATTGTTGATCGGCTGACAAAATCTACACATTTTCTTTCTATTTGAGATACAATGTATTTGGATCAACTTTCTCAGTTGTACCTCAAAGAGATTATTTAGTTATATAGATTTCCACTTTCCATTTTATCTGACCAGGATCCCAAGTTCACTTATAACTTTTGGAAGGGACTTCAGAAGTCGTTGGGCACAAAGTTAAATTTCAGTACATCTTTTCATCCTCAATCAGATGGGTAGTCAGAACGAATGATTCATACTTTGTAGGATATGCTTCGAGCTTGTTAAATGGACTATTAGAGAAGTTGAGATCATAATCTTTCTTTAGTTTAGTTTTCTTATAATAATAGTTTTCATTCTAGTACACAAATGGAACCTTTGGAGGAATTATATGTAAAGCGGTGTCGGACTCCAGTGTTTTGGGATGACGTCAGTGAAAGAAAGTCGATGGAGCCAGAATTAATAGAGGAAGTGGTTGAGAAAGTGAATTTGATCCAGCAGCACATGAGGGAAGCTTAGAGCAGGTAGAAAAATTATGCAGATAATAGAAGGAAAGACTTCTCTTTCGAGGTAGGTGACTATGTTTTCCTTAAAATCTATCCTTGGAAAAGTGTGATGTGTTTCGGCAAGAAAGGAAAGATAAGTTCGCGGTTCATCGGTGCTTTTGAAATCCTGGAGAAAGTTGGACCAGTTGAATACTGATTATCTTTTCCTATTAGTTTTTCTCAGGTACAAAATGTTTTCATGTTTCGATGTTGATGAAATATGTGCCAGATTCATCACATATCTTGATCCCAGAATCCGTTTAGCTGGAAGAGAACCTTTTTTATGAAGAGAAACCAGTTCAGATTCTTGATCAAAGGGAATAGGTATTGTGGAATAAAGTAATCCACCTGGTAAAAGTTATGTGGAGAAACCAAATGGTTGAAGAAGCAACATGGGAGTCTGAAAATGCTATGAGAGAAATGTACCCTCACTTGTTTAATAAGTAAATAAAATTGTGAGGACGCAATTTCTAGAAGGTGGGGATAATGTAACATTCCAAGGTTTTAAAAATAATTTTAAATGCATGAAACATTGTTTTAAGTATACATTTATAACTAGCCTTTAAAAATAATTTTCCCACTTCTATGTTTTGAATTTTGAAAAACGGTTATCTACAATTGTGTTCAGTATGTTCTTTAGAGTCTAATGGAAACAACTTGATATTTGGTGAAAAGTAATGTACCATTTTGAATAGTAATATGACCCTAATAAATAGTAAATTTTATTATTTTTTATTTCAATAAGGCTTTAAGATAATGACATCTTAGTTAATTTTTCAATGTGATATAAAAGCAGTTATAGTTTTAAAATTGTTAATTTTTGAATAAAGTATGATTTTATTTAAAAATTAAATTAATAATATTTTGAAAATCATTTTCAAAAAATTTAGTTCATTTTTGAATTCTACATGTCAAAAAATGGTTATGGTTAATTTTTGGTATTTTTATGAAATTCTTGAATTTTCGATGAATAGTGAAATACGGTAAAATACCGTATATTCAAATTATCAGTAAAATACACTATTTATGACATCATAAGTGATGTATGAACACTTGGTTCAAACTAACATTCCATTATTACTATTTTGGGTCACATGAACTAAGACTATTCATAGTCATGGGCAAAAATATTATAATAATGATTAAAATAATGTAAAATACCTCCTCTCCTCCACTATAAATACCACCCTCATTTCCCTCTTCCTCCCACAACTCTCAAGCCTTGAGACTTATCTAAGTTCTTCCCAATACTCCTACCAAGGCTATTACCCATTTCCTATAGCTTATTTTCTCACCAAAAGGCCAAAATAAAAGGCCTTAAGAAGGATCTCAAGGAGAAGAGATCAAGAGGTAAACATCCTCTTTTATTTTCTTTCTTTTCTTCCATTTTATGTTATTCTTTTTCATTCCATTTGGATTATGTTGGGATATGCCTTTAAATATTACCCTTACTTCCCATTTTATGTAATAATTATGAGAGATCGCTTTTCTCTCATCAAAATTTTTTATGAAATTTTAAGCGACGTCGTTATGCTGCCGAAAGTTCATAAGGGATTTCTCAGCTCTTATTTTATTTTGACTTCATTTATTTTATTCTTCTTTATTCACCTCCTCTTATCCAAGAGTAATGAAAGCTCTAGAATCTTATATATTCTATATTTTCTCATGTTCACATAAAATTCATCATCAATCTTCTTTTCTTCCCCCACTTATTCAAGGAATTAAAAACATTGTCTTTGATGTGTCGAATTACCGACATCATGGACGATGTGATTTCAATTTCCTTTAATTCCTTCATGGTTGTTCATGAAACCATTTTTATGGTTTAACCAGGTTATAAGATATTTATTATGTCTCATTAATGTTTCTATAATTATTTCTTTCACATGGTTTTAATTTAAAAAACAAAATGAGGTCGTTATTATCAATGAACCACTAAAATGATCTAAACGAACATCATTAATGTTTTAACTTATCAATCATCTTCATTTCAAAATTAAAATTGATAAATGGTATAATTTACAGATTCTAGAAATATTTAAATACTAATCCATTCCAATTCTAGATTTTCACTTCCAATTGAAAAGAACAACCGTCATGAACCAATCATGGAAATCATGTAAAGAACTCACCCAAAAACAGTGCAAGGAACAAAATACTAACAATTAATGGGTGAAATGATGTATTTAAATGATCATATAAGGTATTATAAAGATGGATATGTTTCATTAAGATATTAATAACACTCTTTTAACCATTATAAATGATTTTTAAACAAGTTTGATTTAAGAAAATCCCAAGGTAAGGGAATTCTTAACCCGATTTTCATTCTTTGGGTTAACCTTCTACTTCGTTATTTATGTGGTATTAAAATTGTTTGTGTGATGGTTTTTGTTTATATAAAGTTTAATTATGTGTATTTATAGTGTTTATACATATTCCATACACTCTATTAAGTCTCAACTGAATTATATGATATTTCTAAGGGGCTTTTCTTTTAAAATCCTCTTTTAAAATTCTGTTTTAGAAAATTCAAAATGTAATGTTTTATGAAATTATTCATGTTGTATGATTATGTTTTGGTTCTTGGGATTTGTTTATGATGAATTTTGGGACCTATATATCCATCTAAATCATTGGTTATGTGTAATTTGTAGTTCAGTCATATGGTTACTCCAAGTATAACTGTGATGGTTACACAAATTGTAAGATAGCTTTGATGGTTACAAATTATAAGGTAGCCGAGAGGGTTACAGGATTAGGAAAGTAATTCCCCAAGATAACTTTATGGTTATATTTATGCTCTTATGTTTTATGTGGATCTTTTTTAAATATCATTATTCACAAAGTAAGTATATATGTGTGATTATTATGTCTTTTGAAAATGATTTCATACGTTACAAGTGTTCATGGACTAATGTGTTATTTCCTTATTTTTATATCCCTTACTTAGATTTTTGTTCTTATACAAAGTTTTTAAATGATTTTCATAGGTTATAATGATGTGTAAGACAAATAAAAAATCCAAGTTAATTGTTTGAAGATTTTTCAAATAAATCATGTTTTATGTGAAAAGTTTTATATTTTGCAAGAAATGAATACTGTTTTTTATAGTATCCACTATATAATAATGTGTAAAGTTATGATTTTATTATGTCCCAATTATCTAAATATCTAAACGTGAAAATATCCTCAATTTGAAAGGAATTTATTTCTTGACTAAATTCAAGATTATGTAATGTAATAAGGTCAGGTCCTTATAAAACCAGTTAAAATAAAGAAATACCTGGAGAGGCCCAGTCAGAGACCTATCAACTGGAAACATAATTTATACATAACCCATGAAAAACAACTTATTTTTGACAAAAATGGGGTGTATAATTTTATATCTAATATTTTTTTAATAGATTCCAGTATTCACACTCACAAAATAAATATTTATTTATTTAATAAATATTAAACACCCTTGAAAACAAACCAACTCAGAACTTCACCCAAATCCAACCCAATGGTAAAAACCACATTACTAGATCAATGGAACCATCAAAAAAATTCTATGGTCATTAACTTGGGTAAATTTACCATTTTACCAATTTAGATAACTTGGGACTCCGAACTCAAAAAATGTGTAATGTCTTGCCTGAGAAAAAATCTGGGTCAGTGTATCCTCTCAAATTTTAAACCTTTTCATCACCAAAAAGGAAATAATAAAAATTAAAACATAGGAATATCATAAAATACCGTAATATGATATAAATCCTTTCTTTATTTCTCTTCATAATTCTTTGGTGGTCCAGGATCTATACCAACCCAAGACATAAGAACACAGGGAAATATTATCCATTACTTCCCTTTACATTCCAGTTTCCCTCACTATATTTAAACCTTGTCACATTAATCATTCAACTCAAACCCATTCTAAAAAATAAATAATAAAAGCATAGGATCACATTACCTAACCCCTACTAATATTCCAAATCAATGTTCTTTCCAATAATCAGGTCACTTATCCTCATAGCATGAAGCAATAATCATGAACCATAAACATAATCATTAGAAAGATTTGTTACCAATAGTACCACCTATAAGATAATTAAACTCCATTCCCTTAAATAGAAACCCAAAAGATACAGTATAAAAAACCACTTACCCACATCAAACTCTACTAATTGGAGATTAAACTAAAGATTCCACACCGACCTTAGAAGTGGATCCTTGAAGTCTACTTTACATTCTCATCGCCACCCGACATGGAATACATACAAACATCTAAAACTCCAATTATAAGGGACAAAATAACACAAGAATTAATATTTCTTCTTTTATTAGATAAAACTATATAATCACACCACAAACTCCCAACATGGTTTTATTTTTCACTAAAGATAACTCTAGTGGGTTTCGGTCACCACCCATAAAAGAAACTAATGATCATATATAGAAATGGAACAAAACTTCTAAATTCTATATGAAACTAACCATTATCTCATTTGGGACCCGTTATTCTATAATATAAAAGCGATCAGTCCTAAATTGTTCTAATAACCCTACTTAGTCAACTCTATACCCTAGGAAGACACCTTCCAGAACTCAAGTGACAGAAACCTCAACCCATGGAGCTATATCCTTCACCACATAGCTATATATGACATATATGAACACAAATTATCATTTATACCTACACCAACATGGTTTAATTTGAATTGGGAGACCTTATTTTAAAACCACCCACAACGCTACACAAAACTAGCTTGATGGGAACACCACCATCCAACCTTGAAGCAAGATGATGTACAACCCTCCACCATGAAGTAAGGTGATGTACCCCCATCCACATTATAATATCACAATTTAAGTTTCCATATTAAACCTCCCACACTAATTGATATGTGTATGACATCACAACTAATGAGATATATACCATGTCTCCCTCTACTATCAAAACAAACTGTAACAAGGCCAGCTGCCCATATATCTCTTCCACCTTCTAAGCATGGATTTCATGGTAAGTTCATAATATATTGTGCCAATATATTTATATAAATTGGTATAAACTCAAATTAATATATAATAACCATTGAACTTCCATATTAAATAAATTTTTAAAAGGATGGTTTTATAAAATTCGAAACTCATACCTCAAGTGTTCACTGTGTTGTTGGTTCTCTTCATTAAGGCTAAGAATAAACCTCAAATACTTGTTTATAAGAATTTAAATAAGTATTCCATTTATTAATACTACTAAAAATGATCCATAGGTCCCATAAATATGAAAAATGTGTTCTTTAATCCCAAAAAATCATAAGTATTTCAAATGTATATAGATATTTGTAAAGACCCGTAAAATTCAAGGAAATTTTTTTCTTAATTTTCTTTGGAATTTTACAAGAATGCAGTTTCTAACGGAACCTGATTATGAGGCCCGTTGTGCCCGGAATATTTTTCTGAAGTTTGGCTTGGGTACGTTCAGTGAACGAACGAGCGGGTTTTTCTAACTTTTGAACTAGTGCTCGAAATCGAATTACGAGGGCATCGATGGAATCGCAGTGCCAGTATTTTCTTAGAAACGCCTTTTCCGGAGTTGCGTTTTCTTGGGTGTGGTTTTTAATTTTTGGGGTTAAGTTAAGAAATAAAATAAAGGTGGCGCGACACTTTATTTTATTTCACTTAAATCCACTTAAACTAAGTTAAGCGGATAAGGTGGGACCCATAATATCCTACCCACTTGGTATGATATTTGTGAGGTGGGGCCTGCACGAGCCACACCGTTTCTTCCCTCCTAAGTAACGCACCCGCAAAACCCCTCTTTAATGAAATTCAACCGTGCGTTTTTCTGGTTAAGAAACGCCCCATTAAATTGGGCAGTTAAATTGTTACAATTAATTATTCGAATTAATTGTTCGTTACTTATCTTTGATTTTCAAATTGTTGGCATGGGAATAAAATAAGACCAACACTTGTCTTCTTGAGGGGTGGTTTGTTGAGAGGATTTGGAGAAACTCTAAAGCTTTAATATCTTCATCCTCCTTCGCGAAGAACGCATCGTCGCTGAAGAAGAACTTCGGCCTCCGACGAAGGGCGACGAAGAGCGTTGAGCCCTCGGAGATCGACGACCGTGATGCCTCTTTTGCGACGCGACGATCCTCTTCTTCCGCGATGAACTTACGTTCGACGACAATGTTGAGGTGGGGGTTTTTGTTCTTTTAAATCTATGTGATTTTATCCGCGGTTTTTTTAAATGATTGTTGTGAGACTTTTAAAACCACTAACGCGGTGGGTGCGGACCAACGAACAAGTCTGAATCCACCGCCCTTTTCATTCTTGGTGTGTGGAATGGCGGACGATGACAAAACATGCTGCACGAGCGATGTGAGGTCCTCCCAGTGAAGGACGGGCCCCGAGAGGGCCATTGGTAAAGACGACATGCAATTCCGACCACCAGAACTCGTACGGTGGTCCGCGGAGCAGCCCGCCGGTGCGCCTCACCAGCACGGCGGCGCCGGCGGAAGGAGGCGGCGGCGCCCGGCGCACCGCCGGGAGGAGCCTCCGCGGCTAAAGCCGCGGCAGCAGGGCGCGGTCCCGCGATCGCGCGGGACCGGAGGGGGACGGGACGCGGCATCCGGCCACGTCCGCTAGCAAAGGCGGCCCCACGCGGGGTCGCGGCTCCTTCACGCGGGGGCAGCGCGCCCCCCGCATCGCTAGGCCGTAACGGTCGAGCCAACCCGCTGGCCACCCGGCCGGCACCAGCTGGGTCGCACCCAAGCCGGGCCGGGCCGCGCCACGCCGGTTGGGCCGGGTCACACCCATCCGGGTCGGGTCAACCCCATTCGGGTCGGGTCGACCCGATTCGGGCCGACCCAGGGGGGTTGGGCCGGGTCGGTCCGGGCCCAGACCCCCCGTTTTCGGACCCCTTTCGGTCTTTTTCTCATATCTTGGGCTAAAGACCTCCGATTTACGCACCGTCAGCACCGATGCGATCCTTGGATCGAGACGGACGTTTCGGTATATCGTACGCAAGGTTTTGGAGTACTTTGGGTTCGGCCGGGTTGGTTCGTACACAAAACCAACCGGGCCCTCGGACCGGAAACACTCATAACTTGAGCTCCGGACGTCCGATTGACGTGTCGTCGACTTTGATGGTTTCCTCTAAGTGAGACGGATATTTTGGCTTACTCCACCTGAGGTTTAGATGTAGGTGGAGTACGGTCGGGTTGGTTTTGACTTAAAAATCAACCAGGCCCCTGGGAAGAAAAAGCCAATAACTCTCAGACCTGGCGTCCGATTGACGCGTCGTCTATGGCATTGAGGTCCTACTGACGATACGGAACTTTTGGATAAATCAACTCTGGACTATGTGTCAGTTGATGTATCAGCCTCTTGGCTCATGGAGCGGACCCTCCCGAACGAGCTTGCTGTGTGCGGGAAACCTAGAGCTGGCTGCGACTGCAACGACGATGACGACTGTAGAGAGATCCTCAGTGGACTCGATGGCGACGACTACGGCACTCAGTGATCCTATGTGGATCAGTGCCACAGATCCTATGTGGGTCTGATCCTGTGTGGGTCAGCGCTCAGCGGTCCTATGTGGGCCAGCGCCTACAGATCCCGTGTGGGTCTGATCCTGTGTGGGTCTTTGCGGGGGTTAGTTACCTTTCGATCCTTTGTGGGTCAGATCCTTTGTGGGTCATTGCGGGGGTTAGTACCTATCGATACTTTGTGGGTCCGACGGAATAGATGAATCAGTGGATATATCTGATCATCCCTATCGTTATACGAAGAAGCATACCTGTGTGAGATGAATCCTGTTTTTCTTTCCTTTGTGGATTGTGTTGTGCTATCCTGTGTGGATTACGTTTTGCTTTTTTGTGTGGACTGGGTTGTGTTTTCCTGTGTGGACTGGGTTGCACTTGGGATCGGATGTTGGAGCGTACTGGATTTTATGACTTAGGTATATGTATGGGCATATACCTAAGCAGTGTCGAATGTTACTTCATGATTGTATCTTTCCTTTGTGGATTATCCTTTGTGGATTCTGGGAGACCTTCGGGGGTCTCGGGGTCCCTACTGAGTAGTTTATACTCACCCCTGCACGGGTTATGCCCGCACTACGTTGTGTTGGTTGCAGACGACGTACAACGCTTATCGTGGTTGAGGCTTGCGGAGCAGGACAATACCTGGAGGTGGACCACTGGGCGGGACGTTCTCGGAGCGGACGGCTAGACCCGAGGAGCTGTGGAGGCTATCTGTACTCACCCTTCAGGTGGGATTTCTAGTGGGCAGCTCGATGTTGTGGCTTTACTTTCAGTTGTTTTTTTCCCTTTCGAGTTTTACTTTACTTTCAGTTTGGGTTTGTATACTGGCCCACTTAATTTTCCGCACTTGCTGTTGTACTCAGTTTTTACTTAGTGTTTACTTCTACTGCTTTCTTGCTCTATGGTGTTCTGTTTACTTTACAAAGGCAATGCCTTCCCTTTTTACCAAGATTTACGCCTTGGTTCTAGTCGCCAGCCCCTGGCCTATGGAAGGCGAGCTTGGGGTAGTCACGGCACGGGCCCCGAGGACGGGTCGTGACAGATTCCTGGATAATGCCCAGGGAACATCCTCATCATGATACTAAAAACAATTCTATACGAATCTGAATTTGACCATAAAAGACCAATTTTATTCTTTATACAATTCAAAGTGGTCAAATTGGGCCCAAATATACCTTTTTACCAGAAAGTCCTTCAAACTAAAAAATAATCTCTCAAAGCTTTGCCTGAATATCTGATAAACTGTTGAAGATATCGGTATTTCCCCTAAAGTAAGACAATCTGAAATCAAATCACTTGATGATGGAATCCATGGGATATACTATAATAAAACATTGAAAATTTTCTCTACAAGCTTATGAAACTACTCCTTCACATCACCCATAACAAATAAATCTAAATTCACCACCAAATATTTAATCTACAACTAACATTTGAGGGTTTTCCATAATTATCCTTGTTAGAGCCCACATCTGTATGGTTGAGAATTTTAGTCAGAGTTTGAATTTTTTCCATTTATGGATGTTTTTTTAGATTTGTGAGTCATAATTAGGTTCTAAGAGTATTTAAATATAAACATTGTATTTTTTGGAAATTTTTTAAGATTCAATGGAAGTTCTAGGGGTTTGAGGAAGCACCATAGGAAGAACGAGCATGTCGGTCAGATGAAAATAGCTCCAACAGGTCATTCACATTGTAAATATGATTCATGATGTAAGTTAGATTCATGGGGTGTACCAAGGTGAACTCGGTATGTGACAAAGGGGATTCCATGTTCTAGCCCCAAAAATTCATTGCGTGACCTTTGGAGTCACTTCGTGAAACTTTTTGGCTAGTCCCAGTAAGGACCTCTATCCTAAAAATCCAGGACATGAAATCATTGTTCACATTATTAGTCACCCTTGGACAATTTTTTTGGAAGTTAATGTGATGGGATTCTCTAGAAACACTCACAAATTCATCCCCTCAAAACCCATTACACAATAAGTAATGGTAAAGCTCATTCTTGGCTTCCAAGATCCCCTCTGACCTCATCCCTTCACAGATTGAAGCACCATTAGATTTGATGTATCCCTCTCGGTGAGTTATAAATTATATGATCCATATATGTTCTCAATTATATTCAAAATATACTACCTATAATATAGAATGGGTTGATACTGATTATATAAATTCAATATAAATTCCATTGAATCTTGAAGTAATTTTTTTAGGATGATAAAGCAGGTGATCTACATTAAAAAGGACATATATCATGTTATTAAATGTGTTCTGTTAAAGGGAGATCTAACGAAGGTATATAATCGGGTTTCTCTTTTCTATGTTTCCAATTTAATTATATTAATTTGGGTGTTTTCTGGTTGTCATGTGATAGGGATTTTAATCAGATTGGTGTCAGACGATCGTTTTGGACTTCCCATTGATGTTTGGTCGAGGGTCCGTCTAGGTGAAAACATTCGGTATATCTTTCAGAATGTTTTTCCTTCATCATTGAATGTGATGTTCCTTGTTATAAATTAATTAATTATAATTTAGTTATAATTAAATAATTTGGATACCTTGGAATGAGATAAGAACTCATGTAATTTTAGAAAGGTTTAATGGACTTGGGTGATGCTGTCAATGTTGTTGGGGTTTTCTTGGTATAGAGTTAACTCCATTTGAGGTAGGTGGTCTAAAATAGCATCCTAATTTCTATTTTGTTTTGTTTTATTATATTCAACAAGTTATATCTCACCATAACATCATGCATGAAACCTAATGAAATTGGTAATCCCCTAATTTGATGAAAATTCATGTGATTAAACCACCCTTGTACTATGTTGGGTTCATTGGCATTGAGACCTAAACTTGCAGCCGCATAAGTGGTGTGCCAACCCTTAACACTAGGTCAGAACTTGAGTGGAATAAACCTAGGTAATCATAAATAAATATAAATTGGATATGTTTTGGTTTAACCATGTGAATTGATTTGGTAGATGAATTGAGAACTTGGAATGACATGAAACTAACCTAACTTGGTAATTGTGATGATTGGATTAAGAATAAATAACATGTCTTAAAAGTGTTGAATAGTCATGTAATTGAAATTTTTATAATGTCTTAATGAAATGTGGGTATTATAATACATGTAATGGTATTTGTGCCTAATTATAAGTGAAATGTTAATATTTATAATTTTTTTGATAATTGATAATTTTGTTTCAATGATTTGTTTTCTTGTTTTTGGTTAATGGAATTTTATTTTTCTAATTGAGGAAATAACCAATATAGATTTCTAAACATTTTTTTATGTTGGTGTTTGGTATTTTAAATGTATTTCTTGGATTTTTGTCTTTTTTTGACTCCTAGTTATGTTGTAATGCTTGCAGGGCTTGGCCCGGTTATGTTTTAATGCTTATACATCTTAGTCTAGTTATTTTGTAATGTTTATAGTACTCTGCCCAGTTATGTTGTAATACATATAGAGTTCATGCCGTGTTATGTTTTAATACTTATAGGTATAGGCTTGGTTGTGCTATAATTGTTATAGGGGTTTTTCTTGGTTATGTGATAGTACATTGTGGGATATTCCCTATGGAACTATGGATATGTTTGGCATGATTTTATGACATGCTCAGACACATTCTATAATTGTGCCAAAGCAAGTTTTTCTAACCTTGGGTGTCAAATCAGAGCTTGAGGGTCAATAGTTTTATTTGATGTTATGCATTAATTGTTAAATCAATACCCCTATTTATCATACTATTTCATTCACTATATACTCAGAATATATTTTTTAGACACTATTGGTAGTGGACTACTAAGTTTTACTCACACCATGCTCAGTCTTCCATTACACCTGGGTACTCAAGTATCTATTACATGTTTATTGTAGGTACTTGGTTAAGAAAAGGCCTAGGATAATATATATGAGAAGAATACCTCACATGGTACCAAGAGAATCTATGGGGTTTGGCTAATAGATATTGTATATCCCCTTTTTTCTTTTTTCTTTTTGGTATGTATCTATAACTGGCACAGTGGGCATTCTTCTGTTGTATAGCATGGTCTTTTGAGACTTTACTACATTTCATGTATTACTATTGATATCTTCTTATTTATGTTTACTTTGATTATTTACTAATTTTAATGGTTTTTTGGTTATTTTTCATTTTTTTGTGCACTCTAATATAAGGGGTATAGTCTTCCCACAATAACACCTTAGACCCTTGCTACTAGTCGATAGCCTTTGATGTACAAGGATGCGTGCTTGAGGTTATGTAAAAAATTGATCTAGTTACCAGTTATAGAGTGAACTGTGGTGGGATGTTACAAATTGGTATTAGAGGTTACCTTTCATGTTGATTTAATATTTTGGATTTGGTATACTATATATTTCGTAATGTGTTAGATCTTATGAGAGATATTGGGCTGGTGTGTCAAGAATACCTATACTGGTAGGAAGTCTAATCTACGTGGGTGTGGGGAGGCTGTTATAATTTTTATTGTTATAGTTTTATTTTATTTTATCCTTGGTATACAGACATTTTATTTGTATATTTTGATTTATTATAGATATGTATATATTGGCTCATTGGCAAGAGGCCCGTAAGTTGATTTTGACTCTTATCATGTGGAGGCAAGAAGAATCTCACACATCATATCAATAACATAGTATTCACATGAGATATAGGTCTTATAGTGTAATAATTGATCAATGAAAAAGGAATGGTTGTTTAAAGTTTCAAAAACTGCTCATACGGCATCTTCGTGTATAAGTACTTGGTGGAATTCTACTCAACTGGCTGACAAGTATATGCATTTCCTTCTAATATAAATTCATGTGGATCTATGGTGATATTGTTATGACCTAACCCACCAGGGCCTTCATGGATATATGTAAGACAAACATGACACCACAAGCCCACCTCTAATGGGTCAGGGTCTAGAAACCAGTTCCTAGTAGAAATATCTCCCACATGGGAAGCCTTAACCCAAGTACCTATATGCACGCACACATCTCCAATCCCATGTAATGTGTAAATGTACAATACAACAGATATCAAATGTGTGCATACATCTATATCCCATAATTAGAGTACAATATAAGTATTAGAAAGTAATAAAAGGGGCCAATACAATCCCATCAAAACTTTAAATAAATTCCAACCTTCTCATATGAATGGGACTAGTGTCAAATGCAACACTGTTATAAACCTCAATCTATATAACCCAAATCTATGCTCCACATTCTCCTGGTCCTCTAAGATCTCTGTAAATTGGTTTTTCATCCGCATAAGACATGACATGTGCAATCAGATTCCATACAGTGGTGAGTATAATAATACCCAGTAGGACACCTTGAGATCAACAAACATAAAGAATCAAGATATAGTATGAATCTAATCATAGGGGAATGTAAATAATATATGAGACATGCAATAATAATTTCTAGATATAATAATAATAGACTCCAAGTCTCAAGAGATCTCAACCACTACCATCCTCAGGATTCTTCTAGAGGCTTCAATGTAATTCTCTTCTTATAAAATCCACTCCATGAACTATGTTTTCACTTATGAAACTATATTGAAAGGTTATGCTCATTGGGCCTCACTATACTGATGGATCTCATTTGAGAGGTCATGATAATTGGGTATATTCATATAGAAACACAAATTAAACTAAGAGGACTCATTTGAGAAACACACCCAATTGAACTACACCTAATCAAAAATAATAGATATCGATACATAGATGGGGATCACACCTAGGGACATGGGGTATACAGAAAACCCAATCAAGATTGACCTGATAAGTAGAGGATTGATGTCCAGATAAATTTGGTCATGTTGATTCTGAGAACCCCACTTAGGTAAGAAGATGATAAAGGATTCCACCTTGAGCCTCACTAAGGGATTCTGAAAATATATCTCATACTAATCCCTTAGATAGAATCACAATCCTATACTCAATAAGTAATATTATAATGCACCCTCATAGTTATGGATTAAGGGAACGCACCCTAAGAAAACTGGTCAAGCATTGCTAAAAGAACTATCCTTCTTTCATCACCTCAGGTCGTATCTCTGATGCCAAAATAAATTCCATCATCACATTCTATGCAGAAAACTACTCATGGTGGACCACTCACGGAAAAAATACACTTCTTTCAACAACCTGATCAATGTGCTGAGATCATCCTCAGTTTGAAGCACTAAAATCTAAATCCATTGGTATTCCACCATAAATGAATATGAATGGACAAACGGATCATGCCTTTGTGATCCTTGTGGAGAAACACTCAGGATAGGATATTCAATTTCCCAAAATAGAAGCCTAGTAAAAAACACACATTTGTCGTAACATATACAAATAGTGATTCGTGGGCCCAAGCCATGAGTCTGAATTTAATATTCAACATTGTTATTTAATTATCCACCTTAATACCATGATTTTGCTACTTCAAATAGATCACCAATCAGAGGTTTTATGAAGTAGTTATGTCAAAAACAAGACTCTATAACCAATAATAATAATAATAATAATAATTTATATTATTATTATTATAAAATTTACTTTAATGGATAAGGTTTTCATGTAATATCTTGAGATTCTGTGAAATATTTTTTTTATTAATTTATTCTTTTTGATATTTTTCATTTTACACAACACTGAATGTAGTTTTTTTATATATTAAATCACTACATTTAGATAGAATGCACTACATTCAAGACTTAAATTAGCTTCAGGTACATGAAACACTATTTTTTTTCTTGTGTTGCACACAATTCCATGTTCCTTTAATGGATTTCAGAACACGCAAGGATGATTTTTTACCAAACTACAGTATACTATTAATATGATTATTAAAATATTATTATAGATCCCACCTAGAGATTGGAATGGAAGTTGTGAATAATATTAAATAAATTGTGAAAATAATATTTCCATTTTTATATAAAATGAATCATTTGGTTATCAATTAGTATAAGTGAACACAGTAACTATTTGAAAATAAATAAATTTATTTTCTAACAAAACTATTTTTCTATGTACAAACACAATTTTATCTCAATAAATTAAACAAACCACTTTGGATTATTGTTTTCAATAATATAATCTATTCAATAAATATTTTTGATACTCATCCAATATATATGATAAGTAGAATATAAGAATAAATCCAATTTTATGAATAAAAAGATGTATTCTTCTAAAAGGTAATTTTACCGTCTTTTAATGGAGAACCCATTTAAAATATGATTTTTGAAACTTTTATAATTTTTACATGACAAAATAAACTTCATTTTAGAAATCAGAACATAAAAATTATCTTAGGGTTAATTTTTTGTATTTTTCTATGATGTTTCATTTTTTATGAATATTGAAAATACTAAATTTTATTTCAAAATTGCATTTTCATCAAATCTATTTATAAGGTAAAATTATATTTTTTATTTTTTTTAAATATTAATTAGATAAATTGTATATAAATTAATCCAATTTATGTTATTTTAATAAATTTTACTATTAAATTTAATATAAAAATATAGTAAACTTTTAAAAAAATTTACTTTAAAATCTCACTTTATTGTCATATCTACGGGATTAAATTTAAATTAATTTCTGTTACATATGTAATTTTAATTTGGAAAAATGGATTACATATTTGTAATAATCATAATTTATAATTTATAATGAGTTAAAAGTTATTTTTTTATAACAAATATTAGTAAAATTAATTACAATTAATTACAATGATTAAGAGGAAAATTAAATTAACAAGGGACTAAACCTTAAATGTAAGGCCACAAATGAGCTATAAACTTGTCCAAAATCTATTTTATGATCATATTTAGACCCTATAATCAATTAAATATAATTTTTAACATTATTTTATCCACTATTCCAAGAAAAAACGTGGGTGTAATTCCCATTTTAAACATTTTTAAGAATTCCACTCCTCTACTATAAAAAAGCACTCACCCTTCCCACTTATTCACACATATAAATCCATTTTTATTGCACAAAATCTACTAAAATAAGCTCCCAAAATATCTCCCTAACTCCTTTAATCCTCCCTTTTTGAATAAATTCATCCAAAGAAGCACTTTTGTGCAAATCAAAAGGAGTTACACAAAGAAAAAGGCAACACCCTTCCTCAAGATCCTTTCTATTATTTTATTTCTACACCACCTCAATTATTTCTATTAAATGATTATATAATAAAAAAATATCCTAAATATAATAATATATTTTTATTTTAAGGTTTCGACCTACAATTACATACACTTCCATCTATTTCGTAATAAACATACTGTTCTTGTGTATGACAAACTACCGAATCATGAAATGATGTTGTTCGTTTTTCCTTTACCACCTATAATGGATTAGAATTAAGATGGAAACTATATTTTTATATGTTATATATGATATTAATGATTTATTTATTCCACTGTAATTTTTATATAACACATACCTTCATGATTTTCATTTTATGTAAGTATGATAATTTCTTTTGGGGAAGTGTGGACCACCACCTCCTCAAAACGATGTGATTTGTTCACACCTTACATGGAATGTATTAAGGATGAGTTTAGTAAAATTTTATAATATATATGAAATAATAATTATACTATAATTATAATATATATACATATATTTCATTTACATTCTTTCTTTCAATACCACAATAAAACGGAAACGGTGTTCATGCGTACATACGAACTACCGTCTCCATGAATGATGTATTCCATTTCATAATTATATCTTTATATATTATTATAAATACATATATAATGAAAATATATGATATTTATACCATGTTTTAAATTATATAAATAATAAAATCATTATCTATGGAATAGGATCAATAATAACAAGTCAAAACATATACAAAAAATAAAGCAAATGTTACTCGAAATGTAACATTAACATTTAGTTGTTAATAAATGGGTAATATAAAGTCATAATAAAATAATATATGGTATAAGATATAATAATATTGTTATTTAATATATTTATAATAAAATTATATTTATTATACAGGTGGTTTCATCATGTACAAAGAAATTCAAGACTTAATGTAAGTGTTTTCTCATATCACTATTATTTTCCATGACACAAGTCATGATCACCTCCTATTTCATATATTTGGTGTTTATACATCCCATGGATGTATTATATTATTCCTATAATTTAATTTATTGGTATCTATATATCCATTTCATGATCTTTCTCGCATGGGGTTTATGGTTCAAAAGTTACCAAATTGGTAAAGTAGTTTTGTCTCAATTTTCCTTCTTTGAGACACATGCCATGGCATGCACCTATATTATTCTAAGAGGTGTATATACTACCATTCAACCTGTTATGTCCTGAATATCATTCCTTTCATGATATTTTATGATTCATTAAATTTTATTTTTTTATATTGGTAATATGATTCATGGTTACCAAGTGGTAAGATTTTATTGAAAGGATATCATCATTTATCAAGATTGTTTCTGATTATGCTTCTATTTATCAAATATTTTGATCTATATCACAATAACTCTCATTAATTTTATTAACCTCTTGTTATTAATGTTATATAAAAGTAATTTCACTATTTTATCACTCATTGGTATTTAAAATAATTAATAAATTTTTTGTATAAAAATATGACTTTATTTCTTCTTTTGGTCTGAAATCTACATTCTTTCAAAACCAAGTTTTATAAAAAAAATTACTATTATCTTATAATGTTTAATGGAAATTTTTACCCATGCATTTTATTTTTAAAAAAAATTAAAATGAATCTTTTTATCATTTTCAGATCAAGGAACTTTTCTAAATTTTTAAGGTGGAAAAGGAATGGCTGGCATGTACGGACTTATCTACCATCATGACCGTCATTTCCTTGATTCTTAATTTGGAATTTTACATGGTTATTTTTTTTAAATAAAATTATTTCCCAAATTTTATGAAAAATTTTTTATTTTAAAATGGTTTTTAAATAAAAAGGGTTTTCAAAAATTGTTTTACATTTAAAAAGTGTTTTAAATGATTTTCAAAGATTCCTTTATATGTTTTAAGAAGGTTGGGGATTTAAATGATATCAAATATTATTTTATAAGTTTTATAATTATTTTCAAAGATAAATGTCTATAAAAAATTTCAATCTTATTTTATAATTCTTAAAGTAAAATGGTTTTCATAATTTTTACAAGCTTCTTTTTTAAGTTTTCAAGGAAAGTGGTTTTCAAAATATTTTTGAACTTCTTTTATAAGTTTTCAAGGAAAACTTTTTTCAAAATGATTTCAATCCTTATTTCTAAATTTTTTAAGTATTTAAAAAGAGAATGGTTTTTAAAAGGTTTTATTTTTTTAAAATCCTTTTTTCAAAGAAAAAGGATATTTTCCTCAATAAATGGTATTAAAGGATCTTTCCAAATTATTTTCCATATAAGATGACATCTATTGGTGTTACTAATTACTTTTTAGAAAAATTATTCAAAGGTTACATTAATTTTATTTATCATAATGGTTTATGTTTTTATAGAATGATGTTTATGAAAATCCATTTATATTTCATGAGTTATATATTTATGAAACTCATTTATCTTTCACGGGTTATATTCTTATCAAATATAATTCCTTTTATGGGTTATGATTTGATGAAATGATTACTAAACCTATCTATTTTTTCACAGGTTATGATATTATTACATGTTTATGATTACTATTTCATTACATGGTTTATGATATGATTTTTTATGATCTTGTGTTACAAGTATGTATGAGTTCATTATGAGATGGGTGGGACCTATAACTCCCTCCAATGGAATAAATAATGATTTATATCTCATGATATAATGATGGGAATCAAGTCAATAGGCTTGATCCACTATGGGAATATGGAGAACCATGTTCCACTATGGGAAGGTAGGGAAACCTAATTCACTATGGGAAGATGAGGAAACCTAATCCATTGTGTGAATATGAAGAAACCCTATCTATTATGAGAAGATGGGGAAACTCTATCCACTATGGGAATATGGGGAAACCCAATCCCTTACATGGGAAGGACTATGATTGGGGATGGTGGTATGTCCTGATCAGTATTGTTAGTCCCCATGAAGTTCCCTAACATGTTTTTATCAATGATCTTTAACTTATAGGGAAAGATATCAAATTTTTATGTGTTTTCCACAAATTCTATGTCTTATGCCTATGATATGCTCACTTGGTTAATATTCTTGATTATATTATGATTCATGTCTTATGAACTACCAATATTTATGCCATGTATCATGTTTTTGATCTTTTATATGTAGAGTATGATCTTATAATGTTATTATCATATTCTCATACCCTTACATTCATGTTATTCTTACGTATTTCCTTTATTTACCCTTATTTAGAATTAGAGTTCACCCCTTTCTTATTTTTCATTTCCTTAGGTTATAAAAGATTTTCTTTAAGTATAATTACTAAGGGGAAAGATTTTTTGGGAAACATTGAAGATCTTTCACTGAGTTAGAAGATTTTTGTTCCAAGTTTATAAAGGCACTAAACTAATATTGTATTTATGAATCTATTTTTGTAATTTATTAAGTATTCCAAAAAAATTATGTGATGTCTATATATGTTAATTTTGGGTTTTTATTGTTTGTATTAGAGTGAAAGTTTAGTCAACCTTTATAAACTAGGATGATAAAACTTAATTGAGATCCCTAGGTATATTTATAATGATATTTCTAGGGGTGTCTCTAAGGATAAGTCTAAGGATGAGTTAATGTTTAGTAAAATGTCCTAGAATTTTGGTAAAGCATAGATTGAGTGCTTTATTATAATTAAATCCTTATATAGATACTAAAATTGGATGTGGGTCTAGAAGATATATGACTATGGGTAACAACTCCTACAAGGTGCGTCATGTCTGACTCAAGCATAACCTGGTATATGTCAATGGGCCTTGCTGCACACATGGTTTAACACTCCCAGGGGATATTATTCGGAAATTAGAAAACTATTTATGAACTGCCATGAAGTATTTTAAAATGTAAGTTTTCTATGAATAACCTTTAATAAACCTAAAGTGTCATAGATTAATGAAGGTGTCATAATTTAGATATCCTATAAGTGGTTTTTCAGGATTATCTAGTACCTCACTATGATAATTATTTCTTAATCAATGATTTTTGGTTTTAGAAAATGGAGAGATCTAGAAGTAATTGGGTTAACACTGAATGTGATGTAAAATTTTATCATGAAAAGTCAAATGGGATATTCACTATAATGAAGAATGTTGTGATCATGCTTAGTAGGTTTTCACAGAACATGATTAAAAATGTATACCATAACAAACTCTAAGACTCACCAAGGAATATAAGGAAGTATTTCACTGAGATTTTGGGTAATAGAGACCATAGAGGAAATAAGATTCAGTTTTCTTTATTTTAAGAATGTGGAAATAATCACCTGTGTGAATGTCTTAGAGGAATAAGAATATGTTTTGATTATGGAAAAAAAGGACACAAAGCAATTAACTGTAAATGAAAAATGAAGGGTTCAGTTAATGAAATGGATGGGAATATTGGCATTCCTAAGACATCATCAAAGTTTAAATGATTTAAGTGTGTAATGAATAGTCCTTCTGAAAATTTATTTCCCAAGTGGAAATATCAATAAGAGAATCAGAAAGGTGATATGAGTAATGGTTATATTATTGATGATGATGAGACTACAAATGAAATGTGAATGGAAATAGGTATTAATTAATAGGATGAGGTAACCTTCTTGTGGATTATGGATGAAGTGGAATAATAAATTTTTTTATTTATTTGGATTCAAGAATTATATTATATGAATGGTAAAATATACAAGGATTGTTCATTTTATGTTTTTCTCTAAGGATTTATAAGATTATGTTGAATGTTTTTGATGGACTGAAAAGGTGATTTAATGGCAAGGTGACATTTTAACTAAGGTAAGATAAACCTTAATGTGTTTATTATATTAAGATAGTGTTGTTTGGATAATGATATGTTGGAAATGAATAAGTAAATTGGATGATACCGATTACCTTAGAACTAATTAAGGATTTGTTGACAAGTGGTTATAATATCATTAATGATGTTTAAAACATCTTTGTATTTAAGGAATATATCCAATTTACTTTGGAATAAGGAAATATTTATGTTTTTAGTAAGGAATTGTGGTAATTCAGGTTATTACTATGTTTTAAGAAAATACGTGATAAAGATATTCACATGTTTGGTATGCGCCAACCAGGAGCCACTTTTTGATATATTGGGGATCAATGATAAGATATTTTTGAGAAATTTAGTGACCCTCTTTCTAGAGTTTAATAATTTCATATTTCAAAAGGGTTATAAGTTTAACCATTTATGTAATGGTTTACGTTAAACTTCAGATAAGGTTTTATAGATTAAAGTATTATCTCACTATATGATTATTTATGCATATTGGATAACTTGTGAAAACATTTTATTATGATAAAAACATATGGAATGAATTGTCCTTATATTCATGGATATCATGATCTATTAATACGTTAGGAATGACAAATTCACCTTTATTTCTTAGAATGATAGATTAAGTGGAAGTTAATCAAGGCACAACATAGGGTATGGTTGCCCTGAAATCATGTAAGTATATCTTTTAATGAAAATTATTAAACTTTAGGAAAATACTCTAGAAATAAAATTGTATCCTAATGAATTAATTTTTGTTGAACTGCTGGCCTTTTAAAACATCACAAATTTATGACTTTGGGGCCCTCAACTTTCCATTGATCATTCACTTTTTTGTGATTGATGACCTCAATCACTCCCTAAAAATAATTATGATTTTCATACAAGTTCATTTTTTCACTTACCAACTATTTTCTCCTTTGTAAAAACATAGTTACATTTCACTTTGGGTAACCATTATGTTTCCAACATTTTTTTAAAGGAAGTTTTAGTATTAATTTTTACACTATGGGTTTCTATGAATGGTACTTTAAAGTATAAATCCTTTATTAAACCAGATGGATTTTGAGGGATAGATTCATTTTAAAAGGGGTAGGATGTAAAACCCTAATATTTTGTGAAAAAAATATTCAAATTAATTTAATCATTTTGATATTTTTCATTTCACGTGACACTGAATATAGTTTTTTTATATTAAATCTCTATTTAGGGCTTACGTGCACTACCTGAAAGACTTAGATTAAATTTTGGTACATCAAACACTATGTTTGGCTTGTTTTACACAAAATATAGAGTTCCTTTGATATATTCTATAATATGAAAGGCCGAGTTTTTACCGAAATACAATATACAATTAATATTATTGTTAAAATATTATTATAGCTACCACATAGCCATTGGAATAGAAGTTGTAAATAAGATTAACTAAATTTCAAAAATATGATTTACACATGTATATAAAATTAATCCTTTTATTATCAATTAGTATAAGTGAATGGAATAACTATTTTAATATAAATAAATTACTTTTATAAGAAAAATATTTTTCTATATACAAACACAATTTTATCTCAATAAATTAAGAAAAAAACTTTTGATTACTTTTTTCAATAAAATTTATATATTATATATTCAATCAATTTTTTTGATACTCATCCAATATATTTGATAAGTATAAGATAAAAATAAATCCAATTTTATGAATAAAAAGATGTATTCTTCTAAAAGGTAATTTTACCACCATTTAATAGTAAACCCATTTTTAATATGATTTTTTAATCTCTTATAATTTTTATTTGACAAAATAAAATTCGTTTTTTAAATCGGAAAATAAAAAATATCTTAGGTTGAATTTTTTGTATTTTTTTGTGAAGTTTCATTTTTTGATGAATAGTGAAAATACTAAATTTTAATTCAAAACCACTTTTTCATCTAATTTATTTATAATGTTAAATTATATTGTTAATTTTTTTAAAGATTAATTAGATCAATTATATAAAAATTAATCCAATTTAGTTTGTTTTAATGAATTTTACTTTGAAATTGATATAAAAACCTAGCAAACTTTTGAACATTTTAACTTTAAAAACTCGCTTTTCCATCCCGTCTGTGGGATTAAATTTAAATTAATTTATGCCACTTATATGATTGGAATTTGAGAAAATGGATTAAATATTTTTAATCAGTGTAATTTATAATTTTAAATAATTTAAACTTAGTTTTTTACAAAAAATATTAGTAAAACTAATTAAAATTAATTACAACAATTAAGAGAAAATTAGCTTCATAAGGGACCAAACCTTAAACTTAAGGCAACAAATGACCTAGAAACTTGTCAAAAATACATTTTATGGATATATTGTGACCTTATACTCCCTTTTATATAATTTATACCATTATTGGATCTACTTTTCAGAATAAAAATATGGTTGGGATTCCCTTTTCAAAAAATTACAAGATTGTTACTCCTCCACTATAAAAAGGCACTCACCCCTCACACTTATTCTCACCTCTCAAGCCATTTGGACTGCTAAAAATATGATTAAATAATATCCAAACATCCTTAACTTCCTCTTTTATGACTCCCTTTGGATAGAAATACAACCAAGGAATCCCTTTCTTGAAAAATAAAAGGTGTTACCCAAAGAAGAGGTAACATCCTTCCTCAAGATCCTCTCTTTTATTTTTTTTCTCCATCACCTAAATTATTCATATTACATGATTATATAATAAAAATAATATCCTAAACATACTGATATTTATTTATTATAATGTTTCTACTTTCACTTATAAACACTGTTATCTAATGGGTAACGAGCTTATCATTCTTGTGTACGGTGAACTACCACCTCAAGTAACAATGTTGTTTGTTTTTCCTTTATCACCTCTCATGGTTGGGAATTATGATAGAAACAATATTTTTATATGTTATATATGATATTTATGATGTATTTATTCCTTTTTAATTATTATATAACACATACCTTTATGATTTTCATTTTTTATAAGTACGATAATTTGGTTTGGTGAAGTGTGGACTACTGCCTCCTCAAAGCGATGTGATTTATTCACACCATACATGGAATATATTAAGGATAATTTTAGTGAAAGTATATTATATATATGAAATAATAATTCTATTTTAACTATAATATGTGTGTTTGTGTGTGTCATTTACTCTCTTTCAATATGACAATAAAAAAGAAACAACATTTATGCATACGTACGGCCTACTGTCTCCATGAACAGTGTATTCCATTTCATACTTAGATATTATATAGATTATTATAAATACATACATATTAATATATATGATATTTATACCATGTTTTACATTATTTAAATAAGTAAATAATCATCTAAGTGAGAGTATTAAGAATAACAAGTCAAAACATATATGAAAAATAAAGCGGATATTACCCAAAACATAACATTAACGTGGAGTTGTTAATAAACAAGTAATATAAAGTCATAAAAAATCATATATAGTATTATATATAATAATATTTTTATTTATTAGATGTAAAATAAACTTATATTTATTATATATTAGGTGTGAATGTGTAAGAATAAAGTCAAGACTTATGGTAAGGGTTTTTCTGATCTCACTTTTATTTTCCATGAGACACAAGCCATGTTCACCTCATATTTATTATATGTGATGTTTATAATTCCTATGGATTTATTATATTATTATTATAATTAAATTTATGGTTATTTAAATATTAATTTTATGATATTTATTTCATGGGTTTTATGGTTCAAAAGTTACCAAATCGGTAAAGTAGTTTTGTCTCAATTTTCCTTCTTTGAGACACATGCCATGTCATGAACCTATATTCTTATAAGAGGTGTATATACTACCCTTTGACATGTTATATCATGAATATCCTTATTTTCATGATATTTTTATGCTTTATAGAAATTCATTTTATTTCATGGGGAATTTGATTCAAGGTTACCAAGTGGTAAGAGTTTATTATAAAAATTTCATATTTAATTGGGATTGTTTATAATTATACTTCCATTGATCAAATATTATGATAAATCTATCTATAAATCTCATGAATTTTATTAAAATCTTGTTATTACTGTTATATCCAAGTAATGGTACCATTTATACTCTCTTTTTTACTTAATATAATTAAAAAAATGTTTTTATGAAAATTCGACTGTATTTCTCCTTTTGGTCGAAAATATATGTTCTTTCAAAACTATGTTTTATAAAAATGTTTTCAATTTTTTTTTAATATTATCCTGTAATGTTCAAAGGAAATTTTTAACCATGAATTATATTTTAAAAAATATATTTTTAAAAGGAATATTCTTATCATTTTATATTCAAGGAATTTTTATAAAATTTTAAGATTCAAAAGGAAGGTTAGGAATTTACATACTTACCGACCGTCATGACTATCATTTTATTAATGATTAATTTTTAAGTTTAAAAGGTTTATTTTTTTAAAAAAAATCCTAATATTTGTGAATTTTTTTATTTTAAAATTGTTTTCAAAGAAAAAGGGTTTTAATAAGAAAAAAAATTTGTTTAAAAAGTGTTTTAAATTATTTTCAAAACTTCCTTTATATGTTTTCAAAAGGTTAAGGATTTAAATGATCTAAAATATTATTTAATAAGTTCTCAAATTACTTTAAAAGAAAAAAATTTAAAAAAATCAAGCTTCATTTATAATTTTTCAAGTAAAATAGTTTTCAAAATTTTTTTAAGATTCTTTTATAAGTTTTCATAGAAACAGTTTTCAAAATGTTTCCAAGTTTCTTTAATAAGTTTAAAAATATAAATGCTTTTAAAATTATTTCAAGCCTTATTTCTAAGTTTTCAAATTATTTTAAAATAAAATCATTTTAAAATGTTTTATGTTTTAAAAATCCTTATTTTCAAATAATAAAGGATATTTTCCACAAGAAATGGTTTAAAAGGATATTTCCGAATTATTTTCCATATAAGATGAAATTCTTTGGTGTTAATCATTATTTTATATGAAAATGATCCAAATTTTCCATTCATATTCTTTATCTGAATGTTTTATGTGTTTATGTCATAATTTTATAAAAAACCATTTATATTTCACAGGTTATATGTTTAAGAAATTCATTTCTCTTTCATGGGTTATATTTATATGAAATCTCATTCCTTTCATGGGTTATGCTTTGATGAAATGATTATGAAACCTATCTCTTTTTTCATAGGTTATGATATGATCACATGTTTATTATTCTCGTTTCATTATATGGTTTATGATATGATTTTTTATGATATTGTGGCACACATATGTATTATTTAATAATGATATGGTTGGGACCAATATCTCCCTCCAATGCTTTGGGTAAAGATTTATACTTCATGATATAATGATGGGAATCAAGCTGATGGGATTCATCCACTATGGGAATATGGTGAAACCTTGTCCACTATGATATGGTGGGGAAACCTGATCCCTTATAAGGAAAGGACTAAAACTGATGGTGGTGGTGTGTCCCACCCATAAGTGTAATCCCCATGAAGTTCCCTCATAAGTTTTTGGCAACGATCCTTGACTTGTAGGGAAAGATATTGCATGTTTATGTTTTTTCCAAAAATTTCATGTCTTATGCCTATGATATTCTCACAAGGTCCATGCTCTTTATTATCTTATGATTCATATCTTATGAACTACCAATCTTTATTCCATGTCTCAAGTTTCTAATATTTTATATGTGGGGTGTGATCTTTGAATTTTATTCACATGTTCTCATACCCTTATGTTCATGTTAGGCTTATGTATTTCATTTATTTACTCTTATTGAGCATTCAAGATCAGCCCTTTCTTATGTTTCCTTTCCCTGGGTTATGAAGAAAGGTTTTTTTAGTAGAATTACTAATGGGGGTGATCTTTTTGGGAAACGTTAAATATATTTCACTGATTTAGAAGATTTTTGTTCCAAGTTTCCAAAGGCACTAAACTAATATGGTCTTTAGGCATCTGTTTTTTTTAATATCTTAAGTATTCCACAAAAAAATGATGTAATTTATATATATGTTAATCTTGGGTTTTTATAGTTCATGCATCCCCCTCTTCACATGTGGATACATAATCCCACTCCCCACCTTTGATCAATTTTTTCAAATGAGTATTCAAATAATAAATATATATATAGTAAATGGGAGTAATTCCCATTCACATGTGTACCTTGTACAACATGGCCACCAGCCCCATGTAGCCCACAAGGGGATTCACACATCCACTATAATAATAATAATATCTATATTATTATTATTTTCATTAAAATGTGTATAATCAAGATATTATTCAAGAAAATTCAAATCACACTCATCCCCATCAAGCATGATGCGGATCCCCCTATTTTTTTATTTTTTTCATTTACTTTTTTATAATGTTATTATTATTAAAAATTATAATAACACACCTACATATCCCTAGTAGTAGGAACCCTACTATACACACCAACATCGGATTCCATAATCACTGATAGACAGATTCTGGTAACCCATTTATTGGAAACATCAATCACTTCTCCTCTAGAGATATCCTCTCAATCCATATCACAAACCACCAATACCTGATCCAAAGTAGGGTTCCTGTATTCATCACCACACCTCATCTACATCTCTAAAACCCAACCCCAAACTCATGACTATGATCTATTAAAAAAGTGAGCATTGATCAATGGTTGTGTTATCATTAATGGAATCCAGTAGATGGGGGATTATCAAATCAACAATAAACTATGAGGATAAATACATATAATGTTATTAGATCTATGAAGATAAATCAAATGTTTGACAACCCAATGGAGATCGATCCAAAAATTAATTTGGAAAAGGATTAATTCACGTTTTTCTCAAACTTTAAATAGTGATAAAACCAAAATGTAAAATCCCAAACTTGGTTTGGATCTATCTTTGATGATGAATGTTTCTACATCAATGTAGTTTGCGATATTGAAGAAATATATTGATAATGACGATCCTCACTATACTCTTATCCCTAATCCTTGATCCCATGATCATCTGCCAATACATCTACTGCTAGAGTTCTCCCTCTCTATCCTCATGCCCCATAGGGTCATGCAACTAACCCTAGGTGATTTTCCATGGAATATATGTTATACATGATTCATTAGGGTTTTTCAAATAAATAAAAATTAAATTAATAAATTCATCTAATTCATTTAATCTACTCATGATTTCACTCTACCAAAGTGTCTGACGCCGACATTAATTATATCATGCCTAGGGTAAACCTTGTATTCTATAATTAACTATGGTCTTATATTTCTGATCCAAACTCCATTCAGAAGTTATCACATTATTTCAGAAAAACTATTCATGAATGGTATTAATATATTTAATACTTTTATAATATCAATATCGGGCTCACCGAACCTCAAATTCTCACACTATATGAGTTTCTATCTTTGAAAACATTTTTTATAATATTCCAAAGTCATTCATGGAAAAAATATATTTTCTAAATTTACCCCACCTTCAAATATTTTCATCAAAAAAAGTGAAAAACCTACTCATGAGTGAGGATATTGAGCTCTCATCTGGGTCTCCTATACCAACGATCTGTCCAAAATGTTCTTGTGTTGCTAAAAAGAACACTCCCAAGGGAATCATTTTTCCCATGAAGGGTCTTCTATACCTTCTCTAAAATCAACTGGTCACCTTGGTCTATATTTATTGATAGTTGAGATTTTAATATTTTAACTTAGAATAAAATTACCATATCCTTATCCACACAACCTTACGCTAAAGGATCTTGGTTTAACTACCCCTCACATGGGAATACTACTAAGGGAAAGAAGCCTCCTTATTCCCTTACCTCATAGTGTGATTAGTGTTATCATCAAACCTCAAAAGGATGAAATAATCCCCATCTTCATAAAATTGATCGTGAACATATACAATGGATATATGGTAATGAAAGATCTCATAATTTTATCCCCATATTTTCCCCAGGATTCCCTGAAGAAGTGGACGGGTAAAAACCATCGACTGTCGGTATGATAAACCATCTTCATCTTTAAGGGACAACTATGAAGAGGTCAACTACTTCTACACCTCACTAAAAAACAACATATGAAGGCTTCACTATGAAAATATGCTACTATGGTCACACCCTTGGGTGGATCTCAAGCTAGAACTGCCTAAATCTTTATTGGGTTCACTATTTCTCCCATATCTAAGAAGACAAGTCCCATGAAGTAGACCTCGTGAATCTAGAACTGATACTTTGAGAGATTACTATAAAGTCGGTACTCTCATAGAATATCTTGAAACATCCTCATGTGTCTCATGTACTCCAACACTGATTCTGAGTACACATGGATGTCAATGAAGAACAATACTATTAACCAATCCAAAAATGGGTCAACGGATCCATTTCACAAGTCTCATAACTCGTTGGGGAATTCAACACACCAAAAGGCATCATCAAGATCTCAAAATAACTACATAGGATTTAGAAAAAACACATTTGGTATGTACTACACTTGAAACTAGAGTTGGAGATAACCTATCCTGATGGAAAACTATAAGAACCAATTTTTCCCTAGCCACTAGGCAAAGAAGTCATCGGTTATTAGTGGTGGATACTCATCATTGATAGTCACCTGGTTTAGGTGATGTTAATCCACACCCAACCTCAAGATCTCATTCTCCTCCTAGGAAAATCATGTTAGGCTACCCAGGTGAACACATTAGATCTGAAAAATCTCATTCCTCTGTAGATCCACTAACTTCACCTTAAAACCATACAACTCTATAGGGTTATCCAATATATTGGTGAAAATATTATACCATACCTGGTGCGTTCCTATATATAAAAAAACTTTATATGGAGATGTAATTATGGAACATCCTCTTGGAAGGACTCCACATACTCCTCCACCTCCATAGGGAACTTAAATCTCATAGATTCTACTAGTCCAAGGTTCATACTAGCCGGCTGATAAGAAATTGGTTATATCCTCTTGCACACAATCACATTCTACTCTGTCTAGGATTCCTTCTCACCCAAAAAGGAAAACTTCATCCCACTAACTTTGGTAAACTAAAACACTCACTGGTAATATTCTATCGGGCATGGATAGTAAGTAACTAGTCTATAGCAAGAAAAACATTATAGGGTATCACTGATAGTATAGAAAGATTCCATGTGAGGCTTTCTCTACTCCCAGAGTCAGGTCACACTATCAATAGAAGTGTTTGATCACTTGTCCTCTCTTCATGAGACTCCAACATAAGGGCCTATCTAAAAGTATACACCAATATATCTATATCTCAAATAGGGGTTAAGTTCAGATAAATGTGGCTTATGAGTGTTTGATAAAACTGTAGTTGTAGAATATAAGACACATGTCATACCTCGATCCACATCTGAAGCCTATGGGTCACAAGCTCCTACTACCTGAAGTTATCCTTTACCTTTACTTCATGTTCACCTCAACCAAGGATTTCTCTAAAACCTTATAACATATAAAATACCTCAAACACACAAGTCAAAGGAACTCATCTACCACACCTTAACACTATCCACATTATGTGTCACTAACTCTCTCATATGATTTTGTATCACGTCACAAGAACACATCTTGGTGGGGAAAGAATCCTTCTTCCTTGTATATCTAAAATCACATAAAAATTTACTAACATATGGTTATACTGACAGAACATTTCACCCTAGATAATTCTTTCCACTAGGACCCTCTTAAAGAGAGGTCCTAACCAAGCAGGACACTCACACCACATGCTTGATACAAACCTCAACCACTTGAGAAGGGGGTTCTAGATCACCATGTAACATAGGAGATCTCTACCTCTGAAACTCACAATGCACAATAAAAATAAGTGAATCATCTATTGGTACCACCAGAACCATCTACTTCTCAATAAGAACACTATTCTCTAGTGTAATCACTCTATCAGACAGGGTCCACATAAGCTGAAAAACCCAGACCACCTACTCGATCCAATCCACCCCTTCCTTAGGGTCTTTCTCACCATGTAACCTTATAAATCCCTATTGTTGTAAATAATGTAATGTGATAATCATATTACCATCATCATCCTATCCTACTAGATCCAATAGCAACTTATTATGTCATCGATCAACCATCGGATCCACTGAAATATATAACCATCGCTCAACATGTGGTAGCACTACTTTGTACCAGCCTGAAGGATAAACCTCATGAATGAGTCCCTAAAATAAGGCCTCATTTTTCAAATGTTAATTGTTTTGACATTGTCTTATAATACTAGTTGTCTATCATTGTGAAGGAAACTCAAAAATTATCAAGATTTACCATGGTCAAAGAGTATATCTAGGGAGCTGACTCTAAAAGGTCATAGAACCACAACTCATTCCTATATGATGCATGTACCAAATGTTTTCCCAAAAATAGTGTCTATATCTACCAAATAAACAGGTATTTTATCAGTGTCTGGGTGAATGGATGTGTCAGACACTACACTAACACTAAATTCCCTATCTTGAGAGTTGAACTCAAAACACCTGAACATTGTTTCCATAAAACCTAGACCAAATCTCACAACTATACAACAAATCCAAATGATGGTTCGAGGATGAAACCCCTCTGATACCACTATGTCATGACCTAACCCACTAGGTCCCACCTTTATAGTAGTAAGCTGAATGTGACACCCCAATCCCGCCTCTAATAGTCCATGGGCTGGAAACCAGTGTCGAGTAGGCATATCGCACACATGGGAGGCCTTATCCAAAATACATGTATGCACGCACACATCTCCAATCCCATAAAATGTTAAAATATAAAATAAAACTTATACCGAATGTGTGAATACATATATATCCCCCAATAAAAGTACAATATAAGTAATAGAAAGTAATTAAAGGGTCCAAATACATGCCTACCAAAATTGTAAATAAAACCCAAACTGGCTGGAATGAGGGGACTTCTATCAAATGAAAAACTAGTATGAACCTCATTATATCTAAACCAAACTATGATCCACCTATCTCAGTACACCAAAGACTTTGTAAAATGGTTTTTCATCTACATAAGACACGACATGTGCAGGAAGATCCCATGAAGGGGTGAGTATAACAATACCTAGTATAACACCCTGAAATCACCAAACATAAAGCATCAATATAGAGTAGGTAACTCATTGTAAGGGCATGTAAATACTATATGATAAATATAATAAGAAAATTCGGATATAATCATAATAAACTCCAAGTCTTGAGAGATCTCAACAACTGCCAACCTTGGGATTCTACTAAAGGCTACAAGGTAATGGTCATCTTGGAGAATCCACTCCATAAACTATGTTATCACTGAAGACACTCTACTGAGAGGTCATTCTCATTGGGCCTCACTATATTTATGGTTCTCATCATAGATTTCATTCTCATTGGGTATATCCATAGATAAGAATGAAGAAAACTGAGAGGTCTCGTCTGAGAAACACACTTGATTGGACTACACCTTATCATAAAGAATAGATATTGATACACATATGGGGATAACACCTAAGTCTATGGGGAATACTGACAACCCAATCTGGAATAAATCGTTAATTAGGGGATTGACTCCTGAGTAAAGTAGGTCACACTGATTCTAAGAACCCCACTTAGGGAATAATATGATATAGGATTCCACCATGGGCCTCACTAAGGTATTCTAAAACTCTATCCAAGACTAATCCCTTAGAGGGGATCACAATCCTATACTCAAGATGTAATGTTGTACTACATCCTCATAGGGATGGATCGAGGGAACACACTAAAAAAACTGGCTAAGTGTAACTAAAATAAGTTTCAAGATTGCATCACCTTTTTTCATATCTCTAATTCCAAAAAAAGGTTATCATCACATTTTTCATGGAAAACTGCTTAGGATGGACTACTCACAGCAAAAATCCAAGTCAAGAAAAAAAATGAAAAACACCTGGAGTTCGTCATTTGTTTGAATCTCTAAAACATAAATCCACTTATATGACACTATAAATGTCCATGAATGTCTAAACAGATCACTCCATTTTGATTCTCAAGGAAGAAAATTAAGGATAATCTATTCACTTTCTTAAAATTAACACTCGGTAAAAAGATGAATATTTTCCATAACATGTATGTATGGTGATTCATGGTCCCGATCCATGAATCTAAATTAAATATTCAACATCATTCTTGAATTTATTACCTCAATACCATGATCTTTATGCTGCAAACGAATCACCAATATGACATCACATGAAGTAGTTAAATCAAAAACAAAATTCCATAACCAAAAATATTATTAATAATAATTTATATTATTATTATTATAAAATTTACTTAAATTTCAAAGGGGTTCACAGATTCACCTCTTTACGCGTGTATACATGAGTCCATAACTCACCTTTTACCCCTATTTTCAAATAATTATTCAAATATTATATATGTATATATGTATGTATGTATGTATGTATGTATGTATGTATGTATGTATGTATGTATGTATGTATGTATGTATGTATGTATGTATGTATGTATGTATGTATGTATGTATGTATGTATGTATGTATGTATGTATGTATGTATGTATGTATGTATGTATGTATGTATGTATGTATGTATGTATGTATGTATGTATGTATGTATGTATGTATGTATGTATGTATGTATGTATTTATGTATGTATGTATGTATGTATGTATGTATGTATGTATGTATGTATGTATGTATGTATGTATGTATGTATGTATGTATAGTCAATGGGATTAATTCCCCTTCACGCGTGTACCCAGCACCACACAGCCACCAGCCCCATGCAGCCCCCAAAGGGGCTTCTCACTTCTACTATAATAATAATATCTATATTATTATTATCATCATTAAACTATGTATATTCAATATATTATAAAAGGTAATTCAACTCATGTGCATCCACATCAAGCATGACACAGATCCCCTTTTTTTATTTTTTTCTTCATTACATTTTTTCATAATGTAATTATTATTAAAAATAATAATAACACACTCACTCATCATATGTCATGGGAACCCTACCATCTGCACCAAAAAAAGATTCCATCATCACCATTGACTAGATTCTAACCACCCATTACTCAAAAACATTAATCGATGCTCCTCCAGATAGATCCACTCAATCCAACTTGCAACCCATTGATACTCGATCCAAAGTTAGGTTCCCATCGTCATCTCTACGCATCCAATGCATCTAAAAACCCAATCCAAAACTCTTTACTATGATCCATTGTTCCAAAGAATGAATTCACGATGATCAATCTTTCTAGGTATCATGGAATCATCCTTCAATTGAATACCGATGATTAATTCCAAGAATGGAAGGAAAAAGTCACATAAAAAAGTGGTCATCGATCGATGTTCATGTTTGTTTGGTCATTATAGATAAAATACAATGGATTAAGGATTATCAAATAAACAAGAAACAATGACTATAAATACATCTCAAATTTCTAAGAAATAAATTTTTTGTCAACCTAACATAGATGGATATATAAAATAATTTGTAAAATGATTAATTCATGTTTGTATCAAAATATAAATAGGAATAAAACCAAAAATTAAAAATCAATAACTTCGATTGTATCGATCACTGATGAAGAACATTTATGCATAGATATCATTGGCAAGATAAAATAAATCTATTTATTATGGAAATACTCGTGGTATTTTGATCCCTGATCCATGATCCCATTATCATCTGCAAATGCATATTTCACTAGATTTCTCCCTCTTCATCCTATAATCCGTTATAGGTTCATGCATCTAACCATAGAGTATTTTCCATAGAAGATATTTTATAGAGGATTAATTAGGGTTTTTCAAATAAATTACAATTAAATTAATAAATTCATTTAATTCTCCCACAATTTCACTCTATTAAATCACTTGATTTTGACATGAATTATTTCATTCCTAAGGTAAAAACTAAATTTTTGAATCAACCATGGTCTCGGATTTCCTATATAAGACTCCATTCAAGATTTATCCAATTATTTTTGAAAAATTGTGTGATCATGAAATTAATAAATGTAATATTTTTATAATATTAATATCCAAACACCGGACCTCGGATTCTCATGCCATCTCAGCCCCTGCCTCCAAAAATATTCCCTAGAATATAATAAATTATTACATGGTTAAAACAGATTCACTACAAAAAAAAAATTAATGATGTGGATGATGTCTAAGTCCTCATTCATAGGAGGAGTAGTGGCCCGAGTGGGTTGTTATGGAAAATCCGCATAACCTTTAGACCCTTGTGTGTATTTTTTGTTTGGGTTAGATTGTGTGTCTTAGTCCTCTAACGATAAGTTTGATGTGAAAATTATTAGATAGCATAGGTTCCCTAGTTTTTGGTGGTTTGTTTTTCATATAATTCCTATTGTTTATAAGGACTTGGAGATGGATGTTTTTACATTTTTATGTCATTTGATTTTTGGAAAGGAGTATGATTGATGAAATGTGAGTTGTGACCTTCTTCATAGTGTCCTAAGATTAGGTGGTCAGACCTAGTGACTTTTACATGAGACCTTATAAGTGTGAAAGTCTAGAAACCTTTGGTATTCAAGACCTATGCATAATAGGTTCCATTGAGTTTTTGTGAAGGCATGGTTATGCTTTGGTTTCTTTCCAAGAGAAACAAATTGAGTGATTGTGGTTGGATTTAAGTCTATTTTTAAGGGGAAGAATCATTAGGATGTCTAGCCCTGTTATTTTAACATTATTTGATATGGGAACCAAAGTTGAACTTAGATGGTTGAGTCAAGGGTGGTTGAAGCGTGGATAGATTCTTCATATCAAGGAATGAACCTTAAATATATAGGTGGTCATGTGGTTGGACTTAGAAATCGTGTTAAAGTACATATTGTTGGATGGGAAGTTGATAATGCCTCTTTCCTAATGAGACAAATGGTCCAAGAGAAATGTTCAGCTACTTGAATGTGAGTTTGATCCTAGTTTTGGTAATAAACAACTCAAGGGTTTTTGAGTCAGGCTCTTTGAATGGTAATAGGGAAATGTGTGACCATGGTGTTTTCTGGTATGTTCAAGATGGTAGGAATGTATGGGAGGTGTGTAGTTTTATTTGGGATGTGTAAATGGGTGGCTCAAGAGTAAGAAACTATTGTTTTTAGTGAAATCAAGGTGATGTGCACCATCCATGGTCGGATCATTTGGTTTTTTATTGGTGTAATGGATCATTTGTGTTTTTTATAATCTTTTGGGTCATTATAGAGAAACTTGAGTAGTCTGGTGGTGTTAGTGTTGTATAAAACCATATTTTATGGATTTTTAGTTGAAATTCAAGAAGTTTTAGTGATTTTTGGATAAAGATTACCACTTTAATTTTGGTGGCTATGATTTGTTGATACATTTGTGGGTAGGGATGCCTGGAGACCATTGAATGATTTTGACATGTCCCAACAGTAAGAGGTGACATTGGAAATACATGGTTATGTGGTGGAAATCGTCGAAAACATCTTAGTGTACTCATAGTTTAGAGACAATCATTCCCAATATCTTAACATCATCTTGAGTACACTGAGAGATCATCATCTATACTCCAAGATATCTAAATATCTTTTCAAGTTGGAAGAAGGGAATCCTTAGGGTATATGCTCAGGGAGTGGTGTAAGGAAATTCGTATGGTGGGGAGACCACTAGGATATTAGGTAATGATCATCATGAGAGAAGTTTTATTAGATTAGTTTAATCATTTATAGGATAGTCAAGGTGTTGTTTGAACACTGATGACCTATGAAGTTCGATTTAATTGGTTTCATGAAAACACAAAATTTAAAATTCAAATGAGATGTTAGATGGATTTAGTGTGTTGACACTAGTCTTAACGTGTTTTAGTGTGGTCGGTAGGTGTTTTTTTGTGGTGATCTCATATTCATGACATGTTTCATGGGGTGATATCCCCTTTTATGGGGTGATCCATGATTTATGAATTGGTTTAGATGGTGAACTAGTTTTGTAGTATGCTTAAAGGGGTGAATCCATGTCTCATTGCATAGTCCATGGGGTGAGTTTCACGACATGACCCAATCCAAGGCTCGATCCATGACTACCCCAAGCTCACCTCCATAGGCCAGGGGTGGCTACAAGCATTGAAGGCATAACTAACTCAGTGATTCCTTTTCTTAAAAACATGTCCACATACACATATCCAACATAATGAAAAAGTGTAGAGGGAAAGAATTAAAAGATGAAACATTGCTATAAATAAACCAAACACTAATGGACCACTAAACAGTATAAATTATGGTAGTGTGAACTGAAAGGAAAAGGGGGACAATACACACCCACCTAGAAATATTTCCCAAGCTGACAAAACTAGAAAAGAGTAAACAACTGAGAGCCCAGCTCCTGTACCCCAAGCTCTGACTAACATATGCGGTCTAAGAAGTCTGTATCTCTAAGATCCTATAAATTCATGATCAACCTGTTTGTCATCTATAAAAGAGACGATACGTGTTGGGAAAATCCCATGCATGGGTGAGTATATACATACCCACTAGAACACCCCGAAAATGGAGGGGGAGAAGTAAGAGATGCAACTGAATAGGAAAGAAGTAGATAGAGTAAGGTGCGGTAAAAGAGTACACCTCAACCCAATAAGAGAGTGAAAGTAAACTCATCCAATTACAAGTATCTCAAAATGGTGATAATATTAACTTCTCATTGAGTCTTCACTACCTATAGTATGAGATTAGACTCATCCAACCATGATAATATAAACACAGAAAGCATGTGGCATACCTCGCATGTATTCACCTCTCCTGGAAAGAGAGTAACCAAGACCCAAGGAGTGGGTAATGAAAGAGGATATATATATATATATATATATCTGTGTGTGTGTGTGTGTGCTCAATCAAATAATCCCAAATGAGAGAGTAAGGGGATCTCCATATCATAGTTCAGCCCAATAAAAAGAGTCTCCAATAGTTCCAAGGTAATTCCATCTATGATGCCCAGCACCTCATGCATCTACCCATGACGCAAAATTCTAAGAGTCGTAATCACCATACCTTGATACTATCCTATTTAGGTGGCACTGACTCGCTTTCACGATTTTAGGTTACATCACAAGAATATGTCTCGGTGGGGAAAGTGTACTGCTTTCTCATGATCCCAAAGGTATGTCAAACCACATCTCATAATTGTGCCCCACAATTGAGGGGTTAGAAGTTTTAGGAAAGGATCATGTTCCCTGGTATGTTAGGATGGTCCTAACTAGTAGTCACTAAGGAATTCCACTACCTCGTACTACAAAAGGGTACCACTCAGGAAGTTCATTGGGGAATGTGATTTCCCAGTCCTACTGGAGGGTAATCTCGGTGATTCATCTGGGAAACACAATTTCCCTTCCCTTTTAGAGGATTACGCCTGGAAAAATGTAATTGTGGGACATCGCTTCCCTTCCTAGGTGAAGGGTAATCCCAAAGCATTGAGGAACTCCAATGCCAAGTACTGCTAGACAGTAACTCAAAAAGATCATCGAGGAATGCCACTTCCCAGTCCTACTGGAAGGTAAGCTCGAAATTTCCATCAGGGAATGCCACTGCCCATCCCAGTTGTAGGGTAATCCCAAAACTACCATCGAGGAATGACAATGACCATCCCAACTATAGGGTAAGTTCAGAACTACTCTTGTGATCCTTTATTATGGACTTCATCATCAGGTGTCTCCTCAGCGCATTTTGAAACCATAAAATTTCACATCTTATCTCAAAGTATACTTCTGAGGACACCATCATTTTCTAAATAGAAAAACACTTAGGATAGGAATCTCAAGGGATTAAATATGATTTTAAATGAAGGATATATGGGTGTCTGAATATCGATCAGAATAGATAAAGTAGTACACGATGTGTGAGGGGACCCACATAGTGTGTGGTACCTCTTTGATACCTTTCCATGTCTCTGGTTGGTACACGGGTCCCATCTGTATGGGGGTACATGTCGTGTAGGTGGATTACATGGCATGTCCCACCTATCCGGGGACTGGGTCGTGTCTGTTGGTCATGTTCATGTACTCAGACCTTGTGTCTGTGTACTTTGGTACACTGTATGTTGATCCATATGGGATTCCACCTTTGTGGTCAACCCATGTCAGTTTTCTTCTAACACGGATTCCCCACCCATGTGACCCATCACATGGGTTATTCAATCAGGGAAGGTATACATGGAATGTGAGGGAGCACTACACACCATGTCATCCTTATCTTTTCCCAAACCCTAGTGTTACCACTAAGGATGTCTACATGTTGTGTATTCTCCATACTACATGGCATGTAGTCAATATTTTTTTAGAACATTCATAATTTTTCAAATCTTTTTCCATGCTTTGAATATGGTCAAACCACTTTAGATTTCATCATTATTCTTTCTGAAATATTTGGATCTAGACTTGAATCATGATTTCCAGTCATCATTTTCTAGAAAAATAGCTCTGATCATCAATTAGGGTTTTTTTGGATGTTATGAGTTCCTTTTCACCTTTGATCATTGATGATCCAACCTAAAACCACCGGATTTACCATCCATTCATCGTTAAGATTTGAGATTTATTCTTCTCCTAAATAATCACTGACATTTTTTTGATCCTCCACAAATCCTAGCATCTGATTAAGATCTGGTCGCCCAAAAACTTTTGAGATAGGAATTGAGGGGTTCCAATGGTGAAGAACATAAAGAACGGGGTAATAAAAAGAACTAAAAACAAAGTTTTTAATGATCTTTGTCCAAGTTTTCTTGGCCAATGATCAAGAACATGCTCCAGGGTTAGAAACAAATGATTAAGAAAAAAGAGATGATCCAATTTCAATTATTTAGGATAAAAAAGGGTGAATAGAGGGGTGTAGATCAATAAATAATTATTAAACTACTCAAACATTTAATCCAAGGCATAAAAATTACCAAATATGAGTCCTACCACTTGTTTGGGTTGCTCGTTATTAAATAATGTTCTCGCCAACAATTTTAGAGAAGTTGTTCCATTCACTGTGCTTCAATCCACCTTTATCTATAGGTTTGTTGTTCACCGTCAAAGGATAAGGGAGAGAAAGATCTCTCTATAGAATTCTAAGAATTGTGATTCCAACCCTAGACAAATCCTCCTAATGACCTATTTATAATATTTTAATTAGTTCAATTTTTGATTAGTCAAATAATTAATTATTTATTTATTTAACTTAAATACACTTCCAATAAGAGATGCATCAGTTCATCCCACAACGAATCATATTATGTCACACCTAGGGAAAACACCGCATTCTTGACCAAATCATGGTCTTAGATTTATGATCTGATCAACCATTTAATATTTATTCCATTTTCCTTAATTAACTGTGTGTGTGCAATATACAATATATTTAATATTTTTATAAAATTAATTGCGGGCACACCAAGCCTTGGAATCACATGCCTTCTTGGTAGTTAGCTCTGAAAATATATTTAGAAATATTTAAAAGTATTACAAGAAAAAAAGCGGGTCTCTAAATCCTTCACTCCTTCAAGATTTTCATCCCTGAAAAGTAAAACTAGGAAAAAAACTTGGGATACTGATCCCACATATCACTCCCCCACTCCTAGGAACTCTTCTACACATTTCCATGATGCCAAAACACACGAACTAAAGGGATAGTCCATCCTCACAAGGTCCTCTCTTGTCAGACCTCGATCACCATTGGTTTCTCTACAAAGGTGGTTCCATCCTTGATGTCTATCTCTCCCTAGTCAATGACGTGCATAGGTTCATGCTGGTATTTCTTCAGCTGTGACACATAGATTACATCATGTACCCACTCCATTTTTGGGGGTAGGGAGAGGTGGTTTGAAACCTCACCAACCCTCTCCATGATCCCAAATTTCATTATGAACCTCGGTGATAGCTCGCCTCCTTATCCAAACCTCTGCATTCCTCATCGTGAGGAGACTCACAAGAAAACAAGGTCTTCCTGCTCAAAATCCAAGGGCCTATGATGGTGATCTTTATAGGATTTATATTTAATCTAGTCCATATTCATCCATTCACAGATGACCTACACTTTCTACATTGTCGCCTGCACCAACTCTAGGCCCGCAAGAGATAAATCATCAATCTCTGTCCAGTGCAAGGGTGACCTGCAGGGTCTCATCTATAGGGCCTTAAAAATGTTTCATACTTATGTTAGAGTGATAAATTTTGTTGTATAAAATCTCTACTAAGGGTAGGTGATCCTCTCACCTCCATCTAAAATCCAACACACAAGCCCTCAACATATACTCTAGTACCTAGATAGTGATCTCGATCTGCCCATTGGTATGGGGTGAAAGGTTTCACTCATCCGAAGTTGGGTCCTAAGTTTATCCTAGAGGACTCTCCACAATTGTGACGTAAACCACATAGCATGATCAGAGACAAATTTCAAGGGAACCCCATGAAGGCAGATGATCTTCCGTATGTACAACTTCCCCAAACTCTCTACTGAACTTTGCTCCCTAATAGTAAGGAAGTGCGCTGACTTCATGAGTCAGTCTACTATCACCCATATGGAATCATGGACCTTCATTTTTCATGGTATCCCTATGATGAAGTATATGGATATTCCATCCCATTTTCACTCTGGGGTCTCAAGGGGCTGCAATAAACCTTTCGGAACTTCGTGCTCATCTTTCACTTGCTAACAGGTGAGGAACCGTGAGATGAACTCAGTTATGATTCATATCATGTAGGACCACCAAAATTATTGTTGATGGTCTCTGTACATATTACCTATGCCAAGATTTATATCTAATGTAAAATTTGGGAACTCCTACATCACCTCTTCTCGCAACGTGATCGGAACCACAGTTCTCCCCTATAATAAGATCTCATGATTCCCTCCTTCAAAATATCCCTCGGGTGTGTCACCTATGGATATATGATTACACATAACCTCATAGTAGATGTCTCCCAACTAGGACTATATCACACGTCCTAGGAGAAAAGTATTCAACACCATCAACTGATGAAAATTTGTACCCTCCTGCTCCACTAGGGTCAGTTGTAAGGAAGACAAATGCTCTAAAGCTTCCTACAATAAGAAAGCCTGAGACTTCCTGCTAAGGGTAGATTTTATAATGTTGCCATTTCCTATAGTATATACTATCTTGGAGTCATATTACTATAGTAATTCCAACCATCATGTTTGTCTTTCGTTCAGGTATCTCTGAGTGAATACGTACTTGAGACTCTAGTGGTTTGGGAATGCCAAAAAGCACTCTCTCGGAAGGTAGTGCTTCCACATATTCAGGGTGCAGACTAATACTACTAGCTATAGGTCATGAGTCACATAGTTTTTCTCATGGGTTCTCAACTTCCTAGACCCATATGTGATTAATTCCTTTTGTTGCATCAATATGAAACTAATTCCAGCTCCTGAGGCATCGTGATACACTACAAACTCAACGTCTTCATATGGTAGTCTCAACATTGAAGCACTTGTTATCCTCTTCCTCAACTCCTAAAATACCTTTTGGAACTGCTCAGACCAATTAAATGGTCATCCATTCTATGTTATGATGGCCAAAGGGGCTGTGATTTTGGAGAAGTATTCCAGAAATATCATGTAGTACACTGCCAAACCAAGAAAGATTTGCACCTCTAATGCATTCTTGGGTGGATCCCAAGTAAGAACTGCTTCAATTTTTATCATATCCATAGATAAAACTTGTTCAGAAATGACATGCCCTGGAAATTGAACCTCCTATATCCATAACTGGCACTTATATAGCTTTAGGTAAATCTAGTTCTCTCAAAGAAAATTTAGGACCTTCCTCAAGTGCACTGCATGCTCCTCTGTAGTAGAGTAGACGAGTATTTTGTCGATGAAGACAATGAAAAATTGGTCCAAGTAAGGCTATATGATCAGGTTCATCAAATACATAAAGATATAAAGGGCATATATCACACCAAAGGGCATCATTAAGAACTCATAGTGTCTATAACGACATAGAAAATCCAAATTTGGAATATCAACCTTACAAACTCGAAACTGGTGGTAACCAAACCAGAGATCAATCTTGGAGAACCATCTCGCACATCACAACTAGTCAAAGAGGCCTTCAATCCTTGGAAATGGGTACTTGTTCTTTATCATGGAATAGTCCAGGCAATGATAATCCACACAAAGCCGCAAAATTCCATTTTCCTTGTTCACAAACATAACTGGGGCCGCCAAGGGAGACACACTGGGTTTGATGAAACTTTTATCATGAAGGTCCTCCAACTTCAATCGTAGCTCCTGAATCTTGGTAGGTACCATCTAATATGCCACAAAATATATTGTGGAAGTCCACGGATGAACGTTTACAAAAAACCCCATCTACCGCCTCGGGGGTAGTCCTGAAACATCTTCCAGGAAGACATCAATATAATTATCCATAGCTGAAGGAATCCAAATGCCTGAAGAGTCTACTGCACCAAGGGTTATACTCACCAACTGATGGGTAATAGGCTGCAACTTCTTTCTCATAGAATATTCTTTTCCTTCTATGAGGTCTCTTTTATGGAAAAAGGATAACCTCATCCCATCAGTGCATAGGCATCTGACTAGTCTACAGTGATATCTGATCTAAGAACAAACCATCAAAATACAATACATTCCCAAGATTATGGCATAGGGTTCCATTGTGATTAACAATAGGTCCCACATAAACTTCTCTCCACCAAGTGATAGCTTTTACTATTGGAAGATGAAATACATAGAAGAGGCATTCCCTATAGGAACCTCAAGACAAAGTTATTGTGATAGCTTATCTACTGGGATCTCTAGCTCTCGCACTAGGAATAGAGAGATAAAATAATGGATGGAACCTATGTCTACTAATACTATGGAATGAGTATAATAAATACAAATCTTACTTTGAATCATCCTGTGTGTTGTAGGATCATATATGTCCAAAGCTTTCAGTTTTCCATGGCCCTGGCCGCCATCTCCCTAATCTTGATGTGGGCTTCCTGGTGGTGGTGGGGGGAACTCATACTGTTGTCTCCCACATAAATCTCTTCCTATTCCCCAGCCATCTCTGCCTCCCAAGGGACCACCCTATCCACACCTAGGAGATCCATGATCACAACATTATGTCTGTTGTGGCAGTCCATCATCTATCTACCTGGGATGATCAGTGCATCTAGTTTGGAAGTATCATGCCATCTAACCTAACCCATCACAAGCATATCATTGGCCCTCCCTAAGCTTCCCTTTCTCTATATGCTACCCCTTCATTTTACGACCATTTCCATGAGCCTACACATGGAAGGATCTCCTATTCTAAGATCTATGGAACCTGTGTGTTTTTGTAGATGACTCATCCCTATCGCACCCACTACCATCTCCAGTTATATGGAATCCCTCTGATAGAAATATATCTTTCACAAGTTCCCAGTCTTGCACCCTGGAATAGTTGGGGATGCACCAGGACACTCCACGGGCTTGAATATCTCCACGAAGTCCCTATTTAAGCTTCCATGATCATAAGTAACCATCTCTGATCAGGTTGAGAGATTACAACATAAGTTCTATGAACCTAGTCGCATACTCATCCACTTTCATCACTCCCTGCTAAATCTCCATAAGCTTCTGAATATAAACGTATCATAAGGAGAAGGGGTATTACTCCTCACAAAACAACTTCTAAAAGTCATCCCATGAGAGTATTGACTCATCATGCATCTGGGTAACTGGGCTACACTGACACTTAGCTACTCTGTGTAAAATACTATATTCCAAATCCACCATCTGATCCATCGATGTTTGAATAATATTGAAGATACATACCACTAACTCTAGCCAATCCTTGGTCTCCTTGGTATCTGGTTCACCATGGAACCTCAGTAGTCTCTATTGCTGTAACTCACAGAGTGCGCTTAGTCTACGCAAATCCTCAACCTTCTCTATTGGGACTATCTGTTACTCAATAGGTGGAGGTGATACTACCTACCCACCTGGAGGAATTGGATCATAGTATGGACCCTAAACTGAGGCATCATCACTCATGGGGTCTTCGTTATGAACCAGAGCTGGTATCCTGGCTGGCTGTCATCGTGAAGTCATCCTAAAAGTTATCAAGGAGTACCAAGATTAGATGAGAATATATATATCAATAACACTGTGGAGCTGACTCAATAAGGACATTTAGAGACTTAATCCTATATGATTCATGTACCATTGATCCCTGCAATGAATGCCTCAGGATGCCAAGTCGAAAAATAGGTAGTCAAGGTCCTATTGAATGGATATGTCAGTCATCGCACCACCACTAGAATCCATGGCCTAAGATCCACACTCGAGACACTTTGACATTTTTTCACTAAACCCAACCAATACTCTTAAGGTTAAATATCCAAACAACTTCCAAAGGAATGAACCTAGATCTGATACCAATCTATCATGACCCAACCCAAGCGGAGGCTTGAGCCGTGACTACCCCAAGACTAACTCCATAGTCCAGGGGTGGAAACAAGGGATAAAGGAATAAATAACATGGGGAGGCCTTTTCCTAGAAACCTATATGCATTCACATAGTCAACTTAATGAAATATTTCATAGGGAAAGAAATAAAAGATGAAACACTGCTATAAATAAACTAAATATGTATGGACCTCTAACTAGTATAAAGTATGGTAGTGTAAACTGAAAGGAAAAAAGGAAAAAATATATGCCCACCTAGAAATATTTCCCAACCTAAAAAAACTAAAAAAGAGTAAACAACTGAGATCCCATCTCCAATATCCCAATCTATGACCACCCAACATGGTCCAAGCATTATGTATCCTTAAGATCCTCTGAATTCACAATCAACCTATCCGCCATCTGAAAAAGACATGACACATGTTGGAAAAATACCATGTAGGGGTGAGTATATAAATACCCATTAGAACACCCTGAAAAGGGATGGGGAGTTGGACGAGATACAATTGAAGAGGAAACTTGAATATAGAACAAGGTATGGTAAAAGATTACAGCTCAACCCAACAAGAAAGTGAAAGTAAAATCATCCAAACACAAGGAGATAAAAATGGTGACAAGATTAACTTATCATCAAGTCTTCACTACCTATAGTAGGAAAGTAGAATCATCCAAAAATGAGAAGCTAGACACAAAACTCAAGTGTAATACCCCACGCATCTTCGCCTCTCCTAGAAAGAGGGTAACAAAGACCTAAGGAGTGGTTACTAAAGGTGGATATATATATATATTCTCAATAAAAGAATCCTAAATGATAGAGTAAGGGGATCTTCATTTCACAGATCATCCCAAGAATAAGAGTCTCTAATAGTTCCAAGGCATGTCCATATACAATGCCTATAACCTTCTACGTTTACCCAGGACACACAAGTCTAAGGTACTTAATCACCATACATTGATATTTTCCTCTTTTGGTAGCACTGACTCCCATTCATGGTTTTAGGTTGCATCACAAGAACGTGTCTTAATGGGGACAGTGTCCCTCTTTCTTGTGATCCCAAAGGTACGTCAAACCATGTCTGTCAATATGATACACAATCGAGGGGTTACTAGTTTTAGGAAAGGATCACATGCCCTAGTACATCAGGAGGGTCCTACTATAGTAGTCACCAAATAATTCCACTTCCCATTCCTATTGGAAGGTACCACTCAGGAAAGTCACTAGGGAACATCACTGCCCAGTCTGAATACAGGGTAAGCCTGGTGATTCGTCATCAAAACGCCACTGCTTAGCCCTGTTGGAGGGTTGCACCAAGAAAAATTCCATCAAGGAATGCCACTTCCCATCCCAATTGGAGGGTAATCCAGAAACATTGAGGAACTCCACTACCCATTCCTACTTGAGGGTAACTCAAAAAGATAATCGGGGAATACCACTACCCATTTCTACTGAAGGGAAAGCCTAGAAATTTCATCTAAGAATGGCATGTCCCATCCCAAATGGAGGGTAAGCTTATAACTACCATCGGGGAACACCACTACTCTTCCCATCTAAAGGGTAAGCTCGGAACTTCTCTAGTGATCCTATATAATCCCTTCCGTCATCGGGTTTCACCTCAGCACATACCAAACCTGTAAAGTTTCACATCGTATTTCAGAAGATGCATCTAAAGGTTCCATCATGTTCTATAAGGAAAAACTCTTAGGATATGCATCTCACATGCCAAAATCTGAGTTCAAACAAAGGAGATACGAATGTTTGAAGATATCTTAGAAGAGATCAAGTATTACATGGTGTGTGAGGGGACCCACATGATGTTTGGTCCTTCTTCACTGATTGGACATGTCTTTGGTTGGTAAACGAGTCATGTATGTGTAGGGGTACATGTCGTGTAGGTGGACTAAAAGGAATTTCCCACCTATATAGGGATCGGGACGTGTCTACAGGTCATGTTTGTGTACTCGGACCCCATATCCATGTACTTTGGTACATAGAGTGTTGATCCACATGGGATGTCTCCCATGTGGTCAACCTATTTCCATATTATTCTTACATTGAGTCCTTGATCGTGTGACCCATCATATGGGTTATCCAACCAGGGAAGGTATACACAGTGTGTGAGGGAGAACTATATGCCATGTCATCCTTATCTTTTCCCAAACCCTAGATCTAGTGTTGAGGGTACCTACATGTCATGTGTTCTTCATAATACATGGCGTGTAGTTGGAATTTTTCCAGAATGTTCATACTTTTGTGGATCTTTACCCGTGCTTAAAATCTGGTCAAACTGCTTCATATTTCATCATGATTCTTCCCAAAATCTTTATACCTATCCTTGAAACATGCTCACTAGCTATTATTCATCAGAAAAATGGCTTTGGCCATCAACAAGGCTTTTATAGATGTTTAGAATGTCATCACGCCTCTGATCCTTGATGATCTAGACTAAAACTATTGGATTTACCATCCATTCATCATGATGATTCCAGTTCCATGATTCACTGGAAGAATCATTGGTGTTTCATCAATCTGCCACAAATCTAGGCACCTAATCAAGATTGAGTCTCCCGGAAACTATCGAGCTGGGAATCGTGGGGTTCCAATGACAAAGAAAGGGGGAATAAAAGGCACCAAGAGCAAAGGTTTTGAAAATAGTTGTCCAATTGTTCATGGATAATGATCAAGAACATGCTCCAGGGTTAGAAACAAATGATTAAGAAAAAGATATGATCCAATTTTAGTTTCTTGTGATAAAAAAGGGTTCAAGGAGGGTCATAGATCAATAAATAATTATCAAAGTAATACAAAATTTAATTAAAGGTGTAAAAATAACCAAAGAAGAGTACTACCTCTTTTTTGGATCACTCTTTGTTGAAGAATATACTCGATAATGATTTTGGAGAATATGTTGTGTTTTTTGTGCTTCAATCTACCTTTATCCATAGGTTTTTCATTCATCGTCAATGGAGGAGGGAGAGAAATCTCTCATCGACGATTTCTAAGAATTGTGAGGCTAACCCTGGCTAAATCCCCCTAATGACCTATTTATATGCTTTTAATTAGGTCAAAGTTTGATTAGTAAAATAATTATTTAATTAATTATTTAACTTAAATGCACTTCCAACGAGTGAGGCATCTGGTCGTCCTATTCCGACTCATTTTAAGTCGTTCCTAGGGAAAATATTGTGCTCCTAACAGAAATGTGGTCTCGTATTTCTGATCCAATAAACCATTTAAGAGTTATACCATTTTCTTTAATTAACCATGTGTGTGAAATATAAAATATATTTAATATTTTTATAAAATTAATTATAGGCACACTGGGCATCAAAATCGCATGTCGTCTCAGCGCCTATCTTTGAAAATATATTTAGGAATATTTTAAATTCTTACAAGGAAAAAACCAAGTATCTATAGTGAGAAATGTGATGAAATATTTCATAACATGTTTTAGGGAGTGAAACATGCAATGAAAATTGTTAAAGGTGGTGTTTTGGGTGACATTATTAGGAAAGATAAGGAAGTTGGTATTGTGGCTCTAGTTTGTTGTTTTTAGTGTGATGGTAGTATTATGAGGTTTAGCTAGGACCTTATACGGAAATTTTGGCATATGTGGTCCCTTTTCTTGGGTAGTGGATAATCGACTATTTTTCCTCAGAATCAGATACGAGATATGGTACTAGCTCTAGAAGGTGTTTTTGTATATTTTTAGGTAAATTAAGTTAGAAACCATATCGAGCAAGTCATGGGACCATTGGAGACATGTTTTGATAAGAGATCCTGGTGGTGGAGAATGTTATGGGTGAGAAGTGGTTGTGAAAAGTTGGGTTCTATGGTGAGGATCACCATGAATCTACTGATGAAATGGATGATGAAATAATGGTTTTTTGGAAATAGATGGGAATTTTGGAAAGTTTTCTAGGGGTTTGGTGATGGTTATAAGTGGTGTATTAGGTTCTGTTGAATAATGCTATTTGTGTTTGAGTTTGTGTAGGGGAAGATCCTTAGGTTCATTAAAGTGGAACCTAGTGATTTAAGCATGGTTTTATGACCAAATTAGATTGGTATCATCAAATTAATTCTTAATAAGGTTTCTCTAGGATGATAAATTTTATAGTGGGGAGATTGTAAGAACCCACATCTATATGTTTGAAAATTTCAGCAAGAGTTTGAATTTTATCTATTGGTGGATTGTCATTTTGAGATTTTTTTAGTCGAAATGAGGTTTTTTGTGTCTTAATATCCAAACATAGTGTTTTAAAATTAATTTTAAGTTTTTATGGAAGTCCTATGGATTTGAGAAAGCATCAGAGGAAGGACATGCATGCTATGAAGCTGAAAATATATCCAAAAGATCATTCACATTTTGAATATGATTCAAGATGTGAATTATATTCATGGGGTGCACCAAGGTAAATTCAGAGCATGAAAAAGTGGAGCTTAGGAGATAATCCTAAAAATTCAAGGTGTGGCCCAAGGAGTAATGTCAAGAGACTTTTTGTCCAGTCCTAGTAAGGGAATTTTCCCCAAAAAATCATGATATGGAATCATTTTTCACATCATGAATAGTCCCTAAATAGTTTTTCAAAAATTTAATAAGATAGGATTCTCTAGAAACCCTTGCAAATTTATCCCCTCAAACCCCTTATGCAAGAATAAATGGGAAATGGAGGTCTTGGATTCTAGGAGCCTCTCAGACCTCACCCCTTCACCAATTGAATTGGTGTCAGTTGCGATGGATCCATCTCGATGAGTTATAGCTTCTACAATCCTTAGATATTATCAGTTATCTTCTAAATAACCTTTTTATAATATATCATGGCTTGATTATGATTATATAAATTTGATTTAAATTCCATTGGATCTTAAAATAATTGTTTTGGGATGATGAAGTCGGTGATCAGTATGAAAAATGGGATATTCTATGTTGTTGAATCTGTATTTCTTAGAGGGTGGTCTGATAAAGGTACATAATCAGGTTACTCTTTTCAAGATTTTTTATTTAATTATATTGATTTGGGTGTTTTTTGGTTTCTTAAAAATAGGTATTTTTCTCAGATTGGTTCCAGGTAGTTATATTGGACTTTCCATGGATGGTTGGTTGAAGATCGAGTTTGGTGGTGACATCGGGTAAGTCTTTGGTCATGTTTATCTTTAGAAATTGGATGTGAGATTACTTTTTATAATTTAATTAATTATAATTTAGTTATAATTAATTAATTGGTATGATTTCAAATAATATAGGAACTTGTGGAATCTTAGGAAGTCCAAATGAACTTGGGTGATGTTGAAAATGTCATTGGGGTTTTCTTGGCTTAGAGTTAACTCCATTTGAGTTAGGTGATCAAGAACAACTCCCTAACATCTGTTTTGTTTTTTTAGTATATGAAATAAGTTTTATCATGTTATCATACCATGTTTCTGACCAAATAAAATTTTTAATCCCCTTCTTTGATGGAAATTCATGTTCTTAGACCTCCCTCAAGCCTCATTGGGTCTGTTAGAATTGATACCTAGACTTTAATCCACACAAGGTGTGTTCCAACCCCTTAACACTAGGTTATAAATTGAGTGGAATAAACTTAGTTCACCTTGAATAAATGGTTATTGTTTATATTTTTGTTTAGATATGTGAATTGATTTGGTAGACAAATTTAGAACTTGTCTTGATAAGAAATTGTCCTAACTTGGTAATTCTGATGATTAGCTTATGAAAAAAAATTCATGTCTTAAAATTGGTTACCTAGAATGTAATTGTAATTTTATAAAGGCTTAATGAAATATGGATATGATGATACGTTTAATGGTATTTGTTTCTAATGATTATTAAATGGTGATATCTACAATTATTGTGACAATTGATAATTTGGTTTAAATGATTTTTTCCTTGTTTTTGGTTAATATAATGTAATTTGGATAATTGATGAAATAACCAATAAGGATTTGGAAACATGTTTGTTATGATTTTTTTCTATATTGTAAATGGACTACTTGGATTTTTTTCTTGTCGTGACTCCTAGTTATTTTGTGATGCTTATAGGGATTGGCATAGTTATGCTATAATTATTATACATCTTATCCTTGTTTTTTTTCAATTCTTATAGGGATTGAAATGATTATATTTTAATTCTTATTGTGCTTGTTCCCAGTTACGTTTTAATTCTTATTGGACTTGTCCCATTTGTGTTGTAATTATTATAGGGCTTGTGCCCAGTTATGTGATAATTCCATATAAGTTATGCCTTGGGAAACTATGGATATGGTTGGCATGATTTCTCAAAATTCTCATATACATTCTGGCATTGTACCAAAGTAGGTTCAGATGACCTTGGGTGCTAGCCCAGAGCTCAAGGGTCCGAAGGTTTATTTTATGTTCTATATTAATTTATAAATTGATTCCCTTATTTATCATACTTTTGAATTCACTATATACTCAAACTATTTTTTTTAAACATCATTAGAGGTGGCTAACTAAGTTTTACTCACACCCTACTCAGGCCACCATTACATGTGGGTACCTGAGAATCTCTTACATTTTTATGGAAGGAACTTGGTTGGAATGAGGGTCGGGATAACATAGTCCAGTAGAGTTTCTTAGATGGTAAAAGCAGAATGAATGGGGTTTGGATCAGAGATATTGTATATCCCTTTTATTTTATTTATTTTATTTTGTTATGTATCAATAACTGGACCATTTGGAAGCTTTTTGTCGTATAGCATGGCAATTTGGGCCTTTACTACATTTCATGTATTATTACTGATATCTTTTAATTTATGTGTAATCTAATTATTTACTATTGTGAGTGGTTTTTAGTAAATTTACATTTTATTACACTCTCTAATATATGTGGTATAGTCTCACGACAGTACCACCTTAGATCCCCACTGTTAGTCGATAGCCTCTAGCATATGGGGAGGCATCCCTGAGGTCATGTGGTAAATTTATCCAAATATTTTTTAGAGTTATATTATGTGGGAGTTTACATTCCCATTTGAGGGTATAACTAACTAATTAAGGTGAACCTCAACCCATCTACTCAAATTCACAATACCTTTAAAAACTCATGAACTAATCATTCACACTTTGTGTCTAATGATAAAAGCCTATATATGGTGGTGGCGATATCCCAAGCATTATGCATATAAAGTTATCCCTAAACCACTAGATTGACTATAAAAACTACCACCATGAAGTCCATAGATACCATAGAATGAAGGTCCTTGGTCTTAATGTTTTCTTTATCATGGATGTTTGTCCACAACACTATATTGGGTATCCATGGGAAAATTTTGCATCACTTTAAACCAAGGTGTATCTCTATGAGGAAAATTTTAACCACTAATGTATGCATAAGTACTCCAGTACAAGTTTGGGTTAATAAGGAGAAATCCTATCTCAAATCTCACTCTGAAGACCACACTTGAACTCCAAATATTAAAGAAAACCCATTTCAAATAATTACCATAGAGTACCTTATCTATAAAAATCGATTAATTATTGATCACAGTCATGCTTCCATGAAGAGGATCTATCACCTTATGAACTTAAAAAAATCTCAATATCTTCATATATAACTTCCTAAACTGAATCTCAAACACTATCCATGGTATAGTAACATTGGAATGATTTTAGGTAAATGTTAACCAAATCCTCACAACACCATGAAGGATAATTCTTTCCAAGACCCCCCATCTAGTTTGTAGGTTTCCAAACAAAATATGAAACACCAGTATCTAGCCCCAAACAATCCAATAATACCCAAGGATCAAGTATCCTATAAAAACTAGGAGGCTTATAATTTTGGAATATACATTGTGAATTTAGACTACAAGTAGTCATGTCCATATCTATATAAGAAACCATCCACTCATCAAGAAGGTCCTAACTAAGTATGAATGGTGGAGGATATTCCCTCTACTTGTAGGGAAAAGATACCTCACAATTGGGTCTCTAAATCAATGAATCATCACTTAACTTATTAGTGGTTAGAGTCTTAATTACTATAATGGGATTTTCATGGACCTACAACAAAATCTGAGCTGGTGTTCTATTTATAACATACTCTATTTTACAAGATGAACCCATGATTACTAGACTATATCTAGGTGATCTAAAACAATAATTTCATGAAACCCACATCTGACTAATCTATGATGCATGTCTCATCCTCCCAAAATTAATTCCTCAAGGTTTCAAGTTGATAAATAGATTATTGGAGTCATAGTGAATGGATATGTCACCTGTCATGTAAACATTGGGTTCCTATGTTTTAAATTAAAACTAAAAGACCCCTTAACACCATTTTCCTAAATTCCCAAATCAATCCTCACATGATTATAAACTCAAAACTCTAACTTTAGAAATTAAACATCTCTGGTTCCATTCTGAAAGAACTCAGCCCACTGAGGCCACACTTTTTCTAGCATTAAGACAAGTGTGCCACCACAAACCTACCTATAATAGGTCAGGGCTAGGATACTAGAACCAATAAGGAATAATATACATGGTAGGATTTAGAATATAACAACCTACAATGGTTATGCATCTCCAACACATGATATATCCAATAATCTCCAGTAATAAATAAAATAACTTCTCAATATAAAAATATATTCATGATTCAATAACTAAAGGAAAATAAAACTGTGTAGAACAACATCACTAAGTACAATAGACACCAAATATGGTAAAACATTTCCTCACTAAAAGGAAACCCATAATAACCTACGATAAAACCATCTTCTCCATATATTAATATATTCAACGAAACATAAGCTTTACCATCACTATCAACTACACGACCATCAGGACACCCCTAAACCTTGCATTATCAATACAAAAACAACATGTGTGGGAAAAGATTCCATTTAGGGGTGAGTATAGACATGCCGAATGGGATACCCTAAAAACACAAAATAAGCTAAAAAAATAAGTCATCCCATACTAAAGTTTGAGGGAAACAAGATGAAACCCAAAGGTTCTACAAAGTATCTATGGTCAATTCAACCATGTATAAGGGAATAATATCATCTTTCATCACTAAACTCTTTAAATTATCATATCTCACAATCAACTAGAGATACCTCGATTATCATAAGTCTAACAAAACCTGAATTTGGAAACCCAAGTATAATCCATATATCAAAGGAAACCACAAAGGACTAATATTCCTTTAATATACCAAAGGCATAATCAAATGTTGATACATTAAAAGACCCAAAACTCCTAAACTACTTGTCTACTATAACTTACATGTTACTGTCTTGTAAATATAGTAGGGGTTTGGGCTACATCAAGGAATATGTATATTAAATGATGGAGTACTTGACACCTATGGAGGAAAACACCCTAACACATGGGGGAGTATTGAATCCATAGATAGAGGAAAATTAACTATCAAATAAAAGAGTATTGAATCCATATTTTATATGAAGGATCATGGCCTACTAAAAGTATGATTCCAAGGGAATACTAAAACCCCATGCATGTAGGACCACATCCTAACACATAGGGCAGTGCTGAAACTTCATGTATACTCTAAATATTTTTCTCATACCCTAACTTTATTTATACATATCTAAGGTCCTATAATAGACAAAAATGTCTCATAAATGGAATTTTATGTCCAAAAGGATTATATCATAACTCTCTATGTAAAAAAAAGTCTTAGAATGAACTATTTACTTATCTGATTTGGACGCTTGGTTGAGAAGATATAAAAACACCAAAGGATATACAGTGCACTACAGGTACTCTATTACACATAATTTGTGAGCCTCATACTGATTTCAAGAAAGTACTTCCATCATTATACCATGGGGTGTGAACCTTCATTGCATGTAATTTCAGTATACATAGTGTATGGGACCTTTTGTTCATTCTAGGAGTATACTGTTAGTACACACCAAGTCATATCTATTTACAAATACATGACATGTTGTTCAAAAATGGGTGGAATTTTAATCTCAAGGGGTTGTTCGATGTGTATTACCACACCTTGAGTCATGTACCCAAATATTTACATGACATATACCCTGGCCTACATGGTGTGTGGTCCATCTGGTTAGCCAAATGTGTATTTCAGAACACGCCCCAAGTCATGTGTTCAGATATACATGGTGTATGACCTGAAGTCACACCATATACATGGTGTGTGACTTAAAATTAGACATCAATTGGTATTTATAATCTATAAAAACCCAAGACACCCCTTAGGAGAATTGTGCATGGTGTGTGACATAAAGGACTTTACTCCATGTAGTCATGAATTCTAAATCCAAAACATGCAACAATCAGTATTTCACACCACCTACTTTATCATAGTTGTCAGTGTCCCTTGCGTCTCTTAGAAACTAGAACTTGAATTCACCAGTCGTTCACCCATGCATCCCATGATGATTGTTCTTTCCACCACTGGCCATGTTGAGCCACCTCATGTTATCATTCTTCAAGTACCAAAGATATATCATCATCATTTCTGAAAAATCATGCTATTGTTTTCATTATCTATGTCAAGCCTTATCATCCCAATGAAATCAATATATCTCTATCTCAATTCATCCCCACTTTTTACACCCTTAAATCCTATCACCACTGCTCATTTTTTAATCACTATTGTAGTTTCTCTATCATCAAATTGGTGTCATCTTCTCTAATTGTCACCTGTATCACCAGCTCAATCGTCCAATGTCAAACCGCCATCCAAAGTGAGAACCGGTGGTAAATATATTTTCAAATAAAGGATAAAGGTACAGGATTCAAAAGATATAATAATAATGATCAATAATCATACATTCTTCATCATTCAAGGAATGATGAACATGGTCCTCTTACGATTATAATAATGATATAATAATTAGTAATAAAAAATTAATTAATTATTAACAATCCATCATAGAAACATTATCATAAATGATCAATGAATATTTTAGGAATAAATTTAAAATATTCCATTCCTTTAAATAAAAATAATTTATGAAAATAATCAACTCATGATAAAAATAATTTCCCAAAAAATCATGAACACGATAATTCATAAACGAAAATTATAACCATGAGTATAATATTCATATGTGATTTTTAATAAATTGAACATGAATCATTGATCTATTCACAAGATTAATGAATAAATGTGAATTTAAAACAATCCCTACCACATGTAAAGAATAATAATTCTTTAATTCATTCATTGATACCAAAAAATATGATCATTAATATTGCATAAGTTTGTCTTCACTCGGTGCTATATTTCAAAATCTACCCCTAAGGATTCTTTATCTCCTACTGGGGTTCTTACCAAGGTAATGTATAACCCTAGAGGAAATCCCATAATAAAATTTTTATAAAATAGTAATAGGTCGACCAGTTAAAATAAAGAAATACTCATACAGTCTCAGTTTGGGACCCATCAACCGATAACATAAACTATACCTCACATAGTTAAAACACCCCCATTAAATACATAACCATGATATAAAAATTTCCACCTAATATTTCATTTAACAGATACCAATTTTCATACTCATATGATAATTATTTATATATTTAATAAAAAAACTAATATTATTGAAAAACCAACCTACTCACTAATTTACAAAAAAAACCATCTCGAGGGTAAAAACAGTATTCCAAGATCAATGGGGCTATAAAAAAATATAAAGTCCTTCACTAGGGTATATTTTCCCTTTTACCTCTTTATAGAACCTTTTTGTAATAACCTTGATTCCATTAACCTAGATCTAGAATCTAATTTATTATATTGTCATAGTTATAAGGGGTAAAATCCTAGAGGATCGATCGGTTTAGTAGTCTAGGAGAACTAAATACATACATGATACCCATTTTACATTGGGAATATAATATAAAATATAAAAAAATAAAATTCTAGAATCCTTGAAACTCATTCAAATTATTCATCTTCATATCCTAGGGAAATGAAACAAAATAAGGGTGAGATCAAATACTCACTTTGTATTACATATAGTTGAATCTGTCATGAATCAATAAGGAATAATCAATATAGAAAGGTAAATAATTTAACACACATTCCATTTAATCAATTATGTGACTATCGTGATTAGATAAGGCATAATCAATGTGGAAAGGTAAATAACTAAACACACATGCCATTTAATCAATAAATCGAGCACAAAATGCATCCATGGATAATTTCAATGTAATAATATCATGGATAATAATAACTGAAATGGTTAATATTTTACATAATGGTCTCATACGTCATCATATTTATACTTTCAAGACCTTTCACAAGGCATTTTAAAATTATCGATAAAACTCCATTTAATTTGGCCAACTGATTTGTCTCATGATACCTATCGATGCATCAAGGGGATATATAATTCATGTCCCCACCCATCACTGCATGTCCAAATAATTCCTCATATATATAATGATATATTTAATCCATTAATAATATGTCTTATCAATAAATATCCTTATTGAGTAAATTATATGGATTTAAAAATATTTTCCAAGTTAATCAAATAAATTTCAAAGTAAACAATATATATAAATATGGTATATGGTTTAGGTAATAATAATATCCATGATATAAATAATATATATATCTAAAATAAATATAATATATGATTAAAAATAATCACAATAACATGATTTTATCAAGATAAATTTAATAATCACAAAATCAATCAAGAGATGAGATGTTACCATCAGTTAATCATTAATATAGGTTTTTGTAATAAATTAATTTCTTTTGTAAGAATAAAGGGAATAGAATTCAAATATTAAAATAATATTTTATAAAATATTTTTTTTAACCATTGAAAACATATATAAGAAGATAAATTTCATAAAAATTTTACAGTAGTGGGGTATCCCATTACAATTGTATACATCAAAAAACATTCCTTTTGAATTTTTGTCGAAAACATCCCTTTTGAAAAATAGTATAAATATTAATTTAAAACCATTTTTTAAAAATTAAAAAAAATCAAATTTCCTTAATAAATCATTTTATTAAATAAAATGAATTTTTTAAAATAATGTTAAAAAACATAGATATGAAAGAAATATATATATGATTTAAACATAAATAAAATTAATTCTTATTTTAAACATTTATTTACTTGATTAAAGTACTAAAGAGAGTTAAAGTTGGATGAAAATATAAAAAATCATTAAATATCCAGTGGATAATAATATTAGTGGACCTTATGAATGATAAATGATAATATTCCTTCAATGATAGTAAAATCAATCCCAACAGAAAGTGAGATTGTAAAATAGATTCTTACCTATTTGGTAACTTTAAAATTTAAACCCCTTGAAAGAATAAACTTGAATTAAAAAATTACACATAATGAATAAGTATTTATTCATGTTACATACATAAAATTTTCTATATCTACACCACATAAAAGTGAATAGGTTCATATTAACAAATATACCTCAATGGAATGGAAATTGAGATGAAATCTTTTATCACTTGGTAACTTTTAGGTAAAATCACCTTGAATGAAATAATTCAAGTTGGAATGTAAAATACCATGAATTATGAAGTATTAATTATATTACATTTAAAATTGTCATCATATACATCATATAAAATAAATATATTGTATAATATTAAAATATTCCTCAATGAAGGAAATGGAGATGAAGTCCCTTATAACATACTTCCTTTTGGTTGAATGCATTTTAACCAAATATATAATGGTTTTAAGTATGTTATTAATTTATAATATAACTATATTAATATATATAATATTATATATTATCCTCTTATATCATCTTACCACCTATTCATTAAAAATATTTTATTATTACTATTGTTTCAGGTGTTAATTACCATGTTTTCTCATGCATGATTTGTCGTGAAAGTTCTGGTTCTTGTGTATAAGATATAGTTATATTATATATAGAATTATATTAATGTTATAAATATTATATTTAGTCATTAGATACAGTTTTATAATTATTCTTGAAATTATGACATTGAAAATGAATCGCGTCGCTTCATGAACACTGTAGGTCATATGTACGGACGAGTGACGATATGATTCTCTTAATAGGTGGATGGGTGAAAAAGTGGATAGCATATTAATTTTAAAAAATAAATATCATGTCATAGGTATTATATATATTCATTATTTATATCATTATAACTATCCATGTGAGTCGGTAAAAGAAAACAAATTACATCGATTCACGAGGCGGTAGTCCACCGTACACACAAGCGATGGATTTTTTTCCCATTTGATGGAGAATGGGATGGATAAATATTATTACATAAACATAATAATATATAAGTATATGTTTTATTATGGTGTTATTATATTTTAATAATTAAGACATATTTTAAGGTTTTAAAATAAGGAATAAAAAGAAAGAGCTTCATTAAGATGATTACCTTCTCTTAGAGAAACCTCCTTTGTGTCTCTTCTTAAGGACCCTAGGGTTGGTATTTGGGGAAGAAAAACACCTCTAGAATGTGTATAATTATGTAAGGGACGTATTTTTTCAGGTTTTCTTGATAATAAAGGATTTATAGGTGTAAATAATTTATGGGAGGGAGTTCTCTTTTATAATTGTGGGAGGGGGCCTTCTTATAAACAGCTTGGAAATTTCTCAAAAGAATCTAAAATGATAAAGTCATTACCAATAAAAATGCTATAAATGAGCTTATATTATAATATGGGATAGTATTAGGTTGAAATATTTCTATCCAATAGTATTTTAATAAGTTTAATTGTCAAAATTACCCTTATCATTTGGTTTACCCCCCCCCCCCATGGTAAACCTGTTTTAACCTTAACCAGGGTAATTAAGTTTGACCAAAAAATAATTTGAAATTATTAAATAATATTAATTATTTTAATTAAAAATATGGAATCTTTTTTACCAAATTCAACTCATATAAATGAAAATTTTAATTTAAAAATAAACCAACAAAACGAGTCAAAGAACAGTTTTTCAATAAATGTATTTTTCAAGCATAAGATGATCTTATATCAACTATATGAATAGTAATAATAATTATATAGATTTAAATTAATATATTTAGATATATAATATATTCATTTTATTTATATCATTCATTAGTATATATTATTCTAATTAATTTAAATGGATAGACATTATTCCTTTTTAAATAAAAATAGTTTCTTGTAAAATAAACAGTTTTATGAAAGATATTTATTTTTACCACCAAAGGTTTTTATCTTTATTTATATAAAATCTATAGTTAATAAATTTTAAATTATACATATTATTACATGTTATTATAAATAAAATAGGTAAATGTAAATACTATATTTTTTATTATTCATAAAATCTTATTTCTAAGGGAAATTTTGAAACAATCATTCTACGCATATTTTGACCAAGTTAAAAATAGATATTCAACCAATGAAATTGAAATTTTTGTGCCATGACATATGAAAATTTTCATTTTATTATAATTTTACTAAAATATAATGTTCACTTGATATAATTTATGCTCAAGGTGTTACACTGGGACTCCAAACTCAAAATTGGGTTAAGTCTAACACGAGGTGAAATACAAGTTGTTATAGATTGTTTTGAGATCACAGGGGGAAAATGTTATAAAAATAAATTAGGCTTTTTAGAATAAATTGAAAATATAATTCCATGTAATTTGAAATAAATCATGGATTGTGTGGAAAGGATACTCCCAAATTAAAGGTATTAATGTGGATGATAGATTTACTCTCATAGCTAGATTAGAGACAATTAGATTATTCTTAGATATAGTAGGGTAAATGAGGTTCAAGGTATTAAAAATGTATTACAAATCAATATTTGTAATTTTATTTCTTAAATAATAATTTTAAATAGAATTGATGAATAGTTTTTTCATACAAGAAATTGAGAGATAAAAATGTGTCATTTAGAGAAGGCACTCTATAGGAAAAAGAAACCACCAAAATATTGGTATTCTAGAATAGACCAATACATGAGAAAGCTTGGATTCAAAAATATAGGTTCCAAAAAATATATATATTAAAATGATGGTGATCAAAATATTATGGTTCTAGTTTAAAGGATAAAATAATATTTATAGGATGAAATGAATCTCAATGTAAGAAGTTTTTAAAATATATGTGTAGTGAATTTGAAATTCCAGTAGTTAGTGGGTTGATGTTTTCCTTTCATTTTCAAGTGTTATTAGGAAAATATAGAACCTTGTTATATCTATCTAAATAAGTTAATAAATTTATTAAAATATTTTTCATCGGGGATATAAAATATATGGAAGTAGTGGTTTCTACCTGGATGATGTTGTCGAAGAATTATGATGGAAAAGAGGTTGACATTACACACTGTAGGAAAATAATTGGAAGCTTATTAATCCTCAAAACATAAATACTATATATTTTATTTGTTACATATCAAGTATAAAGGTATCAAATTTTTTCCAAGGAAATCCACATAATTTCATAGTAAATAATATTTTAATATATTAAAATCATAGTGGATTTATGACTATTTTTCAGTAGAATATCATAGTAGAAGGTATTGGGATATACAGATATCGATTGGGATGGTTCAATGGATGATAAAAAGTGTAGATTGGGTAGTGAATTATATCTTTAAAAAAATTATTTCTTGGTGAATCAATAAGAATACTTTCATTCCATTGAGCACTGTATAAGTTGAATGTATAGTATCTACTTAATATTGTACATGGATTTAATAAATAAAGCAATAGTTTAAAGATATTTATATTCATTTGAATTCTCCTATCACAGTCATATGTCATAATTTGAGTTCTATAAATACTAGAAAAAATGTAGTGTATCATTTGAGGATAAATCCCATCAAGATAAAATATCACTTTATAAAGTATAATATTGATAAAGGCCTGTATTAATTAGAGTATATATCTATTTAAGAGAAAAAAAATATATTATGATGAAGACACCTTAAAAATGATCTTTTTAGAGGCATTGGTTGGATCTTAGAGTATAAATATCTCAATTCACTTAAATGGTTTTGATAAGGGATACCCACTTTTCTAATGTGATTATCATTCCACTAGTGTGTCTCAATAAGTGGTTTTACTAACTAAAAATTTAAGAAATTTTTTATAATTTTACAAAGAATTTGTTTGAATAATTAATTAATGAAAATGTATTTTTATATAATAAGTTAATTTATTTAGTAATTAATTCCTCCTTTTGGCCTTCAAATAATTGCTCATTTTTTTTGTCGATAAAAGGGTAGTGATGATCAAGTTCTGTAGGGGAAACAATTATTTTTCCATATGAATTTAAAGACAACAAATTTTTCTAAAGTGTCTAAAATATTAAAAAAGGGGGATAAGGGAGATGTTTTTAGGGGATATTATTTAAGTAATTTATCAGGTTTAATTTGAATTAATAAGGAAGTTATTTATATAACAATATATTTCAAATCATGATGTAAACAAAGTCGTTTATTGATAAATGATTCGTTTAACTCTTTATTCTAATTATGAGCATGATTTATGTGGAAGATGCCCAAGTTTTATAGGGAGATATAAGTGTATTTACTTAAGAAGTTAAATAAGGAGAAATAGTTCTAAAGTGTTTAAAAGGTTTTTATTTGGGGTAAGGAATAATTTGTTAGGGGAGGGTATTGAAATTATTTATTAAGGGGAATGTAAAGTAATAAGGAGTTACATGATATAATAGGTGTTGTCAAATCATGAGGTGAACAAAGTGATTAATTGATAAATATTTAATATAAATACTATTTCTCATGATGAGCATAACTCATGTTGGTTTAGATTATATGATTTTTAAATAATTGAATACATTATGACTATTATGGTGTTAAAGGTAATCTGTTGAGTTTTTAATGAGTTTTGATAGTAAAGTGAAGTATCTTTTCTTATAGAATTTAATTTTTGACAAGTCCAAAGGGAGAGATTGTAAATAAAAATACTTTTGTATATTTTTAGTTTTTATTTTTTAACCAATATTTGTGAAAATTTTCTAAGATACTCTGTATACCATTTATATTGATCATATAGAGTGTTACATAGTCCCCACCGGTGTTTGTATTCAATATTTTTAAATTCAAATTTGTTCTAAGTGTCATCATTGTAACCAAAATAGAGAAGATACTAACCATATTTTTCTATCTTTTACTATGGGTTCAGATCTTTGGAACTATATTTTTAACATTTTTTATTGTATATGGTTACTTCTTGATTCAATCATCTCTCAACTAAAGTATTATGTGGATATAGAAACATATCACCAAATAAAGAATATTTTCCTAACTGTTATTTCTGAGCTTCTACATGTGATCTGGTATGATAGAAATTATCTTCTTTATAATAATTTCTCATCTAGTCTAAATATATGTCGGATGTGGATTCTCATTGCCATTAGGTAAGTTTCCTTGATTCATAAGGTTAATTGTAACAACACTGTTAAAGACTTTGGGATGCTCCGATGACTTTGGATTGACTAAATCTATCATCAACCTAGATTCACTTTTAAAGTGTTCTGAAAATACCCACTCCCATATTGGATTAAAGTGAATGTTAATGGTTCTTCTAAATGAAATCTGGGACCCTTGAGTTGTGGTGTTATTTTCAAAAACCACCTTGGGCAGTGTCTCGTATGCTTCTTTGGATGCTACAGAATTGCCTCATCTCTGGAATCTAAAATTATGAGTGTGAGCCATGACATTTCCACTGTTAAGCAATAGGTTTGGAACAATATTTGGATTTAAAGTGATTCGACCACTATTTTCTAGGCTACTTGGAATGGTGTGGTGCATTCTTCTTGGCCGCTTACAACCTATTAGATGGACTACCTCATTTCTCTTCTAGATACTAGCTAAATTGTCACTCATACCATTCGTGAAGAGAACATGGTTGCAGATGGTCTTGATAATAAGGGATTTAACCATGACATAACCTTGTTGGATGATCTTCCTATTTATTTTCTTCCTCTTTTTGATAAGGATTGTAAAAATATTTTATCTTTCAAACTCATATAACCCCTTTTTATTTGTATAATAATTTTTTCTTTGTTCTTTGACCAATGCACCACCTTCTTTAAAAAAATGAAAAAAAGTATAGAGAGTTTATTCTGGTTCTATAGATTTGTTTCACACATGTAATTTTCTACCATTACTTGTAACCATGTCTTATTGGACCTCGTGATTTTCATAGATGATTTAAAATTGGAAAGTGGGGTTGTAATATGACATAAAAGTGCTTGTGGTTAGTTTTTAGGCATTTGGAGTTTTATTAAAAATAGTATTTGGTATATAAAATTGTCTTCTTGGAGAGAATTTTCCAAAAATGGGTAGGTTTATTATAGTACAAGATGTTTTGAGGATCATTTTTTACATTGAATTTAAAAAAAATATTGTATGTCATGGGTAATTCAAAAATTATTGTGTTGGTTTTCATGGTTTAAACCAAATTTTTGTTGTATTATTAACCTAGATCATATCAATTGGGAACTTTATTTGTAGAATTAACAATGAAAAAACCACATTGTGGTTTTTTATCACAGTGCCTTTCGAAGGATAGAAATAACATGATTTCATAAAGTTGAGAAGATTTAAAGGTTTTGGTTTTTAGAGATAATGTTTTGACCTAATAACACATCATGGTTTACAATTTACCATTTCATGGTTAGTTAAGTTTTACAAATTTCTAAATTTTAATTCCTTTCGTAAAGGAGAAACAATTGGGATTTTAATGGGAACATATTGTCTTAGTTTTTATAGAATTGGTTGAATGAATTTTCTTATAATCAAAAAATAAAGTGAATAATTAATTTAAAGGTAAAGTGATTGATAGAATTTTAAATATTATTATTGGAAATAAGTGGATTTATGGGTAATAATTGATATATCTAGCCAAATTTTAAGAATTTAAAGATATTTATTCAATTCTAATAATCATGGTTTGTATTTTTATACTAATAGAGGTGTGGTTAATTTTTTTTATTTTTGTGATCAAAAATTGTTCAATAGAGAGAGAAGTGAGTTATTTTTTGTTATGAGAGAAATGATTTTTCATTCTTGTGGATGTTTTTAAACCAATATGGATAGTGATTTTACTCTAGTTTTTTAAAAAAGTGGATACTTTTAGTTAATTTTAGTGCATCAAAACATCACCATGTGTATTCTCCCTGGACATAGTCTAGTGTGGGTATAATAAGTAAAATTTATTTTAACTTCATGTTTATCTCTTAAAATTTTTGTGATTAAGAGAGTTATATTTTGACTAACTATGAAATAATATTTTTGAAATTAATTTTATGGAATTGACGGACCCTGATTCACCCCTCCCCTATCTAAGTGTATCTCCCCTTTATAAGAAAAAAATATTTTAATAATCATGGGTTATATATTTCTTAAAACTTTATTAGGATTTATTAACCTGTGATATAAATTTGACATCATGATTCTTGATTTAGTTATACTAAGAAAGTGTATAGTCATCCCTAATATATTATATGTAATAATATCTATAATATATTTAATGATTTTATTTTTCTGTTTTTGTTTGATAAAGTGGCCCTAAAATCATCTTCAAGGTTAGAGGAAAGCAACATGACAAAAAAATAGATAGGTTTTACACTAAGATAGAGCTCTATCCAAACTAAAAAAAATAGAAAACACATCAAGACCTATAAATAAATAAATTAGTGGTGACATTTTCCTTTCTAATACACCAGACAATAGAAGATTTATTTTCATTGAAGTCTTTAAGAATTATATCTTTAAAATGAGAGAAAATAGAATCCCAAAGCTAAATAAATTTTTCTATATTTAATCTATATCACTACATAACATTTTATAGAATCAACACATGGTCATGAGTATAATTAGATTTGAGTTTGTTTAAGGGAACCTAAAAGTTAAAAACATTTTTTAATGTATTAAAATCCTCCATTCCAAAATGAGGTTGAACAAAATATCCTTTAGAAACCCAATATTTCCCATTTTTTATTAATAGGAGCCATTCCTTTTCAATTTAACTCATAACCATAAACATGTATTGAGTTATTTCATCATTACTCTTCCTACCCTACTTTTATAGAATGATTTTGAAATTTTCATTTACAAAAATTGTATTATAACCTTTATGTTGAGTTTAAATTTTCATTAGTGATGAAACGTCACATTATTTATGAGATTCAACCAGCTATGATTTTTCCACACCACTAGTGACCGATATTGAGTGATGAAGTGAAATTTATTGAACCCCCATCTAAGAAATTATATTTGTGTCCATATCTCCCTCTTATAATTTTTATTATATTTTTAAAATATTTGAGTTAAATCCATTTATAATACCAACAATGGTATCAGCATAGGAAGATAAATTCATTTCAAAATCAACTATTAGAGTATGTTCAAAATCTTGATAAGAATATAATCATTAATCAAATGTATAAGTAAGATCATTTGAAATTTTTGAATTTCCTTCTAATGGTTCACTACTAATGTTAGGATATCCTCTTGATGGTAGAACCTAAACTTCTTATGAAGAAATCACTTTAGGATTTCCCTTGATATTACTATAATCTTCCAAAATTAGATTCCCCATAACACCACATTACTCTGGACTAGAAACAATTTATTCAACCATAACCTTATCCATTTGATTATATTTTGGAAAAAGTTTTTTTCCATGTCATGTGTAGAAATAGTTGGGATCTTTTCCTTATAAAATTCAAGATTTATAGTCTCTCAAACAACAGGGGTTCATTAACTATGATAACTTTCCATTAGACTATAAGGAGTAGAGAAATGATCTTTTATCTATTCTTAAACAAAAATATTTACTCTAGGTAGTTCCCTGATAAATCATCATTAAATTAAATCAAAGATGAATTTCTTTACTAAGCATTAGTCCTCTTGATGTCTGTATGATAAAATACTTTCTTTGTAACCCATGACATCTATTATTGATCACACGTATCAGTAAGATGGACAATAAAATAGAATAAGGAGAAATATAAGAAAATATATTCATGGAATATTTATTTAAATAAATAATCAGGTCTATTTGAATTGTTTCTAAGGGTGATTAAAATTTAATTAAAGTAGTGGAAACATTTAAAAACTATTAAACCCAATAAAGAATTTTCTTTGAAACTAAAATCATATAAACTATAAATGAAGAAACCTGTGAATATGTATCTTACATCATAGCACTGCTACTAAAATATTTGACTACATGGTCTTGATGAAGATCACTGGAGGAAAACCATCATACTCACCTCTCTATGACGTATCCAAAATTTTTGATAAATCACTCATCATACAAGTGGGATTATTCCACCCTCAATAGCATACTAGTATCTAATGGTGTAAAGGAGTTAGGAAAACATATCTATGGTAAATATATCTTTTGAAAAGGATTGGGAAATATTCTATGGTTACTATATTAGGGTGAATGTACCTTTATAAATCCCTCTGGGATGATCCTTGAGTGAACATGAATTAACTCATACATTATGATTTAATGTATGCGTCATGTGTAACACTTAGTTATACCAACTCCCATGGTTTAAGCATATATCCTATTGTTGGACTCCTCATGTTTTAATCATGATTTAATGATCACAAATCCTATACATTTTGTAAAGCTTGTTAATCATGTTTAATCTATCTAAAATCATGTGTACAGATGATTAGTTTCTTTATGACTTAAAGAGTTATTGTAAACTATTTTGTTTATAATGAAATTATCTTATGAATGATTAGGTTTAATTAATTCTATGAATATCACTATTTAAGTCTGTATATAGAGATTTGGCTAAGTCTGAGAAACCGTGAGTCTTCTACCGGTTATGTTTTTTCTGGAAAAAGATCCAGAAACTGTGGCCATCCGGACACTGTGACCAACCAGAAACTATGATCTTATAGACACCGTGAGAATCCATACACCATGACCATCCAGACACCATGACCATCCAGACACTGTGACCATCCAAACATCATGACCATCTAGACACTGTGACCATCCTGACACCGTGACTAGACATTGTGATCCTAACACCGCATATGTGCTACCAGTTCCTGATCTCTATACAACTATGCCATCACATCTATCCCACCACTAAAAGAAAAAGAAAATACATTGTTTCAAGGAGACACCATTTCATGGAGACACCGTTTACAGACAGACTATGACATCGTTTCTTAATTTGTTTTTTCATTTTCAATTTAATTTCTAATGGTCAAATTTGAAGCTTTTAAATGCACTGACATAATTAATGTTTCTTTGTAGACATGTTACCTGAAAGTACGAGGTACAAGGTGTAGAATACATTCATCCTGTCGGCTCCAACACATGCACTCCAAGAATAAAAGAGAAGTGCGGCCTAAAAAGAAAAGAGAATGGGTGTGAAAATGATAATGAAGAAACACTTAGATCATTCTTAATAAAAGGACTGACACGTGAAACTCGACATTTATGAAGAACACATAAAGCATTCTTGAATCTAAAAATCTATGACACCTTTGATTAGAGTCGATGACATCTTCGCACTATCAACACCATAAAGAATATTATCTAGAGCTAGCTGACTTATGATACTCTATTTTCAGTGAGAAGACTCAATTTCTACATCTTCTTCATCTCAAAATTCCATAGCTACATAGACTAACTCTTAGATAACTTCTAACCTTATCTCATCATTTCTGTTATGTTGTGTATTATTTTTATCTTTCAAGCAGTGTGGGTATCTGTATAAAAACATGCATTATCTCCTGCATCAAACTAAAGGATATAAGATATACTTTCTCTTACATATTTTTACACTTGTGTATTCCCATGGATAAGTGTGGAAGAGGTCCCTATGTGATATGTTAGTTCATACCCATGAAGAACTATGGAAGAGGTCATGTGATCCGGATAGTCTTGTGTACTGTTGTTAACCCCGATCCAGGGTGTGGATCAAGTTTATTTATATAAACTGCTTGGTGGAAGGTGATCACTAAGTGGAGTGTATTAGGTCTCAAATTGAGACTAAACCACTTGTTTTATATTCTATGTGTTGTTTGTTTTTAGTTTTATCTATTTTATTGTTTAATTCTGAAATCACTTAATTTACTTTGATAGTTAATCATGGAAATAAGTTATAATTTTTTTGAATTATTAGAATAACTTCATAAGTAATGTTAATAACTGATATTAAGATTAATGAGAATTAATCAATCTTCTAAGAGGTTATTTAAACAGTCAAACTTTAATAACCGTATAACCATGATTAACTGATATGTATTTAACTTTATTGGGGAACCTTTTTTAGAATACTTTTTAAAAATAAATTTTAATAGATGCTCAATTCACCCCACCCCCACTCTTGAGTACTCTACTCTAACTAACACCTACGTTTAGGAGATTTTAGTACTAACTCATTAACACACCACTACCTTAGATGAATTATAGAAGTTCTGAATGAATCATACCATGTGATTCAGGGCACTAAGATTCCTCCATGTCGTGAAATATTACTTTCCAAGGTAGGATATGTGATATCTATTATATCATAAAATAAGATATACCCTAATGGATTAAATATATGAATTTTACCATATCATGCTATATGAAATCACATAGTTTTAAGAAATATTAATTTCAAACTCCCAATTGCACTAAATCCTAAAATACTATCATTCTATTTCACCACATATCATATCATATGAAATATATTATGAAACTATATCAAAAAATAACTTTGGATATATTCAAAAAAAACTTTTTTAAATCTATCATTAGCTTTACTATGTATCACATCATATGGAATGACTTATAAATACATATCCAAAACTCTTTTGTATTAACTCTAAAAAAATTAAAGTAGCTCTCTGAGTCAAACATAATCCCCATTAGTCAACCAAAAAGCGTGATCCCATGGGTCTTTCTAGTGTTGAAAAAAAATATTAAACATTGGATCCAAAATTTATGAAAATATAGTTTTCTAGCAAAGAATCGGTGTTACTCAAGCTATAAAGGGATTTGTAATAATCTCTATCAAACACATGTGTCTTTATACATGTGTGAACCAGTTTCATCATATACAAGAATATATTCTCATATGATACATTTGTCCAAGGCATCGAGTGAAATTGTGATATAGTGTATTTCAATCCCATATAGCCTACTCATATGTTATGGATTCTATGAGTATAGACTGACCAAGTCGATAAAAACATCACATTGCATACACCTTTATGGATATCACATCACATGTCCCTCTCCATAATAGATAATCACATCTTATATACTATCTAGTTATGGTTATATGATTCCTTAGTCTATCTCAATCAAAGGATCCAACTAATGACATGGTCAACAACATACCTAGGCACTCATGATTAACTAAGCCTTATGGATTGTGTAAAGAATGTATCAAAGTATGAAGGTTCTCATGGTTAGTATATCTCAAACCTTAGATTGTGGAAACTCCAAATATGATCCATGCGCCCCTAGTATACCAATGAAATATTGTATTACACTCTATAAGGAATAATTTATGGGTCGTATAGTATAAAAAACTTGTTGTGCACCTTATGATCATATTATATATCCAGATAAAAGAATCATATTCATGATGGCATTAACATTTCACCATAACCTATAATACTCAATGATGAACATCGATTAGTAATAACTAAAATTCATATTTTGAGAGGTCAATTATTATTTCATTTTAAGAAATGTATATCTATATATACATATTTTTAACTAATGTGAAAGAATGATAAAGTATATATTTCCTTTTGAACAACATGATTTATTCTAAATTCTTAAGCTCCTCTAAGAATACTTAAAAATCATACAAAATCACTTATCTAACATATTATATATGATAGAATTCCATATCATCCTTATGTTTTCTTCACTTATAGGGTTTTAATTAAACACATTACATCTCTATGTAATTTTTACCACGTATCTATATGGACAATAGATAAAAAACCATCCCACTAAACTCTTTAGTGAGTAACTCCTATAAATTGAGCTAGTTTGAATAATGGTAAGACTTTGGAATCATATTCTTAATATTCAACTCCCTGAACATATTCAAACTTCTTAACTCCAAAAAATCAAATTTTATAATGTTAATAACTTCTAGTTTCTACTTAGAATTCTTTCTATATAAATCATCATCATTCTTGGAACCCCATCAATCAATATTTTTCCTTGAAATGTTTTGGAAACTAATTTAACAGTTTACAATAATATTTTTCCAATATACCCTAAAAAAAATTATGAAATAAAGTGACTTTAAATTTGTTATGGTAACTAAATATAACTCATTTAATTTCTATTTACTGCCATATCATAAAGTCCTTTAGGATATTAAGTAAAATTCACTTTTATTTCTGATTGAAATAATATTTTATTTGTTAAATTTGAACTTTATTAAGTCCAAACATACTCTAAATAGCCTCTTAGATGATATATTCTCTTTAAAATATCATGGTAAGATTTAAAAAACACCTTTTTTTTAATAAATAACACTTATTTACTTTTAATGGGAATATTTAACAAATAAACTGTTGAATCCATATCATATATGGTATTCTATGTGTTTGGATAACTTTCTAAAAACAATATTTTATTCATTAAAATATTTTACAGATAGTTGTAGAATCACAATTCCTTATATTTTAACAAAAAACTAGATAAAAACTTTATCATGGATAAAATAGTTTTATACTTATCTTATTATTAAAACATGTTATAGAATATGATGAATAATAAACCATGTGTATTGAATCCATTATCTCATATTTTTCATAACAACAATTTGGAAACAAATAACTTTACTTATCATATAAGATAAATGAGATGAATACACATATCATTTACTTAGATCCATATGAGCTTGGTATATTCCATTACATTCAAATATTTGATATAGTGACTATTTTCTTTATCATTTGAATATAAAATAAAAATATATATTAATTATTACCTTGATTTTGAACTCCTGTATATTTAAAACACTTGTAAAATAGTTATATAGTATCAAATACCACTAAAAATATAATAATTAATTTCTATTACATTGATACCTAACATGGAAAATCCATGGAGTTTACTACACCCATTCAAGTATCTCAAACAATTCCATCCTATGGAATATTTATTACCTCTTAATTGTACATTTAGGTTTCAATGACCTTAACTAGATACTCAAATAAATATTGTTAGAATTTCAAAATATCTGTTATTTATCCAGTTTGAAGTTTTTTACACTTGTAATGTCGAAATATAACTAAAACCTAGACATAATGTTCCTAATTCATCTATCCACAACACCTTGAGAATAATAGGTTAAACATTTCTTGAATATATTCATTTTTTACACATTTATATCAATAACAAAAAAATGAATTCTATAACCAGAATAAGCCATTTAGAAAACCTTCAATCATATTGGGTCATTAGTATACTCAATCACATTGAGTATATGAGCAGAAACTAATTTTCTTTAGGTTATTTTTTATATGATGATTTTGAATCCTCAATTTAATCATTATATGATTCTCATAAACATCTATATTCTCCTATTTAACAACTTCAACAGTAGGTAACTCAGGGTGGTGTTGTTTTAACACATATAATTTCACTTATTTAAGAACTTTTCTTATGTTATCAGGATTATGATTTTATTACATTAATCCTCTCTTTTTCAAGGATTAATTTCAAATATAATTATGATTATTATGATAATTTCAATTATCTATGGAAAAATATTTTATCGAATTAGCATCATGTTTTACAAGCATTTAATAAGGGATTTTATTAAATATTATCCAACTAAAATAATGACCCATTTTAAATTCATAATATCCATTAGTATTGAAATACCCATATTTCATCATGAACTACACTGGGTATCACATAAATAATTGATGACTATATCTAGTAGATAACTATTATCAATCATATCATATATTAATCATGGATAGCTATGTGGAAAAATCTGTATCCAATCCATCATTTAGATTATCTCAAATTGATTCCTTTGGTATCCTAATGTTTAGGGTTTCACAGCTATGTGTGACCCAAATAAAACACCAAAAAAGGAACCTAACACTTATGCTAACCTAATAAGATAATCCAGGGGATCCAAATTTGGAATAACGTACCTGGTTAGATGGTTACTTTCTTGAAAAGTTCTATATTGGAAGGAATTAAACACTTGGTATTTAGTAGGGGAATTATTTTCACCATATTATCTCATGTGTTTCATTTAGTTATGCATGCTTCTATTGATTTAGTTTGGAATTATATTCCTTCCACCAAACCAATATGTTCAAACTATACTGATTTATAGATTTTTACACAACTCATATCTTGTATTACTAACCCAAATTAAAATCCAATCATATTTATACATGTCCAAATGAATCTCATGCATAAGGTATATAATACTCTTTCATGTAAATTTTTAGAAACTTATAGAATCAAAAAACTCCATGTGAGTAAGCCTGGATCCTCTAATAGTGAACACCTAATTTTCTAGAATAAGGCACAAGCCTCCAAGATAGTGGTAATTCTGAACTAAATTCCCTCCAACCATAGATAATTTACTCAAGAGAGATATCAATTCCATCATAACTCTAACACCTAATATGAATAAATCATAATTAACAACTTAATTCAAACTCATAACTCAATAAAATCCAAAGTCAAGGTTGAAGAAAAACTAAATCCATTATCATACCGAGCATGTAATTACTTAGATGCATTTATGATAACTTAAAAGAATTTTAGCAATATTAAACTAAATAATACAATTATTTATAATATAAAAAATTCATGCCTATGAGAAATAAATAATGTAATAATAAATAAATGAAAAAATAAAGTGTTTAAACATGAGATACACAATTTATAAACAATTTCTAAATAGATACAAAAATACAAACTTTATAATTTTAGACAATCATATGGAAATTATATAATACTGAATATAAACACTTTTATTCATTCAATAATATAAATTATTTTATATTATTAATTATATGGTATTTAACTTTAAATATATGAAATTTCATGAAATGTAAACATTTTATATTTCAATTCTATTATGTAAATTATTTACATAATCTAAATATCATGTACTCAACATTTTTTAAATACAGATGAAATTAATCATCAAAACTTGTTTTGATGTGGTTTAAATAATTTCTTTAAATAAGTCCTTTAATTTGAAAAATTCAAATTAATGATTACGAATAATTCATAATTTTAAATATAAACTCATTTATATTTAATATTTTTTTAATTTATAAACCCTTTATAAATTATACTTATAATTTCCATATAAATAATTAATATCTAAATTATAAATCATTAAATATATTTTTAAATAGATATTTCAATGTTAATATTTAATATTTGTGGATAATTATTAAATAAATGTTTAAGAAACATTTAATTAATTAATTATAAAAAATATATAATTAATTAATTAATTAAAACCTTTATAAATTATATAAATATACCCAAATATATTTTACTATGATATAAAAATATCTTATAAACAATATAAATCAATTCATAATTGAGATTTAAGAAAAACCATTTTTCTATTCAAATAATATTTAAAAATATACATTGAATCATACTGTGAAAACCTCAGTAATGATAAAATAAATATTTTTCATACATTATTAATATTCATAAATTAGATTTTATATATCTATATTAATTAAGATAATATTAGGTAATTTTTTGTCGAAAGGAAAAAATGCATTATTTCTAACCAAATTGGGTTTTCACGCATTATACGTTTTTATTTAAAAATATAATTTATAAATTTTAGAGTTTTTATTTAAAAAAAGGATATAGTTTTTGAATTAATCATTTCAAAATTATATTACTCTGAATTTTTTAGAATATGTTTGATTTTTCAAATGAAGAGTTAAAAATACTGATTTTTATTGAAAACTCTCTATTCATTTCAAGCATTTACAATGTTTAATTTTATTTTAAAATGGTTTAAAAGTAAAATTAGTTCATTTATATAATTAATAATCGAATTAATATCATTATAATTAATTTTATACTTTATTTTGGTATAAAAACTTTTTATACTTAAGAAGACATTTTTTATGGAAACCCGCTTTTCACCGCATTTTACAGATTTAATTTTAAATTAAATTATACCAATTTTTTAAATTTAATTTGATAAAATTTATTCCTTATTTTTAATAATAATAATTAATATTATTTAATGAGTTCAACTTAATTTTTTTCATAATTAATAGTAAAAACAAAAAAAATAATGTGGTTAAGGTTAAAACAGGTTTATCAGGGGTTAAACAAAAGTGATAAGGGTTTAAATAACCTAAAAAATTATCTAAATCCTATTATATGGATATATTTAGACCCTTATCACCTTATTATATAAATTTAATTATTTATGTAAAACTTTTCCATGAAAATGGCTTAATAATATTTTAATCTTTTCAGAAATATCAAGTGTGTTCTCTCCCTCACCTATAAAAGGACACTCCCTCTCTTATCCTGTCCACACTTCAGAGCCATTTTTTGGCCAATAACTTCCCAAATACCTTCCTAAAATCACTCCCCATTTTATATAGGTCTTATTTTGGTAACAATACCTACCTTATATGTATTAAGGTGTAAATAAATGGAATTTTTCCAAAGAAGAGGTATATCTTTTAACCGAATATTATAGTTTTATTTCTTATTTTAACTCCTTCAAATCTTATTAAAACATGATGAAATAATAAAATCACTAAATTGAATATTATATTATTTTATTTTTTATTTTATAACCCCTTTTTTTCTACTTTAGCATCTGATGAAAAATAAAAACATCACTCATATGTACATACGGACTACCACCTCATGAGACGATGTATTTCATTTTTCATCATAGACTCTTATGGATGGTCATAATAATGGATCCAAATGAAATAATATTCTATATATATATATGTATTATAAATATAATTATTTAATGGAAAATAAATATTCTACTTATTTACTTATCATCCACCAAAAAATAAAAACATTACTTGTGTGTGCGTGCGGACTATCGACTCCCAAACCGATGTATTTTATTTTTCATCACAACCTCACATGGATTGTATATATAGGTGGATTTAAAGATGTAATATTATATTTATGATATATTTGTTATTATATAAATATAAAATAATACTTACCTTCTTTCCCTCATGTTCATTAAAAAATGGAAATGTTACTGATGTGTATTTACAAACTACCATCTCTATTATTGTAAAATAATTCATTTTTCATAACCTCCTTACATGGTTGGTTTTAAAAGTATAAATATTGTATAAAAATTATAATTATATTTTTATTAAGATTATAAAAATTATATAATCATGATCCATTTGACTATATTCATCCTACCAAATTCATTTTGAACATATGATTCCAATATCATCAAAACGTCTCATGTGAATTTAATTGATTAAGTAATTGAATATGACATGGTAATAAATAAAATAAAAAGAATAATAAACATTAAAATTGGTATTAATAACGTAAATAATTAACTTAATATTATTATTTATGAATATAAATAATGTATGTGAAGAGTTGGACTCGAGGTAAGGGATATTTTACCTTAAAACCTCTTTTTAAAAGTTTTAAATATTTATTTTTTAATATTTTTCTTCCATGTAAATATTAATAAAATTAATTTATGAAATTATTTATATGGACTTAAATGGATTAAAAAGGATATTTTATGTATCTTTAACTTTCTTTTAAAGGTTTTCAAAATTAATATTTTTATGTATTTTATACAGAACTATTTTAATTTTTTACAAAAGGTAAAAGAAATGTTCTATTTTAATGTATTCGAAGTCAATGGATTTTATAAATTCCACAAATATCATTTGATATTTGGATTCCCTTATAATATTCCATGTTTTATTTAAAGAAAAACTCTTCTTTCCTTTTTTTGGGTATTTTAGTTTTGAAATGGTTTTTTAAAAGGAAAGGGTATTTTGATATGAGAAAGTGTTTTTCATATGGGTTCAAAAGAGTTTTTAAAGGGTTTATGATGAAAAGGTGCAAGATTGAAATTTTTTATTCATGATATGGTACTTTAGAATTATATATTATGATGGTTAATCCCAATAAAACTTATATTATGGTTGATCCTGATATAGCTTATACGATGGGTGATCTTAATATAGACTATATGATGGGTAATCCCGATATATCTCTCCATTGTATTGGATGATGTTCTTTGTCTTCAAAGTAAAGAAAGAGGGAGTTAGCCAAGGAGGTTTCACTTATATATTTAACCAGTATCCAGTTATTTTTTACATGATTGAACATGAGTTATGAATATAATGCTCTAATATTCCTATAAGGGTTTTTATTTTCTTACTAGTGGTTTTTAATCTTTTATTTTGATTAAAAAGTGTTTTCCCCATGTGTATACAATTTATTCTATATGCTTAAATACTGATGTGGAAAATACATAAATTTTATGGATTTTGTGTGTTTTTAATTAGACTAATGATTTTTTTTTTATATCCATTACTGAACTTTTTTTGTTCATCCCACATTTTCAAATGTTTTTAGTAGGCTTTTGGATGAGTAATAACAAAGGAGAAGTTAATTTGAAATTCATGAATATTTTTCATGAAAATAAAATGTGTTTCATTTTAAAAAATTTATATTGTGGTAAAAGTGGATATTGAGTGGAAGTGTTCATTTTGTAATGTATGAGTTTGTTATGTAATAATTATGACCTAATTATCTAAAACTCTAAACCTAAAAGGCCTTTAGGGTTGTAATAAATTGAATTCTAGTCTAAAGACACAAGTTTGTTCAATTGTTTATGGTTGGGTTTTAATATTGGGTATTAGAGTAGGGTATAGATAATTTCAGAGGTTATGATAATGAAAGTAATTAACCTTAAGATATTATAATTTATGTTTTTCAAGGAATAAAATTTGAATATTACCATATTGCTTCATTTAAACTATGTCTATTCAGAATGGTTTTTTATAAAGGAAATAAGGAATCTAAAGTAATAAGGCACTCAGAGGATAATATCTAACAAAATCACCATCCTAGAAAGTTTAGAATTGGAACTGGGTAGTTTTTTGCAGTGATGGATCTGTTGACACGTGATATAAATGGTGGTGGAATCATTGTTAGAGAGAAACTAGATTTACAAAGAAGAATATGTCTATTATAGAGAATTATATGAAGACTAACACTTTGTATTTTGGTGGAACTTTATATCCAATGGTAGTCTAAGTATATATCAATTATTTTGAAAATATATTCGAGTCATGGTATATTTAGAACATCAAAAGGTAACTCTTTCTATTTACCATTTTGAAGGTGATGTTGGTCGACAGTGGCCATTGGTTATGAATACTAGAGAGATATGAGATTTATTCCATGTAATGGGATAAATTTAATAATATTTTCCTGTATAAATATTTATCTAAGGCTATCTAACTCAGAATGAAGAAATAATTATTGGAATTGAGGGAAAACGTTGAGGATTCAGTAGTCTTGTATGAAGTAAATTTTACAATATTGGTCAGGTATTCACTAAATTGTATTTGGGACCTTGATATTAAAATTAATAGATCTTTATCAAGATTTAATCCAATTTTATGAAGATAATTAACCTCATAGGAATTTAAAATTTATGAGAACGTTGTTCATTGTGCTGAGAAATTTTATATGGAGTTTACTGGCACTTATGTGCCTCGTGATAAAAAGATTCAGAATTAGTAAATTTGGTAATAAATGGAGAATAATCCAACTAATAAATATGTATTTAATCCCATAACATGTTCCAAGTGAGGTAAAAAATATTTTAGGGCATGTTTGATAGGATTTGGAAAGTGTTACAATTGTGGTAAGTTTGGTCATATGGCTCATAACTGCAAAAAGAGTCCTAATCAGTACAAGAATGTGGTAATAGATAGTAAACCAATGGTGATATGTTTTAATTGTGATGATTTGGGTATTTATACTAATGTGTGTCTGAAGTTAGTTACTCAGGGTGGAAATTATCAAGATCAAAAGAAAAACGGTATGAAAATCCTTTTTACAACTATGGTTGATGTTGGGTCATCTAATTAAGTGGTGATAGATTCATTTCCTTGGGAATATTGTTTCTATATATGGAATAATTATTCACCATGATAAAACTAATGTAGTAAAATAATGGAAAATACCAAAAAAATCATAGAGATTCATAGTGTTCATGGGTTAGTGGGTTACTACTGGTAGTTTGTTGAAAACTTTTCTAGTTTTCTATCCCACTAACTATGTTAACTCAAAAAATGAGTTAAATTTATCTAGATAAAATATTTTAATTATTTTTTCCAGAAATGAAATGAATATTGGTGAATGATCCAGTTTTTTCACTTTCCTCTAGAAATAGTGAATTTATTACATATATCCATGATTTATTGAAGGTAATTGGTTGTGTTCTGATGTATAATAATAGGGTAATTACTTATGCTTCACGTAAATTAAAAACTATTGAGTTAAATTATCCTACACATGATCTAGAACTTAATATATTGGTTTTTATTTAAAAATATAAATCAATTATTTATATGTATTAAAGTTTGAAATATATATTTATCCTAAAAGTTTAAAGTATATATTCACTCAAAAATAGGTGAACATGAGGTATATAATATATATAGAACTAATAAAGGGTTATGATTTCATGATTCATTATAATCTAGAAAAAGAAAACAAAGTAAATGATGCTTGGATTCAAAAAGATAATTCATTGGTAACCATGATATGTTTATAACATGATCCTTTGGTAAATTATTTAATGAACAATGGACAAGAAATTGTGCATGTAGGAACTTCCTATTTTTTCAGTTATTAGTATAGTGTTTATTTTTATATAGAATTAAGTAAGCTCAAAAGGAAGACCATGTTTTGAAATAAAAAGTGGAAATAGTAATACAAGGACCCGGTCTTAAACATTACATAATCTTGAGTGTTAAGTCAAGGATTTATTCTCTTATATTTGAGGATCTTTTTAGGTTTAGAGTTTTAGAGAATTAGGCCATAACTCATAGAGAAAAAAACCATAATGTAAAAAGTGGAAACTTTTATTAGTATCCATTTTTTCTATAACATAAAACTTTTAAAATAAAACATGATTTATTTTCATTTAAAATCTTCACAACTTTCAAATTGACATCTTACTTTCCCTTACTCATCCTTAAACCCTCTCGAAAATATTTTGAAATGTTAGATGAGCACAAAAATCTCAGTAAGGGACATAAAAAAAAGAAAACCATTAGTCCATTGAAAAAAAGAAAAACTCATATATCATTTACCTTTACCTACAATGTTCTTTTAGTGTAGAAAATAAAACATTTTCATATGAAAAACACACACATTGTTTTCTTAAAGAAAGCCTTTAAAATCCAAAGAAATAAATTAAAAACCCATTTTTGGTGACTTAGAGAACCATATTCATAAAATAATTTCAAAACCATTTTAATTGGAATAATAATATGTCTTAATTCCAATATAATAATTACTCAGTATATCATAGATCTATAATGTGTATCACCCTTTATATAATCTATATCAGGCTCACTCATTTTTTATGATCTATAATGGGGATCGACCCTTCGTATAAGCTATATCGGTCTCACCCGTGAGATATAATGGGGCTCAACCCTTCATATAAGCTATATCAGGATCACCCATTTTATATACTTCTCAAGTACTATATCATGAATAAAACACTTTCATCATAAAATCCTTTGAAAACTGTTTTAAACCCATATGAAAAACTCTTTCGGATAAAAATACCCTTTTATTTTAAAAACCCATTTTCAATATTGAAATAACAAAAATAAGAGAAAGGGGGGTTTTTCATTGAATAAAAAATGAAATATTGAAAAGGAATCCAAAAATCAAATAATGGTCATGGTGGTAGAAAATTCATTTTCACCGTGTATATTAAGAATGGAACATTCCTTTTTTATTTTATCAAAACGTTGCATATAGAACATGTTAAAAGATTCCTTTTGAAAACATTAAAAAACAAAGTAAATATAGAATTAAAATTTACTTTATAAATTTTTTATGTTCATATAAAAATTTTCATAACATCATTTTAAAAACATAGACATAGAAAAGAAGGAGTTGGAAGGAAAACATTAAAAGAGAATTTTTTTAAAGAAAAATCACTTATCCCTTAGGAAATATTTGAATAAAAATACCCATGAATAAATAACATTAAAAAACTATAAATATCATGAGAATAGATAAAATAATGACATAAAAAGTTAAAGGGGGTGTATATACACCTCATAAAAGAGTATAGGTGTATAATATCAAAATATTCTTCACTAAAAGGAATTTGAGATAAATTCCCTTTCCTTGAGTATGACTTGTCACGTATGTATTTTTATTTATAAATAATTGAATTATTTTAATTATTTACTTTTTTAAACCATTTTCAAGTTTATTTTTACTTTTATTTAACTTACTATAATTTTTTATACAATTACTTAATCAATTAAGTTTACATCGAATGTTTTGACCATATTCATCTTATGTATCAAAAATGGATTTGGTAGGTTGAATATGGTCAAATAGGTCATTATTTAAACATCTCTAGAATAATAATAATAATGAAATATTTATCATATTCATACATCAATTAAAATATTAATACCAATCATGAAAGATGGTTTTGAGAAAATAAGTGTCTTACAATCATGGAGATGTTAAGTGTTATGTATTCATGAGTAATGTTTCCATTTTTCAATGATCATTATGGAAATAAGGTGTGTATTATTTTATATTTATATAATTATAATAATATCATAAATAACATATTATTTTTTAAAATATAATTATATATAATCTATATAATTTGGTGATGAAAAGAGAGTTGCATCGCATCGTGAATGTAGTTGTCCACACGTTCAAAAATGACGTTATCATTTCTCAGGAGTGAAAAGGTAAGAAATAAAATGATATATTATATTTTATTAGTGATAAATATGTCATTAATATCATAATTATTTCATATATTTCACATATATTAATTATATATACCCTTAATATTATCCATGTAAAGCACTAGTGAAAATGAATCACATCGCTTCGGAAGACGGTAGTTTGCTGTAAACACGAATGACGTTATTGTATCACCTAGGAAATGAAATATAAAAAATTTATATATTATATAATAATAAAAATGTATAATTATATTATAAATATAATATTTATACATTATATCCATCATCATACCCAACTGTGAGAGGTTCTAATAGAAAAATGAATGACATCAGTTCGCAAGGTGGTAGTCCAGTGTATGATTTCATAACCCATTTAATAGAAGTGGAGATGGTTGTCTGTCATAAACTTATTATAAAAACATCCAAGTATATTTAAGATAAAAATTTTATTATATCATCATGGTTTAATAATAATTGAATCAGGTGGATAAATAAAAAAAATATGCTCGTAGAAGAACATCGCCTCTTCTTCGAGTATCTTTCTTCAGTTTTCAACAAAGCCTTCCTAGTTTGGATAAATACCCAAACTAAATATTATAGGATTAGAGGAGGGATGTTTGAAATTTATTTGTGTAGGTTTTTTCTGAACCAAATAACTTTGAATGTGTGAAGAAGAGAGGAGATCGGGTGTCCTTTTATAAGTGAGGTGAGTGTCACACTTGTAATTTTTTGAAAAGATTCAATCATACCCACGTTTTTATCATGCCAAAAGCTTCAAAAATGAGACATTATCAAAAATATAAGAGATAATGTGGACTTATTTACATAAAATGGGTTTTTTAAAGGATTTTAGGTTGTTTTTAACTGTTATCTTCTTAGTTAAACCCCCGATAAATCCATTTTTACCTTAACCATGGTAATTAATTTTTACTTTTTTCATTATTCATTTTTGTAAAAAATTAATTTGACCTTGTTATAAAATATAAATTATTATTATTCCAAATATTTAATCCATTTTTCTAGATTCAATTTATATAATTTTCTAAATTAAATTTAAAATTAATCACCCAAACATGATGAGAAAGCGGGTTTTCAAAGAGAAAATGTTCAAAAGTTTGTAACATTTTTATATCAAATTAAATATGAAAAATATTACAATGACAAAAATTTTATTATTATATATATAATTTAACTAATTTTACTTTAAATATAATTCAAAATATAATTTAACATTATAAATAATTTAAATAAAAAAGGCAATTTTCAATTAAAATTCAGTATTTTTAACTATTCATCAAAAAATGAAACTTTTCAAAAAAATTCCAAAAAAATCACCAAAGTATAATTTTGATTTTATGATTTAAAAAATGAAGTTTATTTTTCCAAATACATTTTCTAAAAGTGGTAAAAATTAATTTTAAATTATGTCTGAAAAGTGTCACTAAACTGTATTTTAGAAAATATATATATATAGTTTTTTAGAGAACATTTATTTTAATTTTGAATGGTTATAATTTTATATATAATAAATAAATAAGAAATTAATTAGTGTTAAAAATATATTTTCATAATTTATTTAATCCCATTTATACCCACCATTCTAATGGCTAGGTGATAACTATCACATTAAATAATAGTATTTTAATAATATAACACATTTCATTTTAACTTGGTGTTGTGTGTAACTCAACATAAACTCAGTGTTGTGTGTAATGAAATCTAGTTAGGATATTTAATTTATTTAAAAAACAAATATATCATAAAATATTGTGGTGTTATATTTTCTTCTAATCTTTATGTTGCGTGTCTCATACGTTATCAAACATAATTTTCTTATTTTAAAATATTAGGGTGTTACATCCCCTCCTAATATTTTTAATCCTTTCAATTTAAAATTTATATTGATAATAAAACGATAGAAATTTGAAAATCCTTTTTTGTAAACCCACATCATAAAGTTTAATAAAACATCCTCTTAATAAGAGAGAAAGGTATGTACAAGGTTTATATGGAATGACATATAACTAGGTTTCTAAGTAAGAGAACATTTGTGGAAAGTGAATATATGGACATGGAAGATAAGAATAAATAATTATAGAGTGTGATTGAATTAATTAATCACAAGAAAGAAAATTATCAATGGAATGTTAAGATCCATAAATCTATGATAATTTAAAAGACCACTTGATTCATCGAATATTAATTTAATAAGATAAATTTTTTGTTTATAGATCTTTTTCCTAAAGTTGATGAATTATTTTATTGTTTAAGAATATAAGTAAATATACTTATATGATATGTTTCTATTTAATAATCACAATTTCATCCTTTGGTTGTACTTAGATCAATTTTCCATTCATCCCTTACTCCAATAAATGAATATACAAAAAAGATTTTTTTTATTTCTGAAGAACTAAAATTCACTTTTAACATAACATAAGATCCATAAAAGAGTGAAAAGTCTTTTTGTCTATATCTAACTATTTTCCAAAACGAAAATTGATATAATATGTTGTACAATATAAGAAATTAATCACTAAACCTCGAACGTAACATCACATATTCATTATTAATATTTATTTTTCAAAACATTTAACTAAAAACAATTTCATATTAACTAGGACATCGCATAGGATAGTGGTAGGTGTTAAACCCTTATCATCCTTAGGTCACGGGTTCAATCCCTAAGACCTTATAGGATGCGATGGGTTTTCACCCATCATGCGGGTTGTTCTTTTTCTGAACCATGTTAACATAATTCTTAATATGTTCCCAAAAAATTATGGACATCCTTGAAATAAAAAATAATAATTTAATAACCTTTTTACTAAGGTTTTAAATATAACCCTTTTTTACACAAAGTATAATAAATTTATTTGATTAGTATTAAAATTTAATTAATGATATATTAACCCTAAAGGTTATAAATACCTTTAAACTGATGTATATAAAATTTAAAAGCATTATTACCACTAAAACATATACTTAAAATGTCTATGTAAACTCAATAAATTCCTCACAAAGTATTTTCATTACTTATAACATAAAAATATGGGTGCGTAATATATTGAGTTTATGATCAACCTTTGAAAAATTAAAATCCCCTTGGAAAAGTCACTACTTCACTATATGTCCCAATATCAACTGTATAATTTAAAAATGATTTTTTCCACCCCTTTTTCTTTTGATCATGATGATTTCCACCCAGAGTAGGTAAATTTAAACACATGTTATCATAATTTAGCAACTTGCTACAGCTAAAACATATCCATATTGATTGGATGTCTATTATCTCATTCTTATATTATTTAGGACTCTTTTCTTTAAAGTCACAAACCTTGTGACCAAACATACCACACCAGTAACACTTTATAGATCCTTACATACATTCCCTAAAATGTATTTTACTACAATTTGAACATTTTTGGGGATTACCTCGGTTTCTTAGTTAGTTTCTTCTCCATTTCCTACCACCTTGACCATTTCTTACTCTTTTCACCTTATGGAACATAAGTTTCAGACAACCCCATCTCAAATTTCTTAGCACAATGAAAAAATTTCTCATAACTTTTAAATTATAATATGGACAAAGCACTTCATAAGATTTGTTTTAATCATGAGTAAAAATATCAATTTTACTATAAATCTCCTGGGGAAAAATATTGTACAAACTTAGACAGCCTTACAAAAATTTATTCATATTTCGACACCAAATCTTAATTATTTTTCTTCAATTACTAGAATTGTTTCACTATCCTAAGTTGTCAAACCTTAGGGAAATATTTCTCAAGGAAAATATTCTTAAATGTATCTCATTCTGTATTATCAAGATCATATTTTGCCCTGGTATTCTTAACTAAATACCACCATCGATCAGTTTCACCTTAAAAAAGATAAATGGAAAGAGTTATTTTTTGATGTTCTGAATATCACATGACTTCAAATGTATTTTCTAGATAATTGATCTATCCTTCAGTTACTACTGGTTCAGATGATCCACTGAATAATGAGGGATGTTTCCTCATGAAATTATCCACTATAGAAATGTTCATTCGTGGTATATTGGGTTCCTCTCTAGCATGGATACCACCACCATTTATATCTTTTGTCGACTGGATCATCACTATAAAAAATTTATATTCAAATTCCAACCATCTTGGGATGCTGATTTGGAAGGATATTTTATTCTCGGTTCCTCCCTACTATAGCTCCCCTATCATTAAAGGTAATGCTATTAACATTATCATAACCTCTAAAGTTATCTAGAATATCCTCTAATACCAACTATAAGTACCTGGCCTTAAACATTATATAATATTTATTTTTAAGACAGGGATTCATTCTCTTTAATTTGAGGATCTTTTCAAGTTTAGAGTTTTAGAGAATTACATCATAAATAATACATAATAAAACCATAAAATATAAATTGGAAACTTCTGATTAGTATCCATTTTTTCAATAATATAAAACTTTTAAAATAAATCATGATTTCTTTTCATGGAAAATATCCATGACTTTCCACTTGACTTCTTCATTTCCATTACCCATCTTTAAACCATGTGAAAAACATTTTAAAAATGGGATGAGCACAAAAATCTTAGTAAGGGACATAAAAAAAGAAAGAAAACCATTATTCCATTGAAAATAGGAAAACTTATATAACATTTACATTTACCTTCAATTTTATTTGAGTGTATGAAATAAAAAATTTCCACATGAAAAACACACACACTTTTTTCTCAAAAAATCCTTTAAAACCCATATAAAGCAATTAAAACTCACTCTTTGGTGACTTAGAACATCATATTCATAAAACCCTTTAAACCAAATTTTAATTACAATAACTATACATTCTTCATCCAATATAACTATTTCCCAATGTATTTGAGAGATATAATGGTGCTCACTTTTCATATAATATATATCAGGTACACCAATTTTTCATGAGATATAATGGGTCTCAACCCTTTGTATATGCTATATCAGGCTCACCCAAGATCTATAATAGGGATCAACCCTTCTTATACCAGAAAGGTTTGGGGTCAAGCCCCTTTATTAAAGAAAAAGAAAAAAGATAGTAATCCCTTTTGAGTTGAGTAACGTAAAACCCATTACAAGCCCGTAAGCCCAGAGGGACAAAACCCATTCAAGGACACGCACCCAAAGCATCAGAAGACATGACAGAAGATCCTAGTGGGAAAACCCATTAAAAGTGAAAAACATCACCAGAAACGCTGCACCATCAGAGCCACATCGCCTGTAGATGACCTCATTGGCACCCTCCACTGACCAGAACATGCCCCACACCGCCAATTCGACCAGATCGCATTTCCGAGATCTAGAAGCCACCAGCCCGAAGCCCTTTATATCCATCGTCGTGGAGACGCACCCCCGCGTCAGAACCCCAGATCTGAGCAGATCGGATCTTATGTCGTCGTCAACCCTTCTTATAAGATATATTGAGATCACTTGTTTCATATAATCCTTAAGTACCATATCATGAATAGAAAATTTTCATCATAAAACCATTTGAAAAAATCTTTCAAACCTATATGAAAAACACATTCAGTTAAAAATACCCTTTTCTTTTAAAAAACTCATTTTCAATAATTAAATACCCAAGAAAATAAAAAGAGATTTTTTTCATTTAATAAAACATAAAATATTTCAAAGGAATATAGAAATCAAATAATAGTCATGGTGGAATAAAATTCATTGTTACCATATACATTGATAATAAAACATTCCTTTTGTTATTTTTCAAAATGATTTGTATAAAACTCATAAAAAGATTCCATTTGAAAACCTTTGAAAATAAAGTAAAAAGAGACATAAAATATGACAAACCTTATCTTTATTACACATTAATTAATGATTTATTACATAAAAGTACACATAATATAACCTGAAATATCTAGAAGTCTAGTTTCTTTGGGAATTAGGTACATTACATAACAAATTAAAATAATAAATGCATCAAATTTATTAAAAAATTCCCTAACATTCTCATCTAATTCCTTCATACTTAAAACTACATGGGGTATCCTGGGGACATACATAAGAAAGGGATGAACTATAATGCTCGGTAAGGGAATAAACATGGTATAACATGAAGAAAGTAATACATTTTATACAATAGTAATATCATTGGGGCATAAAAATATTGAAAATCATAAACATGAATAATGAGTCATGATATAGTATGATAATCATAAGGGAAACATGGGAAATGGTGCAACAACTTAAAACACTACATCATAAACATAGCTTAAGGATAAATTCCAAGACATAATGATGGAAAAAGTCTCATGATGGATTAGATTCACTTCCTAATCCCTTTCATGATTTATGATGAGACTAAAACATTACCCAAGTCATTTGATTGCTATATAATTTTGGGTGCACCTGTCACTTTGATTTCATTCTCATTCTTAAGTGTGCAACATAGATCAAACAAAATGGAATTATTTATCAAAAAAATTATTACAAAATCATGGAGTGTAGAATACATACATGAAAATACCTAATCAAATAAGTATAAGTTCATAAAGGTGAACACCCTTGATATGAAATGGGAATGGGTATTCACTACACAATTGTTTGGCCTGGAAAATCACGGTGAAATTTCAGCAGCAGAACAGGGGTGTATAAATGTTCATGGGAGGGCTTAATTAGATTTAAAGGTGTATCTCATCATTTATACATAAAATGGAAAGTAATGGGGGTATATAAGAGCCTATACCATCATTAGGAAATGAAGATAAAGGAGATGTGATAATGAAAATACTTGAATGAAAAGGAGAAGAAGAGGATCCCTTACCATGAGAGTGTGACTCCAAATGCTTGGGAGGAGCTTATTTAGAGATTTTAACAACCTTGAGAGGTCTATAGAGAGGGGAAAAAATATTAATGACATTATCCAAGAATTTTTAGTAAATATAAATGGGATATTGGGTGGGTTTATATAGGAAAAGAGAGAGAGTTCTTTATTATTTTCCAAACATAGGTTTTGGACTCTATATAATAAAATAACCAAAACCACAAAACATTCCATGGTTTTTTCCCATAATCTCTAAAAAAGTGGGGTGGTTTTTATTATTTAATAATTTTAAGGTCCTAACTTATTAAAATATTACCCTTGGGGATTTGGAGTTGAGTCATTCTCTTAAATAAATGGTTTTAAAACCTTAAAATTGGTTTTGAAGGTTTCATAAAGGATTTATAAAATTAATAAAATAAACATAAAATAAAAATATATTAAGGGAAAAACATAAATTGGGTCTTTTATACCATTTATATTATTTATTACATCCCCTTTCATTCATTATGATGTTATAATACACACCGTATATTTATACGGTATTTTATTTTTAACCAAAAAATAGATTATCTCATAAAATTAATAAAATTTAACTATTGGATAATTTAAATGTTATGATTTAAAAAATAATATTTATTTTATAAAAATAATTTTATAGATATTTTTATTTTCAATTTTAAAATAATAATTGACATTTATTGAGAAATACTAGGTTTTTTTAAAATAATAGTTTTTTAACGCTTATAAACATTACATTTTACTTCATAAAATTTATATGATCATTTATATTTAATAAAAAATATTTAATAATAATATTTTATTAAAATACTATTTATTCCAAAAATCCATTAATTCATCAAAAGGATTGTCTTAATTGAAATTACACATTGCTTAAAAATACAATTTGTGTTTTATCATATCAAAATATAATTTTCTATCAAACTAATTACTTAATCATTTATAAATTAAAAAAAATAAGGAATAAATATAATAAATTTTTTAATGAAAATGCAATATGAATATTAATACTCTTTGGGTTAATTTTTTCTAGTTTTTGTTAAATTATTTTTTCACTTAATTAACCTATTTTTCTTTTATCCTGATATTTTTTATTTACTAGAGTTATTATTCATATTGTTCAAAAATTAATTTAAACTTATTACCTAATATTATTTATTATGATCAAAAATATGGGATACATTTTATGAAAAAAAATTCATAGAGATGGATGAATTTAATTTAATATAAAACCCGCAAGTACGTTGGAAAGTTGTTTTTTGAAAAATGTATTATTTTAAGGAAAAGATGATTTTACTTTAACTCTATAAATAGTAATCTTCATTATATGAATTATAATTCATAAATATATATATATATAATATAAACATTTAATTTAGATCATTTCTCATTAGTTGTTATTTTAATTAATTAAAATGGAGAAATATTATTCATTTTAAATAGTTTTCAGTTAAATGTGTTTTTAATCATAAAAATAAACTTATAATAAAATCTTGTATAAATATTATTTAAATGTAATTAATTTAATTAAATTTAACTAAATAATACCTATGTTACCTTGAAATCAATTTAAAAGAATATTGGGTCTTTTATATTATTTAATGTAACACCCCAATATTTCACGGTACGTTTCCTTTTAAATAAATTTAAAATCATGAATTGCACGCAATACTGAACACATTATTAAATTTATTTTTAAAAATAAACATCATTTTTTTAATTCATAATATCAAGATTATCTTAGTCTGAAATTTTGGTAATTTTCTAAAAAGATTCATTTTTTGATGAATACTGAAAAATACTACACTGTTGTTTAAAAACCAAAATTTTCATTTAAATAATTATTTTAGTTTAAATTTATCTTAAAGTCGCAATATATACATAATACATATATTATCTCAATTTAGTTCATTAGAATCATTTTTATAATAGAATTAGATATAAAAATTTATTGAATTTGTTGACGTTTCTTTTACCCGTCTTTTAAACACATCTACAGGATTAGCATTAAATGTAATTTTACCGCTTCTATGAATTGAATTTAGAAAAACAGACATACATGGTTGTAATTATTATAAAAACATTGTGCTAATAGGATCAAAATAATTTTTGTTGAATAGTAACTTGAATTTTATTTACCATAGTTAAAGGTAAATAGGGTAATTAAAGGTAAAAATAATATAATAATAATATAAAATTACCCTAACACTTTTCGTAATTTCATTTTATAAGTGTGTTTCAACCAAAATAAACCTAATGTTGAAAATTTGATCCATTTTAATCCAGTTGTGTTAAATTAGTACATTTATTATATTTTATTTAAAGATGAGTAAAAAATGGAATATTCAAATTTTATTAACTATATCATTTTTAATATAGGTAATATAAGTGATATGCTCGACTATAAATATAATTTAGAAATATAAAATTTTTATATACATCATGGTAATTTATTTATAATTTTATAAAATAAATAATTAAATTAAATGATGACATAAGGATGATGCAGTGATTAATTTATTGAAGGAAGAATCAATTAATTGATATTAATAATTTTAAAATAAAAATAATTTGAAACATTTTATACCATACACGAAAATTTTGGATGACATTAACATATTAGCGATGAATTAATTTAGTTTTTTTTAAGTAATAAATTTGTTATGATTTTATGAAAAGTTAAATAATAAATAATGTCAAAACTAACATAAATGAGATTTTAAAATACGTAATATTTTATTAAATGATATAAAATTAATAAAAATATAAATTTCATCCAAATAACTAGTATAATTTTAAAGATTTCATAAATTATCCAATTTAGATTCGTTTGGAATTTTATAGTAACTATATTAACCCTATAGTGTAAAAAAGACAAGTAGTAATGGTAAGAGTTAAACTCTTTAAATAAGAATTAGAATGAATAGATAAAGATTAAAAACATAATAAAAAATTGTTAAAAATTATTATATTAATAAAATGAGAAACTTATCACCTAAGGTAATAAATTTAATCATTTAATGGAAACTTTTCTATGAAAATGACATAGATATTATTAAAATCAAATAATGTGACAAAATGTCACACTATCATTTCTTATAGGTATAATAATTTTAATATGGGGACAACCAAGATATAAATTAGATCATAAATATTATATTGAAATATAAATTAATTTTTTACATCATAATAATTTATTTATTATTTTTTTAGATTAAACAATTACCATAAATAATGACATAATAGTGAAGAAGTAATTATTTTATTACTAGAGATATAAATTAAGTAACGTTAAAAATATTAAAATAAATATAATATAGATTAATTAATGTGATACATGAATTTTATAGGTGAATATTACATTTTAGGAGTGTGTTTAATGGGGTTTTTTTGAATTTATCTTTATTTTTTGATTTTATTTAAAGTCAAAGTAAAGAATAGTTTCAAAATTACACATGATTTTTTATAAAAAATAGTTTATTAAATTATTTAAAAATAATAAAAATATTTAAAAACTTAAAATATATAATTATAAGGTATAAAATTCCATAAATGTTTCATTTATGTACAATTGACACCATATAAGTAAATATTTATAACCATTTAATATTTTGAATATTGTTACCACAATTAAAATTAAATAAATTAATTAAGGATAAATCAAAATGATAGGGTTTAAAATAAAATCAAAACATGTCTAAATTTTATTGTTTTATATAATTTAGACCCATACTCATCTTATACTCTAAATAACTCAGTTTGGAGCTATTTTAAATTAAAAATCAATTTATAATAAATTAATAGTTTTGGAGTTTCCAAATGTGCCCCTCCCCTCTCTTATAAAAGGGCACCCCTCCTTATCTTTTATTCACACCTCTAAAACACTTTGGCTTAGAAAAACCCTACCCATTTATTCTCCCAACTTTCCTTAATTCATTCTAGATTCCATAGATTTGGTATAAATCCAACCTAAGGAGTCATTTTATGTAAATCAAAAGGATACATTCAAAGAAGATCTAGTTGTTTTACCAATTCTTTCAAAGTTATTCTCTTCTTATACTTTCTTTTACTGGGTTCTTTTCATACTAAAGCAATGCCTCCTACATCTAAAATATGATTATATGTCTTTTTGATTATGGTACATCCATATTTCTCATTTTACCCATCTTACGATAAGCAATATCACCATGCGTGCGTATATACAACTTACCGTCTCCATGTTGTGGTGTAAACTATTCTTCATGTATAATTAATTTATATGGGTATAAATATGAATATAAATGATTTAAATAATAAATATTGCATGATATTGTTACTTTATAATTCATATTTTATTCAATTTTTTACCTTATATCATTACGGAATGATATCTTCGCTTGTGCGTACGTACGACATACAGTCTCCACAACTCGATGAGATTCATCCTCCATTACAACCATTTCAGAATGATTATAAAAATGTATATACTGAATAAGTATAAAATATATGGCATAAATATTATACTTTAATAATATATATATATATATCATTTATTTTCTTCCATTTAATACGATAATAAATTAGAAACAGTGTTCATGTGTACGTATGGTCTACCGTCTCCATGAATAGTGTGTTCCATTTCATTTATATATCTATTATATATATATATTTAAATACAGAGTATATATGATATATAAATCATTTTTTTATATTATTTTTGTAATTAAATTGTGATCTAATTAATAATATAAATATTAACAATTCAAAACACATATGATAAACAAATCGATTATTACCCGAAATGTTGTTTTAACTTTGAAATTATTAATAAATGGGTAATATAAAGTTGTAAATGAATCATATATGATATCATAAATATTATTATGATTCTATTAAAATCTAATAATATGTTTAAAACAATTATACAATAGTTCAAACATATACAGAGAGTATCAGACCTAAGGTAAGGGAATTTCATATCACTTTTAATTTTCGTGAGATATAATCCATGTTCACCACATATTTCTTGTGTGTGGTGTATCTACTACCCCTATTATATTTCATATCATGAATACATTTATATTTATGGTATTTATATATTCATTCGAAGATATCAGTCTTATGATTTAAATGTTCAAAGTGGTATGGGATGCTTTGAATGTTTAAATAATTAATCCTTTCTCTATTTCAATATTATTGATATTATTTTACATAAATATTTATATGGATATAAAATTATTATAAAGTAAGTTTTATGTATATTTTTAAGTTAATTAAAATGTTTTAAAAAAGGAATATTTTTAAGGTTTTATATAAGTGTTAATTTTTTTTAATCTCATTATTATCTGAGGTTGTTTATACATAAGTGTCTATTGGCGAATATTTATCATCCATGTCCATATATCTTAAAAATATATTTCAAAATATTATTAAAATTACTAGAAAATTGTTTAAAGTCATTTTTACCCATGTTTTACTTTTTATAAAAAAGTTTTTATGGTAATATTTTAGTCGTTTTCTAAATGAGATACTTTATGACCATTTCGAAAAAATAAGGAAAGAATGTTTTTTTAAATTATACGGCACAAGCGGCTATTTACACCTTAATGACGCCTTAAAATTTTGAAGCTTCCCTTACAAGATTATAAGGTTATTTTTAAAATAAATGTTTTATTTTCTAATTGTGGTACTTTTAAATTATTTCTAATTAAAAAATGATATTTATCTCAAAGGGTTTTGATGATTTTATTAGACTATTTTCATCTATGTAAATATCCTTTGTTGGATTTTATGCTTAATTGAGGTTGATTTTTTATGATAAAATATTCCATATTTTTTTAAAGGGTTTATGATAAGTTTGATTGTGGATGTTCTGTTTTGATACCATTCATGGTTTATGGTTAAAGTTTTAACATTTCATATGCTAGTTTTAATACAAATATTTATGTTGGTTGTGTTTCACCCTTTTCATATGAGGAATGCATCAGACTTAGTAAGAGACGGGTTGGGGACTACTTAATAAAATCCCTATGGGTTGGGGACTGGTTAATGAAATTCCCTTGATTCATAAATAGTTCTAATGAGAAAAACTATTCTAGGTTTTGACTAATGTCTTACCCATATATGTATGGTCTTGGCATGAGGCCTTGACAGTGTGATTATGAAGTCCAGCATTATGCATTCCCTCATTATGAGATTATTTTTTTATATTTCATTTGATTATTTGACTATTAGAATATCCTTTTTAATTTTTAAATGGTATTATTTTATTTATTCTTTCCATATTATGCTGAAGGTTATGTTTAAAAGGCTTTTGTTTTAGTTTTACACTTTCCTTAAAAGTTTATGCTTATTTATTAAAGTTTCTTCTATATTATTTACCCTTAGTGAGAATTTAATCTCACCACTTTATTATGTTTTATTTTCTTAGGATTCCAATATGTGTATTATGTTTGATATATAGGTTTAAGCTAGGAGAATAATGGTGTTTTCAAAGAATTATCTATGTTGTATTTTATATTATGAATTGTAATGTAAAGTTCATGTATATAATATATTTTCCAAGACTGCTAAACTGATTAGTCCTTTAGGATTTGATTCCTTGTAATCATTCCAATTTATTAAAATAATGAATCAGCTTTGGGCATCTAGGGTCAGGTCATTACAGTTGGTATTGAAGGAAGTTTATTACAAACCTTGGAAACTAAGTTTATAAAAACGTTGATTAGGGAAAATTAACCTAACATATAATTTGAGGATAAGTATAAAAGAACATCCTAAAATTTTTGTAATTTAGAGATTATGTGGTCTGCCAAGAAATACATACCTGTATGGATACTACAAGTGGATGTGGTTCTTGCACAGATGTACCTAGGAGTAATAACTTCGACAAGGTGATTCAGGCCAGACTCGTGGTAACTTGGTACACAAAAATGGGTCTTATTGTGCACCTTTTTTAACACTCCCAAGGGATATGCTTAGGATAATTCACATTTTCATTATAAACCATTATTAAGGATTTAAAAATAAATATGTCCCCAAAAAAATCATGTTTATAATTATGATAATAGATACACACAAATTTTTCAATTTATGTTAAGTTTTTTTTTAGTTTTTGGATTATACATTATGATATGATCTAATCTAGTGTATGTCATCATTTATAAATGGATCCTAATAGAATGAATGTGAACCTCACTAATTCACATGAGCCAAAGAGTAATAAGGGTCATATCTTTTGTGGTATTAAGACAATATTTCAAAGGGAAATAGTCTCCCAAGAATTCTCATCATATGAAGACATAATTTTATGTGGTAAAAACATGGGAAAAGAATTATAAAAGTAATATGGATTCAATGGATATAAATAAAATAAGAGTATGGAAGGTAAAAATAGGTATAAAGAGAAGAAGGGAAAGAAATATTTTCCCACATGTGATAATTGTGGAAGGAAACACCCCAGTGCCTACTTAAAAGGAAAAGGAGTTTTCTTCAAGTGTGGTGAGAAATTTCACCATGATCATGATTGTAAGGGAAAGAAATAAGCTATCAATGTTAAATGTTACATTTGTAAAGATATTGTACAATATGAAAATAAATGTCTCGTGAATCAAAGTAATATACCCCGAAAGAGGCTAATGGATCATAGTCAAGATTATGCAACTACCATGAACAAAGAGGAATGGTTAATGTGATTATGTTGGGATTGAAGAATTATTTCATTTTAGTATTTTATCATTGATGTACTGGTTGTAATAATTATGTGATATATAAGGCTTGTACTACAACACTTCTTATTTAAGGATTTTGAAGCATGAATGTCATGACCCACCTTATTCAAGATGAGGGAAGGGATAGAAAAGTGCCACACCCATCCTTATTCAAGATGAAGGAGAGATAATGACCCCTGATTCTGACCTTTAATAGGACCTGAAGTTGAGACTAGACCCAATGGTATATAATATCACACAAATGGAAGTCATTACCCTTTTTAATGAAACATAATTGAGAGATATGATGGTAAAAATCACAAAAAAACACCAAAAAATTTATATAAAGGAAACCAAAATCCAACCCATGCATGATTTAAATGTAAACTGTGAAAAAAGTACAACTAAAACACCAAAAGTAAGTACCAAAAGAAAGTGACTAAGTCGCAGCACAAAAAATATCCCAATGTCTGAGCTAGTAAAGTCTATCATGGTCTTAAAAGTCCTCGAAACTTTCAAATAGTTTTATAGATTTCAGGTGAGTATACAAATATACTTAGTATGAAAACTAAATCCACCTATGCACAAGTGGGGGGACATACTTATTCCCCTTTGGAGAATAGTAGAACCTCAAAGTACCTACCAAGGAGTAATAACCAGCGCATCATCACCAAGGCACACTCCATAAATAACACAAGTAAAGTATAGTAGTAGTATAATCACATCAACATTTGGGTACCCCGCACCAATTTCCCACTGGTTAACTGCACATTACTAATGGCTAAAGTCTTGACACTACCACTCTTCCAAAACTCAGTCCCACTGCCACAACATTATCCCACAGACCTGAGCCACAACCACACCACACATCCCACCCGCAGACACCTGGGCCCCAATAACCATGCCTCTCGCCTGAAGACACATGGGCCTCATCATTAAGACACTTGGGAAAGCTATAATGGACTGAAAACACCAAGGCCTATCACCCAAACCACAACCTGCCCAAAGGATCCTGGGCTATAGTAAACCTCAAGCCACCATATCCTGACCAGATATGCTTGAGCAGTAAGAACTGGGAGAGGGATTGAGGAAAAAAGTCAGTAACTAGCCATCCATCCTCCCACCAGGGTGTTGGGAAAGACACCCTCCCCCATGAAATGGGGGTGTTTGGCACATGGTGATCAACAAGTGTGGGTTGTGTATAAAAATCACAATAAACTAAAGTTTATACATTTAAGTAAACAAACACTCAACCCAACCTATAGGTCCCAAAACAAACAACCATCCCACCAAAACCACTTTTACTACTACCCCTATATGCCCAACCCCACAAACATCCACTGATAAAGCATAAACCAAAACACATTTCATTTAACCACCTTTAGTTCATTAATTAATGGGGGTCTCTTTAATTTATTCTAGCACTACCCGGGAAAACTACCAGAGACAACATCTACAGCCATTCTCAGAAGGAGAAGAGCCTGATTAACTAAACACACAGCGACCAACCCACTTTGTTCTTAGGTACTGTCAACATTGAACAAGGGAAGAGGGGCCAAGGTAAAGCTTTTCCATTTTAACACCCATTCATAAAAACAATATAGAACAACCAACTTGCAATCCCACTACACACCACCCCCCCCCCCCATTCCTCGTTCTTCCTAGACACTCATTCAACCACTGCCAGCTGTCATTTTTTAAAGTGATCCCACTCAATCATCCCCTCCTAACCACACCTGGTAGCCCCGGTGCACAACAACACCACACCCGGAACACCCATAAACATGAAGTCACGACACAACCCTATACTACATCTCTGTTGCTCAAACATTTCTAAGATGCAGTCCCACTGCATAAAATTTTTTATTGTTGTAACATAAACAAAAGGTAGTCCCACTGCCTACATGTTTATCCATTACACAATAAATCAATCTCTTAAACTAAGATACCAACACACCACCCATACCCCCCCCCCATACACAAATACCATAACAAAACACCACCAAACAGTATCCCCAGTGCACAAACATACTCTTCCCCATTCACAGGACCAACCCCTTTGTCCACCCCATGTACCTATAACAACTTTACCAACAAAAACTCCAAAAAAACCCCCATGAAGCACAAAACCCAACCAAACACAGCACACATCCACACCATTAATCCAATTCTATTCATATTTATCCATTCGGGGTTCTTTAATTTCACTTTGATAAAGAGGGGTGATCAAACAATATGTTTTATCCTGGGGCATCCATTTATTTAACCAAATATACGTGATTAATCAAATTTCATATTACAACTGTTTATCAAAGCATCAAAACAAAAGATATAGAATAGAACCAGTGTGTAAGAAAGTACCACCAAATATCATGATTTTTAGAAGGCATTACAGCCCATACAAACCATAAAAAGAAACAAAGATAGTAGATAAAAGAAATGATCAACATTGATCATCTTCATTTCAATACCCGTTATATTTTAATCATCACTTACCTACCATTATTTATTACTTGTTTAAGAAAATTATTCACCTTTTCTTTATAATGAATCAATAGTACACCCACCCTTCATGATAGAAAAAGAAAGAGAGGTAGAAGAACCCCTACTTGAAACATTAGGGGACCAAAACTCCTCTTTTCGCCAAAACAGAGGGTCGCGCGAGCAGTAGGAAACTCCAAGAAAATTGATCAGGAGGGGGGTCTATCATAGGAATGTGAATTTCCTAGATAGGAAGGATCTAGGCACACCAGGAGAAAAAACAAGAGAGTACCTATGCTTTTAGAAAAATTCAGATCCTATATCAATGGAAGAAAACGGTTCCAATGGCCATTAATGTGAGATCATGGTCAAGGTCACGCGGTTTGAAAATATCAAAGTACCTAGAGAGTTAGTATATAGAATATGTACTTAATATCCATTGAAACTCCCTTAAAATTCCTTTAAAAATCCCAAATAAGGCTTTAAACTCCTTTTTTGTCAAAATAAAAAGCAAGAATGGTGAATCTAGAAAAACTCCGGAAACTAGAACTGGGAAAAGGGAGAGACACCATTTGGTGCACCACCATTTTGTTTCCACCATTGTAGTGTGCCACCACCTCAGTGTGCCTCTGTTATAGTGCCACCATTTTGGTGAAACCAGATTTTTGGAAAACTCCCAAAACAAACCGTTGTGACCCCCAAAAACACCAAAACAACTAGATTTTCACAATGGAATGAACTCGGGAAATCCATGTCATTACATTAGATACCTCTAAAACTATTCTCATCCCCAATAATTTAAAACCAAACTTAGAAAAAGAGGGGTATGAACAACCACCCCGTAAGATACCTCTTATGGACAAACTGCCTTGTGTTGTTCGAAAACTGGAGTGAAATCCCTAACATCCAAGAACACCTCTTTAACATCTATCTCCTAAACAATTGTACAAACAATAAGGCCCCACTACCCCAAAAAACTACACAAACACCAAAGGTCACACTATCTAGACACATGGATTAGGGATCTCCTTCCTCCATGTCAAGATATTATCCGCTTTGGGCGGCACTGACTCACCCACACGGGTTCAATCACATCCGCATTAATGTGTCTTGATTGGGGATTAAGTCCTCCCCTCCCCATAGTTAAGACTTTTTACACACATTCAAAGAACATGGAAATAACACATCTTATAGCAAAAAAGTTCAATCATTTCATCATAAAACAAATCACAAAGGCAAAACACAAGAGCATAACTTAGAACATATTCAGGTACTGGGCACGCATCTGTGCCTCTCGCTCCCAAGTACTCTCCTTGAAGCCACCATGCCTCCATAACACACGAACCAAAGCAATGGTACATCCATGAAGCACCTTCCCCTCACAATCCTCAATCCTTACTAGTCACTCCACAAACGTGACATTGTCCTTGATATCCAACTCTCCCCAGTCAATGACGTGGGATTCATCGTGTAGATACCGATGGAGCTAAGAGACATGGAAGATGTTGTGGATCATCTCTAAATGCGGTGGAAATGATAGCTAATATTCCACCTCACCAACTCGTCCCAACACCTCAAAAGATCCAATAAACCTAAGAGAAAGCTTGTTCCATCTACCAAACCTCTTCTACCCACATCGAGGGGAAACCTTCAAGAAAACATGGTCCCTAACCTCGAACTCTAAGGGCCTCATCTTACGATCGGCATACGACTTATGCCGGTCCTATGCTGCCTTCATCCTCTCAAAAAAAGCTATACCTTATCTATCATACTCTGTCATACTTTGAACCATGTCTGGATCAAGAAAAGTTGCCTCCCTAACTTCCGTCCAACACAAGGGTGAATGACATGACCTCCTATATAGAGCTTCAAACAGAACCATACCAATGGAAGAGTGAAATCTATTATTGTAAACAAACTCTACTGAGGGAAAATGTCACACCCAAGACCCCCTAAATCCAGAACAAATGCATGTAAAATGTCCTCTAACATTTGGATGGTCCTCTTTATCTGTCCATTCAGATGAGGCTTGAAAGCAGTGTTGAGGTGCAATTGAGTGCCAAAGGCATGCTACAATCCCCTATAGACTTGTGACATAAAACATGTATATCTATCTAAGAAAATGGATCTTGGAAATCCATGTAATTGCACCACCTCATCCACATACCTTCGTGCTAAGTCATCCACTGCGCTTGAATCCTTGATCACTAAGAAGTGAGCCAATTTATTCAACTAATTTACTACTAACCAAAGAGAATCGCATCCCCCCTGAGGTTTGGGTAATCCTATGATGAAATCCATTGAGATGTCATCCCACTTCCACTCAGGAATGTCTAAGGGTTGCAACAGACCATTGGGAACACAGTGCTCAACCTACACCTACTGACACACTAGGCATCTTTCCACAAACCTTGCCACTACCCACCTCACCCTGAGCTACCAAAACCATTCCCTCAAACCTTGGTACATTTTATAAACTCCAGGATGCACCGCCATGGATGAGATATGGAACTCATGGAGAACTCCCTCGTTCATTGCCACTGGGAAAAATATATTCCCATGGAATATCAACTAATTATGACTATCCTCTTACCATCCCTCTAGAGCATCGCCCTGGATAGCGTGATCACGCATCACTTTAGTCTCTAAGTTTCCCCACTGAGACTCCTCCACCTACTGCACCAGGAAATACTGCACTATGATCTGAAATAGATATCCTTTGTCACCTTCCACTCCATAATGTAGGTGCAAAGTGGCCAACTCCTCCATTTCCTTCCAAGAATCTGTGGATTCTTGAACTACCTCATTCTACAACTTCTTTCTTAAGGAATCGGCCACCACGTTACCCTTTCCTGAGGTTTAAGATATCTCAAAGTCATTATACTGGAGAAAATTTATCCACCATCGCTACTTCAAGTTCAGATCTCACTAAGAGAAGATATACCTCAAGCTCTTGTGATCCATGAATACCACAAAGTTCTCCTTTATGAGGTAATGTCGCCATAAATTTATTGTGAATACGAATATTGAAACCCTCAGATCATGGGTGGAATAGTTACATTCATGGGGACGTAACTGTCTAGACCCATAAGAGATCACTCCCCACTGACGCATCAACCCACATCCCAATCCTAGACTGAAAGCGTCACAGAACACATTAAATTTCACCCCTACTTATGGAAACCTAAGCACTAGACCACTAACCAACTTCCCATTTAGGTAGATGAAAGCTAACTGACACTGCTCACTCCACACAAAGGCATGTTATTTTCTGTTCAAAACTATTAACGAAGTCACAACTCAAGAGAAGTCAAGTACGAACCTCTGGTAATAGACCACTAGACCTAGGAAGCTGCGAGCCTCTACCACATTCTTGGGTACTTACCAAAAGAAAATTGCCTCATCCTTTGATGGGTCCACTATTATCCCTTTCTGAGACACCACATGTCCAAGGAAGTGTACCTATCATGTTCAAAACTTTCACTTGGACAACTTCCCATAAAGATGGTGGCGTCGAAAGGACCTCCAAGATAGTACTTAGATGCTCGTCATGATCCTCCCCTGACCTTGAGTAGATCAGGATTTCTTCGATGAACACGATGATGAAACGGTCTAGGAACTTGCCGAAGATAGAGTTCATGGGACCCATGAACACAGCTGGTGAATTCGTAACACCAAAGGGAATGACCACGAACACAAAGTTCCCATACCTTCAGCTAAAATCATTCTACAGGATGTAACCCTCCTTCACCCTCAACTGGTGATATCCAGAAAACAGATCGATCTTAGAGAACCAGCCTACTCCCCTCATCTAGTTGAAAAGATCATCTATCCTCAGAAGGGGGTAACAATTCTTAAACGTTACCTGATTCAATCTTGGGTAGTCCATGAACAAACTTAGGCCATTGTCTCCCTTCATCAAAAATAATACTGGAGAACCCCACAATGACACACTCGGCTAAATAAAACCCTTTTTCATCAAGTTTTCAACTAGAATCTGCAACTCCCACAACTCAAAAGGCACCATCTGATAGGGTGCTATCGAAATTGGATGGGCACCTGGTTGAAAGTCTATTCCAAACTCAACGTCACATCGAGGGGTATATCCACAACCTCTTATGGGAATACATCTAGGAATTCTTTAAAACCCCCTAGAACCTCCACCATCTTTGTGTCTTTTGATCCCACTGACAGCTCGGCCGATAAGGAGAGAAGAGGCTCCACACACCATCTTCCCACATGACAGCTCTGCTTGCCAATGAATACTACACGCTGGCCATACACACCTGAAAACACTACTCTTATTCGAAATAATTTGATAAAATCATGAACAGAAAACAAATAGTGGATGCCTAGGATGAAATCTTACAGCTGTATATGTAGCAGAAGAAGATCCCCACTAGACTGATGCAGCCCCAACATTAGTCAACATCTCCAAAAAAACATTAAACAAACTAGTATGAACTCTGACTAGCATACTCAACACTAGGGGCACAAAGAGTCTCTCTACATCTACTACCAAGGCATGGAATATACTAGGTGCAATAAGGAGTGAAAATCTCTTGAGTCAAATAAAGTGCAAGCAAGAGTGCTAAACAGACTGATCATGCCTCAAACAACCTACGGCCCTGCTGGAACTGCTGCCTCAGTGGTGTGCAACTGCCCACACCTAGCTTCTCTAACCCTCTTCTATCAAATGACTCACCGACCATGCACGGTTCTATGTCCATGAGGCGGACCCTGATGTTAGCCTCCTCCAGCACTTTCAAACCTTGGTGGAGCAGGATCTCGCTGCCCTTGCTACTGGAAAGGTCTGACCGGAAAATGTTGTTGCTCAAGTGGGAGTTGAACCTTTCCACCCCAAATGTAATGATCTCAAAATTTTCACTAGTTCTAAATATTTCCATGGACCCTACTGACAAAGAACCACAGTCTCAATCCCATGGGTAAAGGATGAGTACCATTACACCGAAACTGGAACTACTGAGGCTTACTTCTCGCTGGTAGAAAACCGGAAGTCCCTAACGCCAGAGACCTGATTCTGACTGACTTCCCCTTTTATAAACTCAGTTAGATCCCCTCTTATAGTACACCTACCTATGAGTGCATTCTCTCCAATAATTCTGCCTTATTTTGAACTTCTAAGTATTTCAGTAGGGTAAAGGGAGTGATGACATACTAAAGATAAGGTCGGAGTTCCTCCTCCAAGTATCTCGCCCACAAATCCTCATCTGGAAAGAGATCTGGAAAAAATCATAGTAGATCCTTGAACTTGATCCACATTTCCATCACTAAAATACTCCCCTACTAGAGGGAGAGAAGCTCCCGCCTCTTCTCTTCCTTCATCGTAGAGGAGAGAAAATTTACCTAAAACTCCTTCTCAAGGTTAGCCCATGAGACATCGGTCTCCTTCCACACCCCGAGGTAAAGTGTCCACCACTTAAACGACACTCCTTGCATATGACTCACTACCAGAGGAACCGAGTACTTCATTAGAGTACAGATCAAGGTAAAGGTGAATGTCATCTCCTCAAGGAAGACCTCCGTCTCTGAGTTTGAAATGCTTCCTTCATACTTCCCCAGGGTCCTCTATTGCAAAGTATGAAGGGTGTTTTTCCACAAGTCATCTTCTTCTTCTCAATTGTCCCTCCTATAATCAACCAAGCCATCTTGTTGAGCCTTAACTACACATACCACATGTGGGAAACGTCTGGGTGCCATAGCTGAAATGGTAAACAAGGAACTCCTAAGCCTGGGTAGTATAGAAATTTTATTTTAAGATTTATTTTAACTCTTTATTTAAATAAAATTCAAAAAATTCCCAAGACACACATGAACACAATTCATTATGATTCGTGTACCTTTCCCAGGGCCTCTACTACGCAATTAGTGTAGCCTCAATTGGTCATTTAGTAGGTTTAGTTTCCTTGCATTAGATCATGGGGGGCCTAAAATCTCGTGTCCTAACCGGTCTTCCCTGGCCTATTTCATACACCAATATTTCCTAACATTTTTCCCTACCATCCCATGAAATCCTTACTATGCCTAACTCTGAAGTCCATCCTATCCCTCAATATCCCTCTCATACAATTCTATTACGACCCATCTTCTTCAAGATGAGGGAAGAGACAACAAAGTGCCATGACCTTTCTTCTTCAAGATAAAAGAGAGATAACAACCCCCCAAGTCCCGACTTTAATAGGCCATGGATTAGAGATTATCACCAAGGGTAAATAATATCTCACAAAATGGAAGGAATTACCCTTTTTAATGAAATAGGATTGGGAGATAAGAGGATAAAAATCACAAACAACACCAAAAATTTATATAAAGGAAACAAAAATCCAACCCATGCATGATTTAAATGTAAACTGTGACAAAAGTACAACCAAAACACTAAAGTAAGTACCAAAAGAAAGTGACTAAGATGCAGCACAAAAACTATCCCGAAGTCTGAGATAGTAAAGTCTATCATGGTCCTAAAAGTATTTCTGGAAACCTGAAAACTATTTTATATATGTAGGTTGAGTATACAAGTATACTCAGTATGAAAACCAAATCCACCTATGCATAAGTGGGGTGGAATACTAATGCCCCTATGGGAGAACAATAGAACCTCAAAGCACCTACCAAGGAGTAATAACCAACCTAGCCTCACCAAGGAACACTCCCCAAATAATACAAGTCATGTATAGTAGTATTATAATCACATTGACATTTGGGTACCCCACACCACTTTCCCACTGGTTAATTGCTCATTACTAATAGCTAAAGTCTTGACACTACCACTCTTCCAAAACTCATTCCCACTACCACAACCTGCCCGCACACACTTGAGACACAACCACACCACACATCCCACCCGCAGACATCTGGGCCACAACAACCACACCTCTCTCCCAAAGACACTTGGGCCTTATCCTGAAGACCCTTGGGAAAGCTATCATGGACCACAAACACCTAGGTCTCTCACCCAAACCACAACCTACCCAAAGGATCTTGGGTTATAGTAAACCTCAATCCATCATATCCTACCCAGATATGCCCGAGTAGTAAGAACTGGAAAAAGGTGTGAGGAAGAAAGTCAATAACCATCCATCCATCCTCCCACCGAGATGTTGGGAAATACACCCTCCCCCGTGAAATGGGGGTGTTTGACACATGGTGCTCAATAAGGGTGGGGTGTGTATAGAAATCACAAGGAACTAAATTGTATGCATATAAGTAAACAAACACTCAACCCAACCTATGGGTCCCAAAATAAACAACTAGCCCACCAAAACCACTTTTTATTATACCCCTATATGCACAACCACAAAAACAGTTGTTAATAAATTATAAACCCAACCCCTTTTCATTTAACCACTTGTCATTCATTAATTAAGGGGGTTATCTTTAATTTATTCCAACACTACCCAGGGAAGCTATTAAGAACAAAATATTCAACCATTATCAGAAGGCGAAGAGTCTGATTAACTAAACACACAGTGACTAACTCACTTCGTTCTTCAGTACTGACAACATTGAACAAGGGAAGAGGGACCAAGGTAAAGCATTTCCATTTTAACACCCATTCATAAAAAAAATATAGAACAACCAACCTGCAGTCCCACTGAACCCCCCCCCCCCCCCATTCTTCCTAGAAACTAATTCAACCCTTGCCAACTGTCATTCTTCAAAGTGATCCCACTCAATTACCCTCTCCCAACCAAACCCGGCAGCCCCACTGCACAACAACACCGCACCTGGAAAACCCATAAACATGAATTCATGACACAACCTAGTACTGCAGCCATGTTTTCCAAACATTTCCTAGATACATTACCACTACATAACAAGTTTTATGTTCTTAACATAAACCAAAGGTAGTCCCACTACCAACAAGTTTATCCATTCCACAATCAATCAATATCTCAAACTGAGATACCAACATAACACCCGTACCACCCCATACACAAATCCCACAACAAAACACCACCAAACAGTAGCCCCACTGAACAAACATACTCTTCACCATTCACAGGACTAACCCCTCTATCCACCCCCTATACTCATAACAAGTTTACTAACAACAACTTTACACAACCCCCCACGAATCACAAAACCCAACCAAACACAGCACACAGCCACACCATTAAGCCAAGCATATTCAGATTTTTCCAACTGAGGTTCTTTAACTGCACTTTGATTAACAGGGGTGATCACACAATAGATTTGAACATGGGGCATCCATTTATTTCACCAAATATGTGTAATTAATCAAATTTAGTGTTACAACTGTATATCAAAGTATCGCAACAAAAGATACGGAACAGCACCAGTGTGCAAGAAAGGACCACAAACGACCATGATTTTTAGAAGGCCTTACATCTCATACAAACCATAAAAATAAACAAATATAGTAGATAAAAATGATCAGCATCAACCATCTTCAATTCCTTACTCTTTATCATTTAATCATCACTTCCCTACCGTTATTTATTACTTGTTTAAGAAAATAATTCACCCAGTATTTATGATGAATCATTTGTACACCCACCCCACATGATACACAAAGAAAGAGAGGCCGAAGAATCCATACTTAAAACAACAGGTGACCAAAACTCATCTTTGTTCCAAAATATAGGGTTGTGCAAGCATCAGGAAACTCCAAAAAAACTGAGTAGGAGGGGGCTCTATCATAGGCGCATGACTCGTCTTGGGAGGAAGGCTCTAGGCGCACCAAGAAAAAAGAGAAGAGAGGACCTCATCTTTTAGAAAAATACAGATCTTATATCAATGGAGGGAAATAATTACAATGGCTATTGATGTGGGATTTTGGTCAAGATCATGTGGTTTGAATATCTCAAAGTCCCCAGAGTGTTATGATATTAAAACAGTTTTCAGATAAATGTGTTTTTAATCCTAAAAATAAACTTATAATAAAATCTGGTATAAATATGATTTAAATGTAATTAATTTAATTAAATATAAATAAATAATATTGATGTTACCTTTAAATCAATTTAAAAGAATATTGGGTCTTTTATATTATTTAATGTAACACCCCAAGATTACACGGTATGTTTCCTTTTAAATAAATTTAAAATCTTGCATTACACAGAATACCAACCACATTATTAAATTTATTTTTTAAAATAATCTTTATTTTTAAATTTGGAATATTAAAATTATCTTAGGCTGAAATTTTCATAATTTTCTAAAAAGTTTCATTTTTTGATGAATAGTGAAAAATATTGTACTTTTGTTTAAAACCCAACTTTTTCATTTAAATAAATCTTTTAGTTTAAATTTATTTTAAAGTCACAATAGATAAATAATACATATATTAGTCTAATTTATTTCATTGTAATAATTTTTATAATAGAATTAGATATAAAAATTTATTGAATTTTTAATGTCTCTTTTACCCGCCTTCTAAACACATATGCAGGATTAGCATTAAATGTAATTTTAACGCTTCTGTGAATTGAATTTCAAAAAACAGACATACATGGTTGTAATTAGTATAAAAAATTTGTTTTAATAGGATCAAAATAATTTTTAGTGAATAGTAACTTGAATTTTATTTACCATAGTTAAAGGTAAATAGGGTAATTAAAGGGAAAAATAATATAAAATTACCCTAACATTTGTCCTAATTTCATTGTATAAGTGTTTTTTGACAAAAATGAACCTTATGTTGAAAATATTATCCATTTTAAGCTACTTTTGTAAGACTAGGACATTTATTATATTTTATTTAAAGAAGAGTTAAAAATGTCATATTAAAATTTTAATAACTATATCATTTTTAATATAGTAAATATAAGTGATATGGTCAACTATAAATAGAATTTATAAATATAAAATGTTTATATACATCATGGTAATTTATTAATAATTTTATAAAATAAATAATTAAAGTAAATGATGACACAATTATGATGTCGTAATTAATTTATTAAAGGAAGAATCAATTAATTGATATTAATAATATTAAAATAAATATAATTTGAAACATTTTATGCCATACACAAAAATTATGGATTAAATTAACATGTTAGTAATGAATTAATTTTGTTTTTTTGAAGTAATCAAGTTATTGTGATTTTATAAAAAGTCAAATAATAAATAGTGTCAAAAATGACATAAATGAGATTTTAAAATAAGTAATATTTTATTAATGATATAAAATTCATAAAAATATACATTTCATCCAACTAACTAGGATAATGTTAAATATTTCATAAATTATCCAATTTATTTTCGTTTGGAATTTTATAGTTACTATATTAACCCTATAGTGTAAAAAGTCAAGTAGTCACAATAAGAGTTAAACTCTTTAAATAAGGGTTAAAATGAATAGATAAAGATTAAAAACATAATATAAAATTTTAAAAAAATTATAATATGAATAAAATGATAACCTTATCACCTATGATAATAAATTGAATCATTTAATGGACACTTGTCTTTGAAAATGACATATATATTATTAAAATCAAAGAATGTGACAAAATGTCACATTGTCATTTCTTATAGGTATAATAATTTTAATATGGGGATAACTAGGATATAAATTCGATCATAAATATTATATGGAAATATAAAGTAATTTTATACATCATAAGAATTTATTTATTATTTTTTTAGATTAAATAATTACCATAAATAATGACACAATAGTGAAGAAGTAGTTATTTTATTAGTTGAAATATCAATTAAGTAACATTAAAAATATTAAAATAAATATAATTTAGATTAATTAATGTGATACATGAATTTTATAGGTTACTATGACATTTTATGATTGTATTAAATGGTTTTTTTATGTTTTCTTTATTTTAGGATTTATTTGAAGTCAAAGTTATAAATAGTATCAAAATTGACACTGTTGATATTTTATAAAAAAATAGTTTATTAAATTATTTAAAAATAATAAAAATATTTAAAAACTTAAAATTTATAATTATAAGTTATATAATGTCTTAATTTTTCCATTTATGTACAATTAAAACCATATAAGTAAATATTTATAACTCTTTAATATTTTTAATATTATTACCACAATTAAAATTAAATAGATTAATTAAGTATAAATCAAAATGATAAGTTTTAAAATAAAATAAAAACATGTATAAATTTTATTGGATTAGATCATTTCAACCCATAATCATCTTAGACTCTAAATAACTCACTTTGGAGCTATTTTAAATTAAAAATCAATTTATAATAAACTAATAGTTTTGGAGTTTCTAAAGGTGCCCCTCCCCTCTCTTATAAAAGGGCTCATCTCCTTATCTTTTATTAACACCTCTAAAAAACTTTGGATCATAAAAACCCTACCTAATTATTCTCATAACTTCCCTCACTTCATCCTAGAGGCTATACATTTGGTAGAAATGCAACCTAAAGAGTCCTTTTGTGAAAATCAAACAAATACATTCAAAGAAGAGATAATTGTTTTACCACCTCTTTCAAAGTTATTTTCTTATTACGCTTCTTTTTTTTGAGTTGTTTCCACAATAAATTAATTCCTATAGGATATAAAATATGCTGATATTTATTTATTATTATGGTATAAGCATATTCCTCCTTTTACCCATCCTAGGAAAATCAATATCACCATGTGTGTGTACGTACGACTTACTTTCTCCGCGTCATGGTATAAATTGTCCTTCATGTACACTTAATTTATATGGGTATAAATATGAATATATAGGTTTTAAATAATAAATATGACATGATATTTTTTCTTTATAATTCATATTCCATTCATTTCCTTTCTCTATATCATTACGGAATGATATCGTCGCTCGTGCGTACGTACGGCCTACCGTCTCCACAACTCGATCAGATTCATCCTCTATTACAACCATTTCAGAATGATTATAACAATTTATATACTCAATAAGTGTAAAATATATGACATAAATATGCTAATTTAATAATATATATATATATATATATCATTTACTTGCTTCCATTCAATACGATAATAAAACATAAATAGCGTTCATTTGTATGTATGGCCTACCGTCTTTATGAATAGTGTGTTCTATTTTATTTATCTATATATTATATATATTTACATAATGAATATATATGATAAATAAATCATTGTTTATATTCTTTAAGTAATTAAATCATAATCTATGTAATAATATCAAGATTAACAAGTCAAAACACGTACGATAAACAAAGCAATTATTACCCAAAATGTTGCTTTAACTTGGAAATTATTAATAAATGGGTAATATGAAGTCATAAATGAATAATATTTGATATCATAAATATTATTATGATTCTATTAAAAGCTAATAATATTTTTAAAACCATTATACAATATTCTTATATGCATACGGAGAGTATCAGACCTAAGGTAAGGGAATTTCATCTCACTTTTAATTTTCATGAGATATAAGCCATGTTCACCACCTATTTCTTGTGTGTGGTGTATGTAATACCCCTATTATATTTAATATCATGAATAAATTTATCTTCAAGGTATTTAAATATTCATTTGAAGATATCAGGCTTATGATCTAAATGTTCAAAGTGGTATGGGATGCTTTGAATGTTTAAATAATTAATCCTTTCTCCATTTCAATATTCTTGATATTATTTTACATAACTATTTATATAGGTATAAAATGATTATAAAGGAAACTTTATGTCTATTTTTATGTTCATTCAAATGTTTTTAAAAAATAATATTTTTAAGGTTTTATTTAAGGGTTGATTTTTGTAATCACATTATTATCTAAGGTTGTTTATACATAAGTATCTATTGGGATATATTTATCATCCATGTCCATGTTTATTAAAAATATATTTCAAAATATTAATAAAATTCCTAGAAAATTGTTTAAATTCATTTTTACCCAAGTTTTACTTTTTATAAAAACATTTTTAAGGGAATCTTTCTCTCGTTTTCCAAATTAAATGCTTTATGACCTTTTCAACAAAAGAAGTAAAGAATGTTTTTTTTAAATTATACAACGCAAGCGGCTATTTCCACCGTAATGATGAATTAACATTTTTAAGCTTACCTTACAATATTACATGGTTATTTTTAAAATAAATTTTTTATTTTATAATTGTGAGACTTTTAAATAATTTATAAGTAAAAAATATATTTCTCTGAAAGGGTTTTAATGATTTTATTAGACTATTTTCATCAATGTAAACATCCTTTGTGAGATTTTATGCTTAATTGAGGTTGATTTTTTATGATACAATATTCCATATTGTATTTAAGGGTTTATGATATGTTTTAATGTGGATGTGCTATTTTGATACCATTCATGGTTTATGGTTAAAGTATTATCGTTTCATATGCTAGTTTTAATACGAATGTTTATGTTGGTTGTGTGTCACACTTTTTATATGAGGAATGAATTGGACATAGTAAGTGATGGGTTGGGGACTACTTAATTAAATCACTATGGGTTGGTGACTACTTAATTAAATCCCTAGATGCATCGATAGTTCTCCTGAGACAAACCATTCTGGGTTTTGACTAACGTCTTACCCACATATGTATGGTCTTGGCATGAGGCCTTGACAGTGTGATTATGATGTCCAATATTATTCATTCCATCATTATGAGATTAGTTTTTGATATTGGATGTGATTATTCTAATATTATAATATCCTTGTGAATTTTTAAATGGTATTATTTGATTTCTTCTTTCCATATTATACTGAAGGTTATGTTTAAAAGTCTTCTGTTTTAGTTTTACACTTACTTAAAAGTTTATGCTTATTTATTAAAGTTTATTCTATATTATTTACCCTTAATAGGCATATTATCTCACCCCTTTATTATGTTTTATTTTATTATGATTCCAAGATGTGTATTATGTTTGATATGTAGGTTTAATCTAGGAGAATAACGGAGTTCTCAAATCATTATCTATGTTTTATTATATGTTATGAATTGTAATGTAAAGTTCATGTATGCAATATATTTTCAAAGACTTCTAAACTGATTGGTCATTTGGGATTTGATTCCTTGTAATCATGTTGATGTATTAAAATAATGAATTGGTTCTGGGCATCTGGGGTCGGGGCGTTATAGTTGGTATCGGAGTAAGTTTAGCACAAACCTGGGAAACTAGATTTAGAAACACTTTGATTAGGGAACATTACCCTAAGATATACATTGAGGATAAGTATAGAATACCATCATAAAATTTTGGTAATTTAGAGATTATGTGGGTCTTCCAAGAAATATATCCATGTATGGATACTACAAGTGGATGTGGTTTTGGAACAGATGTACCTAGGAGTAACAACTTCGACAAGGTGTTCCGGGCCTGACTAGTGATAACCCAGTACACGTCAACGGGCCTTACTGTGCACCTAGTTTGACACTCCCAAGGGATATACTTAGGATAATTCACATTTTCATTACAAACCATTGAGAATTATTTAAAATTAAATATGTCCCCCATAAAACATGTTTATGATTATGAGACTATATACACATAAATTTTTCAATTTATGTTAAGTGTGTTTCTAGTTTTTGGATTATTCGTTATGATATGATCTAATCTAGTGAATGTAATTATTTAGAAATGGAGCCTAGTATAAGGAATGTGAACCTCACCGATGCACATGATCTAAATAGTAAGAAGGATCATATATTTTATGGTATTAAGCCAATATTTCAAAGGGAAATAGTCTCCCAAGAATTCTCATAATATGAAGACATAATTTCATGTGGTAACAAAATGGAAAAATAATTCTCAAATTCCTAAGGATTAAATGAAAAGAAAGAAAATAATATTATGGTAGATCAAAATATATATAATGGGAAGATTGGAAAGAAATATTTTCCCACATCTGATAATTATGGAAGGAAACACCCTAGTGCCTACTTAAAAGGAAAAGGAGTTTGCTTCAAGGGTTGGGAGAAATCTCATCATGCTCATGATTGTAAGGGAAAGAAATAATCTATCAATGTTCAATGTTACATTTGTAAATATATTGTAAACTATGAAAATAAATGTCTCATGAATCAAATGAATATACCATGAAAGAGGATAATGGATCATAGTCAAGATTATGCTATTACCACAGATGAAGAGGAATGATTAATGTGCTTATATTGGTACTGAAGAATTATGTCATTTGAGTATTCTATCATTGATGTACCATTTGTAATAATTATGTTATATATAAGACTTGTACTGTATTAATTCTTATTTAAGTATTTTGAAGCATGAGTGTCATGACCCACCTTCTTCAAGATGAGGTAAGGGACAACAAAGTGCCATGCCCTTCCTTCTTTAAGATGAAGGAGAGATAATGACCACTGATTCCCACCTTCAATAGGACATAGAGTGGTGACTAGAATGAAGGGTATATAATCTCACACAAAATGGAAGGCATTTCCCTTTTTAATGACATAGTATCGGGAGATAAGACTGTAAAGACCTGGAAATTTCAAAGAAAATTTTTTTCTGAATTTTTTTGGGATTTTACAAGAACGTAGTTTCTGACGGAACCTGATTCTAAGGCCCGGTGTGCCCGGAATCAATTTCCGAAGTTTAGCTCGGGTACGTTCAGTGAATGAATGACCGGGTTTTTCTAACTTTTGAACCGGTTCTCAGAATTGAAATCTGAGGGCACCAATGAACTCGGAGCGCCGGTAATTGCTTAAGGGGACCTTAAGCGCAGATGCGTTTTGTCGCATGAGGTAGTTAATTTTGGGGATTCGTTAAGTATTAACTAAATTATAGTGTTACAATTTATTTTTAGTGGAAGTTATTTTCTCCATAGATAATTTGGAGGTGGGGCTACACCCCACCTAACTTCCCAAGAGAGGGTATGACCAAGGGTGGTGGGGTCCGCACGAAACCCCAACCCTTCACCTTCCCTTTAACTCCCACGAGCTTTTCCCCATTTAACACCCCTTGTATTTAATTGTATAACTCCCTAACTCCCCCATTATTTGGGTAATTCCTCCTCTCCCTCTCTCCATCATAACTCATGCCAACTCACACTTTAATTAAGTTATTGAAACTCTTAATCAATAAAGTGTTTGAAATTTGAACTTTTTATGCATGGCGTGGTTAAAATAAAATAAGGGAGAAACCTTATTTTATTTTTGGTTGGGTTGTGTGGAGATTTGGGGGGAAAATATCTTGAGTTGCGAAGAGCACTTCATCTCCTTCGTTGAAGAACTTCATTCTCCAGCGAAGAACGGTTCTTCATCCTCTTCTTCCTCTGCGACAAGGGAGAAGTCGCCGACCGCGGTGATCATCTCCAACAACAACGTTCTTCTTCTTCATCCGACGTCGATGGAATCGATACCATTCTTCCGCGACACCCGACTACTGCGACGTTTGACTTTCGCAACTCGACGACGTGCGACGTCAATTTCGAGGTAGGGGTTAATTGTTTTGTGTTCGTGAATACTTTCGTCGCCATTCAACGTTTTCAAATTGGGCCGCCTGTTATCGGAATAACGGGAGGAGGTCGGACTGCATGAACATGGACGACCCTCCTCCCCCCTTGATTGTTTGAACTTGTTGCAGCACGAGCAAAGGAAGCGCGGTGCCGTTGCACCGCGCGGAAACAATGAAGGATGGGCGAAGAAGCAGGGCACCATCGCGCCGCGCTGTTAAAGTCGAACAAAGTCGCGGCACCGTCGCGCCGCGCCGGAGAACCTCGAAGAGGCCGCGGCTGGAGCGGGGGTGCGGCGGAGGGGCACGGCGCCATCACGCCGCGCCGATCGGATAAGGCCGCGGCCTATGGCCGCGGTAGTGCAGGGAGCGGCGGCCGGAACCGCAGGCCGCCGGAGCAGGAGGGCGGGACCGCGGCGACAGCAACCGGCCGGACCGGGCCGGCCGTTTCAGGGGGAGACCGGGGGTTCATAACCCCTGGCTGGATGGAGAGCAGCCCCCACGTGGGGGGCGCGGGTTGTCAAACAGGGGGACAACCCCCCCCCCCCTTCCGCTCGACCGTTTCAGCCGAGCCACCTGGTCATGCGGGCGCCACACCAGCGCGCCAGGTCGGGCCGTGCCCAGGCCGGGTCGGGCCGCGCTCGGGCTGGTCCGGGCCGTGCCCACCGGGTCGGGCCGCGCCCTAAGGGGCCGGACCAGGACCCGGTTTGGGTAGACCTGGGGGGGTATCGGGCCGGGTCGGACCGGGCCCGAACCCCCTATTTTCAGCAGGTTTCGTTCAAAAACCCATAACTTGGGATACGGACCTCCGATCGATGCACCATAAGTTGTGATGCGATCCTTGGATCGAGACGGTCGTTTTGGTATATTACACTCATGGTTTCAGTGAACTTTGGTTATGGCCGGGTTGGTTCGAACCCAAAACTAACCGGGCCCTCGGAGCGGAAACGCTTATAACTTGAGCTATGGACGTCTGATAGATGTGTCGTCGACTTTGTTGGTTTTCTCTTGATGAGACGGAAATTTTGGAATACTTCACCTGAGGTTTGGACGCATTTGGATAGTTTCCAGGTTGGATTGAACCCGAAATCCAACCGGGCCCCTGGAATGGAAAAGCTGATAACTTTCAGACCGGATGTCTGTTTGACAAACCGTCAGCGGCGTTGGTGATCAAGTTGAGAAAAGGTCCCTATGAGTATACCCTATGAGAGTTCGGGGTACATTTGAGATACGGCCGGGTTGGTTCGCACACGAAACCAACCGGGCCCCTGGGACGAAAAGGCTAATAACTCACAGACCGGGTGTCCGATTGACGCGCCGTTTGTTGCGTTGAGACCCCTATGACAAGACGGTACTTTGAGATACTTCTTCATGGAAATTTTTATACTTGGAGTATTGACCTGTAGCTCGTGGAGCGGACCCTCCCAGAGACGAGCGTACGGAGTATGGAGACCGTGTAGCTGGCTGAGACCTGACGACTGCTTGAAGACTCGACTTGGAGTGAGTCGACTAGCCCAGTGGATGGAGCACTACTGTGTTTGGGTGCAGACCCATGGCGGATGGAGCACTACTGTGTTTGGGTGCAGACCCACGATACTCAACAGAAGGAGTACCTCTGCAGGCTATTAGGGGGGGTGCACTACTGTGTTTGGGTGGCAGACCCCGGCGGGAAGCACTACTGTGTTTGGGTGGCAGTCTTAGGTTAGTGAGCATTACCTCGGAGTCGTGACAGGATCACTGTACTCGACAGAGACGGGGCTCTTCAGCAGTTACGGTTTCGATAATGAAAATCCTGGTTTGAGCTGAGTCTATGACCTTTGTGTTTACCTCATGATTGAGATGGGTCACTTGATAACTTAGGTATATGTATGGGCATATACCTGGGTAGTGGTTTTCCATTGATTTCTTAACCTTTGTGTTTTCTCATGATTGAGATGGGTTACTTGATAACTTAGGTATAAGTATGGGCTTATACCTAAGTAAGGGTTATCTATTGAGATCCTTCTTTGTGGTTATCCTTGTTGGATTTAGTGAGACCTTGAGGGTCTCGGGGTCCCTACTGAGTATCGTTATACTCACCCCTGTACGGGCTATTCCCGCACCTCGTTGTGTTGGTTGCAGACGACGGGCAGTGCTGACAGAGGCCGAGTGTTCGAGGACTGAACGGTACCCAGAGGTGGACCTCACGACGAGTCAGTATCCGGAGTTGGACTTCACGATGAGACGACACTCGGAGGAGGTTGACGGGTGAGAGCGTTATGGAGGCTATCTGTACCTACCCTTTAGGTAGGATCTGTGGTGGACGATCCAGGAGTTGCGCTATCTGTACCTACCCTTCAGGTAGGATCTGAGGAGGATGACCCAGGAGCTGCTTCCATTCTTCCAGCTGTTTGTCTTTTCTGATGTACTTTCGTTCAGTTGTAGCTGTACTTTCAGTTGGGTTTGTATTTCGGGCCCACTTACTTTTCAGCACTTTCTTTTGTACTTAGTGTATTACTTCTGCTTGTACTCTTTGGTGTTTTGATTACTTTTATAAAGGCAATGTCTTCCCAATTATCGGAATTTACGCCTTTGGTGCTAGTCGCCAGCCCCTGGCCTATGGAAGGCGGGCTTGGGGTAGTCACGGCATGGGCCCCGAGGACGGGTCGTGACAAATTGGTATCAGAGGAGTCGGTTCTACCACAGAACCTATGACTCTGATATTTTCTTTCTGTGAAGAAATAGTGTTGAGGGTACTAAGTGTGGATTTCAGTTCAGGTAGTCCAGTGTTGGTGCGGCAGCCGACGTATCCGTACACCAGGACCCTGACTACTGATTTCTGACTTAGTGCACGAAAACACTGATTGTGTGTGTGTTTCAAAAGTTTTCTTTAAGTCACTTCAAACCAGGTCAGCTCACAAGGTATAAATTGGTTGACTGTGTCACATCTATTCAGGATGTCTCCACGCAAACAGTCAGTTGGAGTTCTGAGATAGTACACGATGACGGCCCACCGAGCGATGAGGCTCCGGTGCAGGGCCCTTTTTACTATATTGGCACTCTCAGGTGGTGTACCAGCAGCACCACCACCTGTTGGGTAGCATATGCCACTATCCATACTAGCGAACTATGCACGCTGTCAGAGCGCGTTGCACAAGTTCTAGCAGCAGAGGCCTCCAAGGTTACAAGGCGAGGCAGATTCCCAGACATCAGAGGACTGGCTGGAGGCGATTTCTAGAGTTTTCCTCCTAGATGAGACATCAGTAGAGTGGATGGTGGACTTGGATACTAGTGTTTTCCAGTGATTTACCATGATTATGGTCCGTATAGTGATGAGGCTTCGGTACGTGGACCTATGCCTGAGTTAGTGCCTTCGGGTAGTGTGTCAGCTATACATCACTACCTGTTGGTCAGCAGTTACAACCAGTGATACCGGTATGAGACACATGTAGGATTACTTCCTTACACATGTTCCAACATCAGATACCCTCATGTTCCGAGGCAAGCCCGACTCACAGGTGGCTGAGTACTGGCTTGAGGAAGTGGCTGATAGTTTTCTAGAGCTTTTATAGCTTCGGCAGGATGACATATCGGTACCTGAGAATTCATCGATGTGTACCGATCGTTCTTTGTACTTTATGAATACGATATGATCAGTGCTTAGATCTCGAACCTCAGAGCGAGGTGTGTTTAAAAGATATCCAAGTAATCACTATTTCCTCTATGCATTCCTACTTATGTTAGGGTGCTAGAGAGAACCTTTGTGGTTGAATGTTCTTTGGATGATCGGTTATAGCCAGTGAATGTTAGCAGTGGGAAAATGTGAACTGGCGTCAGTCTCAGAGACATGGACGTGTCAAATGTTTCAAGAAGAGGAAGTGTCAAGGAAAGATGAATCTGCAGAGCATCAGACGTGGAAACAGAGCTAGGAGAGCAGCATGGGGTGGTGTACATTTTGACATGTTACAATCACCCGCCTTTGTAGTCCATGCTAGGCTCAGGGAGCTGGAGGGTAGGGGAAGAGAGTAGCTACATGCGGTCAAGGAGTGTGACCCAATGGCTCTAAGAATGATTCAAGGGATAGTCTGTGTCTACTACTAGCTATCGTAGTAACAGATGTAGATATGAATCATTCCTTCCTTCCATGAATCTTGTCCCAGACCTAGATTTTCCGGTAAGCCGTAGACTTGACCCTCACGTCTGGAGATACCTTGTGAGGAGACTCAATAATCACACTTACGCCGACAGTGTGATCTGACCCACGAGGAGAGAGTTTTGGTTGGAATCTCTTGGTGGCAGCATTGAGGCCTTACGATGTTGGTCTGAGTATGGATTGGATCCACAGTTCATACACGGATTGACTATATTAGGCAAAAAGGTTGTGGTTTATCTACAACGTTGGTATGGGGTTTTCCTTGGTCGGAAAAAAGGAAAACCCAGGTAGAACAGGATGGAATCATGCTTAGGAAGGTGTAGTCGATCACTCTTGAGTCATCCAACTTCACCCACGTGGCAGCAGGAGTTTTGAGTTTCAGTTCTAATCAGGAAAGGGAGACCTCTAGAGTTCAAGGATGAAAATCATGTCCTTATACGGGTCTCACCTCGACGAGGTTTACGGAGATGTGACCGAGGCGACAAGTTATCTCTGAGGTTCAACGGACCTTTCTAGGTCCTCAGCAGGGTATGGGAGGTGTTTTACTGCTTGAACTTTCCACCTCAATTGCACCGGGTGCATAATATCATCCACGTACCTCAGCTGAAGAGATACGTTCATGATCCTTCACACATCATCGCTCTCAGGGATTTGGACATCGATGACTGGACGACTTCCACAGGGATCCAGTAGGGGTTGAGGATCGACAGGAGTGGGTTCTACGGGGATGGTCGATTCCTCTTGTGTGCTTTCGCTGGTAGCACGGGAACCCTTAGGTGATCACATGGGAGCGGAAGGATCATATGCATGCTCAGTACCACTTTTGTATCCCTAGTTTGTGTTAAAGCTTTACGGGGACGTAAAGCCTTGAGGTGGGATTAATTTAAAGACCTGGAAATTTCAAGGAAAAGTTTTTTCTTAATTTGTTTGGGATTTTACAAGAACACAGTTTCTAACGGCACCTGATTCCGAGGCCCAGTGTGCCCGGAATCAATTTCCAAAGTTTAGCTTGGGTACGTTCAGTGAATGAAGGAGCGGGTTTTTCTAACTTTTGAACCGGTGCTCGGAATTGAAATCTGAGGGCACCGATGAACTCGCAATGCCGGTAATTGGTTAAGGGGACCTTAAGCGCAGATGCATTTTGTCGCATGAGGTAGTTAATTTTGGGGATTCGATAAGTCTTAACTAAATTGTAGTGTTACAATTTATTTCTAGTGGAAGTTATTTTCTCCATAGAGAAGTTTGAGGTGGGTCCACACCCCACCTAACTTCCCAAGAGAGGGTATGACCAAGGGTGGTGGGGTCTGCACGAAACCCCAACCCTTCACCTTCCCTTTAACTCCCATGAGCTTTTCCCCATTTAACACCCCTTGTGTTTAATTGTATAACTCCCTAACTCCCCCATTATTTGGGTAACTCCTCCTCTCCCTCTCTCCCTTATAACTCATGCCAAATTAGACTTTAATTAAGTTATTGAAACTTTTAATCAATTAAGTGTTTGAAATTTGAACTTTTTATGCATGGCATGGTTAAAATAAAATAAGGGAGAAACCTTATTTTATTTTTAGTTGGGTTGTGTGGAGATTTTGGGGAAAAAATCTATTGATTTGCGAAGATCACTTCATCTCCTTAGTTGAAGAACTTCATTCTCCAGCGAAGAACGGTTCTTCATCCTCTTCTTCCTCTGCGACAAGGGAGAAGTCACCGACCGCGGTGATCATCTCCAACAACAACGTTCTTATTCTTCTTCCGACGTCGACGGAATCGATACCGTTCATCCGCGACACCCGACTACCGCGACGTTCGATTTTCGCGACTTGACGACGTGCGATGTCAATTTCGAGGTAGGGGTTCATTGTTTTGTGTTTGTGAATACTTTCGTCGACGTTCAACATTTTCAAATTGGGCCGCCTGTTATCGCAATAATGGGAGGAGGTCGGACCGCACGAACACGGCCGACCCTCCTCCACCCTTGATTGTTTGAACTTGTTACGGCACGAGCAAAGGCAGCGCGGTGCCGTTGCACTGCGCGGAAACAATGAAGCATGGGAGAAGAAGCGCGGTGCCATCGCGTCGCGTTGTTGAAGTCAAACAAATTCGTGGTGCCGTCGCACCGCGCCGGAGAACCTCGAAGAGGCCGTGGCAGGAGCGGGGCCACGACGGAGGGGAGCGGCGGCCGGAACCGCCGGCCGCTGGAGCAGAAGGGCCGGACCGCGGCGGTCCCGCGGCGGCAACAACCGGCCGGCCGTTTCAGGGGGAGACCGGGGGTTCGTAACCCCCAGCTGGATGGAGAGCGGACCCCATGTGGGGGGGTGCACGGGTTGTCAAACAGGGGGCCAGCGCACCCCCCCTTCCGCTCGGCCGTTTCGGCCGAGCCACCTGGTCACGCGGGCACCACACCAGCGCACCAGGCCGGGCCGCGCCCAGGCCGGGCCGGGCCATGCCCAGGCCGGTCCGGGCCATGCCCTAATGGGCCGGACCTGGACCCGGTTCGGGTCGACCCGGGGGGGTATCGGGTCGGGTCGGACCGAGCCCGAACCCCCTATTTTCAGTAGGTTTTGTTCAAACGCCCATAACTTGGGCTACGGACCTCCGATCGACGCACCGTCAGTTGCGATATGATCCTTGGATCAAGACGGCCGTTTTTGTATATTACAATTAAGGTTTCGGAGAACTTTGGGTGCAGCTGGGTTGGTTCGAACCCGAAACCAACCGGGCCCTCGGAGCAGAAACACTTATAACTAGAGCTCCGAACGTCCGATAGAAGTGTCGTCGACTTTGTTGGTTTTTTTCTTGATGAGAAGGAACTTTTGGCATACTTAGCCTATGGTTTGGATGAAGTTGGATAGTGGACGGGTTGGATTGAACCTGAAATCCAACTAGGCCCCTGGAACGGAAAGGCTAATAACTTTCAGACCGGACGTCCGTTTGACGAACCGTCAGCGGCGTTGGTGATCACGTTGAGAAACGGTCCCTATGAGTATACCCTATGAGAGTTCGGGGTACAGTTGAGATACGTTCGGGTTGGTTCGCACACGAAACCAACCGGGCCCCTGGGACGAAAAGGCTAATAACTCACAGACCAGTTGTCCAATTGATGCGTCATCTGTTGCTTTGAGACCCCTATGACGAGGCGGTCCTTTGAGATGCTTCTTCGTGGGACTTGTGATACTTGGAGTATCGACCTGTATCTCGTGGAGCAAACCCTCCCGGAGACGAGCGTACGGAGTACAGAGACCGTGTAGCTGGCTGAGACCTGACGACTGCTTGACCGACTCGACTTGGAGTGAGTCGACTAGCCCAGTGGACGGAGCACTACTGTGTTTGGGTGCAGACCCATGGCGGATAGATCACTACTGTGTTTGGGTGCAGACCCGCGGTACTCAACAAAAGGAGTACCTATGCAGGCTATTAGGGGGGGTGCACTACTGTGTTTGGGTGGCAGACCCCGGCGAGAAGCACTACTGTGTTTGGGTGGCTGACCCACGGTACTTGACAGGAGGAGTACCTTAGAAGTCTTAGGTTAGTGAGCATTACCTCGGAGTTGTGATAGGATCACTGTACTCGACAGAGACGGGGCTCTACAACAATTACGGTTTCGATAATGAAAATCCTGGTTTGAGCTGAGTCTATGACCTTTGTGTTTACCTCATGATTGAGATGGGTCACTTGATAACTTAGGTATATGTATGGGCATATACCTGGGTAGTGGTTTTCTGTTTATTTCTTAACCTTTGTGTTTCCTCATGATTGAGATGGGTTACTTGATAACTTAGGTATAAGTATGGGCTTATACCTAAGTAAGGGTTATCTATTGAGATCCTTATTTGTGGTTATCCTTGTTGGATTTAGTGAGACCTTGAGGGTCTCAGGGTCCCTACTGAGTATCATTATACTCACCCCTGCACAGGCTATGCCTACACCTCATTGTGTTGGTTGCAGACGACGGGCAGCGCTAACAGAGGCCAAGTGTTCGAGGACTGAACGGTACCCGGAGGTGGACCTCATGATGAGTTAGTATCCGGAGGTGGACTTCATGATGAGACGACACTCGGAGTAGGTTGAAGGGCGAGAGCGTTGTGGAGGATATCTGTACCTACCCTTCATGTAGGATCCGTGGTGGACGATCCAGGAGCCGCGTTATCTGTACCTACCCTTCAGGTAGGATCCGAGGAGGACGACCCAGGAGCTGCTACCATTCTTCCAGCTGTTTATCTTTTCTGATGTAATTTCGTTCAGTTGTAGCTGTACTTTCAGTTGGGTTTTTATTCTGTCCCACTTACTTTTCATCACTTTCTTTTGTACTTAGTGTATTACTTCCACTTGTACTCTGTGGTGTTTTGTTTAGTTTTATAAAGGCAATGCCTTCCCAGTTATCGGGATTTACGCCTTTGGTGCTAGTCGCTAGCCCTTGGCCTATGGAAGGCGGGCTTGGGGTAGTCACGGCACGGGCCCCGAGGACGGGTCGTGAAAAAGACGGTAAAAATCCCAAACAACACCAAATATTTATATAAAGAAAAACAAAATCCAACCCATGCATGATTTAAACATAAACTGTGACAAAAGTAAAACCAAAGTACCAAAGAAAGTACCAAAAGAAAGCGATTAAGCAGTGGCACAGCAAGTATCCCAACATCCAAGCTAGTAAAGTCCAGCATGGTCCTCAAATTCCTCTTGGAAACCTGAAAATAGTTTTACAGATGTAGGGTGAGTATACAAGTATACTCAGTAGGAAAACTAAATCCACCCATGCATGAGTGGGGGGACATACTAATGCCCCTATGGGAGAATAGTAGAACCTAAAAGAAACTACTAAGGAGTACTAACCATCCCATCCTCCCCATTTCACACTCCCCAAATAATTCAAGTCAAGTATAGTAGTAGTATAAGCACATTGATATTTGGGTACCCCACACCACTTTCCCACTGATCAACTGCTCATTCCTAATTGCTAAAATCTTGATGCTACCACTCTTCTAAAATTTTGTTCCACTACCACAACCTACCCACACACACCTAAGCCACAACCACACCACACATCCCAACCACAGACACTTGGTCCAAAAAAATCACACCTCATGCCTGAAGACACTTGGGACTCATCCCAAGACACTTGGTAAAGCTATCTTGGCCCACAATCACTTAGGCCTATCACCCACACCATAACTTCCCTAAAGGATCTTAGGATATAGTAAACCTCAAACCATCACATACTACCCATATATTATCAAGCAGTAAGAACTACGAGAGGGTACGAGGAAGAAAGTCAGTAACCAGTCATCCATCCTCACACCGGGATGTTGGGAAAGACACTATCCCCCGTGAAATGGGGGTGTTCGGCACATGGTTCTTAACAAGGGTGTGGTGTGTATATAAATCACAAGGAACTAAAATTTATACATATAAGAAAATAAACACTAAACCCAACCTATGGGTCCCAAAACAAACAACCATCCCACCAAAACCACTTTTGCTACTACCCCTATATGCACAACCACATAAATAGCCACTGATAAAGCATAAACCCATCCCCTTTTCATTTAACCACTTTTCATTCATTAATTTAGGGTTTTATCTTTAATTTATTCCATCACTACCTTGGGAAACTACCAAGAAGAACATTTGAAACTATTCTAAGAATTGTAAGATCCTGATTAACTAAACACACAACGACCAACCCATTTTGTTCTTCAATACTGCCAACATTGAACAAGGGAATATGGACCAAGGTAAATCATTTCCATTTTAACACCCATTTATAAAAATAATAGATAACAACTAACCTTAAGTCCCACTACATCCCCCCCCCATTCTTCCTAGACACTCATTCAACCACTGTTAACTATCATTCTTCAATGTGATCCCGCTCAATAATCCTCTCCCAACCAAACCTAGTATCCCCACTAAACAACATAATCACACCCATAACACCCATAAACATAAAGTCACAACACAACCCAGTACTGTAGTCCGGCTTCCCAACATTTCCTAGACGCAGTCCCACTGTATAATAAGTTCTACAGCCGCGACATAAACCAAAGGCAGTCCCACTGCCTACAATTTTATCCATTCCACAATCAATCAATCTCTCAAACTGAGATACCAACACACCACATGTACTACCCCATACACAAATCCCACAAAATAACACCACAAAATAGAATCCTCGTTGTGAAAACATATTCTTCCCCATTCATAGGATCAACCTCTCTCTCCACCACTTGTACCTGTAACAGGTTTACCAACAACAACTTCACACAACCCCCTAGGAAGCACAAAACCCAACCAAATAGAGCACACAGCCACACCATTAATCTAATTATATTCAAATTTATCTAACTAGGGTTCTTTAATTCCACTTTGATAAATAGAGGTGATCACAAAACATGTTTGATCCTGGTTAATCCATTTATTTCACCAAATATGCTTGATTAATCAAATTTCATGTTACAGTTGTTTATCAAAGCATTGAAACAAAAGATACAGAACAACACGAGTACATAAGTAAGGACCACCAATTTCTATGATTTTTAGAAGGCCTTACAGGATATACAAACCATAAAAATAAACAAAGATAATAGATAAAACAAATGATCAGCATCGACCATATTCAATTCACAACTCATTATATTTTAATAATCACTTCCCAACCATTATTTATTAAATTTTTAAGAAAATCATTCACTCGTTCTTTACAAGGAACCATTATTATACCCACCCCATATGATACACAAAGAAAGAGAGGCAGAAGAATCCCTACTTGAAACAACAGGCGACCAAAACTCCTCTTTGCGCCAAAACAGAGGGTTGTACCGGCAGCAAGAAACTCCAAGAAAATTGATCAGGATAGGGATCTATCACAACCACATGACTCATCTATAGAGGAAGGTTCTAAGCGCACCAAGAGAAAAGATAAGAGATTAACTCAGCTTTTAGAAAAAGCCAGATCCTATATCAACAGAAGGAAACAATTCCAAAGGCCATTAACATGGGATCGTGGTCACAATCACCTGGTTTGAATATTTCAAATTCCTTGTAGTGTTAGGATATTAAATATATACTTAACATCCTTTAAAATTCCCTTAAAATTCATAAACATGGCTTTAAACTCGGTTTATGTCAAATAAAATGTAAGAAGGGTGAAACTGGAAAAACTCGGAAAACTGGAAACTTGGCAATGGGTGAGACACTATTTGGTACACCACCGTTTCGGTGCCACCATTTTGGTTCCACCATTTCGGTGTGCCACCATCTCAATGTGCCTACATCATGGTGCCACCATTTTGGTGAAACCGGATTTTTGGAAAACTCCCAAAACAAACCACTGTGACCCACAAGAACACCAAAAGCACTAGATTTTCACAAAGGAATGTGTAACACCCCGACCCTAGTTACCCAGAGTCGGTGCATAATTGCATAACATTGGCATGATCACAAAAGATCAAGTCTCTAAAGACTGATTAGTTTAGTAGCCTTGGAAGTACTAGATACATTCATAAGGTTTATATTACATCATAAAATGGAAAACTACAACAACATTGTTTCTATGGACAACACTGAGATCCCATAGATTATCCCTGCAGGTCATTCATAATATACTTCTTCATATCCTAGTAAAAATAAAACATAGAAAGGGGTGAGCTCAGATGCTCAGTAATGATAACAATATAGCGAAAAAATTCATAAATAAGCATAAACATTTAAGACAATGTATAGAACTAAAACAAAAGCCTTTTCAACATAAACTTCATCGTAATATGGAAAATATAAATCAAAATAATTCCATTTACTTACTCACATGAATATTATACTGGTGTAATAATCACATGAAATATCAATAGCCACTTTCATAATGATGGAATGCATAATGCCAGACTTTCATAACCATATAGTCAAGTCCTTGTGCCAAGAATACAAATAATATTTTGTTAAGGCCTTGTGCCAAGACACTAGTTTGTCTCGTGAGACCTACCGATGCATCTAGGAGCTATAGCGGGCTCCACCCGTCACTTACTAAGTCCAATGCATTCCCCATATGAAAATGTTTAAACATAACATAAACATTCGTATTAAAACTAGCATAGGAAATGTCAATACTTTATCCATAAACCATGAATGGTATGAAATAACACATCCACAGTCAAAAATATCACAAAACCTTCAATACAATATGGAAGTTTTATATCATAATAAATCAACTTCAAAAAAACTTAAAATTCATCAAAGGATGTTGACATAGATGAAATCAAAACCTTTTTATAGAAATATCTCTTTCTATTTAGAAATCATTTAAAGGTCGTGTAATTATAAAAGAAAACATTTATATTTGAAAATATTTTTATAATATTGTAAGGGAATCTTCTATGGTTTCATAACAATGGAAAATAGTTGCACCTGCCGTATAAGTTAAAAAAACATTCTTACCTTAATTTTGTGGAAAATGTCATAAAGTACCCTGTTTGGAAAATGATGAAAAGATTCCTTTCAAACCATTTTATAAAAAGTCAAACAAGGGTATAAATTACTTTAACCCATATTCTAGTAAATATTAAAAATGTTTTGAAATACATTTTTAAGAAACATATATATGGATGATAAAGAGGTCTGAGTAGATACTTACCTAAAAGAAACCTCAGATAATAAAGAGATTGTAAAATTAACCCTTACCTTGTACTTGTACTTGTCCTTGGTCGAGGGTAGGTTAACCTCCTGTATAATGGTGAAATAATTGTTATTAAATTATAAAATAATAATATACATTAATATGATATCATATATGATCTTTTAACACTGCTTTGTTAATAATATCTTAGTATTATCATCGTTCCGGGTGTTAACTGATTCATTTTCCTTTTTATGATTTGTTACGTAAGTAATGTTTGTTATGGATAGGATGTATCTTATTCATATTCAAAATGATATTAAGTATTTAAACATTATCTTTAATCATCTAATTAAAATTGGTCTTGAATGGATACGATGGGGAATGAATCTCATCGCATTCGTAGAGACGGTAATCCGTACGTACGCACAAGAGACAATATCATTCTTTTGATATTAAAATAATATATAATTGGATGTTATATCATATATACATAATAATTATAATGTTATATTTATTATTTACATCAATTACACATCATTATTATACTCATCCAAATAATAATGTATTGAATAACAATTACACCTCGACGTGGGGACAGTAAGTCGTACGTACGCACGTATGGTGACATGTCATTCAAAGGATGGATAGAATAATTAATATGGTTGTACCATATTTATAATAACATCACATTATATATAAGATAATGGAGTTATTATTTTATAATATAAATAACAAATAAAGAGGATGTGGAAGAATAAAGGAACTTGAAAGAGGTGATGAAATATTTACCTCTTCTTCGGGTTCTTCCTTTTGATTTGATCAAAAGGGCTCCTTAGGTTTGCTTTATAACTAAAGGAAGGACTCTAGAATTAAGGGAGGACAGTTTAGAGGGTATTTGAGAATGTTTTTTCCTAGAAAAAAGGCTTTGAAGGTGTGAATTATAGATAAGGTGGGTGCCCTTTTATAAGAGGGGTGAGGAGAACCTTAGGAAAAGCTGGAAATATTATTTTATAATAAAATATTTTTCGGTTTATAATGGATCAAAAATGAATTATTTAAAGGATAAGGTGGTTATAGGTCGAAAACCACTCAACCAATAGGTTTTAGAAAGGTTTGGGTCACTATATTAACCTTATATTTTAGATTTAATTCTTAGTTAAATAGTTTGACATTTACCATGCCTCTTTGTATTTTTATATTATATGGTTAATAAAATAACTATAAACTTCCAAGAGAACCCCAAGTGGTTCATTAATAATACACATATCATTATATAAGTCTTTTGGACGAACCTTATATTTTTAGGATTATTATATCAACCAATAATATTGTATTTGTTTTTAAAAACTCATTTATGTCAATTTTAAGATTATTTAATAATCGATTTTTTTTAGAGTCCTAAAAACATTATTACTTAGAACTAAATACATTTAATAAACTATAACATGTCACAGTCACCTATAAAAAAATTTTATAGCATTAAAACTTTCAAATTATATTTATTTTGTTATTTATAATATCATTTATTTGATTGTTTCATTAATAAGGAAAATACTACATCATTATTGTGTCATATATAAATATATATATTTTATGTATAAAAATTATAAATAAAATATCCTGAGATAGGAAATCTTTTTATCTTTATAATGACTATTTATAGTCGAATAGATAAATTATATAACCTCATATAAAAATTGTTTTATTAAAAGATATTTTCTTTTGTTATTTTTGTCTTTACTTTAGATTATTTAATATAAAATGTCATTATCACTCCCAAGTGGCTCCATGGGGTCCCAAAATCGACCCAAGTATGACCATGGTCGGACATGTATCAGAAAATAGGGTTATGACATGTGTTGGGGTAATTTAATATTATTATAATATTATTTTTTTAATCTTATTTACTGGATTTACCCCTTTAGCCACGGTAAATAAAATATTTACTGAAGTAAATATTCCAAATGTCTAAAAATAAAAGTTACCTATTTACAAAATTTGGACATCCTAATTACAAATATGGGATCCATTTTTTAAAATTCATAACCTAGAAGTAGCAGAAATTAATTTAAAATTAATTCCCATTGTCAAAACAAAAAACGTGTTTTTATGAAATAATAACTATCAAAAGATTGACACTTGTTTATGTCAAATTTAAATGTGAAATTACTTATAATGACCTAAATTGTATTAAATGATAAAAATATAATCTAATTATACTTCCAAAACATTCAAATTCATAATTTATCACTATTAATTATTTCGATTAAAAAATTTGTTTTTAATTAAAATTTAGTAATTTTCACTATTCATAAAAATATGAAAGTTATCAGAAAAGTACAAAAAAATTCACCCTTATCTAATTTAAATATTTCAAATCCAAAAATTAAGTCCATTTTGAATGATAAAATGTATAAAATTTCAAAAATTAGGCATTACTATTCATAACGCCTAGTTTGATTGGTTGTGGTGTGTTAGAACTCGAAGTTGCATACAACACACGCTACTATATTATTCAAAGAGAAGCGTACCATGGAAGCATGGGGTGTTACATTCTCTCCTCCTTCAAATAATTTCATCCTCTAAATTTCTAGAATATTACTGCATAAAAATAATTATGTGGTTCTTCATCATAAGTTCCTCGGGTTCCCACGTTGCCTCTTCTATCTTATGGTTTCTCCATAGAACTTTTACCAGACGAGTCATCCGGTTTCTCAGCACTTATTCTCTTGTATTAAGAACCTTGACAGGCTCTTCACAATAAGACATATCAGGTTCCAGTTCTAATTCCTTATAGGTGAGTACATGCATTGGGTCAGGCATGTATTTTCTCAATAGTGATACGTGGAACACATCGTGATCTTTGGAGAGACTTGGCGGCATTGCCAAACGGTAAGCTACAGCCCCAATTAGTTCTAGAATTTTGAAAGGTCCAATGTACCTGGGACTCAATTTTCCCTTCTTTCTGAAACTTATAACACCATTCCATGGAGATACCTTCAAGAAAACATGATATCCTACCTAAAATTATAAATCCTTTCTTTTATTATCATCATATCTCTTCTGCCTACTTTGAGATACTTTGATGTGGGTTTGGATTACCTTCACCTTTTCCATCGTTTACTCCACAAGTTCTGGGCCTACGAGTTTTCTTTCACTAACATCATCCCAACAGGTTGGTGTGCGACATCTCTTTCCGTATAACGCTTCATATGGTGTCATCTGAATACTTGAATGGAAGCTATTGTTATAGAAAAATTCTACCAATGGTAAATATTGATCCCACATACCTTGATATTCAAGTGAGAAAGATCTCAACATGTCTTCTAAGGTTTGAATAGTTTGTTCTGATTGTCCATCAGTTTGAAGGTGGTTGGCAGTGCTCAAACGAAGTTCAGTATCCAGGGATTTCTGAAGACTTTTTCAGAATCTTGATTTAAAATGTGGATCATGATCAGAAACAATCGATAGGGGTACTCCATGAAGTCTCACAACTTCATTAATATATAGTCTTTCTAGACGTTCAAGTGGTAAATCTTTGCTTATAGCAAGAAAATTTGTTGACTTGGTAATACAATCAACAATGACCCATATTTCATCGTTCCTTCTACGATTCTTTGGTAGTACCATGACAAATTCCATCGTAATATTATCCCATTTCCACTCAAGTATGGGAAAAGGTTTCATAACTCCTTCAGTTTGTTGCCTTATAGCTTTCACTTGTTGACAAACCATACATCTTGACACAAAATCACCAATCTCCCTCTTCATGTTGTCCCACCAAAAATGTTCCTTCAAATATTTATACATTTTGGTGCTTCTAGGGTGTATAAAGAAATTGGAACTATGAGCATCATCCAACAATTCCCTTTTTAGATTAGGTATATCAGGAACACAAAGTCTCTTCCCAAATTTCAAAATTCCATCTTCATATATGAAGTCACTCAATCTCCTGTTATTCACAGCTTTAATATTCTTTTGAAACTCTTCATCACCGGTTTGAGAACTATTTATCCTTTATAGTAAATATGGTTTGGAAACCATTTGAAAAAGTTTTGATGTTTCACTTTCCATGGTGATTCCCATATCCATCTTTACTAGATCCATGTATATAGGATCCCTTTCAACTCTCATCTTATTCAAAACTCCATGATCTTTTATTCTCAAAGCATCTACCAACTTATTTTCCTTCCTCAGGTGGTAATGTATTGTGAAATCATAATCCTTGAGTAGTTCATGCCATCATCTTTGTCTCATGTTCAGTTATTTTTGTGAGAAAATATACTTCAAACTCTTGTAATCAGTATAAATCTCGCATTTTTTCACCATAGAGATAATGTCTCTATATCTTCAAAGAAAATATTACAGCTGCTAACTCAAGATCATGAGTAGGATAGTTTTTCTCATTAATTTTTAGCTATCATGATGCATAGGAAATAACCTTATCATTCTGTATAAGGAAACAACCAAGTCCTTTCTTTGATGCATCACTATAAATAGCAGACCCATCATTCCTCGATGGTAGAGTCAATATAAGAGCATTAAATAATCTTCTCTATATCCCATTGTTTTCTGAGGGTTTCCGTCTCGGGTTTCGGCTGGGAGTGCAAGGGGTTTTTCGTGGTGGTCTCTGTGGCGGTTGTGAAGGCGGTGTCGGGTTGCAGTTCTTGACTTGCGTCGGGACTTCTTCCGGCATGGCCTGGTGTTTGGGGATTTGCGGTGATGGTTTTTATTTAGTGTTTTCTATTTGCGTGATTTGGATCTGGACTTTTTTGTGCGTGAGGTGTGATTTCAGGGCAGAACTGGCGGTGATGTTGGTTCGACGGTGTGGTTTGAAGAGTTTGAGGATGCTATCCTGCGGTGTCAACTCTGGCGCAAGTTTGCGAGGTTGTTGGGGATTCAGCCTTTGATTTATTTTTACTTGATGAATTTTGATTTGGCTTGTCGATTGTCTCCGGAATTCTGGTGTTGCATTTGGATGATGGATGGTGTTATTTTTGTTATGGTGTTTGATGGTGGTTCTATTCTCCGACGACGGGTGTTGTGACTGCGACGACGGGTTGAGAGGATGGCATGATAATGGATTGACGTTTGGAAGGGATGGCGATGGTGTGATGATGCCTAATGTTTTGTGATAATGACGGCCTCAGCATGCTTACCGGCGGTGCGTGATTTGCGGGATTTAGGTGGTGGTGGCTTTAATTTTTGAATTTTGAATTCAGACCGAGCTTTTGAATTCTAGTATCGTATAGTGTAATGCAGTTCCCGCTTTTCTAAGTGGGATTTATGAAAAAAAATTGATTTGGATATAATAATATTTTTAAAACCATTATATAGGAGTTTTGGACATGTACGAAGAGTATCATACCTAAGGTAAGGGAATTTCATCTCACTTTTAATTTTCCTGAGATATAAGCCATGTTCACCACATATTTATTATGTGTGGTGTATGTACTACCCCTATTATATTTCATATAATGAATAAGTTTATCTTCATGGTATTTAAATATTCATTTGGAGATATCAGGCTTATGATTTAAATGTTCAAAGTGGTATGGGATGATTTGAATGTTTAAATAATTGATCCTTTATCCATTTCAATATTCTTGATATTATTTTACATAACTATTTATACGGATATAAAATAATTATAAAGGAAATTTTATATCTATTTTAATGTTCATTAAAAGAAATTCAAAAATTAATCTTTTTAAGGTTTTATGTAATGGTTAATTTTTGAAATATCATTATTATCCGAGGTCATTTATACATAAGTATCTACTGGGACATATTTATCATCCATGTCCATGTTTCTTAAAAATATATTTCAACCTATTATTATTATTCCTCTAAAAATGTTTAAATTCATTTTTACCTATTTTTGAATTTTTATAAAAACATTTTGAAGGGAATATTTTTTTCGTTTTCTAAACGAGGTACTTTATAACCTTTTCAAAAAAATAAGGATAGAATGTTTTTTTAAAATTATACGTTGTAAGTGGCTATTTCCACCATAATGATGCCTTAATGTTTTGAATATTCCCTTATAATATTAAAAGGTTATTTTTAAAATAAATATTTTCTTTTAAAATTGTGTGACTTCTAAATGATTTTGAAGTAAAAAAAGATATTTCTTTCAAAGAGTTTTAATGGTTTTATTAGATTATTTTCATCTATGTAAACATCCTTTATTGTATTTTATGCTTAATTGAGGTAAATTTATTATGATACAATATTACATATATTATTGAAGGGTTTATGGTATGTTTGACTTTCGATGTGCTATTTTGATACTATTCATGGTTAATGATTAAAGTATTAACATTTTATATGCTAGTTTTAACACGAATGTTTATGTTGGTTGTGTTTAACCCTTTTCATATGAGGAATGTATTGGACTTAGTAAGTGATGGGTTGGGGACATATTAATGAAATCCATGTGGGTTGGGGACCGGTTAATGAAATCCCCTCAATGCATTGGTAGTTCTCATTATGAAAACTATTCTAGGTTTTGACTAATGTTTTACTCGCATATGTATGGTCTTGGAATGAGTCATTGAAAGTATGATTATGATGTTCAAAATTATGTATTACCTCATTATAAGATTAGTTATTAATATTAAATGTGATTATTTTACTAGTATAATATCCATGTGAATGTTTAAATGGAATTATTTGATTTATTCTTTCCATATTATGCTGAGTGTTATGTTTAAAAGGCTTCTATTTTAGTTTTATACTTTCCTTAAAAGTTTATGCTTATTTATTAAAGTTTCCACTATATTATTTACCCTTACTGGGCATCTGAGACTACCTATTTCTTATGTTTTATTTTCCTAGGATGCCAAGATGTGTATTATGTTTGATATTCAGGGTTAATCTAGGAGAATAATGGCATTCTCAAAGCATTATCTATGTTGTATTTTGTGTTATGAATTATAATGTAATGTTCATGTATGTAATCTATTTTCCAAGGATACTAAACTAATCAGTCCTTTGGGATTTTATTCCTTATAATCATTCCAAATTATTAAAATAATTCACCTGCTTTATCAAAATAAATGACAATTTTACTTAAAAAAGGTATTTTTCAATATTCATTGAAAAATATTTATTTTAGAAAAATACCAAAATTTCACCCCATGTAAATCTTGATATGATGATACCAAAAATTGATCTCATTTTATCAAATACCTTTTCTAAATTTTCTTGAAAACAATTATAGTATTGTATTCATAAAAATAAATAAAAAATCATTTTTTTAAGAAAATATATTTTAAAGAACAAAAAACATTATCAAGGTTTGATTGATTATTTACTAAGAATTTATCAATATATTTAGGAAATATACATATATTTCATAAATTAGTTAATCCTACTCATATCTAAAATTTTAATGAAAATGTTAAAACCATCACATTTAAATAATTATTGTTTGTTTGGGTTCGGTGCTGCGTATCGCATACGATATTGAACATACTTTTTTATTTTTTAAAAATCAGGTCATTACATAAAATGTACTTTATAAATATTTTATTTCCATATAAAAAATTTCATAAAATAATTTTAAAAACATGGACATGGAAAAGGAGTTGTAAGGAAAACATTAAAAGATAATTTTTTTAGAGAAAATTTGCTTATCGCTTTGGAAATATTTGAATCATGCATCTCATGAAAGGATGACTCAAGAGGGAGGGGTGAATTGAGTATCTATAAAAATTTCTATTAAAAGGATTTTTTACAAAATAAAATCCCCCTATAAAAATAAACAAAAATTCAGTTTGTAGTGAATTTATAAATGTCTTGAAGGTTCAATTTGATTCTTAGAAGATTGATTAGTTCTCAGTTTTACTAACCTATTGATTAACAAAACTTTTGAAGCAAACCTACTTATTCAAAACAAATGTAAACACTTTCTAAACTAACTATCAAATTTCAGGTTCTCTTAATGCAAAAAATACATATCATATAAGAAATATAAGATAATCAACACGACGGATAAAACAAGAGGTTCGGTCTTGAGCCGAGACTTAGTCCTCTCCACTTGGTGATCACCTACCACCAAACTGTTTATATTAATAAAATTTTGATCCACACCATGGATTGGGGTTCACAATAGCACACCCATCTGTCCAGGTCACACTTTACCTCTACCACAATTATTCATGGGAAATAAAGATAAACAGATCACATAGTATCTCTTCCACAGTTCTATGTGCGATACAAATGTAAGAAGTGATTGAGTATGAGGATAGTTTGATATCCTCCAGTTATGCTCAGGAGAAAGTGTGTGTGATACAAAAAAATATACACACTGTTCAATTAGTGAAGATAAAACACAACAGATTTAATAAAGAGAATAGAGTTAAGAATTCTCTGTGTGTTATGAAGTAATGCTCTGGACTCAATAGATGTTGAGAAAATGGTATTTGAGTCCTCTTTTGGAAGTAGTCTTCAGAACAGAGTATCATATTTTCTGTTATCTAGATTCGAGGAGTGAAAAGGTTCTTCTCTTCAAGGTCTCGATGTATACTGAGCTTTTAGGATAAAGTTTCTTACTACAATCTGCTCGTAATCTCAAGATCTTAGTTCCTCTCTTTTTGTATTCGCACAGTCTGTGTCTCAGCGTGTAACACTTCATGTACTTTATGTTTTTAAAGTGAAAGATGAGGTCCTTTTATACTCCTGGATCGTCTAGGAATAAAGATCTTTGAACGTGCATGTACCTCGTATTGTACTTTATGTTTTCAAACTTCGGTGTGTCATACTTTGGTCTGTCGAACTTTGGTGTGTCAACTTCGGTTTTGGTGTGTCGACCTCGGTTTCGGTTGTCGACTTCAATTTCAGTATGTCGACTTCGGTTTGTCGAACTAACCATCAGTGTCAGGGAATCTAGAAGAATTGGGAAGTGTCTTTCTTACCATACTAAGTGTTATGAAAAAGTTTATGTATAAATACATTTGTAAACATATTTATTCATGAATATAAGGGATTTACTTATTAAAGTATATGTTTTTGTATGAAATAATTGATTTACTGATAGATATTAAATTGGCATGAAAGATTAGAATCTGTATATTGAAATTATTTGTGATTATGAAAACTACAATATCATGGAGGGTCCAACAATCTCCCCCTTTTTGATAATCAAAAATTATAGAATATATGAAAATATATAGAATAAAGATAGCTCAACATAGCTGAATGTAATTTTCCATTATAACTAAAGTTTGGCATTGCTAGAATTTAGTTAAAACAAATCTCACCCTCAATATATGCCCTTATTTTCTCCCCCTTTTGGGATTAACAAAAAGAGAAAATTAGTAAGGAGAAATAATATAAAAGAAAGATACCATAAGAATTTTCATTAAAAGGCATAGGAGTACAAGTAAAGTAGAAAGAGAAAATCCCTATCAAAAGATATAATCCATCATTAAGGATTGGGATCCAGAGGAGCTTTTCCTTTTTCGTAAGGATCCAAAGGAGAAGGAGAGGGTGTTTGGGAGTGGAAGAGGAAGAAGGTCTGAGGATAACACTAGGTAGGGAAACACCAGTAGGGACAGTAGCTGTAAGGCTTGGCCTTATCTCTGACAACACACAAATGGGAGAATGCTCAGTAGTGATCAGTCGAATCTGGGAAAGATCCTGAGAGACAGTCATTGGAGCAGGAGGTCGAGAGTCGGTACCAATTGAAGTAGCTAGAGGGACCACAATAGCCTCGACCTGAACATGCAGATAAGGTTTAAGCAAGTTGATGAAGTCATTAATGATTTCACCACCATATTGCATGGGCTTCTCGAAGTCATCCTGATTCTCTATAAATTTACTCAGCAAAGGTGTAAACTCTTTCAATTGAAGAACTTTCTTTTTGAAGGCTTATGTGACTGGAGGAATTCAAATATTTTCTGCCAGAAACTTGAAACTGTTGATGAGGTCATTCTTGGTGTATATCTTAGTGAAATACTTATCCACTTTTTCCCGAATTTATTTCTGATCTATAGAGGCTTCATTTGTACATTGTCTGGCCATATTGTATACAAGATCGGTATTTAGATGTACATTTTCAAGTGTTTTTTATCTGAAAAATTTTTTAGTTTTTGAATTTCCTCTCTCACCACAGCCTTAAGATACTCCAAATCAGCAACAATACTTCTCCCACTCCTGGAACTGGATGGGCCAGTCAGCATTTTTCCAAGATCTTCTTTCAACTTTTTCAGGTCAACACTAAGGAGATGAGTTACAAAGTTCTTAATAACTTCTAGAACACCACTAAAGGAGTTCTTGAAGTCAGAGGTTAGGGAATTCATCTCATTGATCATATTTCTTACTTCTTCTCTCAGCAAGGAGTTGTGTCTAATAATGGTTTCTGTTGTAGTAATAAGATTTAGTTGAATCTTCTGAATCACCATTCTTGTAATTTTTGTGGAATCATCATCTGAGATACTTATGGAAGTGGAGGCTTCATTTCTGGATCCCAATGAAGCTATCACAGACTCATACAGCTCATTCTTAAATTTTTCCAAATCATCCTTAGTGACATAGTCACTCAGCACTGGCTGAGCTACAGGTTCTGAAGGTGGAGGTTCGACTAGAGGAATATGTGCAATAGGTTCTATGTTAGCATAGACTTGTGGAACAAGAGAAGGAGGTATCATTTTCTCATCTGAGTTATAATCTAAACTGAAAAGAATGTAGCCTGGATCACTATTCCATTCTCTAGTACATTTCCAATCTCTTCGCTCAATAGTGTTAATTCTTACCCTTGTTCCCTGAGGCTCAGAAATAACATCAATATCATCAATTATTTCATCTGTGTCTCTGGACATAACAAATTTTCTGGGAACATGAACCAACTGAACTTCAAGTTCTGCCTGAGCTCCAGCTACTTCAACTTCACCAGGTACTTCCTCAAATTGAGGCACTGGAACTACATCTTCTTCCTCTTGGCCAGCATCCATAAGATCATTCAATTCCTGAATATGGTCTTGGTTTTCAGAATTATGATGGAGTGGTCTGTCCTCATTCTCATGTTTGGCATCTCTATGATCATCAGCCTGTTGATCAATAGGATCAATTCCATCGCCAGCTCCATGAACAGATTCCTCACTGGATCTGTCAACCACTTGTTGTCCCACTTTTAGAGAGTCACTCACATGCTCAACACTTCCTCCATCATCACCAACATCACCATCATCATCATCATCATCATCATCATCATTAGATTCCTCATTTGATTTTCTAACATAACCTTCAACTCCAGTAACTTTGGTTTCTTCCTCTTCTTCATCACCTAGAATAGTTTCTCTAGAAGCCAATTCTATAGGTGGACTAGTAGGTCCATAAGTCATATTATTGGGACTCTTAGAAATATCAAGATCACTCCTATCATCGAAAAGGAGATCCTTCTTCCCTTGTCACCTTAGGTTCAGTATCCTCATCAGAATAAACTGGAACTTCTCCAGGTTTGAGACATGGATCAATTTGGTCCTTTGGCCTAGAAGGATGGTCAACTGGATTGAAATTTTCATATAGACTTTCTTCATCTCCTACCCAACATCTTTTCCATGGGTTCCAGAATATTTTCATCCTCTTAAAAATGTCTTTTTGAAGAAAAAAACCAATGTAGGCACTTATCACTTAATCTCCATCTTCTACACAATCTAATTTTTTCAACATGGCAGAAATCATCCTTAGATAGTATAGGCAGGTTGCCTTTTTAGATGGATTAATCAAATCATAAATATGCACCATAAGATATCTGCACAAATTCACCTTTATTCCATGTTTCAATAAGAAGATCAAGAATACATCTTGATATTTTACAGCAAAGAAATCTCCCTTCCTTGGGTAGATTTTATGTTCTATGAACTTAAAAAGAAGTCTCACTTCTCCTTCGAATTCATTTGCAACAGTCCTTATGGATTCTTCATTTCCATTCAGCTCCTTCAGAGCATCTTCATAGGAAAAAAAATTTGAGGAAGGTGGAATATTACCAGGATAGTCAGTATAGACTCTTTCATGAGGCACCTATAAGCATTCAGCCCATTCTGTAGATGAAAAAACCACTTCCTTTACTTTTACCATAGATTTCATCTTTGTTGCCTCAACTTTATACAGTGGTATACTCAAATGCTGATAGAATTCATGCACTATATGGGGATAATAGGGTCTTTCATTGTTGGTAAACCAACTGAGCCACCCTTGTGATTCCATCACTTTTAGCAGAAAATATTTGATTGATAGAAGCCACTCAGCAAACACCTCCTTTTCATCTATAACTACTCAACTTTCTAAGCTCAGTTTCATAGTCCCTGTAAAGACCCATAAATTTCAAGGAAAATTTTTTCTTAATTTCTTTGGGATTTTACGAGAACACAGTTTTTGACGACACCTGATTCCGAGTCCCGGTGTTCCCGGAATCATTTTCTGAAGTTTAGCTTGGGTACGTTCAGTGAACGAACGAGCGGGTTTTTCTAACTTTTGAACCGGTGCTCGGAATCAAAATTTGATGGCACCGATGAAATCACAGCGCCAGTAATTGCTTAAGAAGACCTTTTCTGGAGTTGTGTTTGCTCGAAAAGAGTTGTTTAAAAATGTGGTTTAAGTGTTAAGAGAATAAAATTTTGTTACAAATTTTATTCCTCCTTCTTAAGTGGTTAAACCCCATGAGAGGGAGTTGGGGTGGGACCCACTAAAAACCCAACTCCTCTTGAGAGGATTAAAGAGTGGGGTGGGGCCCACACGAGCCCTACCTCTTCAAATTCCATTAACTTCTCTTCCGCATTAATGGTGCCAACTTATCTCTCCATTTATTATGACAACTTAAGATTAATTAAGTTATGTTATTTCATCTTTTGAAATTTTAAAAGTGTTGGCAAAAGTAATAAAATAAGGCTAAAGCCTTATTTTATTTTTGTTGCTTCGTTGTGTTGAGAAAGGGCGAGTTCTACCATCGAAGAACTTCATCATCCTCCTTGAAGAACGCGAAGAACACCGACGCGCCTTCCTTCGTTCTTCTTCCCGTGTCAAAGGAAGGGAGACGTCGTTCCTCCTCGGACAATCTCCATCAACGTGTATGGAGCCTCACCCCGCGACGCCACTTTATGCGACACTCATCGATCGTCAACTCGTTATCAAGGTAGGGGTTGCTTTTACATTCAGAATTAATTGACGTACTCCGTTAGTTATTTGGCCGCCTGTTATCAAAATAACGGAGGAGGTCAGACCGCACGAACATAGCTGAACCTCCTCCCCTTTTTGTTGTTGAATATATTGTGGCTTGGAATGGAGGCGGCACGGGGAAACGGCACCGCGCGGGAATAAGGTAAATCACGGTGAAGGTGCGCGGTGTCGTCGTGCAGTGCTGGTGAAGCCGAAGGATGAGTCGCGGCCAAGGGCAGGCTGTGGCAGAGGGTCGCGGCGCCGTCGCGCCGCGCCGGAGCACCTTGAAGGTCCATGGCTGGGGCAGGCCGCGGCAGAGGGGCGCGGTGCCGTCGCGCTGCGCCGGTCGGACAAAGGCCGCGGCCTAAGGCCGCGGCGGTGCAGGGAAGGGCGTCTAAAAATCCGGCCGTCGGCGCAAGGGAAGGCGGGACCCACGGGGGTCCCGCAGCGGCTCACCGGCCGGCCATCACGGCAGGCCAAAATCGGAAGGGCCGAGGGTTTGTAACCCCCGGCGGCTGGCGAAGGGGCGGGCCCCCCACGTGGGGGCCGCCGTTTCAAAACAAGGGGGGTAGCGCCCCCCCCCCCCCCCCCCCCTTCCTCATCCGCTCGTCCAGCGCTGAGCCGCCCTGCTCGGCCAATGCCGAGCCGCCTGCGCTGGGCCGGACCGCCCGCACAGGGCCAGACCGCCCGCGCTGGGCCGGACCGCACGCGCCGGGACGGGCCGCCCGCACTTGTTCGGGCCCCCGCGACGGGCCAGGCCGCACCAGTTGGGCTGGGTTGCGCCAGCCAAGTCGGACCGCGCCCATCTGGGCCGGACACGGACCCGGGTCAGGTCGAACCGGTTCGGGCCGACCTAGGGGGTATTGGGCCGGATTGGACCGGGCCTAAACCCCCCTAAAATCGGACAGGTTCGTTCAAACGCCCATAACTTGGGCTACGGACATTCGATCGATGTATCGTCAGTTGCGTAGTGATCCTTGGATCGGGAAGGTCGTTACAGTATATTACACTCAAGGTTTCGGAGAACTTTTTGTATGGCCAGGTTGGTTCGAACATGAAACCAACCGGACCCTCGGAGCGAAAACACTTATAACTTGAGCTCCGGACGTCCGATTGACGTGTCGTCGACTTTGTTGGATTCCTATTAGTGAGACGGTTCTTTTGGATTACTCCGCTGGAGGTTTGGACGTAGTTAGAGTACGGTCGGGTTGGTTTTGACTTAAAAATCAACCGGGCCCCTGGGACGAAAAAACCAATAACTCTCAAGCCGGGCGTCCGATTGACGCGTCGTCTATCGCATTGAGTTCCTTTTGATGAGACGGAACTTTAGGATACATCAACTCTGGACTACGTGTCAGTTGATGTATCGACCCCCTTGGCTCGTGGAGCGGACCCTCCCGGAATCGAGCATGCTATGTGGAGGAACCCTAGAGCTGGCTGCGACTGCGACGACGATGACGATTGTACTGGAATACTCCGTGGGTTCATCAGCGACGATGACCGTACTAGAATCCTACGTGGGTTCGACGGTGATGACTACTGTTCTTGTATCCTTTGTGGGTCCGGCAGTACTTGACTACTGTTCTTGTATCCTACGTCGGTCTGGCAGTATTTGACTCTATACTTGTATCCTATGTGGGTCCGGCAGAGTAGCTGGTCTTGTATCCTTTGTGGGTCCGACAACTTAGCTGGTCTTGTATCCTATGTGGGTCCGACAGCTTAGATGAATCAGTGGCTACATCTGATTATCTCTATCGTCTTACGAAGAAGTATACCTGTGTGAGCTAAGTCTTGAATTTCAATCATTATCTTTGATATGATTGTTTTGTTATCCTGTGTGGATTGGGTTGTGTTATCCTGTGTGGATTGGATTGTGATTTCCTGTGTATACTAGTTCGAACTTGGGCTCAGATGTTGGAGCTGAACTGGAATTGATGACTTAGGTATATGTATGGGCATATACCTAAGTAGAGTTGGTTGTTACTTCGTGATTGTATCATTATCTTGTGGTTTATCCTTCCTGGATTCTGGGAGACCTTCGAGGGTCTCGGGGTCCCTAATGAGTAGCGTATACTCACCCCTGAATGGGTTATGCCCATACTACGTTGTGTTGGATGCAGATGACGGACAGCGCTGATCGAGGTAGGAGTTCGTGGAGCTGGACGGTACCTGGAGGTGGATCACTAGACGAGACGTGCTCGGAGTGGACGGCTGGAGCCGAGGAGAATAGGAGACTATCTATACCCACCCTTCAGGTGGGATTTCCAGAGGACGGCTCAGACTTGCTGCTTTACTTTTCTTCTATTGTACTCTCTTTTCAGTTGTACTTTACTTTCAATTTGGGTTTGTATACTGGCCCATTTACTTTCCAGCACTTACTTTTGTACTCAGTTTACTTAGTGTTTACTTTAGCAGCAGTGGTCTTCGCCTTGAAGATGTGGTGGTACTATCTGATGGGTGAGCGCTTTATAGTCTTTTCTAACCACCAGAGTCTCAGGTACATCTTCTCGCAGAAGGACCTGAACCTGAGACAGCAGCGATGGCTCGAGTTCCTCCAGGACTATGACTTTGAGATAGTCTATAATCCTGGAAAGGGGAACGTAGTAGTTGATTCCCTCAGCAGGAGGACGGGCATTCAGCTACTTAGAGAGGAAACAGAGCAGCTAGCTGCTTTGCAGATATCCTTCGTGGATAGAGATGGAGCAGTCTTTCTTCAGTCACTCACAGTCACTCCTCCACTTCCTCAATGGGTCAGAGAGACACACCATGGGGACGTTGACTGTGAGACGTGGCATGCACAGATTTCCACAGGACATGCACCTTATGGATTATCTATAGGAGGAGAGCACGTCGTCCTTTTCAGAGGACGTACCATGGTACCAGCTGCTTTGCAGGAGGAGGTGTTGAGAGAGTTTCACAGTTCCCCTTAGGCGGTACATCCAGGAGTAGTGAAGATGTACCAGGATCTCAGACGATAGCACTGGTGGCCGGGGAAGAAGAAGGTTGTGGTAGAGTTCATTTCTCGATGTCTCACCTGCCATCAGGTAAAGGCGGAGAATCAGGTACCAGCAGGCTTGGTACAACCCTTGGAGGTCTCGGAGTAGAAGTGGGACGACATATCTATGGATGTCGTGACTGGACCTCCACGTACATCCAGAGGTCACAATTCCATTTGGTTGATTATAGACCGACTCACCAAGTCGGCTCACTTTTTACCCATCAGAGAGCAGGGCTCAGTGGAGAGCTTGGGACGCCTCTACGTTCAGGAGATTGTACGGCTTCATGGTGTGCCATCATCTATCGTCTCTGATTGAGATGCTCACTTTACTTCTTCGCTTTGGAAGGGGTTTTAGGAGGCATTCGGGACGCAGCTACGTCTGAGTAACGCCTTTCACCCTCAGACGGATGGACAGACGGAGAGGACCATTCAAACTCTCGAGGACATGCTCCATGCATGTGTCCTCGACTTTTGTCGCAGGTGGGAGGATCACCTACCCTTTGTGGAGTTTGCGTACAACAACAGCTACCACTCCACCATCAAGATGGCACCATACGAGGCATTTTACGGACGACCTTGCAGGTCACCTCTGTGCTGGACAGACCCTGGGGAGTCAGCACTTGTGGGACCAAAGATGGTCCAAGCTATGACAGAGAAGGTCCAGGTCATCCAGGAGTGGATGAGGACAGCTCATAGCTGACAGAAGTCTTATGCTGACAGGAGACGGAGACCACTAGAGTTCGAGGATGGAGACCATGTTTTCTTGTGGGTCTCACCTCGACGTGGATTATGGAGATTTGGCCAGGGCGGAAATTTATCTCCGCACTTCATCGGACCATTCCAGGTTCTCAACAGGATAGGCGAGGTGTCTTATCGCCTGGCTCTACCACCTCAGTTGCACCGGGTGCACGACGTCTTCCATGTATCACAGCTGAGGAGATACGTGCATGACCCGACACATATCATCGACCATGGGGAGCTGGACATTGATGACTGGGTGACTTTTGAAGAGGTCCTGGTGGAGATCGAGGATCGACAGGAGCGGGTCCTATGTGGGTGGTTGATTCCTTTTGTGCGCATCAGGTGGCAGCATGGGAACCTCCAGTAGAGCACTTGGGAGCGGGAGGATCAGATGCGTGCTCAGTACCCTCATTTATTCTCCTAGTTTGTGATATATATTTACGGGGATGTAAAGACCTGAGGTGGGAGTAATGTAAAGACCCGTAAATTTCAAGGAAATTGTTTTCTTAATTTCTTTGGGATTTTACGAGTACGTAGTTTCTGACAGCACCTGATTCTGAGGCCCGGTGTGCCCGAAATCATTTTCCGAAGTTTATCTTGGGTACGTTTAGTGAACGAGCGAGCGAGTTTTTCTAACTTTTGAACCGGCACTCGGAATCGAAATCTGAGGGCACCAATGAAATCGCAGCGCCGGTAATTGCTTAAGAAGACCTTTTCTGGAGTTGCGTTTGCTCGGGAAGAGTTGTTTAAAAATGTGGTTTAAGTGTTAAGAGAATAAAATTTTGTTACAAATTTTATTCCTCCATCTTAAGTGGTTAAACCCCATGAGAGGGAGTTGGGGTGGGACCTACTAAAAACCCAACTCCTCTTGAGAGGGTTAAAGAGTGGGGTGGGGCCCACACGAGCCCCACCTCTTCAAATTCCCTTAACTTCTCTTCCACATTAATGGTGCCAACTTATCTCTCCATTTATTATGACAACTTAAGGTTAATTAAGTTATGTTATTTCATCTTTTAAAATTTTAAAAGTGTTGGGAAAAGTAATAGAATAAGGCTAAAGCCTTATTTTATTTTTGTTGCTTCATTATGTTGACAGAGGGAGATTTCTACCATCGAAGAACTTCATCATCCTCCTTGTAGAACGCGAAGAACACTGACGCGCCTTCCTTCGTTCTTCTTCCCGAGTCAAAATAAGGGAGACGTCGTTCCTCCTCGGACGATCTCCGTCAACGTGTACGGAGCCTCACCCCGTGACGCCGCTTTCTGCGACACTCATCGATCATCAACTCATTATCAAGGTAGGGTTTGTTTTTACGTTCGGAATTAATTGACGTACTCCGTTTGTTCTTTGGCCGCCTGTTATCAAAATAATGGAGGTGTTTGGACCACATGAACAGGGTCGAACCTCCTCCCCTTTTTGTTGTTGAATATCTTGTGGCTTGGAACGGAGGCGGCGCGGTGCAACGGCACCGTGCGGGAACGTGGTAAATCACGGTGAAGGTGCGCGGCGCCGTCGCGCCGCGCTGGCGAAGCCGAAGGATGATCCGCGGCCAAGGGCGGGCTGCAGCAGAGGGGCACGGCACCGTCGTGCCGTGCCGGAGCACCTTGAAGGGCCGAGACCGGGGCGGGTCGCGGCCGGGGCGGGCCACGGCGAAGGGGCGCGGCGCCGTCGATCCGCCCTGGTCGGACAAGGGCCACGGCGGTGTAGGGAAGGGAGGTCAGAAATCTGGACGCCGGCGTAAGGGAATGCAGGTCCTGTGGTGGCTCATCGGCCGACCATCACGGTCGGCTGGAATCGGAAGGGTCGGGGGTTTGTAACCCCCGGCGGCTGGCAAAGGGGTGGGCCCCCCACGTGGGGGCTGCCGTTTCAAAACAGGGGGGCAGCGCCCCCCCCCCCCCCCCCCCCCCCTTTCCACATCCTCTCGGCCAGTGCCGAGCCGCCTCACTCGGCCAGCGCCGAACCGACTGCGCTGGGTCGGACCGGCCGCGCCGGGCCGGGCCGCCACCGTCGGGTCGGGCCGCCCGCACTGGGTCAGACCCCCGTGACAGGCCAGGCCACACCTGTTGGGCCAGGATGCGCCAGCCGGGCCGGGCCGCGCCCATCTGGGTCAGACCCGGACCCGGGTCGGGTCAACCCGGTTCGGGCCGACCCATGGGGTATTGGGCCGGGTCGAACCGGGCCCAAACCCCCCTAAAATCAGACAGGTTCGTTCAAACGCCCATAAATTAAGCTACAAACCTCTGATCGACGCACCATCAGTTGAGTAGCGATCCTTGGATCGAGACGGTCGTTGCGGTATATTATACTCAAGGTTTTGGAGAACTTTCGGTATGTCCGGGTTGGTTCGAACATGAAACCAACCGGGCCCTCGGAGCGGAAACGCTTATAACTTGATCTTCGGACGTCCGATTGACGTGCCGTAGACTTTGTTGGATTACTCTTAGTGAGACGGTTCTTTTGGATTACTTTTCTCAAGGTTTGGAAGCAGTTAGAGTACGGTTGGGTTGGTTTTGACTTAAAAACCAACCGGGCCCATGGGACGAAAAAGCCAATAACTCTCAGACCGGGCGTCCGATTGACGCGCCGTCTGTCGCGTTGAGTTCCTTTTGACGAGAAGGAACTTTGGGATACATCAACTCTGTACTACGTGTCATTTGATGTATCGACCCCCTTGGATCGTGGAGCGGACCCTCCCGGAATCGAGCATGTTGTGTGCGGGAACCCTAGAGTTGGCTGCGACTACGACGACGATGACGACTATACTGGAATCCTCCATGGGTTCGACAGCGACGATGACCGTACTGGAATCCTCCATGGGTTCGACGGCGATGACTACTATTCTTGTATCCTATGTGGGTCCGGCAATACTTGACTACTGTTCTTGTATCCTACGTGGGTCTGAAAATACTTGACTACTGTTCTTGTATCCTACGTGGGTCCGACAGTATTTGACTCTGTACTTGTATCCTACGTGGGTCCGACAGAGTATCTGGTCTTGTATCCTTTGTAGGTCTGACAGCTTAGCTGGTCTTATATCCTATGTGGGTCTGACAGCTTAGATGAATCAGTAGCTACATCTGATCATCTTTATCGTCTTACAAAGAAGTATACCTATGTGAGCTGAGTGTTGACTTTCAATCATTATCTTTGATATTACTATTTTTCTATCCTGTGTGGATTGGGTTGTGTTATCCTATGTGGATTGGATTGTGCTTTCCCGTGTGGACTAGTTCGAAGTTGGGCTCGGATGTTGGAGTCGAACTGGAATTGATGACTTAGGTATATGTATGGGCGTATACCTAAGTAGAGTTGGTTGTTACTTCGGGACTGTATCATTCACTTGTGGTTTATCCTTCATGGATTCTGGGAGACCTTAGGGGGCCTCAGGGTCCCTACTGAGTAGCGTATACTCACCCCTTCACGGGCTATTCCCGCACTACGTTGTGTTGGATGTAGACGACGGACAGCGATGATCGAGGTAGGAGCTCGTGGAGCTGGACGGTACCCGGAGGTGGATCACTGGACGAGACATGCTCGGAGCGAACGGATGGAGCTGAGGAGCAGAGGAGACTATCTATACCCACTCTTCAGGTGGGATTTCCAGAGGATGGCTCAGACTTGCTGCTTTACTTTTCTGCTATTGTACTCTCTTTTCAGTTGTACTTTACTTTCAGTTTGGGTTTGTATACTGTCCCATTTAATTTCCAGCACTTACTTTTGTACTCAGTTTACTTAGTGTTTACTTATGCTTGCATACTCTATGGTGTTTTGTTTTCTTACATAAAGGCAATGTCTTCCCTTATATCGGTATTTACGCCTTTGGTGATAGTCGCCAGCCCTTGGCCTATGGAAGGCGGGCTTGGGGTAGTCACGGCACGGGTCCCAAGGACGGGTCGTGACATATCGGGATTTACGCCTTTGGTGCTAGTCGCCAGCCCCTGGCCTATGGAAGGCGGGCTTGGGGTAGTCACGGAATGGGCCCCAAGGACGGGTCGTGATAGTCCCAATGGTCTCACCTTTCTAATGTTTAGTAGGAGGATATTTTAGAGGTTCTTTCATTGAGTGCTTAGTCCTAGACATGATGAAGCTTCTGATTCCAACTGTGTTGAGAGGTCAAGAGTCAGGAGAGAGGGTGACTAAATGTAGAAGTCTTTACGGCAGAGAAGAAGGTGAAAGGTCAGGATGGATTGTACTAAATATATCATTTAGGGATTGTAAATCATAAAACACAAAATTTAAACGTGGAAAGTTAAAATAGATAAAACAACGTTGTTTCATTTAAAGGAGACAGAATTTACAAAACAGTCCTTAGATATATCGGAGTCAAATAATCGGTTTCAAGAAGATCAGTTTCACAGGAGATCAGTTTCACAGGAGATCGGTTTTATAAAGATCAGTTTTATAAAGATCAGTTTCATATAGATCTATTTTATAAAGATTGGTTTTACAAAGATCCGTTTTACAAAGATCAGTTTTATTAAGATCAGTTTCACACAGATCGGTTTTACAAAGATTGGTTTCACAAAGATAGATTTTACAAAGATCGGTTTTATAAAGATCAGTTTCACACATAGTGGTTTTATAAAGATCGGTTTTAGAAAGATTTGTTTTATAAAGATCGATTTCATAAAGATCGGTTTCAAAAAGATCAGTTTTACAAAGATCGGTTTTATAAAGGTCAGTTTCAGAAAGATCGGTTTCACACAGATCGGTTTTAGAAAGATCGGTTTTAGAAATATCTCCTACTAATTTATCATTCCTAGTTCTTGTCTGATGTAATTCATTCTCTCAGAATTTAAGGGTTTAGTGAATATATCAGCAATCTGAGGTTCGATCCCAATAAACTCAAGAGTTATATCACCTTTTTTATAATGATCTCTCAAAAAGTGATGTCTTACATCAATATGTTTTGTTCTAGAACGAGATATTGGATTCTTAGAAATATTAATAGCACTTGTTTTGTCACAATTTATGGGTAAATATCTGAATTGAAATCCATAGTCTAATAAGGTGTGTTTCATCCACAAAATTTGTGCACAGCAACTACCAGCAGCAATGTATTATGCTTCCGTAGTTGATAATGCAACTGAATTTTGCTTTTTACTACACCATGATATTAGTGACTTTCCCAAAAAGTTTCATGTTTCAGAGGTACTCTTTCTATCTAATTTACATCCACCAAAATCAACATCTGAAAATCTAACTAAATCAAAAGGTTGTCCTTTAGGATAGAACAATCCTAAATTAGTTTTATACTTGAGGTATTTGAAAATTCTTTTAACACTATTTAGGTGTGACTCATTTGGGTTTGCTTGAAATCTTGCACACATACACACACTGAACATAATACCTGGCCTACTAGTAGTTAAGTACAGCAAACTCCCAATCATTCCTCTGTAAGCAATTTGATCAACTAATTTTCCATTTTCATCAAGAACTAACTTACATGTAGAACTCATTGGAGTTTCACTACTCTTAATGCTATCAAATCCATATCTTTTCAAGAGATATTTTGTATACTTACTTTGATTTATGATAATACCTTCTTTATTTTGAAGTATTTGAAATCCAAGAAAATATTTAAGTTCACCCATTAAACTCATTTCAAACTCACTCTGCATTATGTTTGAAAAGTCATTACATAAATAATTTTTAGATGATCCAAAACTAATATCATCTATATATATTTGGGCTATTAAAAATTCTTTTGAAATTATTTTTATAAATAAATTTGGATCTGCAAGTCCTTTTGTAAAACCTTTAGAAATAAGAAAATTACTCAGTCTTTCATACCAAGCTCTTGGAGCTTGTTTCAAACCATATAAATCTTTTGAAAATTTGATCACATGATTTGGAAAATGTGGATTTGTAAAACCTTAGGTTTGTTCAACAAAAACATCCTCAATTATATAAACATTTAGGAATGCACTTTTGACATCCATTTGATAAAGTTTAAAATCTAGGTGTGCTGCATAGGCAAGTAAAATACCAATTACCTCAAGTCTAGCTATTGGAGAAAAAGTCTCTTCATAATCAATTCCTTCTTCTTGATTATATCCTTGTGCAACTAGTCTATCTTTATTTCTAACTATATTTCCACTTTCATCTACCTTATTTCCAAATACCCATTTAGTTACTATAGTCAAAGTATCCTTAGGTCTGTCTACAAGTTTCCAAACTTTATTTCTTTCAAACTGATTAAGTTCTTCTTGTATGGGCATTACCCAAAATTCATCATTGATAGCATCATTGATATTTTTAGGTTCAAGCTGTGACAAGAAGGCTTGATGTTCAACCTGGTTTCTCAAGGAAGCTCTGTTTTGTGTTCCTCTATCTAAATATCCAACAATAGCATCTAAGGGATGATTCTTAAGGGTCCTAGTTGGTCTTGAGAAAGTAGGACTTGATATTTCAAGTTGGTCAGGTTGATCTGGTTCACAACGGTTAAGGTGAGGAGAAATTTCAGAAGTAGATTTTTTCACAGAATCCTTCTCATGATGATTTGCGATTTTATCATTAATGTCCAGATTGGACATATCCTCTTCAATATTTTATAGTGGGGTCATGGGCTCATGTGGATCTGCTTCATCAAACTTGATGTGTACAGATTCCTCCACACATTTGGTCTTCTTGTTAAAGACTCTATAGGCTTTACTTGATGTAGAATATCCAATAAATATTCTTTCATCACTTTTCGAGGCAAATTTATCTAAATTATCTTTAGTATTTAGGATATAAACTTTACATCCAAACAATTTAAAATAAACTAATTTGGGTTTCCTATTATTCAATAACTCGTAGGGAGTTTTCTTAAGAATGGGTCCAATTAAGACTCTTTTTATTATGTAGCAAGTTGTATTAACAACTTCAGCCCAAAAATAAATGGGTAGATCATATTCATTGAGCATAGTCCGGGAAATTTCTTGTAAGGTTCTATTCCTTATTTATACTACACCATTCTGTTGAGGGGTTCTAGGTGCAGAGAAGTTATGATTATATTCATTTTGTGAGCAGAAGGCTTCAAAATCTTGATTCTTAAACTCACGGCCATGATCACTTCTTAAGGATTTAATAATAAGTCCACTGAGATTTTCTACAGTCCTAGCATACTTGGTAAAGTGTGAACAGGATTCACTTTTATGAGCCAGGAAAAAGGTCCAGGTATACCTAGAGAAATCATCTACAAGAACATAGACATAGTACTTCCCATTGAGACTCAAAACTCTAGATGGTCCAAACAAGTCCATGTGAACCAACTCGAGAGGTTGAGAATTAGTTACTTCTTTCTTTGTTTTGAAATAGATTTTATGTTGCATTCCTTTTTGACAAGGATTACACACTTTATTGTCTGGAAACTCTAATTTGGGTAAGTCTATAACTAAGCATTTACTAGTTAACTTCCTAAGAGAGTGTATATTACAATGTCCTGGTATTATATTCCAGAGCCAAGACTCTTTATGAAAGGAATTTAGACAATAGACATTCTGTGAGTCTAGTGTCTCTAAATTTATAGCATATACGTTATCATTTCTAAGAGCAGTAAATACCAAATTATTTTTGGCATCAAAAACATGGCATGAATCATTTTTAAACTTAAAATTAAATCCATCGTCGCACAATTGGGATATGCTGAGCAAGTTATACTTTATTCCATCAACATATAATACTTTAGAAATTAAAATAGAATTAGGGTTACCAATATGGCCTAGGCCGATGATTTTTCTTTTACCATTGTCACCAAATGTGACATGTCCTCCATCGATCTTGATAAGACTTTTAATGATTGAAAAATACCTTGTCATATGCCTTGAACACCCACTGTCTAAGTACCACAGCTTTTTACAGGAACTCTTTAGGCAGTTCACCTATAAAACAGTTTAACCAAGAAATGATTTTGGTACCCATGTTTGTCTGGGTCCACAAACATTAGTAATAAAAACTTTAGGAACCTACAACTGTCTTATGGGTTTCTTATATGCAGAATATAAAGTATTTGAAAATTATACTTTATTTGGTCTTGTGGATTTGGATACAGTAAAAGTATTTGAAGGACTGTAATTTGTAGTATAATTCTATTTCTTGAAAATAGTAGCAGATTTTCCAGATTTGGATACAAAATGTGATTTAGAGAAATTCCTTTGACCCGGTTGATAACCTATCCCAAAAGTATATTTTGGGGTAATCTGTTTTCCTAGAAACTGAGTCAAGGTATCTCTACAAGTAGTAAACATCTCAAGATCCTTTTTTAATTTCTCATTTGATAATTTTAGTTCAATATTTTCTTTTAGCAGCTGGGCACATTTTTCTTTCTCAATATCTAGATCAGATTTTCAATTAGCATTAAGAACATGTTATCTATTTAATAATTTATATTTTTCCTTGATCTCATTAAAGGTATCCTCAATTATTTCACAGTATTCAAAAAATCTATCCTTAGACATATCTTCATCATTATGTGACTCAATCTTATTCCCAGAATAATAGGCATTATGTATAGGAGAGTTAAGTGTTACCTCAGATGTTTCTGTCATGAAATATAAGTTGGAATGATTGTTTTGTTCACTATCAGAAGCATCAGATCCAGTAGAGCTGTCTTCTGAAGAACTCCAAGTATCTTTCATATCCTTTTTATAACCTTTGTCTTCATCTTTATATTTCTTCTTAAATTTCAGCTTGAGGCGGTCTGACTTCACATGACCTTTTCATTTTCACTCATAGAAGATTATTTCATTTGAGTTGTCATTCCATTTTTTGTATTTATTCTATTATCATTTACTATCATAATTTCCCTTGTAGTTTTAATTCCTAAAGAATTTCTTCTTTCGGTATAACTTTTTAAACCTTCTAGTAAGATGAGCCATTTCCTCATCACTATCTGAATCTGACTCTTCACTAGTGAAACTATCTACAGGAACTTGAATCTTTTCTTTATCTTTGCTATTTTAAGTTGAAGTCTTGAATGCTACTGACATCTTCCTTGGTTCCTCATCTACTTCTTGATTTACTTTAATTTCTTCTTCATACATAATAAGCTTTCCAATTAGTTCCTTCACTACAAGTTTGCCTATGTCACAGGATTCTCGGATAGAAACAAAATTTCCTCTCCATCTGTTAGGTAGGCATTGAAGAAGTCTCATGATTTGGTCCTTTTATTCCACTGGTTTCCCAAGAAAAATCATGGTGTTCTCTATTTCATTGAACCTGAGATACATTTCAGAGATAGGTTCATCAGACTTCATTTTAAAATTATCATATTTAATAGTGTATGTATTTAATCTCATTTCGTTGACATTAGTTGTTCCCTCATGAGAGATAGCTAAAGTAACCCAAATTTCATATGAAGTTTTACAGGAAGAAATACGATTAAATTCTTCATCCCCTAGGGAATAGTACATAGCATTCATTGCTTTACAATTATTGTTATAGGTAGATTTGGTAGGTTCATCCCAAGTTCTTCTAGCAGTTTCAGGTATTGTATTTTTACTTTCAATAGCAGTCTAGATTTCGAAGACCATACTTTCTAGATGTATCTTCATTTTAAGTTTCCACTGACCGTAGTTAGTTCCATTAAATAAAGTTGGTCTATTAATATTAGCCCCTTCTAGTCTATTTTCCATGATAAATGTTGTAACAAAATTTCAAAGAGATAAAAAATTTATAAATAACAGAAATTTTAAGATCTTTGAAACACAGCTATAATCACAGTTGAAACGATTTCAAAAAAAACTAACAGTAACTTTCAAAAATTCCTCTGATACCAAATATTGGTCGGAGTAGATGACTCAATAGGGGGGGTGAATTGAGTATCTATAAAAAAAATTGTTAAAAGGATTTTTTACAAAATAAAATCCCTCTATAAAAATAAAGTCAAAGTTAGTTTGTAGTGAATTTATAAATGTCTTGAAGGTTCAATTTGATTCTCAGAATATTGATTAGTTCTTAGTTTTACTAACCTATTGATTAACAAAACTTTCAAAGAAAAATTACTTATTCAAAACAAATGTAAACACTTTCTAAATTAACTATCAAAGTTCAGGTTATCTTAATGTAGGAAATACATATCATATAAGAAATATAAGATAATCAATACAAAAGATAAAACAAGAGGTTCAGTCTCAAGCCGAGACTTAGTCCTCTCCACTTGGTGATCACCTTCCACCAAGATGTTTATATTAATAAACTTTTGATCCACACCCTAGATCATGGTTCACAATAGCACACCTAGCTGTCCAGGTCACACTTGACCTCTACCAAAGTTATTCGTGGGAAATAAAGATAAATAGATCACATAGGATCTCTTCCACAGTTCTACGTGGGATAAAAATGTAAGAAGTGATAGTATAAGGATAGTTTGATATCCTCCAGTTACACTTAGGAGACAGTGTGTGTGATACAAACAAATATACACACTGCTTAATTAGTGAATATAAAACACAATAGAGTTAAGAAAGAAAATAGAGTTAATAATTCTCTGTGTGTTGTGAAGTAATGCTCTGGACTCAATGGATGTTGAGAAAATGGTATTTAAGTCCTCTTCTAGAAGTAGTCTTCAGAACATAGTATCGTAGTTTCTGTAATCCATCTTCGAGGAGTGAAAAGGTTCAGCTCTTCAAGGTCTATATATAAACTGATCTTTTAGGAGAAAGTTGCTTGCAACAATCTTGTTGTAATCTCAAGCACTTAGTTCCTCTCTTTTCATATTTGCACAGTCTATGTCTCAGCGTGTAATACTTCATGTACTGTATGTTTTAAAGTGAAAGATGAGGTCCTTTTATACTCCAGGATCTTCTAGGTATAAATATCTTCGCACGTGCATGTACCTCGTACTATTTACGGATTGTCCTACATACAACATTAAAAAAAATTCATAGACATTAATTTGTACAAATATGACCGTTAGAAATAAATTTGAATTAATAAACTCAAAACAGTTATTTGTAACAATAGATGAGTCATCTTCGGTCTATTGTCTTCAGTTTGATAACATCGGCCTGTCATCTTCGGTGTGTCGCCTTTGGCCTGTCGAACTTTGGTGTGTCATACTTCGGTCTGTCGAACTTCGGTGTGTCGACTTCGGTTTCAGTGTGTCGACTTCAGTTTCGGTGTGTCGACTTCAGTTTCGGTGTGTCGACATAGGTTTGTCGAACTTCGGTTTATCAAACTAATCATCAGTGCCAGGGAATCTAGAAGAATTGGGAAGTGACTGTCTTACTAGACTAAGTGTTATACAAAAGTTTATGTATAAATACATTTGTAAACATATTTATTCATGAATATAAGCGATTGAATTATTAAATTATATGTTTCTGTATGACATAATTGATTTACTGAGATATATTAAACTGGAATGAAATATTAGAATCTGTATATTGACATTATTTTTTATTATGAAAACTACAATATCATGGAGGGTCCAACAACTTAAAAAGGGTATTTTTCAATATTCATTGAAAAATATTTATTTTAGAAAAATACCCAAATTTCACCCCATGTAAATCTTGATATGATGATACCAAAAATTGATCTCATTTTATCAAATACCTTTTCTAAATTTTCTTGAAAACAATTATAGTATTTTATTCATAAAAATAAATAAAAAAACATTTTCTTAAGAAAATATATTTTGAAGAACAAAAAACATTATCAAAATTTGATTGGTTATTTACTAAGAATTTATCAATATATTCCAGAAATATACATATATTTTATAAATTTTTTAATCCTACTCATATCTAAAAATTTAATGAAAATGTGAAAATGGACATATTTAAATAATTATTGTTTATTTGGGTTCGGTGCTGCGTATCACATACGATATTGAAAATACTTTTTTATTTTCAAAAATTCAGGGCATTAGGTAAAATGTAATTTATAAATATTTTATTTCCATATAAAAATTTTCATAAAATCCTTTTAAAAAATGGACATGGAAAAAGAGTTGTAAGTAAAACATTAAAAGATAATTTTTTAAAAGAAAAGTCACTTATAGCTTTGGAAATATTTGAATCATGCATCTCATGAAAGAATAAAATTAAATAAAACTATAAATATCATAAGAATAGAGAAAATAATGATATAAAATTTCAAAGGGGCTGTATATACACCTCATAAAATAGTATATGTGTATAATATCAAAATATTCCTCAATGAACGGAAATTGAGACGAAGTCATTTACCTTGAGTCTGACTTGTCATGTGTTTCTTTATCTTTATAAATAATAAACTTGTGTTAATTATTTATTTTCTTGAGAAACTTTTTAGATTTTATTATTAATTTTATTTAACTTATTACAATTTTTATACAATTACCTAATCAATTAAGTTGACATCGGATATTTTGGCCATATTTGTCTTAGGTGTCAAAAATGATTTGGTAGGTTGAATATGGTCAAAGGGGTCATTATTTAAACATATAAAGAATAATAATCATGAGATATTTATCATATTTATACATAAATTATACTTTTAATACAAATCATGAAATACGGTTTTGAGAAATTAATTGTGTTGCAACCATGGAGACGGTAAGCCGTATGTACGCATGAGTAATGTTTCCATTTTCAATGATCATTATGGAAATAAGTTATGTATTATTTTATCTTTATAGAATTATAATAATATTAAAAATACAATATTATTTATTTAAATATTCTTGAATATATCATCCATGTGGTGTGGTTTTGAAAATAGATTCATATCGCTTCGTGAAGGAAGTAGTCCACACGTTCACAAACGGAATTATCATTTCTCAGTGAGTGAAAAGGTAAAAAAGAAAATGATATATTATCTTTTATAATGATAAATATGTTATTAATATCATAATTATTCCATTTATATCACATATATTAATTATATTTACCCTTATTACCTTCCATGTAAAGCGTTAGATAAAATGAATCACATCGCTTCGTAAGGTGGTGGTCCGGCAAACAAACGACGTTATCGCATCCCCTACAGAATGAAAATTAAAAAATTTATATATGATATAATGACTCAAAATGTATAATTATGTTATAAATATCATATATATACTTTATATCTATCATCATACCCAATCTTGATATGTGGTAATGGGAAAACGAATGACATCGGTTTACAAGGTGGTAGTCCGCCGTAAACACGAATGATGATTTAATAACCCATTTGATGGAAGTGGAGATAGTTTTAGGTCATGAAATTATAATAAAAACATCCCATAATATGTAATATAATTATGTTATTATATAACAATAGTTTAACGAGAATTTAAGGAGGAGTATAAAGAAATAAAATAAGGTCACTCGTTGAAGAACATCACCAATTCTTCGGGGATCCTTCTTAGGTTTGCACCAAATCTTTTCTAGGTTGAATTTATACCAAAACTAAGGATTATGGGATGATATTATAGAATTTTTAAAGTTATTTGGGCAGTTATTTTCCAAACTAATTAGTTTTTAAGTTGTGAAGAAGAGAGGATAGGGGGGCCTTTTATAAGTTAGGTGAGTGGCACACTTATAATTTTTTGAAAAGATTCAATCATACCCACATTTTTATCTCAGTAGAAGCTTAAAATAATGGACCACTATAGAAAATATAGGATATAAGTTAGAAATATGGAAATCCAATGTTTTTTTTACAAGTTTTTAGGTCATTTTTAACCCTTATCTTCTTAGGTTAACCCCATGGTAAATCAATTTTTACCCTAACTGCGGTAATTAATTTTTATTGTTTTCACTATACATTTTGGTCAAAAATTAAGTTAACCTTATTAGAAAATATAAATTATGATGATTCTAAATATGTAATAAATTTTTTAAAATTAAATTCACATAATTGTAAAAAATTAATTTAAAATTAATCACGCAGACGCGATGAGAAAGCGGGTTTTAAAAAAAATGTTCAAAATTTTACAATGTTTTTATAACAAAATTAAATATGAAAAATATTACAATGAAAAAAATTGGATTAATTTATATATTATTGAAATAATTTTAATTTAAAACCAATTAATAATATAATTTAACATTATAAATAATTTAAACAAAAGGGTAGTTTTCAATTAAAATTCAGTATTTTTTATTATTCGTCAAAAAATGAAACCTTTCATAAAAGTACCAAAAATTAATCCTAGGAAATTTTTGATATTATAATTACAAAAATTAATTTTATTTTTTAAAATAAATTTTTTAAAATTGGTAAAATTAAATTTTAAATTATGTGTGCAAAGCGTGACTAAACCTTCTTTTGGAAAAAAATACAGTTTTTCAGAGAATATTTTTTTTTTCAAATGGTTCTAATTTTATCTATAATAAATAAGTAAAAAAATTAACTTGTGTAAAATATATATTTTCATACTTTATTTAAAACTATTCATACCCACCATTCTAACAGATAGGTGATAACTATCACATTAAATAATAATATTCTAATAATATTCCACGTTTCGTTTAAACTCAGTGTTGCGTGTAATTCAAGCTTTTGAAGAGATTGAATTTATTTTTAAAAAAACGTTATAAAATATTGGGTTGTTATGTTTTCTTCTAATATTATTTTGTGTGTCTCATTTTCTATTGAACATTATTTTCTTCTTTTAAAATCTCAAGGTTTTATAGGTAAATAAATGTAAGTTACCTAAACATAACATTGACAAGGAAGGTGTTTTGAGATTTATAAAAAGGTTATGTGTGATTGATATCTCCCAGATAAAAAATTAATTGTTGTGTGAAGCTTATAGATCTCCATTTTATGTTTATACCAATAGTACTAAGATGTATAGAGTCCTTCAGGGGTATTTCCAGTGGGATGTAATGAAGAAATATATTGCAAAGTTTACCATGAAAAAGATTTTCAATAGGTTAAAGTCAAACAAAATTTACTAAAAGTGATGATTTATCCTTTTCCAATGCCAGAGTGGAAATGTTAAAATATATATATGGATTTCCTATTGGTATTTCCAAATAAATCTCGAGGTAATAATGAGATTTTGAGTTATTGTTAATCAATTAAATAAATCTGTAGCGACCAAACTCTAGAAGGTCCATAGGCGATGTCTGTTATCAATTACATTGGCATGATTACAAGGAATCAAATAAAAAAGGACTGAGAGTTTAGTAGTCTCGGTAAACCAAATACATACATGAGTCTTGTATTATAAATGACTACACTAATTACAACATAATTTTTTTTCTTTATAGATAAATAAATAACATAGAGGATAACTCTAATCCATATAGTAAATCCCCAAATATCTTTCATAGTATTCTTCTTGGATTCTTGGGGAAAAGAACATAATAAGATTGATCTCAAATGCTCAATAAGGGAAAGTAAAGTGGAATCAATAATAAATCAATGACAATAAATTAACATGGCAAGGTAAATAGATGATAACACCTGACATTCAAATAAATAGATAAAGAAAAATCAATATGAAAAGGAATGAAACCACAACACATGAAATTTAATCAATGAACTGAAAATTAAATGTATCCATAGATATGTTGACACAAAATATCATGGATAAATAATAACTGAAACTAAATAAGGGAAATGCTTTATTATTAGATGTCATGTTTTCTAGTTACATGGTACCTTTACCATCAAGACCTTTTATAAGATGGTTTACAACATATTGGGTAAAAACCCATCTATGGAGTCTAGGCAAATGACTTGTCCCATGAGAGTATTGATGCATTAAGCGGTTATCTATAATCGGGCCCCACCTGTGTCGTACCAACCCAAAACATTCCTCATATATCGAATAATCGATTTATCAATGTGCCTTATCAAATATCCATATAGAGTAAGAGATACAGATTTATCAATATGTACCAAAATAATCAAATAACATTCAAAATAAACACCATATAAAAATGATATATAGTTTAGGTAATGAACATATCCATGATAAATGATATAGTATAATAGGGGAAATTCAATTTTCAATGATCATAAGAAATTTAATATTTCAAGGGGATAAAAGTAATCAAGGAAGTTAATGTGAATATTATCCTTGGGAAAATAAATCATAAATCATCCAGAGAAAGATTAAGTATGGTATCAATACAACATACCCCAAGTGTAGTAAAATAAAGGGTTGTTTTCGATGATGAATAAAAATATTATAAAAATGTCTTTTAAAAACATTCTTGAGGAGAATATCCTTTTTTCTGAAAAACATTTGGAAAACCCTTTTCTTTGAAAATAAATTTTAAAAACATTTTATTTAAAAATTAGCCTTTTAAAATGAAAAGGAATCTTCGAAGGAATGACGGTGGGTAAATTTGTACATGTCATACAAGGTAAAAAGAGCATTTCTTTTGTATAGTAAAAAGGAAAGAAAAATGACTTGTTTAGAAAACGGTAATAAGATTCCATTGAAAATAATGTTAAAAGAAAAAAAACGGTAAAAATTAATTTAAAAAATCATTTTAAAAAAAATTTGAAAACATTTTATTAAAATATGTTTTTTAGAAGAAAACTGGTTCTCTGACTAAGAGAGGAATAAAATTGGGTTTTCTGAAGAAGAAAAATTCTAAAACATTTTGAGTACCAAAGAGTGGTAAAATGGTACTAATACTTAAAATTTTCATGATAAATAGAGGAGATAAAAATTAAAGGTATTATTGAAAAATATACATATAAATTTTTCGAATAAAAATACCATTGAAAGATCATTAAAGTTATTGTTGAGGAAAATAATCTTTAAACATTCCAAAGTGTCCCATACTTTGAAACATTTTAAATCATAAACATAAAGAAGGAATAATATTAATAAAATTTATAATATAATTAGAGTAATTATATTCATGGTATTTCATGAAAAAGGGTAGTATATACACTATATAAATGAAACTAGGTGCATAACAACAAATAAGTCTCAATGGGATGTAAATTGAGATGAAATCCATTACCACTATGGTAACATATAAATTTGACGATAATGATCATAAAATTAAAAAATTTAATAACATGATAATAAAATAATTCATGATTTATTATATCAAAATGGGAATTAGTTACACTACATAAATGAGGTAGGTGGTGTTAATGCTGTATGCCTCACAGAAAGAAAAGTGAGACAAGAATCTCTTACATTAACCTTACTTTTTTTGTGTGGTATTTATCTTCTTGTATAGTGGTTTAAAATATGTTACTAACTTATACCGTAATCATAATCGTTTTTATAATATCATATATTAACTTATTACAATATTTGTTTACCCTTTTGTTAACACTCTTTCGTTATTTTAACTATTTTAGGTGTTAATTTCATAGTTTTTTCAAGTATGTTTTTGACTTGTTACTGGTTGTTACTATTTATTATATCATGATTTCATCATATTAATATTTTAAACCATGAATAAATTATCTTATATATTCAGTACAAATTTATTTATAATATTCCATAGTATTTGAAGATAAGAAATGAAGTGTGTCGTTCATAGAGATGGTGGGTCTTACGTACGCATGAACAGTACTTTCATTTCTTTGTCATATTAAAAGAATGAAAAATAAATTATATATATGTATATTACAATTATGTTATCTTATATATGTTATATATGTTACATAGGTTTATTAATATAATTCTTAATACATTCCATGTATATCATGAATGAAACACACGCTTCAAAGGGGTGGTAGTCCACACTTCCTCAAACGATGTTATCGTATTAACGAAAAATGGGAAGTAGTAAAGGTGTGTGTTATAAAATTATTACAGAATAATAAATAAATATTAAATATAATAAATTATATTTTTTATCATAATATCTATCATGGGTGGTGGTAAAGGAAAAATGAACAATCATCGTTTCGTGAGCCAGTAGTTCACCGTACACAAAAATAGTATGTCTGTGACCCATTAGATAGAAGTGCATGTAATTTTAGGTCTAACACTTGACAAAATAACATCCTAGTATATTTAGGATAATTTTTTTAATATACAATCATTTAATAAGAATATTTTAGTGGTTGGGTAATGGAAATAATACTAAAAAACTTAAGAAAGTTTGTTACCGCTTAATAGGGGAACTCCTTTTGGTTTCCAAAAAAGGTATTCCTTGGATTGCTTCCTGACTAGTGGTAGGATTCTAGGATGAGGGAAGGTATTTTGGGGATCTATTTTGGTAGATATTTTTCAATCTAAAGTGGCTTGAGATGTTTGAGGAAGTGGGAGGAGGGGAGAACCTTTTATAGTGGAGGAGGAGTGGCACTCTTGTAATATTTTCACAAAGGAATTCTATGCACATTTTTCACATTGAAAGTGGCTCCAATAATAGTCCCAATTCTATAAAAGAGATTTTAGGGCCGATATACGGTCATTAAATAGCTCTTGGACAAGTTTATAGGTCGTTTTGGGCTTTATGGTTAAGGTTTAGTCCCTTATTAATCTTAATTTAACCTTAATCGTTGTAATTAATTTTAATCAGTTTCACTAATATTTTTGGTCAAAAAAAATTTGGTCTTATTATAAAATATAAATTAATTTTATTAAAAATATTTAATCTATTTTTCTAAATTCCAATCATATAAATGGCAAAAATTGATTTAAATTTAATCCCACAGATGGGATGACAATGCGGGTTTTTAAAGTAAAAACATCCAAAAGTTTTATATCTTTTTATAGTCAATTTAAAAGTGAAATTGATTAAAATAACATAAATTGGATTAATTTATAAAAATATGATCTAATTAAATTATAATTTTACATTATAAATAAATTATATGAAAAATCATTTTTGAACTAAAATTTAGTATTTTTAACTATTCATTAAAAATGATATGTTTCCTAAAAATATAAAAAAATTATCCTAACCTAATTTTTATGTTTTTATATAAATTATTAAGTTTATTTTGTCATATTAAATCAATTAAAGAGTCAAAATTCATATTTAAAATGGGTTCTCCATTAAAAGCCGGTAAAATTGCCTTTATAAAAATATAGGTTTTTATGTGTGAAATTGGGTTTGTTCATATCTTATGCCTATCAAACCTAATGTATGAATATAAAAAAATATTTTATTTAATATATAACATATATATTTTATTAAATTCATTAAATAATTGTAATTAATTTTTTTTATTAAGACAAAACTTCTTTGGAAGCATAGAAATAATAATATTTCTTTTTATATCCAATTCGTTATTATTTTCATTTATAATTAATTGGTAACCAATGAAATAATTTTATATTTATATAAATCATATATTTTCATAAGTTATTTTATACTATTCATAATGGCTAGTTTATATCTTATTATATTTAATATTAATATTTTAATTATATAGTATTGTTCGGTAAAACTCATTCTTGCTTGTAACGTCGGCCATCAAAGAAGGTCTCTCTTGCATGTAACACATGCTAACTCAGTGTCGAATGCATTGAAATAAATAGAATCTATTTAAAATAGTAAATATACTATAAATTATTTGGATATTATTTTCCCTTAAATTCTTGGTGATGCGTGTCATACACACTATCGAATAAAAAGTTGTACTTTAGAATTTTAGGGTGTTACATTATCCCCACTTTAATTAAATTGTGTCCTCACAATTTAAACTCAATATTGGTAATATATTGTTAAATTTTTCCTATTTTTAGTTCCCACATCATAAGAAGAGTTCATAAAAATCCTCTAGAAAAGAGAGAGTGGTAAGTACAAAGGTCACATGGACTACCATGTAACTAGGTCTCTAAGTAGGAGAACATTAATGGCAAATGAAATTATGTAATTGAAGGAGGAAAATCATAAATATTTATAGGGATTGAATTAGGTCATCAATCACAAACAAGTGAATGATAAATAGAAATTTTAGGGCCTTAAATCCATAAACCTTTGATGATTTAGAAGATCATCGGTTCAACAGAAATTAAGGTATTAAGACAAAATTTTATTTTTATGTCATTAGCCTAATGTTGGGTAATTATTTTACTAACCAATAGTATAAAGAAATATTCTTACATGAACGGTTTCAATTTCATGTGAACAATTATAAACTTTGGTTGTGCTTCAATCAAATTTTAATTCATCCCTTTACTCCTAAAAATTAATTACCAATAATTAATTTTTTTATGCATGATGCACTAAAAGAAACTTTTAAGGGATATTAAGGCCTATAAAAGAGTGAAAAGTCTAACTATTTTTCTTTAACTATATTCACAAACCAATATGGTTAATAGATTCATCTCTAATCCTTAAAATTGATACTACATTTCAAGTTTTTTAACTAAAAACAATGAAAATTTAACCAGGAAATTGTATAGGTCGGTGGTTGGAATGAAACCCTTATTATCCTTCAGTCATGGGTTCAAGACCCATGGCCTTACTGGATTTGATTGATTGTCACTTTGATTACAGGTTTTCCTTTTCTAAAACTAAATTAATATAATTTCCAAAATAAATCTAATGAACATCCTTGAAATTTAATCATTAAATAGACTCTTAACTATGGTTTTCAATACATCCTCAATACATAAGTACTTCATCTATTTATTTACACATAGTTACTTCCTTGGTCTAAATATTATCCATAATGTAAATTGTAGGATCATAACATCTTATTTTTAAATCTAAAACACCTTAGGTTTAACTTTGATCATTATTTATCATTATCTATTCAAATACTTAATAATGATTTGTAAATTAAATGTGAATTATCCTAAGTGTATCCCCCAGGAGTGTCAAACCAAGTACGCGGTAAGGCCCATTGTCTTATACCATGTTACCCCAAGTTAGGCCTAGAACACCTTGTTATTGTTATTACTCCTAGGTACATATGTGCCAAAACCGCATCCAATTGTAGTTTCCAGACAAGGATGTATTGCTAGGAATACCCACAAAATCTCTACCTTACCAAAATTCTAGGTTTTTCTTTTATACTTATCCTCAAATTTTACCTTAACATTATGTTCTCTAACCTATTCTTTCTGAAATCAAGTTCCCAAGGTTTCAACTAAAATTCCTTTGATACCAACTGTAGTAACCTGACCCCTAAAGGCCTAGATCTGGTGTCTTCTATCAATTATATTGGAATGATTACAAGGAATCAAATCTCAATATACTGAGAGTTTAGTAGTCTTGGTAAACCAGATGCATACATGAATCTTGTATTTCAAATGACTACACTAATTACAATATAATTTTTTTATTCTTTTTAAATAAATAAATAACATCAAGGATAACTCTAATACATCTAGTAAATCCCCACATATCTTTTATAGCACGTTTCTTTGATTCCTAGGGAAATAAAAATAATAAGGGTGGCCTCAAATGCTCAATAAAATTAAGTAAAGTGGAAGCAATAATTAATCAATGAGAATAAATTAACATGGAAAGGTAAATAACTGATAACGCATGATATTTAAATAACTAGATAAGGAAAAATCAATATGGAAAGGTATAAAACTACAACACATTCCATTTAATCAATGAACTAAAAATTAAATATATCCGTAGATATGTTGACGTAAAATCTCATAGATAAATAATAATTGAAACTAAATGAGGGAAATTCTTGATTATTGGATGCCAGGTTTTCTAGGTACATGGTACCATTACTGTCAAGACATTTCACAAGATGGTTTACAACATATCGGGTAAAAAAACCATCTAAGGCAGCTAGTCAAATGACTCATCCCATGAGACTACTGATGTATCGAGGGGCTATCTATTATCGAGCCCCACCCATGTCGTACCAGTCCAAAACATTCCTCATATATTGAATAATCGATTTAACAATGTGCCTTATAAAATATCCTTATGGAGTAAGAGATATGGATTTATCAATATTTACCCAAATAATCAAATAACATTAAAATTAAAAACCATACAAAAATGATATATGGTTTAGGTAATGAACATATCCATGATAAATGATATGGTAAAATAGGAGACATTCAATGTTCTATGATCAAAGGAAATTAAATATTTCAAGGATATAAAAGTAATTAAGGAATTGGATGTAAATAATATCCTTATCCAAATTAATCATAAACCATTCAGATGAATATTAAGGATGGTATCAATATAACATACCCCAATTGGAGTAAAATAAATGGTTGTTGTCATTGATTAATAGAAATATTATAAAAATATCTTTTAAAAACATTCTTAAAGAAAATATCATTTTGTTTTGAAAAATGTTTGTAAAAACATTTTATTTGAAAATAAATTTTAAAACCATTTTATTTAAAAATTAACCTATTAAAAATGAAAATGAAGCTTCTAAGGAATGGTGGTGGGTAAATTAATACATGTCATACAAGGTAAAAAGAATATTCCTTTTGCATGGTAAAAATGTAACAAAAATGCCTTGTTCAGAAATTGATAAGAAGATTCCATTGAAAACATTGGTAAAATACAAAAAGGGGATAAATTTCCTTACCAAATCACTTTAAAAACATTTTTGAAAACATTTTATTAAAACATGGTTTTTAGAAGAAAACAGCTTCTCCAACTAAGACTAGAATAAAGTCGGGTTTTTTGAAAAACATTTTCTAAAACATTTTGAGCACCAAAGAGTGGGAAAATAGTACTAATACTTGAAAAGGTCATTAATAAACTGAGGAGATAAAAATTAAAGGTATTATAAAACAATTTTCATATAATTTACTTAAATGAAAATACCATTTAGAGATCATTAAAGTTATTGATGAGGAAAATAATCTTTAAACATTCCAAAGTGTCCTTTACCACTTTGAAACATTTTAAATCTTAAACCTCATGAAGTATTAATATTAATTAAAGTTATAATATCATTAGATTAATTAGATTCATAGTATTTCATGAAAAATGGTAGTATATACACCATATTAAAGAAACTAGGTTCATAACAACAAATAAATATCAATGGGATGTAAATTGAGATGAAATCCATTACCACTATGGTAACATATAAATAGGAGGACTCAAAATTAATGATCATAAGATTAAACATTTAAATACCATTATAATAAAATAATTCATGATTTATTATATAAAAAGGGGTAGTATGTACACTACACAAATCAAGTAAGTGGTGTTAATGGTGTATGCCTCAAGGAAAGAAAAGTGAGACAAGAATCCATTACCTTAGCCTTATTTTTTTGGGTGGTCTTTATCATCCTGTATATTGGTTTAAATTATGTTACTAACTTATACCATAACCATACTCATGTTTAAAAAAATCATATATTAACTTCTTATAGTATTTTATTACCCTTTTGTTGGCACTCTTTCATTATTTTAACTATTTTGGGTGTTAATTGTTTGGTTTTCTCGAGTATGTTTTGATTTGTTACTTGTTGTTTCTATTTATTAGATCACGATTTCATCATATCCATAATTTAAACCATGAATAAATTATCTTGTATATTCATTAAATATGTATTTATAATAGTCCATAATATTTAGAGATAAGAAATGAAGTGCACCATTCATGGAGATGATAGGTCATATGTACACATGAACGTTGCTTTCATTTCTTTATCGTATTAAAAGAATGAAAAATAAATGATACATATGTACATTAAAATTACAGTATTGTATATATTTTATATATTTTAAATATTTTTATTAAAATAATTCTTAATATGTTCCATGTATAATGTGAACGAATCACATCGCTTTGAGGGGCGGTAGTCCACACTTCCTCAAACGATGTTATCATATTAACGTAAAATGGGATGTATTAGAGGTATGTGTTATAAAAGAATAAATAAGTATAAATACATAATAAATATCATATATATCATATATAAATATAGTTTACATCATAATGGACACCATGATAGGTGGTAAAGAAAAAATGAACAATCATCGTTTCGTGAGGCAGTAGTTCACCGTACACAGAAATAGTAAGTTCGTTGCCCATTAGGTGGAAGTGTGTATAATTTTATGTTAAAACCTTAGTATAAAAAAATAATATTATATTTAATATTAATTTTTTCTTATAAAATCATTGAATAAGAATATTTTAGGGGTTGTATAATGGTAATAAAACTAAAAATCTTAAGAAAGTTTGTTACCTCTTAATCGGGTAATTCCTTCTAGTTTGCACCAAATGGAATCTTTGGATTGCTTCCTGGCCAATTAGAGGTTTATAGGATTAAGATATTGATTTTTGGGAGATATTTGGTTAGATATTTATTGATCCAAAGTGTTTTTATAGGTGTGAGGAATTGGGGGGAGGGGAGATCCTTTTATAGTGGAGGAGGAGTGGCAATCTTGAAAAAAATTACAAAGGAATTCCATACACATTTTTTCTATTTCAAGTGGATCCAATAATGGTACCATTTATATAAAATAGAGTATGGGGTATATATATTTCCATAAAATAGATCTTGGACTAGTTTATAGGTCATTTTGGGCCTTATGGTTAATATTTAGTCCCTTATTAATCTTAATTTAACCTTAGTCATTATAATTATTTTAATCACATTCACTAATATTTTTGCTAAAAAAATGGTATTATTAGACATTATAAATTAGTATGATTACAAATATGGAATCCATTTTTACAAATTCCAATCATAAAATTGGCATAAATTAGTTTAAATTTAATCCCTCGGACGGGACGATAATGCAGGTTTTTAAAGTAAAAACATCCAAAAGTTTTCTGTGTTTTTATAGTCAATTTAAAATTTAAGTTGATTATAATGACCTAAATTGGATTAATTGATAAAAATATGATCTAATTATACTATAATTTAACCTTATAAATAAATTATATGAAAAATCAATTTTGAACTAAAATTCAGTATTTTTAAGTATTCATTGAAAAAAAGATATGTTTCCAAAAAATATAAAAAATTCACCCTAACCTAATTTTTATGTTTTTATTTAAAATATTAAGTTTATTTTGACATATTAAATAATTTAAATTTAAAAAATTAATATTTAAAATTAGTTCTCCATTAAAAGGCGGTAAAATTGCCTTTATAAAAATATAGGTTTTTATGTGTGAAATTGGGTTTGTTCTTATCTTATGCCTATCAAACCTAATGGATGGATATAATCTGACTGAATATATAACATATATATTTCATTAAAATCATTAAATAATTGTAATTAATTATGTCTATTTAGAAAAAACCCCTTTGGAAGCATATAAATAATAATATTTCTTTTTATATCCAATTCGTTCTTATTTTCGTTTCTAATTAATTAGTAACCAATGAATTAATTTTATATTTATATAAAACATATATTTTCATAATTTATCTTATACTATTCAAAACATCTAGTTTATACCTTATTATATTAAATAATAATATTTTAATAATATATTATTGTTCGGTAAAACTCAGTCTTGCGTGTAAGGCGAGCCATCAAAGAAGGTCACTCTTGCGTGTAATGCGTGATAACTCAGTGTTTCATACATTAAAATATATAGAATATATTAAAAATATTAAATATATTTTAAATTATCCATATATTATATCCTCTTGTGTGCTTGGTGATGTGTGTCATATACGCTGTTGAATACAAAGTTGTACTTTAGAATTCCAGGGTGTTATAAAATCTACTCATTTTATTCACATTCTAGATAATATTTATTTGGATCAACTTTATTGAAATTATTTAAAATATATAATTAGGTTAAATGTATTTATTCTCTTTATTGTGTATTATTGTGATCATAGTTTTACTTATAATTTTTGGAAAGGCCTTCAGAAGTCATTGGGTATTGAATTAAATTTCAGTACAACTTTTCATCCTCAATCCGATAGACAGTCAGAGAGAAAGATTTAGAATTTTTAATACATGATTCAAACTTTTTCAATGGATTACCATGTAATTTGGGATCAATATCTTTCATTATTTTAATTTTCATATAATAATAGTTTTCATTCTAGTATACAGATGACACCTTTTGAGGCAATATATGGAAAGTGGTGTCGGACTTTGGCTTGTTGAGATGAAGTCAGGGAAATAAATTTTTTGGTACCAGAATTGGTAGAAGAAATGGTTAAGAAGTTGAATATGGTTAGTCTTCATATAAGGAATATCCAAATTAGGTAGAAAATTTTTACAGATAATCAAAGGAATGATCAATCATTCAAGGTAGACGATCATATTTTTCTTAAAGTATCTCCATAGAAAATTGTTATGTGTTTTTGTAAAAAGAGAAAGTTAAGTACATGGTTAATTATACCATATGAAATCCTAGAAAAAAATTTATTAGTTTCCTGCCAATTATAATTTTCTCCAAGTTTATATTATGTACATGATGTATTCCATTTTTCTTTGTTAAGAAAATATATGTCGGATGCATCTCATGTTTTGAGCCCATAAGTAGTTTAGTTGGAAGAAAACCTTTCTTATAAGGAAAAACTAGTACATATTTTTGGACATGGAGATAAAGTGTTTTGGAATAAATTGATTAACCAAATTATGTTTTTTTAGAAAAACCATATGATTGAATAATCAACATGGTAATTGAAAAATAAAATGGGAGAAAGATATCCCCACTTGTTTAAATAGTAAATAAAATTATGGGGACACAATTTTCAAAAGGGGGAGAATATGAAAACCCAGGTAATGATAAAATAAATAATTTTCATTCCATATTAATATTCATCAATTAGATTCTATATATTTATTTTCATTCATATAATTTTTGTGAATTTTCAGTCAAAAGGAAAAAAGTTTCATTTCTAACCAAATTGGGTTTTCATGCATTACCTTTTTTTATTTAAAAATATAATTTATATATTTTATAATTTTAATTTAAAAAAAAATTATATAATTTTTAATTCATAATTTCAAAATTATCTTAGGAGGAATTTTTAAGAATTTTTAGAAAAGTTTGATTTTTTGAATGAATAGTGAAAAATACGGATTTTTATTGAAAGTTGTCTTTTTTTAAGTATTTACAAAGTTACATTTTGTTTTTAAATAGTTTAAAAGTAATATTAGTTAATATATATTATTAATAATCCAATTAATATCATTTTTATAATTTTTATGCTTGATTTTGATATAAAAAACTTTTTATACTTAAGAAGACATGTTTTCTAGAAAACCACTTTTCATCACATTTTATAGGTTTAATTTTTAATTAAATTATGCCAATTATGGTAATTTAATTTGATAAAATGGATTTAATTTTTTTAATAATCATAATTAATATTATTTAATAGGTTTAACTTAATTTTTTTATTTAATTAATAGTAAAAATAGTAAAAAATTGTTATCACGGTTAAGGTTAAAACAGGTTTACGGAGGGTTAAACTAAATTTTAAGGGTTAAAATGACATAAAATATTTCCTAAATAATATTTTATGGATTTATTTTGAAACTTATCACCTTATGATAAAAAATTGTTTTTTTATGGGACATTCTTTTATAAAAATAACTCAATAATATTTAAATATTTTCAAAAATACCAGGTGGGTCCTCTCCCTCACCTATTATAGTACACCCCCTATCCTCTCCTCTTCACACTTAAAGATAAATTTTATTCATCCAATACCAATAAAAATAAATTAATAACATCCCTCCCCATGTCCTATTGGTCTTATTTTGGGTATAATACCTACCTAGTAGGGCTGAAGGTGTAAAGTAAAGGAAGTTGTCTGAAGAAGAGGTATATCATTGAACCGAATGTTTTAGTTTTATTTATTCTTCTAACTCATTAAAACATATTAAACCATTATTAAATAATAAAATAAATATATTACATATAATAGAATTTTATTTTGTTTATCGCATAAAAAAATTTCATAAAATTAACCATCTAAAAAATAAAAACACTGCTCATGTATGTGTGTGCACTACCTCCTCACAAGATGATGTATTTCATTTTTCATCACTGAACAATCATAAAAATGGATCCAAATGAAATAATATGATATATATAAGATATAAATTTCATTTTTTAATATTAAATAGGTATTTTACTTCTTTATTTACAATCCAATGAAAAATAAAAACATCGCTCGTGTGTATATGTGGATTACCGCCTCTTGAACTGATGTATTTTATTTTTCATCACTGCCTCACATGGATTATATATATAGGTGGATTTAAATAAATAATATTATATTTATTATATAATTATAATTATTTAAAGTTAAAATAATTCTTACCTTATTTCCATCATGTTCATCAAAAAATGGAAATGTTACTCATGCGTACGTACATTCTACTGTCCCCATGATTGTAATGTAATTGATTTTTCATAATCACTTTACATGGTTGGTTTTTAAAGTATAAATAATGCATGAAAAATATAATTATTTCATGATTGATATTTTTTAAATTATATAATCATTATCTATTTGACCATAGTTAACCTACCAAAGTCATTTTAGAGAAATGAGCCGAATATCATCAAAACAACCTATAGGAAATTAATTGATTAAGTAACTGAATTAAACATAGTAGTAAATAAAATAAAAGGAATAATAAATGTAAAAATGTTATTAATTAAGTCAATAATTAACATAATTTTATTATTCCATAAGATAAAGAACGTACATGATGATTCGAACTCGAGGTAAGGGACACTTTACCTTAAAATCTCGTTTTAAAAGTTTTAAAGATTATTTTTCTAAATATTTTTATTTCATGTACATAAACATAAAATTATTTTATGAATGTATTTATAAGGACAAAAATGAATTATAAATGAAATTTTATGTCTCTTTTACTTTATTTCAAATATTTTTAAAATGAATCTTTTTATATATTTTATACGGAATCTTTTGACTTTATTTTTAAAAGTAAAAAAAGAAATGTTATATTTCACTGTATATAACATAAATGGATTTTCCCACTACCTCAAATGTTATTTTATGTTTTAATTACTTTAAAATATTCTATGTTTTCTTTATATAAAATCCATTCTTTCCTTTTTTTCATTATTTTAGTTTTGAAATGATTTTTTAAAAGGAAAGGGTATTTTGATATCTAAAAGTGTTTTGCATATGGGTTTAAAATAGTTTTTTAAGGTATTTATAATGAAAAGTTAAAAACATGAAATGTTTTATTCCTAATATAATGCTTGATAATTATATATGATGATGGGTGATCCATGTACATTTTATACGATTGTAGATCCCAATGCAGTTTATATGATGGATGAGCCTGATATAGCTTATATGACTAGTGAGCCCGATATAGATCTCTAATGCACTAGATAATGTTCATTGTCCTCAAAGGAAATAAGGAGGGAGTTAACCAGGGATGTTTATCCTATATATTTAATTGGGATCTAGTTATTTCTAACCTGAGTAAACATCAGTTATGAATATAATTCTCTAAGATGCCTACAAGGTTTTCTATTTTTTCTAGGGGTTTTTAAGGTTTTCTTTTAAGAAAAAATTATTTTCCCCATATGGATAAATTATTTTATATTCTCAAAGAGTAATGTGGAAAATGTAAACATTTTATGGGTTTTCATGTTTTTCACTAGACTAACAAATTTCTTTCTTTTATATCTCTTACTTATCTTTTTGTGTTCATCCCACATTTTTAAATGTTTTTTACAAGGTTTAAGTATGAATAAGAACAATGAATAAGTCAAGTATAGTTTAATGAAGGTTTTTCATGAAAATAAAACTTCTAATATTTTTAAAGTTTTATATTTTAGGAAAAATGGATACTGATTAGAAGTGTTCACTTTGTAATGTATGAGTTTGTTATGTAAGAGTTATGACCTAATTCTTTAAAAATCTAAATATAAAAGGTTAATAGGAATTTAAGACATTGAAGTCTATTATGAATAAATAATATTATGAAATGTTTTAATGTTGTTACCTTATATGTACAATATAATTGATAGGTTTTGGTGCTTAAACTAAACATTATTAGTCATATTTTATAACTGATAACCCTATGGACACTTATGATAAGCATATTATGTAAGATTTTCACATTAGAAGAATAGGTAAGAACCTTGTGTATCTCAACCATTACACATTAGTGGTGTAACTTTTACAAATCAGTAGTTTAGACTTTATGTATCAATTATATTTTTCAATTCGATCGATATCGCTAAGGCGATACAATGCTCTATTTTCAAACCACAGCACAATGTTATCATCGAATACGATATCTCGATGTTGTATTATATGACTTACATAAAATAGAGGGATTTGTACTTATTCGCTTTCTATGATGTATAATATCATAAGTCACCACTCAATCGGGTAGAAAAAAATTATCAATCCTATTTGATGATAGAGAATATGACTGGAATTAGACTTCAAAAACTTCACTTTCAGTATGATTTCACAAATCGAAAAATAATGGTATGAATTTGATAGTGAAACCTCGAGTAAACACATCTTTATATTACATAATATCTATAATTTAATCATTATGGCTCCTAAATAATCTCACAATCCAAAGAATAAAAGGTTTAGTGTCTTTGAGGACCTATTACACAGGAAACTTATTTTACAAAACATGTGAAAATTTCTTCATAATTGAGCCAAACTATACTCTTTATAGACTTATAATAAGTTATACTCATACTCATAACCTAGGGAATAGAAACATAAGAAATGGGTGAGATTAATCTCTTAGTAAGGGAACAATCAGTGTAATGCATGATGGAGAGAAAACACCAATAATTTTGGATTCATAATAAGATATCGTAAAGAGAATGATCATAATCATGTAAATATGGAATAAGGAAATGAAATCATAAAATCATTGAATCATAAATATGTGGAAATAACATAAATCATGACATTATAAGCATATGTCAAGGTACACTCTCAAGACCATTTCCATATAGTGGAAAAAGATCCATAGTAGATTAGGTTCACTCCCTAATATCATACATAACATCTCATGAGATATAAATATTTATCCAATTCATTAGAGGGCTATATAATTCTAGGCCCACTGGTCACATAACATAGTGTTCTTTGACTAACCGCTTGTGCACTATATATGGTATCTCATAATATGGAGACATTACCTAATGAATTGGAGGGATATTTAATTTTGGTTCCACCCATCACATAATGAAAATCATACTATGTATATGCATATGTTTTCCACATGAAAAAAACAAACTATACATAAATAATAATCATGATAAAATCCATAAGAAAGAAGTGGGTTTCATAATATTATCTCAAAGCATAACTAAAGTCTATATCATAAGGGTTCCTAGAATAAGGAATTAAATTAATTTTTATGTTCATATTTTAATCAAGGAACATAAATATTTGAATATTGGGTTCCAATGTATGAAAATCATGAGAAGGATTAAGGATAATTAATAATAAAAAGTTAATCGTATAGGTGATGCTTTTTAAAATGAGCAAAAGATATTTTAAAGAAGCAAAGGGATTATTATTTTCCTTTAAACCATAATTGAACCAGGAGTGTTCTCCATAAAATAATTATGGTTGTTAGAATATACTAATTGTTAAAAAATTATGGAGAAGGTGCTTAGTTCAAAATGAATAAAAGAAAGTCCCTTTAAATTAGGTTTTACATAAAAGAAAAAATCATGGAGGAGATGTAATATATATTATCCCCAAAAAAGTAAGGTAATGTAAACTAGGTATATATGTAAATAAAATATATGAAATATATGGATAAAATTCATGTGAATAAAATAGTGAGAAATATATAAAAATAAAGAGAATGTGAAACCCAAAGGTAATGGGGGTAGTTTTAGAAGATCTATTTTTATGTTTTAAAAACACCTTTGTTGAAATCTATCATCATAAAAAGGATAATGAAACTTTATTTTTAAAAGGGTATAATGTAAATATAAAGGTCACATGAGATAATAAATAATTAGGTTTCCAATTAAAATTGGGAACATTTGCAGGAAGGGGAATAATAGAAAATAATGGGAAACCATTGTTGAAGAGGATAGGAATTATTCTCAATAATGATATACTTTTTGAGAAAGAAATTCATCAAGGTAAAATCAATGAATTAAAATTAATTATATATAGAGAGGAAGAAAAATAAAATTGAGATAAAATATTATAGTGTAAGGTAACCAAGCATAAAAGAAATAATTTCAAAAGGAATCATTTTAACTCAATGAAGGGGGTAGAGTTAACAATGACCCTTACATCATTGTTATCTTTCAAATTGAACCCCCCATAATGGTAGATTATGAGATGAATTTTTAAATACCCTAAATATCATGAAAATTATTGTATAAATAAATCCATGTACAATACATACACTACAAAAAATAAACAAGTGGTGAATAAGATTCATATCATAATGAAATAAAATTGAGATCCAAAAACACTTACCTTAGTTCCTAATTCATTCGGTGCATGATCCTGACGTACTATATAATAAAATTGATTTTACTAAATACGTTTACAAGAAAATTTTTCATCTATATTTAAATTTAAAAGGTCTATTTAAGTAACATCCTGACCTGGGTGCCACATGTGGATGCCCTGAGTTGGTCGGTCACATGACCTCAAGCATGCACCCCCCCCCCCTCGTATGCTAGAGGCTGTCGGCTAGAAACAAGGGTATGATAAGTCGATCATGGGGAGACTATACCCTATTTTATAAAATTAAACACCATAGGAAACAATAAACAATAGTGTAAGAATATATAACCATAAACAATACCAATATCTAAAGATAAACAATGTAGGAAAATACAATATCCAACTAAAGTATAAAACATTCCATGCTAATGTACGTGTCAAGTGTATAAAATGAAAATTGAAAATAAAGACATTGATGACTCCCAAGAGGGTCCCAAACCATGTCTGATTCCCTTATCAAAGCTCCATCCCCAAATCATCCATCTAATACAGGTTATTTTCCCTTTACCTGTCCTACAACAATAAAGTATATTTGGGTGCTGATCAGAAATCCCAAGTAGGGTATGATTATGACTCAGTAGGTGTAGAGACCCTAATTTTGACATACATGGACATTACATTACTTTTTCGGAATACTTAATACATAACAAAAACATACACATAAGGACCGTAATAGTTTAGTGTCTTTGGAAACTTGGAACGTAATCTTTTAATCGTGGTGAAAGATCTTCAACATATCCCATAAAGATCTTCCCTTTTTTTTACCTAAAACCTTTATTTATATCCTGGGGAAAAGAAAACATAAAAAGGGTGAGCTCAAATTCTCAGTAATGGTAATCATGTATAAAATAAAACATACCATATACATTTGAACTTAAAAACATGAACATAATGTTTAAACATCAAAAGCTTGAGCAATGACATAAAACATGGAAGTACGTAAGGCATAGATCATAAAGAAACATTAAGAATGATAAAATAGCATGTGAATAAAACATTTAATTGTGGAAACCATTAAGCACATGATATGATTTCCATATTAGCCAAGGCATTGCTGCCAAGACCATCTTAGTGGACAAAGTCCCTTTCTGAATCGAGTTCACTCCTCGTTCCAGTCCTGTATTACTGAACCAGTTTAACTTGCCGTTCCAGCCATGTCTATCTCATGAGATATAAATCTTTACCCAATTCATTGGAGGGAGATATAGGTCCCAACCATCTCATAATTAAATCATTCTTACTTGTTCCACAACATAAACATAAATCATTCATCATAACCCAAAGAATAAAAATGGGTTTCATAAATATCATCTCATCATAACGTAATCCATACAAAAAAATTGGATATAATTTCATCATTAGAAAAGTGAAACCATGTAAATCATAGAGACATGATACTTGAAACATACACATGTGAAATAATGTCATCTTAGATGAAAATGGTTTTGATAAAACACTTGAAATGAATTCTTGAGGAAAATATCCTTTTTTCTTCAAAATCATTTTCTTTTCACAAAATGTCATGCAATTTTAAAAGAAAGGGATTTTGTTGAAAATAATCATGAAATATTTTGGATGAAGCTTCATGAAAATAAGGCTTTATAAAACCGTAAAAATCCTTTCATTCCGTATACGTTAAAAAAACATTTTTCACATAATTTTTTCGGAAAAGTCAAAAAGTACCTTGTAACATAAACAAAAGAAAGATTCCATACAAACCATGTAGTAAAAGTAAAAATAGGTAAAAAGTACATTAAACATACATAAATACACTTTTATAAAACATGGACATGGATGATAACAATAACCCCAGTAAATACTTACGTATAAGAAATCTCGGATAAAAAATGATATTTGCAAAATTATCCCTTACCTTAGGTCTGATATGCTTCGTACATATCCAAACCTCCTGTATAATGATTTAAATAATGTCATTGAATTATTACAGAATCATATTCATTGTTATTATATCATATATGGTTCACTTATGACTTTATATTACCCGTTCTTTTGTAAATTCATGTTAAAGTAGCGTTTTGGGTAAAATCGTCTCATTTGTCGTTCGTGTTTTAACTTGTAATTATTCATATGATTACATAGATCATGATTAATTAAATCCAGAATGTAAAACATGATTTATATATAATATATATTCAGAATATACATATATATAATGGATCGATAAATGGAAAGAAATACATCGTTCATGGAGACGGTAGGTCGTACGTACGCATGAACGCTGTTTTCGTTTCCTTATTGAATTGAATGGAATTAAGTATATGACATACATATATATATACATAAATCCAGTATCATTATTATGTCATATATTTTATGATTACTTATTATATATACTTTATAACCATTCATGAATGGTTAATCATTGAGAATGAATCTCATCGCGTCGTGGAGACGGTAGTCCATACGTACGCACGAGCGATGATATCATTCCCATGATCGTGGAATTGTATTAAAGTGTATGTATAATATTACATAATCAATATCACTTTACAATAATCATATATATTCATTACTTTCACCATTAAACCCATCCAAGTAAGGTGGTGGGGGAAAATAGATTACACCACGGCGTGGAGACGGTATTCCGTACGTACGCACGCGCGGTGATTTCGTTTTCGGTAGGGTGGATAAATGGTGAAATAGGGTTGTTTCATACTTATAATAACATATCAGTATATTTGTGATACTGATGTTATTACTTCATAATGAATAAACTAAATAAGAAGAAGTGGAAGAAGAAATAAAGTTGAAAGAATCGGTAACGAACATTACCTCTTCTTTGAAGCGCCTCTTTGAGACCTCCTCTTAGGGCAGTAAAACTGGTCTTTGAAGAAGACCAAGACCTCTAGGATGTTTCTAGGGAAGTGGAGAATATAATTTGGCAGGGGTTGGTCGATCTTGAAGGCTCAAATTGGTGTGAGGAAGAGAGGGAGGAGGTGCCCTTTTATAAGGGAGGAGAGGGGCACCTTTGGAAATCTTAAAAATATTAATTTATAATAAATCTAACCCCACTTAAAAATCTTCAAAAATGACTCATATTCGAATATTAGATGATATAGGGTTGTAATATCATCAAACAATAAAATTTAGACATGTTAGGAATTTATTTTCAACATTATCAACTTGATTTATCCTTATTTAATCAATTTAATTTTATTTGTGGTAATAACATTCTAAATTTTAAATTATAACAAATAATTACTTATTTGTTGTGAATTGTCCATAATTGGATACTTTATAACATTTTATACCATATAAATTTAAATTTATAATTTGTAAATATTTTTGTGATTTTTAAACAATTTTATAATATGTTATTTTTATAAAATAACAATAGTGTCAATTTTGACACTATTCAATTAGTTGAATTTAAATAAAATATATACAGAAGATATATTCGAACTAAAAGCTTTAATATATTCATAAAAGGTAATATGTATCTAGAAAAGTATTGGAGCACATTAAATAGTTCATATAATATTTATTTTATTATTTTTAAAACCATTTATTTGGTTTATCTCTTAATAAAATAATTACTACAACATTTTTGTATAATTATTTAATTTACTTATATGTTTCATAAAAATTAAAAATAAAATCCTATGATGAAGATAAATCTATTAAATTTCACAATAATACTTTTACTCGAATTTATCATCTTAAAATCACAATAGTTAAATTGTTATATTTATTAAATTATGAAGGTGACAACTTTGGCATCATTTAAAATAAAATAATATAAGTGTCATAATCACCTTAATAAGGATACAAATGGTCAAAAATTCATCCAGTGGATGATTAGGGTTTATATATACACTAATAATAAGTTTTTTGTAGATTTTTGGGCCTTTTGATATGTATTAATATTTCAATAAAAACTATATTATTGATTTTTTACTAAATAAATAATTTATGCATCATTAATGTATAAGATAATAAGGTACATAAATAACTCTTAAAAATTACAAATAAATTACCATGACAAAGAAAAACATTTTATCTTTCAAATGAGTATTTATAAAAAAAATTATATTCTGTATAAACTTATATTAAAAATACTTTAATTATTAAAGTTGAGTGAGACATATTTCACTTTCCTTTAAATAAAATAAACTAAAGGTCTTAATCACCTCCAAGTGGGTTCTAATGGATTTAATTTCGACCCAAATATGACTTAGGACAAATTATAATCATCCAATTGTATTAATACAAGTATTAGAATAATTTTATAATATTATATTTACCCTTAATTACCCAATTTATCTTTTACTATGGTAAATAAAATTTACCGTTGTTACTATTCATAAAGCCCAAAAATAAAAAGTAGTCTATTAATATAATTTGGACCCACTGATTCCAAATATGGAATATATTTTTCCAAATTCAATACATAGAAGTTTCAGAAATTAAATTAAAATTAATCCTGTTGTCGAAAGAAAACGGGTTTCTGTTTAAAACATTGCAAAAGATTGAATTTATTTAACCTACGAATTCAATGTAAAATCAAGGCTAATGACATACATTATATTAAATGGTAAAAATATATTCTATTTATACTTTAAAACCATTCAATATTATTATTTAACCACATAAGTTATTATGATGAAAAAAGTTGTTTTTAATTAAAATATAGCGTGTTTTTACTATTCATTAAAATTTGAAAGTTATCAGAATAATATGAAAATTTTATCCAAGGTAAAATTTTATATCCTGATTCCAAATAATAATTTTATTTTGTAAAATTGAACTTATAAACATGTCAAAAACTAGATTTAAAGTGGGTGCGCCATCAAAAGGTGGAAAAACTGCATTTTTTGAAAAATACTTATTTTACCCGAAAAAATTATTTGTTCTTATACTATGTTCTAGAAAATGTGTAAGATGAATAATAATGCTATAAAATTAAAAATTTAGTTAATACTTTTCATAACGGCTAGTTCATAATAATATTATAATAATATATCGTTGTTTAGTAAAACCTAGTATTGCGCACAACACACGCTATCGAGGAATGTCGCAATTGCGTGTAATGCAAGCCAAATCAGGGTTGCGTGTTGTGCAAGAATCCTTCATTGTTTCGTATAACAGAATCCAATCATATTTCATTTATATATTGAATATATATATATATATATACACACACACACTCAATGTTGCGTAGAATGACTATTATAAAACGAACATGAAATTGTGTGTAACACGATCCAAGAATAGCGTTGTGTATACTGCAAGATAATACGGTGTTGCGTATAGTACAAGCTAAACTTGGTGTGCTGTATAATAGAAGACATCAATGAAATTAAAAGAATATAAAATCTCAGGGTGTTACAGTAGGCCACCCCCAAAGGTGTATAAAACAAATCTAGTCAATAATAGTGTATGAAGTTGTAATAATAATAAGTAAAATACATAAATAAATAGTTTATCACATTATTAAATATTATATATTTAACCATATAAACCCTCGGGATCCTAAGGACACCTGAACCTCAATACCTATTTTGGACTACGCTAGAGTCTGAACTATACCCCAGGGATATCTCATTTGAATGACCATGTTACCATTCTTAATACTTATCCAAATTTCCATGTCAGCATTCACTATTTAATAATACATAATTGAATGAGCATGTTATTATTCATAACGCTTGGATGAATGTTCATGTTACCATTCACCATTTAATAATACATAATTTAATGTACATGTTACCATTCATAACACCTAGCTAAATTTCCATGTTACCATTCACCATTTAATAATACAGAATTTAATGATCATGTTACCATTCATAATACTTGGTCGAATGTCCATGTTACCATTCACCATTAAATAATAACATATATCATAATAACACAATATTACATATATCTCACCCACCTATTAATTAATTAAATAATTAATTAATCTTTTCACAATATCAATATCCAATAATTAATTCAATAATTAATAATTCAATCACACAATTTCAATATCTCATAATTAATTCACAAATTAATTATCCAATTCATAACATCAATATCACACAATTAATTCCACAATTAATTACCCTCAAACCATAATATCAATATCACATAATTAATTCACCAATTAATTATCTCATTTCATAACACCAATATCCCACAATTAATTCCATAATTAATTTTCCCCAAATCCCTCAATTTCATAATTTTATAATTAATTAATTCGCCAAATTAATTAATTCTATTGGGAAATTCAATTTCTAAACAAATCTAAAAATTCTATAATTTTCATGCATGTAATCAAAATCATGACTATGGTATTTGAATATTAGACCAACTACCTCAATTTGTTGACAATGCTCGCCAACAAAAGAATCATCAATTTGAAGTTGATGAATCGAGAACACAATGAAGAACAAGATTTAGATCCAAATCCTAAATCCAAGATCATAACAAATCAAGGTCTAATAATCTTAGATCTAGATCTAGACCCAATAGTGGATAAATGTCCTAATTTTAACTAAAACGAGGAGTCGAAGAGAGATAGATATCTAAATGAGAAAAATGCACATACTCAGATGGTGCATATCTTCAATCCTCCTTTGCCAAGAATTAAATTCAAGAAGGATTGGAATATACCTAGGAGCCTCCAAAATCATGAAAAATAGCTTATGGTTGAAGGAGGTGAGTTGTAGCCGCAAACAATGGAGAATTCATCTGCAAAGTATACTTAAAATAGTAGTTTGGGAATTTACACAATGTGGAATGCTATTACACATCATGTAAATGTTTTTAATAAAATATTATGAAAAACCCATCACCTCAGATTTATTTAATTGAAACCCTTGAACAATTACATGATGTGTAATCCATTTACACGGCATGTAAATTTTATGCAGTTTATTTTTCAACCCATTTCCCTCTCTAAACAACCTGAACCTCTTTTAAAGTTTCTTATCACACCAAGAACCCATGAAACACTTAACGAGAAATACCTAGAAAAGGATGAGATCTTACAATATCTCCACCTTATAATAGATCATCCTCAATCTATACTCTTAATTATATCTAATACTTTGAGGTAAATAGATTGGGCCATTAAGCCCTCATATCTGCTTCTCTCTTCTAAGTTTCTTCCTTCACACGCCCATGTTTCTATAATATACTAAATATCATCACGGTATTTCCCCATAACACTTTCTCACTGTGATCTAATACACGTATCGGATGCTCCTCAAAGGACTCATCTATGTCAAGCTCAACATCATCCACCTCAATCACATGAAAATGTTTAGGGTGATACCGCTAAAGTTTTGATACATAGAAAACATTATTCATAGCACTGTATTTCTATAGAAGATCCAATTGGTATTCCACTGGCTCAATTCTCTCCACGACCTCAAAAGTTATAACGAACTTGGGCATTAACTTTCCCTGTCTCCATATCCTATGGTGACCCAACCAAGGTGAAACCTGAAGGAATATATGATAACCCTCTGTAAACTCTAGGGTTTGTCTCTGTCTATTAGCATACAACTTTTTTCTACTCTGAGCTGTATCCATATGCTTCCAAATTAGCTACACCTACTCTGATGTATCCTGCACGAGACTCGGTCCCAACAACTCTAACTCACCTACCTCCATCCATAATAGAGGTAATCTATAGTGCCTTCCATAAAGATACTCATATGGTACCATCTTTATAGTTTCATAATAACTATTGATATAAGAAAACTCCCCCAAATCTAGGTTTTTCTCCCAAGATCCATCGAAATACAGAACACACGCCCACGAAATATCCTCAAGCACCTATATAGTATACTCTGACTAACCATCTGTCTATGGGTGGAAGGTCGTACTAAATAAAACATGTGTATCGAGAACCTTCTAAAAGACCTTCCATAAGTGTCAAGAAAAGCATGAGTCATGATTTGAAACTATAGCATGTGTCGCCCCATGCAGGCAGACTATCTATTGAATATACAGTTCTCTCAACTTATCAACTGAAAAGGTTTCATGTATAGGAAGAAAATGCACTCTTTTTTCATTGATCTATAATAACCTAGATAGTGTAATTCTTATTAAGTGTCTTCAGAATTCCTAACAAAAATTCCATGGTCATGTAATCCCACTTACATTCCGGAATGGCCAATGGCTGTAGAAAACCACCAGGTCATTGAAGCTCCTCATTAACCTACTAATAGGTGAAGCATCATGTCATGAACCCTAATATCTCATTTTTCATTCCCAAACACCAAAACTGTTATCCTAGGTCATGGTATATTTTGTTCACACCTAGATGTACCACCCACTTTGAGTCATGAAATTCCCGCATCAGATCCTCTCGCATGGTTGTAGTCACAATAACCTGATTCTTGACATAGATGATGGCATCCTCATATATGATCTAATTAGAAGGTGACTACCCACCTTCAAGTCTTTCCATCAAGGTCAAGAATTTTAGATCCTCATACTTTATTTCTCTAATCCAGCTCAAAAGTGTCAACTCCGCTGAGACTGATATGAGAGTCATATGCTCCTGACTCTCATGAACCGCCACATTCATTTCAGCCAGCAAGGTTATCATATTCCACTCACCACTTGACTCTCGAACCTCTTGAGTCTGAGTTTTCCTATTCAAAGCATTAGCCACACTATTTCCCTTCTCAAATGTATATGCTAGCTCAAAATCAAATGATTGCATATACTCTACCCATCTTCATTGTCAATGATTCAAGTATCTCTATGAAAATATGTATCTTGAACTCTTGTGATCTATATAAACTATAAAATTCTCTCCCGATAGGTAATTCCACCAACACTTTAGAGAATAAACCACAGTTGCTAACTCAAGGTCATGTATAGGGTAGTTCCAGTCATGTGGCCTCAACTGTCAAGACCCATACACCAAAAATTGATCTCCTTGCATCAAAAAAGCTCTGAGTTTGATCCTAGAAGAATCACAATACACCGTGTACTCCTGACTTGGATTAGGTAGGATTAATATTTGTGTCTATGTAAAATGATTCAACTCCTGTAAGGAATTATCACAATTTTACAATCATTTAAACTTTATTCCTTTCTTGGTAAATTCTAAAAGCAGCACTTCCAATTGGTAAAAGTCTTTCATGAATCTCTGATAATATCCAAGTAACCCTAGAAATCCTCAGATATCAAATATGTTCATGGGTTTCTCCCCAGAAACCACTACTTTCACCTTCTCTAGGTTCATCACCACACCTTTCTGCAATATGATGTGACCTAAGAAGTATACCTAATCAATCCAAAATTGACACTTAGATAGCTTGGAGTATAGCTGATTCTCTATCAGTGTACTCATGATGATGTCAAGATGTTGGGTATGATCTTCATGAGTCTTAGAGTACACCAATATGTCATCCACAAATACTATAATAAATTAATCTAGGTGTGTATGGAATATTTTTTTTCATCAAGGCCATAAATACTTTTGGTACGTTCATCAACCCAAACAGAATTATGACAAACTCATAAAGGTTATACCTATTTCTAAAAGAAGTCTTAGGTATATTAGAATTCTGAACTCTCAGCTGATGATACCCCAATCTCAAGTCAATCTTCGAGAAGACACAAGATCCTCTCAACTGGTCAAACAGATCATCAATACATAGAAGAGGATAGAAGTTCTTTACAGTCATATTTTTCAACTTCTTTTAATCAAAACATAAGTGTAAACTCTCATCCGCCTTCTTTGCAAACAACACAGGTGATCTCCAAGGTGACGTACTCAGATGAATAAACCCTTTATCCTATAACTCCTTCAGCTGATTCTTGATATCTTGAAGTTCTATCAGTTCCATTTTGTATGGTGGAATAGATATTATCTCATTCCCCAGTATGAGATCAATGGTGAATTCCACATCTCTATTATGTGGCAGTCCTGATAAGTCTTCAGGAAAAACATAATGAAACAGTTCCACTACTGGTGGAAAAACATCAGGTTTCACACCTCCATCGTCCAGCAAAATACTAGAAACCTAGGCTATGATTTTTCCTAGTTTCTGAGTAATTGGCTCTTCTCCAGCTTCCTGGATATCCCATTCCCCACATTGAATGTAATGGCCACCCTTAGGAGATGTAAACATTACCCTACTGTGGTAACAATCAATTTGCGATCGGTATGTGACTAGATAGTCTATACCCATAATTAAGTCAAATCCTGACATATAAATAATATAAAGATCCCAGAAAAAATGGTATTCCCTAATCTGGAGAGAACATACCTTGAAAAAACAGATTTCCCTAGATTGAACTCCCAACGGTGTATCTATAGTTATTACCCTACTCACAAACTCTACCTCCAGGATCAAACCATTAACAAGTTTTTTAGATATAAAGGGATGAGAGGAACCATTATCAAATAAGGCACTAGCTAATGTAGAATATACAAGAATAGTACCTCTTACTATTGATAGTCTATCCTTGATATCCACAAGTGTAGGTTTCACTGCTTGCAACTATCCTACCCCTCTTCCCCTGAGTTTCACCACTCTACTGATATGGGCGCTCTTTCTCAGAAGCACCATGTCCTCTACATCTATAGCCTCAGTTAGTAGAACATCAGATTCTAGTCTGATAATGTATAGAAGATCCCATTCCTACACTCTAACTCTGTCTAGATACACCCTCACTAACCTTTTTTCGTTGTGTCCTATAGAACCTCTGAACATGTCCCATCTTGCTGCAAGACTATAACTCTACTGGTGGTCGAGGATAGTCTCTATGATGATTTCTTGACCCACCACACTGATAAAAGATCACTCCAATAAGGTACTATTCAACTAACCCTTCTGTCTTTGTACTCTTCTTTTCACTGCTCTGACTAAAGTTGTCATAGCGACGCTTCCTACTCTCAAAATTTGCACCTCTGGATCGTCCAGTAGCAACTATATGTCCTATACTAGAATCCTCCTTTAGGTTTACCTCAGCTATGAGAGACTGATCCACCACCTCATCAAACTTATTTAATTGAAAGAGGTTAACTTGGGACTTAATCTCACACTTAAGTCTATCCTAAAAGCATCTTTCCATATTTGTCTCATCTCCTACCAATGCTGGAGAAAAGCACTGTAGGTATATAAAGTCCATCACAGACATGCTCCCCTAATTCAACCACATGAACTCATCTTGTCTCTCCTACCTCGGTGTATTTGGGTATAAGTTCTCTAGGAACTTCTCTAAAAATTCCTTCCATAGCATACCATCATCCTGTCCAGTCCATGCATGAATGTCCCACCAGACCATCACTGATCCTTGAAGCATATAAGTTCCCAAATTGACCCTATTCTCTAAAAAAGTCTCCAAATGGTGAAGTATCATCTAGATAGACTCAACCCAAAACTCAAGTCCCTCAGTTCCACACCCTCCAGTAAAATTCATAGGGTTCTACAATTGAAACTCCCTTATTAGGTCAAATATACTTTTTACAACCCGCCCTGGGTCTCTTTCCATGAATTAAATGAAGCGAGTGAAGTTCTCTCAGAACCAGTCCCCTATTTCCTCACCTGGCACTATTAGTGCCTCAGGCTCCACTACTGGTGGAGCATATCTAGCCACAACCTCCTGTCATCCTCTCAATAAGCGTCGATGTGGAGTCATATCTCTATAATTCCAAACACACACCTTGGGACAAGGATTCACAATATTAACACATTTATTTAAGATGGAAAACATATCAAGACACAAAAAGTAATTTTTCCAAACCCCACCACATGTTTAAAACTGAGGCTCTAAAACTACCCTTAACCATCCTACACTTAGGTCCTAGTTAATAAGGTAAACACATTCTCATATTTCAAGTTTCTCATTTAGAAACACATTTATCCACATTTTTCATAATTTTATCATTTTCAAATTCAGGTTAGGCTCTATTTTGATTCCAATTTTTTACACAGGAAAGAAAAAAAATTCAAGTTCAAAAAATTGTCCACAACCCATTTCACATGCATGCTTAAAATGATGCATGTCACAATAGTCCTAAGTGCCTATAATGATGCATGCAGACTCAACTCTCGTGCCATACCGGACCATGAGTCAATTCTCAAAAATTTCTAGAAAAAATAATCACATCACACAACAAGTGTGTCACCCAAGGTGAAATAATATTCAACTATAACAAAAAACAATAATAACAATAATCCCACCTTGATTACTTAGGTTTTCCCCCATACATTGGTTTGCAACTCTCATGCAGGAGCTCATAACTAATCCCCAACTCTTCTTAGTATCCTTTCTACCTTTCCAAAATAGTAAGATAAAATAAAAAATGAAATAAAACTAGATCTATGATACCACTTTGTAATGTCCCGAACCAGGTGACACACATTTATGCCCCGAGTCGGCCGGTCACATGACCTAAAGCATGCCTCCTCATACTCCATAGGTTTCCAACTAGAAACAAGGGTCTGATAAATCGATCATGGAGAGACTATACCCTATTTTATCAGAGTAAATTCCAATGGAAATAATAAACAATAGAAAAATTATATATAACCATAAACAATACCAATATCTCAAGATAAAAAATGCAGGAAAATACAATATCCAACTAAAGTAGCAAACAAGCCATGCTAATGTACATGTCAAGTGTCTAAAATGAAATATAAAAATAAAGACACTGATGACTTCCAAGAGGGTCCCAATCCACATATGGTTCCTTCATCCAAGATCCATTCCCAAATCATCCATCTAATATTGGTCCTTTTCCCTTGACCTGTACTGCAACAATAAATTCTATTCGGGTACAGATCAAGCAGCCTGAGTAAGGTGTGAGTACGAATCAATAGGCCACCGCCAATGGTGTCTAAAAAAAATCCAGTCAATAATGGTGTATGCAGTTGTAAAAAGAATAAGTAAAATTCATAAATAAATATTTTATCACATTATTAAATCTTCTCTATTTAACCACATAAACCCTTGAGCTCCCAAGGACACCTAAATCTCAATACCTTCTTCAGCCCATTCCAGAGTGTGAACTATCCCCAAGGGATATCACAATTGAATGACAATGTTACCATTCTTAATACTTGTTTGAATATCCATGTTATCATTCAAAATTTAATAATAAATATTTTAATGATCATGTTACCATTCATAATGCTTGGATGAATGTCTATGTTACCATTCACCATTTAATAATACATAATTGAATGTGCATGTTACCATTCATAACACTTGGCTGAATTTCCATGTTACCATTCACCATTTAATAATATATAATTGAATGAGCATGTTACTATTCATAATACTTGGTTGAATGTCCATGTTACCATTTACCATTTAATAATCACATATATCATAATAACACAATATTACATATATCTCAACCACCAATTAATTAATTCAATAATTAATTAATCTTTTCACAATATCAATATCCAAAAATTAATTCACCAATTAATTATTCAAACACATAATTTCAATATCGCATAATTAATTCACCAATTAATAATCCAATTTATAACATCAATATCACACAATTAATTCCATAATTAATTATCCCCAAACCATAATATTAATATCCCATAATTAATTCACCAATTAATTATCTCATTTCATAACACCAATATCCCACAATTAATTCCATAATTAATTGTCTCCAAATACCTCAATTTCACAATTTCATAATTAATTAATTCACCAAATTAATTAATTCTATTAGGAAATTCAATTACTAAAAAAATATAGCAAATATAAAATTTTCATACACGTAATCAAACTCGTGACTATGGGATTTAAATATTAGACCACCCACCTCAATTTGTTAAAAATTATCACCAATAGAAGAATCACCAATTTGAAGTGAATGAATCGAGAACATAATGAAGAATGATATTTAGATCCAAATCCTAAATCCAAGATCATAACGAATCAAGGTATAATAATATTAGATCTTGGTCTAGACCCAATAGTAGATAAACTTCTTTATTTTAACCAGAAAGAGGAGCAGAAGAGGGATAGAGATCTAAATGAGAAGAAAGCACATACCTAGATGGTGAAAATATTTAATCCACCTTTTTATTCGCCAAGAACAGAGTTTAGAAGACTTAGAATTTTTCTAGGAGCCTCCAAAATTGTGAAAAATATCCTAGGTTCGGAGGAGGATATTTGTAGCCAAAAAATGAAGAATTCATCCGCATGATATGTTTAAAATAGTAGGTCGGTCATTTACAGGGTGTTTAATGTGATTACACATCGTGTAAATGTTTTTAATTAAATACACAAAAAAACTCATCACTTGGGATTTATTTAATTAAAACCCTAAAAAAATTACACAATGTGTAATCCATTTACATGGTGTCTAAATGTTCTGCATTCCATTTTTCAGCCCATTTCCCTCTCTAAAAAACCTGAACCTATTTTAAAGTTTCCCATATCACCAAAAACCCATGAGACACTTAAAGAGATGTACCTAGACAAGGACAAGATCTTATATTTTATTATCATTTGTTATTTACTTTTAATATAATTTTGTTTACAACGGTTACTTGGGGTTATTTGGTTAATTTCTACATAAACCTTTTAGTTTGTTGAATGTGGTCAAAGGTGTTGTAAAATAAATTCATGATTTCCATAATTGTAGAGTTTTATGTCCTTTATAATTATATTAGCCCAATATTTATAAAATTTCATAGGTTTTCCCAAAATGGACCCCAATTATAAAAATTACCTTGATGTGTTTATTTAATGTGGTTAAATTTACTATAATAATTTATTATTAATGTTAATTATAGATAGTAAAATATTATTATTATATAATATTAATAGTTTTATAAATATCATTTTTATACTATAGATACATTTTTAAAATCATCCATGTTAGATGATTGTGAAAAAATGAAATACGTCGTTTTATAGAGGCGGTAGTCCGCACGTACATGGATGATGCTCTCATTTTTTTAAAGAATGGTAAGAAGGTATAAAAATAAAATAATTATACTTTCAGAATATTAATAATTTTATAATTTTTAAAAAAATTTATTAAATAACTCTTTTGGACCATCCATGTAAAGAGTTTACGAAAAATAGGACTTGGTGTTCATGGAGGTAGTAATCCACACAAAGGTATGATGACATTTTCATTTTTCTCAGTGATTTTAGAGTAAAGAATAAAATAGATATTCCATTAGTATAATAAAATTTGATCATAATAAAAATTATTATGTTATCATTAATTCATTAATAGATGATACTTTTAGGGGTTTAGAGGAAGAAAAAAACTAGTAAAGTTAGGTTGAGAACATTACCTCTCCCTTTGGAATTTATCCCTTGGGTGACTTCTTAAATCTCCTTAGCTTGGTATTTTGGGAAGATCAACGATTATAGGAAGTGGTGTAGGATTTTAATAAATACTAGGGAATATATTTTTTTGAGATATATCTTTTTAATTAATGGGAAAATGTATAGGAGGTGAGCTCCTTTTATAAGTAAAGGGTGTGGCATTTTTTGTAAAATCTATTTACTTTTCAATAATGTCATTGCATTATTCAAGGATAATGGCTCCAAGAAAGTTCAATAATGGAGTGTCTAATATATGAGGTCTATAATACCTCCACTACACGTTATCAAACGTTTTCTTAATATTTTCTTAATATTTTTTAGCCTTTTTCACTAGGTTAAACCCCTTTTTACCATAATTTACCCTTACCGTGGAAACTCCATTTCTACCCTAGGTAACTAATTCAAATGAAAAAAATTGAAATTGAAATTATTTCATAATTTTAAAATTATGATTTAAAATATGGAAATTATTTTATAAAATAAAATATATAATGGTTATAGAAATATATTTTAGTATTAGTGCACATAATGCGCAAAAACTGTTTTTAGAAAAAGTTTATTTGAAGCTTAAAATATATGTGTGGGAAAAATGAACCATGATTTTTTTTTATTTTAATTAAAAAAAATTGATTTATTATAAAAAAAATTCTATATTTCAAGAAAACCCAAAACCTACTTTTATCAAAAATAATACTTAATTTAAAAAAAGACCAAAAAAAAATTTTTATTAGGAATAAATATTACTTATGTTCCAAAATGCTAATCATATGTTTTCTAAGCTCAAACTAATATTTTAAAATGAATCATTTTTATTACTTAAATACCTCTTTAATGTTTTATAAATATTTTATTCAATATTATATTATGCCAATGTCATAAAATTTATGGTTTTGGTAAAAAACGGTATTTTTCACTATTCACCTTAAAAATCAACTATTTCAGAAAAATACCAAAAAATAATCCTAAGATAATATTTTTATTATAAATCAAAAAAAATAATTTATTTAAATTAAAATACTAAAATCTATAAATTTATATTTTAAATTAAAATAAAAAATATAAAGAAAAACTACTCTTATTGAAAATGATGTTTTTAAACATTAAGTGTTCTTATTATTATTTCATATCAATTTATAACTTTAAATTATATTAATATATTAGTTCATATATAATAATATTTTAAAATTGATCAATTTAATTTATTGGTATATAATATATAACACTTAACAAAACAGTTCTTTGAAAATAAAATAGTACATTTATACTAACAATTCTTTAACAAAATACCATTAAAATTAATTATTTATATTCTAAAATTTAATTTTACTAATCCATTGATATTAAAATATTTATTTGAAATTTATAAATACATTATATCATATTTTAACAATTATAATATTATTAATATGTAACATATAAATATATATATATATATATTATTTTAATGTAATATTCTTATTTCATTGTGAGTTATCTTATTATAAATTTATTAATAACAATACATAACTTCAATATAACTATTGGATACATGTATATCCAATGAATATGTTTATAATGACCATATTTCATTCATATATATAGACATGCTAGAATCGGGCATTTCATTCTCACTTCTTAAGTTAAACATCTCATTTTTATAGTTTTCATTTTAGATATTACAATATTATTTATTCTTTCATGATTTCATACTTTATTATATGTTTTCTTTGGGTTTTGGTGATCCTCAAGGGTAAAAGTGATCTAGGAGATCTCCTAGTGTTCATGATTTTATTCTTCTCTATTTATTGTCTACTTTTAATTTATACACTTTTAAAGGATGTAATAATCCATGGTCTGTAATAATCCATGGTGTATAATACTTAGTTTCATATTCTTTTGTTGTAATATTTTACTATGAATGAATAAAGTGTTAGTTTAATTCCTATCTTATATGAATTATTACCCAATCAATTTTCATTCATTTGAATAGATAGAAAAAAATATATTATAATTATAAACATATAGTTTATGGAATGAATATACTTCCTAAAAACTTGTGGTGTTACATTATCTACCCCTTAAATAAATTGTGACTTAACAGTTTAATTGTTACCTACTAATGATAATATATAAGGGTGTTTAAAAGATATATTTGACTCAAGATTTTATTTCTACTGAGGTTTCATCCTCACAATCTTATTTTCAACTAGTGAACTCATTTTTTCATTATAATAGGAATATAACTAATGTTGGTTCTTTTTCTCTAACCATTTATGTTGAATATCCAAATAAAATGAAATTAATTTTTCATAGTTTGTATATAATCAAACTTGTACCAATAGATGGTCATGGGTTGATTTAGGATTTTAAATGTGTTTTTCATATCTTTAAAGTATCATGGTCTCTATATAGAGAGGGCCAATTCTTACCTATTATCACCTCAAATTTGAATAAAGGTAGCGTAAAGGTATTTTATAGGAATCACATTCTTATAAACATATATTAGAGAGGATTTATATACTTGGGATACAATAATCATACCATTGGAATTTAATATTGATAAATCAACATCTAGTCATCAAGGTAAATATTTTATGTCCTAAGAACATATTCTAGGTATAAAGTAGTGGGTTGAATAAGATATGAATAAAACACTCATAGTTATTGGGTGGATGATCTATGTCCTTCACTCCACATCAATTTTTAAAATTACTATAGTAGCTAGGGTTGCATAGGCTTTCCCTTGTTCCATTGGCCCTATAATTTTTGGATGATTATAACTCTTGTTAGCCCTTGGATAAGAGTATTGTTTTGGATAATACCCAAGTTCCCCACATTTAAGATAATGAACTGTTATTGGTACCTGAGGTTGAAATCTTTTTCCTTTCATTTTGTCCACTAAAATTTTTACTTGAAAATTAGTTTATTTATTACCACTTTTACTATAGATAAAAAATCTTCTAGTTTATTTGAGATATTACCCTAAGTGCCTCTTCCCACATTTTTTACACAAAGTAAATTGAACATTATTTCCTTTATCATATCTTTCACCCAAACTTCAATGAGACTATATCATTCTCTTCTTTGGTTTTTTGGGATTTCAACTATGTTCACATTATTAATCATAATTCTTGATAATGGGTTTGTCATAATCATAGTATTTATTACTTTTTATCTTATCCCATTAGGGTTATCAATTAGATAATATCCTTATTGTCTATATAATCCATTTTTAACTCAGTTACTTCCAGATATATCCATTACTAAAACCAAAAGAGGTTAATGTGAGTGATTAATAATTAACATCATAATAGAATTATCATAAATGGTCTTATCAAAAACTCAACCTCAAAAATTATAACATTTTCTTTCAGTTCAACCTAAGTCAATCTTAGTTTAATAAAATTTTCTTTAGGTTATGTTCTCTCATATTCCATATCCTAATTCATTAGTATAATAAATACTTCATGATGTCTTGTAAATATAATTTTATTAACCAAAAAATATCTTCTAGAAGTGTCTAGCCAGGTGTATAGTCTTAGGCCCACTCATCATGCAATAGTGTGAATATTGGATTGATATTCAACTACCTTTTGAGGTGATTACCCCTAGGTTTATCTATTCCATAGGCACATCCACTTTCCAGTATCCATATAGGGATTTAATTTCTAGTAAACTACACAATCTCAACTTTACCAAAACTTCAAGGCGTTATCCTACACTTAGACTCATCATTAGGGTATTCAATAAAGTTCCCTAATCCTAATCCCTAATAAGAACTGAACTAAATATAAAAAATAACTAAAAATTGTTCTGATACCAACTATAGTGATTCATTATAAATACATATTAATTTTCCATAGTTTAAACATTAAAAAACAGAAAATAATATAATAATACCAGGAATGAGAGGTTTAGTGTCTTTGAGGGAAAGTAAAATAGGAAACTTATTTTACAAAATTTGTGATAATTTATCTATAATTCAGCCACACTAGACTCATTCTAGACTTACCATAAGTTATAATCATATTTATATCCTAGGAAATGTAAATATAAGAAAGGGGTGATCTCAAACACTCAGTAAGATAATAATCAGAGTAAAGCATGATGGTAAGACAAAACCAATAAGTTAGGAGTCATAACATGATATTATAAAGAGAATGATCATAATAATAGAAACATGGTATAATTAAATGGTATCATAGGATCATGGAATCATAAATATGTTAAAACAATATAAAGCATGACATAATAAGCATATATCAAGGTTCACTCCCAATACTATCATCACACAGTGTAAAAAGTCTCATAGTGGATTAAATTCACTCCCTAATCCCATAAATATAATCTCATGAGATATAAAGTTTTAACTAATTCATTGGATGGCCATATAATTCTAGGTCCACTCATCACATAACATAGTGTGTTTTGGATAATCTCTTGTGCACCGTATGTGATATCTCATGAGATGGAAACATTACCCAATGCATTAGAGGGATATATAATTTTGGTTCCACCCATAAAATAATTAAAATAATAATATTTATATGCATACATATGCCACATGAGGAAAATAAACCATAAATAAAGCATAATCATGATAAACCCCATGAGAAAGAAGTGGGTTTCATAATCTTGTCTCAAATCATAACTGAATGATATATCATAAGTATTCTTAGAAGAAGGAATTAAATCATTTTAGATGTTAATATTTTAATCAAGGAACATATTTCTTTGAACATTTGATCCCAGTTTATGAAAAATTATGAGAAGGATCAAGGATGGGTAAGAATTAAAAGCTAACCGCATAGGTGATGCTTTTCAAAATGAGTAAAGGATCTTTTAAGGAAGGAAAGGGAATATTATTTTACTTTAAATAAGAATTAAAACAAAAGGTTTATACATAAAATAATTAGGGTTTTATAATAAATTCATGTTTAAAATTTTTTATAGAGCTATTACTTGGCACAAAATTAATAAAAGAAAGTTCCCTTAATTCAGGTTTAACTTAAAAGGGAAAATCATGGAGGAGACGTAACATATATTATCCCTAAAAAAGGAAGATAATGTAAACTAGGTATATATGTAAGAAACATATGTTCAATATATGGATTAAATTCATGATAAAAAATATATATATAAATAGAGAAAAATAAATAAAATATGTAACCCAAAGGTAACTATGGTGGTTTTAGAAGATCTCTTTTTATGTTTTAAAAACACCTTGTTCAAAGATCACATTGTTAAATGGATAATAAAACTTACTTTTTAAAAGAGGGTAAGTGAAATATTAAGTTCATATGAGATAAAAAAAATTAGGTTTCCAATTAAAAATGAGAACATTGGTGGGAAGTGAAATTATGGACAATGATGAGAAATCGTCGTTAAAGAAAATGAGAATTATTCTCACCAATGATATACTTTTTGAGAAATAAATTAATCAAGGTAAAATAATTGAATTAAAAATTAATTATCCCCATAGATTAAGATAAACAAACTTTAAAATAAAATCTTATGTTGGAAGGCAACCAAGTTTGGAAGAAATAAGTTCAAAAGGAATCATTTTAACTCACTGAAGGGAGTAGAGTTAACAATGATCCTTACATCATTGTTATATTTAGAATTGAAAGCCCATAAATAAAAAACATGAGATGAATTTTTAAATACCCAAGATATAATGAACATAATTACATAAATAAATCTATGTCCAATACATACACCACATAAAGAAACAAGTATTGAATAAGATTCAAATATCATTGAAGAAAATTGAGATCCAAAAACCCTTACCTTAGTTCCTAATTCATTATTTTTTTGCACCTAAAATCTTGGATAATCAAATTGAGTTTATTTAATACATTACCAAGAATATTATTCATCTATATTTAATTTTCTAAGATCCATTTATTATCATTTATTATTTATTTTTAATATAATTCTTGTTTACGTCAGTTACTTGGTGTTGTTTGGTTAATTTCTACGTAACTATTTTGGTTTTTTAATGTGATCAATGTTGTTATAAAATAACTTTATGATCACCATAATTATGGAGTTTTATGTATATTATTATATTATCAAAATATTTATATATTTTCATATGTTATACCAAAATGGACCCAAATAATGAAAGGTTTCTTGATATGTTTATTTAATGCGGTTAAATTTATTATATTTGTTTATTATTACTATTACTTATAGACTGTCAAATATTATCATTCCATAATATTAATAGTTTCATAAATATCATTTTTATATAGTATATGAATTTTTAAAATCATCCATTTTATATAGTTATGGAAAAATGAAATATGTTGTTCCATAGAGATGGTAATCTACACATGCATGGATGATGCTCTCATTTTTTCATAGAACATGACAGGGTATAAAAAATAATAATTATCCTTTAAAACTCTTAATAATGTTATAATTATTATATTTTTTTCATTAAATGACTCTGTCTATCCATACATGTAAAGTTTTTATGAAAAATAGAACTCGAAATTCAGAGAGGTGTTAGTCCGCACATAGGAATAATGACATTTTCATTTTTATCAATGATTTTAGAATAATGTATAAAATAGATATTCAAATGGTATAATAACATTTCATAATATTAAAAATGTTGATTTTATCATACCTTCATGCACAGTGGATACTTTAAGGGGGTATAAGAAGAAAATAACTAGGATTTTTGGGTTGAGAGCATTACCTCACCCTTTGGAAGTTCTCCCTTGGGTGACTCCTTAAGGCTCCTTAGATTAGTCTTTTGGGAATACCACTGATTCTAGGAATTTGTGAGGGATTTTAAAAGAGACTAGGTAAGATATTTGGTTGAGCTATATCTATGGAATGATTGGAGAAATGGAGAGAAAGTGATCTCCTTTTATAAGTGAAGGGAGTGGATTTTTGTAAAATATCTTTACTTTTCAATAATTTCATTGCATTATTAAAGGATAATGGCTCCAAAAAAGGTAAATAATTGGGTGTGGAATATATAGAGTCAAGAATATCTCCACCACTCAATATCACACCTGTTTTTAGCATGTTCTAGCCTTTTGTACTAGGTTAAACCCCTTTTACCTTAATTTTCCCTTATTGTGGTAACTCCATTTCTACTCTGGGTGACTAATTCTATTGACCAAAATTTAAATTGACATTATTTAATAATTTGAACATACTGATTTCAAATATGAAAATCACTTTTTAAAATAAAATTTCTAAGGGTATAAGACTTTTTTTTGTATTAGCACACATAACGCGTAAAAACCTTTTTTATAAAAACATCATTTTAAGTATAAAATTTATGTGTGGGATAAGATTAAAAAAAATTGATTTTCATGAAAAAAAATTGGTTTATTATAAAATAAATAAATGTTTTTTTGGCTTTATGAAAAAACCAAAACTAATTTTTACCAAAAATGATACTTAATTTAAAGAAAAAAGAAAAAAATCATTACTAGAAAATGGGGCTATCCCCGCACCTCTATACCAATGGTTTATATGAACTATTGGTATATAGTTCCTAGAACCAGTCTATACCAATGGTTTATTCAAACAATTGGTATATATGAGTTTATACCAATGGTTTCAAAAAACCATTAGTAGAGTTTGGGCTATACCAACGGTTTTTTAAAAACCATTGGTATAGTTTTTGCATAAATACATTGGGCTCCCAACCTCCCCCAACCCCATTCACCCAAAATCCCTACCCTAATTTTCATCACTCAAGCGAGAAGCAGATTCCCTTCTCTTCCAACATTCTCTAATTATTCAGGAATTTTTTTTATTCAGATCTTCTTAAATATTAGATTAGTGAGTTCTGAATCCTTCTTCTATTATGTTGAGTATTGTTTTATTATTTATCTATGTCATCTTATACATCCATGTTCTTATACTAGATAAATATAGATTTAGTGATTTTTGGATCATGTTTTTAAATTATAGAATTTATGAGTTTTCGTTCATTCCATGAAGTAACTAGATGCATCATGAAGCATGGATGGCCATGCACAGGTCATTCCATGGTTTATGTTCATGAAATGAAGATCCAGTCAACATGAAAATAAAAACACAATTTCTATGAATTTATTGATGTAATTTAATTTATATTGACCATGAGATCCATGTTCAAATCTAAAGAGTTGTTTTTGGAAGGTGAAGTTGGTCTCAGGAAGAATTTTTGCCTATAAATAATGGGTTCTGGATGGATGTGAAGGGAGAGAAGTATCAAAATGAGCCAGGAGGGGAATTTTTGCCATAGAGAGGCTCAAAAAGTTCTACTATCACATATTCTATATGTTTTATTTCATTTTTTGATCACCCTATCATAGATATCATGGTAGGGTGATCTTTATTTCTTCCTAACATGTGATTAAAGGGTGATTGTACTAGTGTGTCTATGGATTTTTATTTAATTCATGTTGAGTTTCACATTAAATTATCTTCCCTCCCTCTCTACCTTATTTTTCATTACATGACCATTATGTTTTTATTAAGGGGTTGTTCTATAATGTAGTTAATAGAATACTACTTTCACTATAAGCATTGGGTATGATAGTCTCTACATTTAAAAATGGTTTTCCATTACCATTATCACTAATGAACCAAAGTATTTGATCATTAAAATAGAGAATTTATGAGAGAGTGAGATAAATCACTCAGATGGGGGTGACTTAGACATAATTCCAATGAAAATAAGAATAATTCATCAAGTTTTTGAAATCACTAGCGCATGAACCTAGGAATTATATGTCTCATAATTTTTTATTTTCTTTTATCATTCTCTTAAATCATCATCAATATTTCTTCTTTTTAGTTTTTGTTTTCTAGCATTCATTTATTATTTTAATTATTTAATTTATATATCCTTTTATTTATGGTATCATCCTTATACTTTCATGATATTATACTACTTAATTGAAGATTTAGTGATTCGGGGTTTGTGTTTTTAACTTCTAAACTGATTGATCCCATCGAGATTTAATGACTCTCTATGGTTTGGTCACAACCCATAAAGGGTGGAATCTCTTTCTTCTTCAGGGCTAGTTTTGGTTCCCCATTTAGGGAATAGCATAAGATGGGGGAACCTAAATCATTGAAGACATATCCTTCAATTGTCACTCATAGAGAATGAATGAAATCATTAGTGTGTTTATAATTTGGCTAGTTTGGTCATTACAATCCATTTTCATAAAAATTCTAAAGACCATTCATTGTTGGGGTTGATTGGGATACCTAAAAAAATAAATTATACATTGAATTATACAAAGAATAAAATGTCCCTACCATCTTCTAGATCTTAATGTTGAATTAGTAGATATTTTTATGTATTTCTTATACTCCTATATTTTTTATATCGATCATTTTTATCCTTTGATTCTATTTTTGATCTCTGGAATGTATTTTGGGATGTTTGAAGTATTATAATCATTTGAAAAGTAAGAATTTTTTTCATGAAATTAAAATTTTTCATTTTTTTTGGATCTTTTTGATTTAGTCTTTATAGTGAAAACCTTGAGCAGTACTTTTTAGTGTATCAAAGTTATTAATTTTATCCACCATAATACTGAATTCTTAAATTTTAGGGATACCCGCCTTAGTTCATTATTTGTAGGCATCGCTTATAGCATATGTTATTTCTCTTATTCTTTGTTTTTCTATCTGCTAGTATACTTTCATGAATTTCGTATTAAAATTGGTTGTGATTAATTTTTTAATTATGGTTTACATTATTGATTAAAATATAACTTTTTCCTATAATATAATGGAGAGAAGTTGGATGTATCATACTGATCAGATTTCAACCAATTTTCAAAAGAATTTATATGTTTTTTGGATTTTTCATTTAATAATGCTTTATATGGAGGTTGTATATGGTTTCCATTTTATGATATGTTGGAATACCATGTTTAATTTAGGAAGAAGTTATATACTGTATAAAAAATCTATATTTCAAACAAATTATTATGTTTGGCATAATAATAGAGAGATGAGAAAATATTCTACTATTCATGAACAGAAAGAAAGAAGTGGTATCGAGAATTTGATATTTAATCATTTTCTATTTGTGAATCATCATGAGAGAGATAATATGTTAGTAAAAGAAGATAATGATATCAATACACATGAGGAAAATATGAATATGGCGATTTTTAGAGAGTGAAAAAATTAATGGATGATGTCAGAACTCCTGTATATCAGGAATGTACTAAAATGAAAAAGTTGGAATTTTTAATGTGATTATATCATGAAAAAACCTTATGTAAAATTTATAATACCTTCATTGATTATATTCTTCCCTTTTTGAAGGTTTTGCTTCCTGATGGTGTAGATTTTCCCTTAAATCGTTATAAAGCGTGGAAGTTAATTAAGCATATTGTATTTTCTACTAATAAAATTCATGCTTGTTCGAAAGATTATTTTGGGAAGAAATATTAGACCTTAATGACTGTAAAGAATGCGATACATCTCAATGTAAGAAAAATTCATATGGAACACCATATTGTGTGCCACATAAAGTCATTTATCACTTTAGATTAATTCCCAAGCTTCAAAATCTATTCATGTTTGTAGAAATCTCAACCAATATGTGATGGCATGATGCTGGGAGAATTAAAGATAATGATGAGTTGGTTCATCCTTCATATGTATTAGCATGGAAGGAATTTGATGCACAACATCCTGATTTTGAAGTTGAGTTGTGTAATATCAGGTTGGGTATATCCTGTGATGGTTTTAATCCATTTGGTCGGATGCTCATTAATCACAGCATGTGGCCAGTTTTTATTCATGTTTATAATATTCCTCCATAGATGTGTATGAAAACACCTTTCACTTTCTTTATTATACTAATATCTGGACCTTTTGATCTTGGTAATGATATAGGCATCTACTTTCAACCTTTAATAAGATAGTTATACCAGCTTTAGTATATGGGTGTGTGCACATTCGATGCTTATTCAAAAAATATATTTCAGATGTGTGGGTCCCTTATATGGACTATAAATTATTTCTATGCTTACTCAATGATTTATGGTTGTAACGTGAAGGCAAAAATACCATGTCCTATTTTTATGAAGAATACATGATTGAGAAGACTTAAATATCGTCATAGTTTTAGTTTCATAGGGAATCAAAGATTCTTTCCAATGGATCATCAATACAGGAAGAATCGTCAGAGGTTTGATAATACTATTGACACTGAACAGCCACCTTAGTGTATTACAGGTACTAATGTTCTTAATGAATTGAAATATTTCAATTATTCATTAGGAAAAGGTCAGATGAAATATATAGAGAAAGAATGTTGACACTAAAACCACCTACAATTGGAAAAGGAAAAGTAACTTTTTTGAGTTTCCATATTAGTCAACTAATTTGTTATTTCAATTTTTATACGTAATTCAAATTGAGAAAATTATATGTAAAAATTTTCTTTGAAATATTCTAAATATCAAGGGGAAGACCAAATATGACTTATGATCTCGTCGAGACTTGTTGGATTGGGATATTCAACCAGAACTGTATCTTGTGTGTATCGGTGAAAATAAATGGAAAGTTCATTATGCTTCTTATGTGATGAAACCTTTAGAGAAAAATCATTTTCTGTAATTATTAGAGAATATCAAGGTTCCTGGTGGCTATTATAACAATATATCTAAATGGGTCAATAGAATAGATTTGAAACTAAAATCCCTAAAAACTCATGATTATCACATCCTTCTTCATGAATTGATTCCAATAGAAATATGTCATTTATTATCCAATAATAAAAGGGTGAATTTGATTCACTTATGCCATTTTTATATAGACCTTTATGCTAAAATTTTATCCAATTCTTCCTTGATAAAAATGTAGTAAGAGGAACCACTAATTTTGTGTGAGTTGGAAAAAAATTCCTCAGTCATTTTTCACTTTCATGATGCATTTAACAGTTCATTTTCCAATTGAAACACTTCTTGGGGACCCATTTCTTTTTTCTGGATATAACCTATAGAAATAAATATGTACACATTGAAATATTATGTCTAAAATAAGAATCATCCTAAAGGTTCCATTATGAGAGGTTATCTGAATCAAGAATGTATGGGTTTTTTCAATGTATTTGTATGATGTGATCACAAGACATAACCAGACAATGAGAAATGAAGATTAGTAGTATAGGTAAATTTATCCCTCATTTACATCTCTTCCCCAAACAGGAGGAATTCTCTGGTCATATACATTGGCTACATTGTTCCTTGAAGAGTGGGATATGGCACATCGCATGGTCTTGTATAGATGTGGTTTTTTTGATGACTATATCAAGTAATTAATTTAAATATTTATATGTTATATCATACTATATTACTTCACATATACCTTAAACTTTTATTATAATTTTATGTAGTGAACATAAATAAATTATAAGTAGATTTCATCGATATTTTCATTTGAGAAGGAGAGAGGCTTTGCATAGAAAATAGTTTCCTTCTTGGTTGAAATCAAAGGTATGACCATTACTTTAATTAACTTAAAATATAGATATTTATATAATTTTATTATTCATATATATTTCAAGTATTGAGTTTACTTGTTGACTCTGTATCTCAATAATTATTAGCGTTGTCTTTTGGTCCTAATTTTTTGGTTCGTGAATGGAAATCTTTAATAATAAATGGGTATAAAATTTTTATAATTAATTTAGTGGTGAATATGAGAACACATCATGATGGAGTTATGTTGACTACAACAACGGACTATTATTACATTGCATCATATAGTAGTCCTCGATATGAATATCTATCTTATTATGGACTTGTTGAGAAAATATTGTTATTGGATTGCTACTCTCATGGTTGAGTCTCTTTGAAGAAATGTAAATGGTTTGATTCAATGATGTGACATGGTACATTTATTGATGACTGTGGATTCAAATTTATTTACATGACTCACTTCCTAACTACCAATGAACCATATGTCTTGGAATCAATGGAAAAAACAAGCGTTTTATGTGAAAGATCATCTGAGACCTGATTATATATTCATTCAATGAAAAAGGTTAGGGACCAACCCCTTTATTAAAAAGGGAAAGAAAAACAAACAAAAATCCCATTTTAGACTGGGTTATGGAAGAACCCATTACTAGCCCGAAGGCCTAGAGGCACGCAGCCTTAAATTTGAATGGCCCAAAAGTCCATTGACACAAAGCCCATTAAAAATGCCCAAACTGACCAAACCAAAGGCCCAATTTACCTAAGAAATGCACTGCAACTATAGGTACCACCTATCACCCCTGACTGTACTACCCTGCCATTTTCACTCCAGCAATCATCATCCACCGCCGCATCGTCGGCCCGCTGCCCCAAGCCCAACCATCTGACTGGGGTGCCACACCCGCCTCCCGATAGTTGTGACCCTCACCATCTAGCCAGATATGTTCGAGAACAATCAGATCTTGTCTTGACCACCATCACTATGAATCTCTTTTTCATCGTCATTGACCGCAAATGTCGCTGCTTCGGCATGTCGTCACCCTACCAACACCGACGCCAATACCAAAATTCATTCAGTCTACCTTGATGTGGGTTTCCTGGGTTGGTACTACTATAATTACTTTAATTTAGTTTCTGTTTGGAATGATATGTTTTTTTAGTATTATTTTCTTTTGTTTAATTTAATTATATTTATTTCGATTTAGAAAACTAGGTTTATAACGGTTTTTTAAAAAATGTATAACTTGGTTTTAAATTAAATTTTCTAAAACATGTTATGATATTGTTTATGAATTCTTTGACTTCTAAGTTGTGTGTATGATTTTTAAAAATTATTTATAAAAAATGTAAATTTCATTCTTATTTAGATTATGAAAGATATTGAAGAAATTTGAAGGAAGAGGTTATTTGATAATGATCGGTGAATGCACGAGTTAGGGTTGCCTCCTCTGGTTCCCTTAGTGAGTATAATAATTTTATTATTTTTCTTATGCGTTACATTTAATATCATGTTCTTATTCTTTATCAAAAAAATTAGGGACATTCATCTGAACCAAAGTTGACTTCTCCTTAGCCTACTAGTATGGGTACGAGTGGGGGTGCTCCTAGAGCTACATGGAGCACCTGGAATATACTTGTTCACACCCTGACCCACCAATAGACATCTCATCTTCCACACCTTTTCATCCTCCACTTGATCCCCCAAGTATTTTTCCACTCATGCCTTCATCATCATCTTATTTAGCCTCTATTTCTTGTACCATGTATACATTGCCTTTAGGGATGTTCCCACCTATACCATATTCATATCCTATGATGTATCTCTATCCCTTTTATTATTATCCTACCATGCCTACACTGCCTCCATTTCCTACTATCTGTTTAGGATATGATGATTATGTCCCTTCAGCTTCCACTCCACTGCATGTAGATGACCTGGTACATGCATTGGAACAAATCTTATTATATGTAATTTCCTATAGTCTATTCATGTAACGTATCCCAATATGCCACTCTCTCATGTGGTTGGAAAGGGTTGGTCATGAGACCTCAAGCGTGCCTCCCTATATGTTAGAGGCTACCGACTAGCAGCGGGAGTGTGAAATGTATAATGGTGAGACTATACCTCCTTGTATAAAGTGGCATAACAGTAGAAACAATTCATAATAGAACAAAAATAATCAAAGTAAAGACATTTCAGAATACAATAACAAAAGATAACTGAATAATCCAATAAATAATAAAGAATGATGTAATGACGTGTTGGAATGTAACTAAATGTCATGCTAGAACAATACGAGAAAAAGACTAGCATACTCAAATAAAATACTCAAAGTCCTGGGTCCCGAACCCTATGTCGGTCCCATATCCAAACTCTAGCCCACCCGCAAACAAGAAATCAACAGCAAGGTCCTCTTACCTTGTCCAAACCAGCATCCAAGAAATCTATTTTGGTACTAAACAGTGGCCCAAATAGGGTGTGAGTATAACTTAGTAGATCAACACCACCATTTCTAAACAAAACCAGAAAAATAAGAAGTGTATGAAATAAAGCGATAACTAGGTGTATTAATTAATTTAACAATAAATAAAATACAACAAAAACCTGCTTCAGCTCCGTGTCGGAATATCTTTAAGCGTGTCTTTCGACCATTCCAACCACAACCATATAACCAAGGTAAAATAACCTTCTTCGACACCATGGAAAAATATCTCTGAGCATGTATTATGACCATGCCAACCACAACCATATAACTAAGGTAAAATAACCTGGTTTGGAACCATGTCAGAATATCTCTGAGCATGTCTTACGACCATTCCAACCAAAACCATATAACTGTGGTATAGTCACAACAATCTGAGTCAAATCCCTATAAGCATTATAGCATCCAGGACAAATCCCTATAAGCATTATAGCATGGGACTGGGCATAGCCTACTCTCTATAAGCATTACAGCATAGGACTAGGCTGTTCCAGCTCAATATTAGCATTACAACATATAAGTGTGAAAGTTCTAGGGTCGAGCCTGATTTATAAGCGTTGCAACATGGAACAAAATCCTTATCATAGAGCATGTATATCACAATATCACATCACAATTCTTAATGGCTAATTATGTGAATTATCATTATTCTTTCATATTCAGCTTGCAATTTAATTCAAAATTGATTAACAATTATATCAATAATTAATAAGATAAATTTAGGTATTCTATAATAATAAATCACCCTAGGTCGCATGTAGTGCTAAACATAATTTAATCCATTTTCCAATTCAATTATAATCATGGTTCGCTCACCCCATGGGTAGCCATAAGCCAGTTAAAAAGCCATGTGAAACTAAAGTGTTGGAACCAAGGCTGTTCTTTGATGGAAATGGAGTCTAGTTTGTTTTTTTTTTTTGTCAATCCTCACTTGGATGATCAATGATATTGCAAGGAAGGTGATCTTACAATAAAAGATAAATACAGTATTAAAGGTGGTGTTGTTTCCTAGTATTTTCCAAATTTTTGGGCTCAAAATCATGAGGAAGATACTAGCATCGTGACGGGTTGTTTTTTGTAATCAACTCTTCATAAATATGGTAAAGGCATGGAAATTGTGATAAATTGGGTCGCGAAGGGAGTCTTGGAAATACACGATGATTTGATGGTGTTCACCACGATTACGATAATTGGAGCATCGTGAGTGCATGATGGTTTGACGGAGATCTTTGCGATAATGAAAAATCTCAAGGGAGCTTCATGAATAGAGGAGCACCACAAAGATGTTTTTAAAAGATCCAAAAAATGCACTGGAAGTGGTGGAGCATCGTGAATGGGAGATCCAATAAATATAAGGCTACCCCCACTTCATTTGATATAGAAAATTTTCAAAGAAAATTCAGAATCACTCTGATTTCATGAAGGTTGGGAGATTCATGAATTTGGATTTCTATGTGAACTTGAGCATCGCGAAAAACTAGCTTAGTCTCGACTGATTCCAATGTTTAAAAGTATTGAGTGTTTTGCGATGATGGGGTATACTGAGATGGATTACTGAGCTTCGCAAAGGTAGTTTGTTCCACGAAGGCAGGGTGCTTCATGAAAGAGTGAGCTTCGCGAAGGAACTTCACAAAAGACAGTTTTGAACATCATTTTCCAATGAAAGGTGCTTTTAAAGTGCATCAACTCAGGTCTATGGTGAAAGTAGAGTCTCATTCTAGTTAGGGACAAAGTCTTTAATGCCAATCTACTGAATCAACCTTCAAGTTGATAAAGTGAGTAATACTTTACCCAAGGCAATGTGCTAGGGGGAGTCGATGAAAGTGTTATGAGGGACATAGTGTGTTATCCCTAAAATATTGTAAAGGTGGTGTTCCTATCATAGAGTGAATGTGTTTGAACTTCTATATTCCACAATTAGTGAATATTAGTGGATTTTTATATGACCGACACACTGTCGGCATATACTCCTCATACTATTCCTTAGTGGTGAACCAAGTAAAATTATTGTGTTGTCTCTCTACATGTGAATGTTTAAATTATTTCACATTACCATCAAATAGGTTTAATAGGTTCCTACCAATTTGGGAACAAGATCCATCACTTAAGGAGAAAAAGTTGACACCCCAATTCACCCCTCCCCTCTCAGGGTGTTCTGGGGTCCTTCAAGTGGTATTAGAGCTTACAGGTTGCTGGTGTTAAATATATCCTTCTTTTTTATCATGGAGAATTCAGTAAATGTAAGGGGAGTCCCCAATTTTAATGGAAGAAACTTCCAAATTAGAAAGAATAGGATAAGATCTCATCTAAGATCTCTTGGAATGGAATTACTCTTTGCTACTGCACAAGGGATTTAGGTCACTGATGAAACAAGACTATCTATGATTGAAACAAACACAAAAAATCTTGATGCAGATGCCAAAGCACAGAATTACCTTATTATATCTCTATCTGATCAAATCAATATGAAGGTTATGAGTTTCAATTTAGCTAGGTTTATGTGGGAAAAATAGAAAATATATATAAAGGTGGAAACAAATTGAAGGAGGTGAAAATCTAAGTATTTCACAATAATTTTGATGATCTAAAAATGATCCTGATGAAAATGAAGATACCTTTTTTAAGAAAATCACTAAAGTTTTTGGATAAATATGAAGACTTGGTGAATAAATCAAAGACATAGATATTTTGAAAAAAAATATTGAGAAGGTTTCCACCTCTCTACAATATAAAAGTGCCATCCCTTAAGTAAAGATATATTTCTAAACTTTCTTTGGATGATCTACTGAGTAGTCTAGTGACATATGAAATAAGATTCAAACCAGAGGATGCAAAAAGTAGAGAAAGCAAGAAGATGGATTTTAAATGCATGGAAAATATTGAGATTTAAAGAGATAATATTGACAAATATAATGAGGAATATGAACTTCTTTCTCTATTTTCTAATAAATTCAAGATAGGAAAAGGAAGATTTGAAGGAAAGTTACCTCTGGCCTATTTTCATTATAGTAGAGTTGGGCGTATTGCCTGTCGATGTTCAAGGAAGTTTGATGATAAAGATAGTGAAGCTAAAAACATGTAGAAGCCTTAAAAAATGTTCTCCCAAAAGGGAGACTTCAAATATGGAAAGAAATTACAGAGAAATATCTTTTTCTATAAAGAAGAAGATGATGATAATGATTTTTTTTAGGATGAAGAACCAGAGTTTAAATCTGGAACTCAATCATCCATGATGGCTATAGTTGAAAAGTTAGAACCATAAAAATATAAAGATAGAGATAATCGGTTGATTGATGATGTAGATATCAAGTTGGAACTTGAGGATGCTTTTGGTAAGCTTTAAAATCAAAGAAACAAAAACAAAAATTGGAGAGCAGTTCAGGAAGAGTCATCAGAATATGTTGAACGAATTGAAGCTAAAATTGATCAACTATAAGAATTAGTAAAATAACATTCAACAACTATTGAAATCTTAGAAGATGTAGTAGAATTGAATCTTAGGATTGAAGAATAGGAAATCATCATCAATGAACTTACATCCAAACTGGAGGAGAAGTCCAATACAGTTGAGGGTCATGAAGAAGAAGTTGTTACTCTAAGGAGTAAACTAGAAAGTGAATCAAATTCAAAGGAAATAAAGAAGAAAATACAGTTTAGAAGATTCTCATATGTTGAGCTGTTAGATAGATCTAATTATAATTCTAAAGGAGTAGAGAAGGATTTGAACGATCAAAGATCTAAATGCATGGGAAAAATTGGAATTGGTTGTGATGTTGAAACATCAAAGACTGGAAGTAAAATAGGGAAAAATAAATGGAAGTTGAAAGTTGTACATATCACAAATTCACCTGAAGTCCTAACAAAGAAAGCCTCAAATCAAACTGAAAGAAGAACTGAAAACTATCCATAAGTATCCAGAAATGATCGATAATCAAACTCTTTTCCTAAGGAAGGGGACATGAGGAGGAATAGAAGTGAGAATACATTTTCTCTTATGAAATGTCAATTCTATGGATATTTGGTTCATACCATGTAATACTATGAAGAGGCAAGAATGTATTTTAATGGGGAATATCTAGGAAGTCAACAAAGGAGAACAAATTCATATCCTACATTTTATAGAAGAAATATCTTTTATAGAAATTTTTTCCACTGCTCTAACTATGTTCATAAAGCTATTAATTGCTGGTTGAGGCAAGGCAAGAACAATACTTATAGAACTATGAGACAATTCAATACCTACCAACTAAGCGGAGTAGCTCTAGAAAATAGATATTCTCTGCTGGAAGAAGAATATGAGTATGATAAACCAGTGCAAATAAAAAAGATATTGGAAAGGTCACTATTAGCTACCACTCAATCAAATATTTTATGGAGGGAAAAGAAGAAAATTGAGAAATCCAACCTTGAAAAAGTAACTCTCAAAGCCACAAAGAATAGTATCACCTAGATTCTTGATAGTGGGTGCTCGTCCCATATGACTGGAAATGCATACTTATTGAAAAAATTTAAGAAAAGGGTTGATGGAACAGTAAGGTTCGACAGTGATGTTTCTTTGAATATCAAAGGCAGTGGAATTACAGAACTGGAAAATGGAGAGATGAAGAAAACTGAAGTCCTCTATTTGGACGTTTCACGTCACAATCTTCTGAGTGTGAGTCAACTTTGTGACTCAGGACTAATAGTGACATTCAATTAAAATGGTTCACTATAAAAGAAAAGATAGTAAATTCTCTCCTGAATGGATATAGAACATATGGAAATTTGTACCAGGTGGATAGTAAAGAGAACATTTGTTACATAACTGTTGAAGAAGAAAACAACTTATGGCACCAGAGGTTGGGTCAAATTAATCAAAAATACATGGAAAGGATATCTAAGATGAATATAGTCATGGATATCTCCAATTTGAAGTGTGAATGGGAAAATACTTGTAATTCTTGCATATGAGGAAAGTTGCTATGCAGTTCATATCAGCTAAAGAAGAAAAGGGAATGAAGTCTTCTTGATATCATCCACACAGAATTATGTGGTCCTATAAATGTTATTAGGACATATATAGAAAGGTAATTTGTTCTTTTTATTTATGATTATTGAAAAATGTCTTATATGATGGTTATATACAGGAAACAAAAAGTCCATGATTACATGAAAAGTTATCACTGAATATCTGAGAATGGTACTGGTCATACAATTAAAGTTATGCGATCTGAAAATGGATGGGAATACACATCCATTGAATTTAAAAATTACCTGGAAAAACATGGAATAAGTCATGAGGTGGATATAGTGAGAACCCCACAATAAAATGAAGTTGTTGAATGAAGAAATAAATAGGTAAACAATATGGCCAAAACTATGCTGATTGAGAGTCATATCTCTCACTATTATTAGAAAGAGGTTGTTCAAGAAGCAATGTATAGTCAAAATAGAAAAGGGATTTATATGGAAGAAACCATGACACCATATGAGTTGTGGCATGGAAGGAATCCCTCTTTGAAGTATTTTTTTATTTTCAGAAGTAAATATTTCATCCAAAACAAAGAATGAAATCAAGGAAAGTATAGTAATACTACTGAAGAGGGAATATTTCTTGGATATTCAATGAAGAGTAAAGCTTGAAAATGTTTCAATAATTATATTGAAATAATTTTGGAAATCAATGATTTCTAGATCATTGATGATAAATCCACAAATACCTCATGCAATTCTTATGTTGATATGATAGAAGATGAGGAAGAAAGTGGACATGGAACATGTGAAAATAAATAAGTAGAGGAAGGCGTGCAAACCATTCAGGGGTCAAAAAACGATGTTAATTTGGAAGAAGAATCAAAAGAGGAAACCATGGATGAAGAAACTTCTTCTAAACCTAATAGGATAAATATAAGAGAAGAAATAGATCAATACAACATCATTAGGGATTAGACCGCACCCACAGAGACAAGGAGAATGAGGAATGATGCACATTTTACCTTCCTATCAATTGTGGAACCAGCCTCATTAGAAGAATCTATTAAGGATGAGTCATGGGTTAAATCCATGAATGAATAACTAGATTAGATTGAAAAGAACCATACATGGGATATTTTTAATAGACCTGAAAATCACAATGTTATTCGAACAAAATAGATCTTCAAAAAAAATTTGATGAGCATGGAAATTTGATCAGAAACAAGTCACGCCTAGTGTGTAAAGGCTATACACAGATTGAAGGAATTGATATTGAAGAAACATTTACTCTAATGGAAATACTGGAGTCGATCAGACTATTCCTTGTTATGGTAATTCAAAGAGGATATAATGTTTATTAGATGGATGTCAAAACAGAATTCTTAAATAGTTTTCTTGAAGAATAAGTCTACATTGAACAACCAGTGTGGTTTCTAATTGGTAATGATGAAATGAATGTTTATAGATTTAAAAAGGAACTCTATGGTCTAAAGCAGGCACCATAAGCATGGTATTCTCGTCTAGATTATTATCTCAAGAAGCTTGAATTTAAAAGAGGAGGTGTTGACCATAATCTATATGTAAAAAATTCTAAGGAAGATCAATTTATGGTGTTGGTGTACGTTGATGATATTATATTTGGCGGAAGTAGAAAGAGATCAGTGGAAGAATTTTAAAATCATATGAAATCAGAATTTGAAATTTCTATGATTGGTGAACTCACATACTTCTTGGGGCTACAGGTGATTTAGAAGAGGGATTACACTTTAATTTCTTAGGCAAATTATGTAAGAGATTTGCTAAAGAAATTCAATATGTATGACTCCAAACCAATGTCGAATCTGATTACGATTTAGACAAAACTTGGAAAGCATGAGGATGGGAATTATGTGGATCCCACCATGTACATAAGAATCATTGGAATCTTATTGTACTTGAATACAAAATGGTTAGATATCATTTTTGTAACATGCTTAGCATCCCACTTTCAAATTAATCCGAAGGAAGAAAATTTGGCATAAGTTAAAAGAATCATGAGGTATATTCAAGGTACTCACAATTATGGCTTATACTTTACTATAGGAAGTGATGATGAACTATCATCATTTTCTAATATTGACTGGGCTAGTGATGTGGTCAATAGAAATTCCACAAGTGGTGAAGCATTCTTTATTAGAAATAAATGTGTGGGATGGTTGAGTAAGAAATAGGAAAACACTTCTCTTAGTACTGCTAAAGTAGAGTATATCTCTTCTACAAATGCTTGCACTCAGCTATTATGGATGAAGCAACAAATGATTGATATTAGTGATGAGGTGAAACAGACAATGGTGATTCATTTTGATAACAATAGCATGGTCAATCTTACAAATAATCTTATTCAGCATTCTCATACGAAACATATTTAAATGAGATATCACTTCATCAAGGAAAAAAGTTGAACAATGTGTGATTAAAATGGATCATGTTAGAAATGATGACCAATTGGATGACATTCTAACTAATCCATTGGAAGCTCATGTGTTTGAGAAACATATGTTAAACCTTAGTTTTCAACCACCACCCAATGCATGATGAGGTTACAATTGTTCCCCTATCCCTAGTTGTGTTAACTTTTTTAATATGTTTGTGGATGTGATACAGGTTTATGGGGGAGATACGATCTAGGGGGACTGAGTTATGTGCTCTATATGTTCAAATACATGTTCTTTTGGCTCATTTAAAAAGGGGTATAATGGAGAAAAATTCAATGGTATGAGGTCGCAGGAGAATGAAGAATGGAGAAATTGTGGAGAAATTCAATGTGATAAAGGATTTTTGTGATACGATGAGAATTCAAGGTTTTGAGGAAATAGACAGAGGTTGGCTTGGACATATTTAAGCATTACAAAACATGAGAACCCAATTCATTCTTCCCCTCTTGTTTCCTACATCAATATTTGCTCATGTAGACTTAGAGTGTTGGATGATTTGTTTCTCACCTATTAGGTTTTGACAGTGGGGGGTGCTTCATTGAATTTATCTGCAGATCGCTAACAAACCCAAAGGGAGAGATTATTGGAACCAATGTTGTTATTTTCTGGAAATGGAGTATAGTTTGTGTTTGTTGTCAATCCTCACTTGGATGATCAAGGTGTTTGCAATGAAGGTGATCTTACAGTAAAAGTTGAATACAGTATTGAAGGTGGCATCATTTCCCAATGTTTGTCAAATTTTTGGGCTCAAAATCAGGAGGAAGAGGCTAGTATCGTGAAGGGTTGTTTTCTATAATCAAATCTTCATAAATATGGTAAAGTCATGGGTTTTGCGAAGACTAGGGGTCAAAAAGGGGAGCTTGGTGAATGCATGATGAGTTGATGGTGTTCTCTATGATTACGAGAATTGGAGCATCGCGAGTGCATGATGGTTTGATAAAGATCTCCGCAGCAACAACAAATATCAAGGGAGCTTTATGAATGGAGGAATGTCGCAAAGATGTTTTTGAAAGATCTGAAAAATGAACTAGAGGTAGTGGAGCGTCGAGAATGGGCGAACCTATAAATATAAGGCTTCCCCCAAATCATTTGATACAGAAAAAATTTAGAGAAAATCTGAAATCGGTCTGATTTCACAAAGGCTGGGAGCTTCAGGAATTTGGTTTTTCATGTGTGCTTGAGCATCGTGAAAAGACTAGATTAGTCTTTACTAATGCTAATGCTTCAAAGTATTGTTTGGTTGGAGATTATGGGGTATTCCACAATGGCTTAGTGAACTTCGTGAAGGTAGATTGTTCCGTGAAGGCAGGGTGCTTCGTGAAGGAGTGAGCTTTATAAAGGATCTTCACGAAATGCATTTTTGAACATCAATTTTTCAATGAATAGTTCTTTTAAAGTGCATCAACTCAGGTCTACCGTGAAAGTAGAGTCTCGTTCTATTTAGGGAGAAAGACTTTAATTCCAATCTACTAAAGTGATCTTCAAGTCAATAAACTGAGTAAGACTTTACCCAAGGTAGTGTGATAGGGGGAGCCAATGAGATTTTTCTAAGGGATGCATTGTGCTATCCGTAAAATATTATAAAGGTATTGTTCCTAAAATAGAGTGACTATGTCTAAAATTTTGTATTCCACAACTAGTGAAGATTAGTGGATTTTGGTATGACTGAAACATTGTTGGCATAAGCTCCTTTGACTATCCCTTAGTAGTGAACCAAGTAAAATTGTTGTGTAGTATCTCTATATGTGAATATTTAAATTACTGCACATTACCATCAGACAGGTTCAACAGGTTCCTACCAATGTGGGAAAAATATCCGTCACTTTAAAAGAAAAATTTGACACCCTGATTCACCCCTCCCCTCTCATGGTGTTTCGGGGTCCTTCACAAAGGACTTCAAGGAATAATTTCATTTGTTTATTTAATTTATTTGGGCACACACAATGATGGCACAATCACAATATTGCATAAAATTTTCAATTATTAAACCATAGGGTTAAAATTTAGACCCCTTGTCTTTAACCGATAGTCCAACAATGCTTCCAGCGGCCAACGCCCACAAGGAAGAAGGTGCATATGATTGCAAAGAGGTTCCTAGATCAAAATTTATCATGATCAAAACAAAAAATGAAATTGGTCAAAGGAATTCACCACAATGGTTGGAGAATAAGGAAGAGAAGGAAGAAACCTAACCAAAAAGACTTTCTAGGGATCAATCACACAGATGGAACATCCAGAAGGGAATTTGCCACCCCAAAATCATCTGGATAAAGACTTAGGGTTGAGAGGAGAATAGTTGCAGTCGAAACAAATGATAATTCATTCACACAACATGTTTAAAACAACATGTCAGGCATTTACACGGTGTGTAGTGTTATTACACATTGTGTAAATGTTTTTAATGTAATACGCTGAAAAAACCATCACCTTAGATTTATTTTATTAAAATTATCAAACAATTACATGATGTGTAATCCCTTTAAATGATGTGTAAATGTTATATAGTTGATTTTTCATACCATTTTCTTTTTAAAAAACCGAAACTCTTTTAAAGTTTCTCAACTCGCCAAGAACTCGTGAAATGCTTAACTCATTTATATCTGAACTCCATTAATTCAAATAAGCATACATCCCCATATTTTAAGTCATTTTCTCCAACAAAGATCTCCTTGCAGATACTCTTCAATCCTTCTCAAGTTTCCTTACAACCCAAAACTACGTTTATTCAAATGATATACTTTCACGATTAAAACACAACCAAAAGAGAAGATTAACAAAAAACTCAGAGAGAGATGTACCTGAAAAAAAATATGGGATCTTACAACCTCCCCACCTTATAACAGCTTGTCCCTGAGCTACTCCAAGTGTCACTGTGAGGTCTTAGCGAGCAATTTTGGCCACTATGTTTGAATATCAGACTCCCTCTCCTAGATCTCCTTTTGAACTCGCCCATGCTACAACTTCACCTGAACCAACGGTATAATCCTACCCTGAAGATATTTCTCACTAAGATCCACAACCCATATTGGATGCTCCTCAAAGGATGCATCAGCACAAAGATCGACGTCTGTTATTTCTATCACATGGGAAGGCTCTGGATGATATCTCCATAGCTATGACATGTGGAAAATGTCGTGCATGGAACTGTAGCATTGTAGAAGGGCTAAATGATATTCCATTGGACCGACCCTTTCCACTATTTCAAATGGCCCAACCTACTTGGGTGGTAGCTTTCCCTATTTCCTGATGTGGAATTTCTCTAACCTAGGCGAAACTCAAAGGAAAACATGTTGACTAACCTTGAATTCAATAGTTCATATCCTATGGTTAGCATATGATTTCTGCCTACTCTGCATGGTCACCAACCACTATCTGGTCAAAAAAACCTATTCAGATGTCTCCTGCATGAGACTAGGCCCAACAAGTGATGACTCACCTTCCTCCATCCAAAAAAGAGGTGAACATCATGGATTACCATAAAAATCCTAAAAAGGTTCCATTTGGATCTATTCCTAGAAACTATTATTATATAAAAACTCCACGAGTTTCATATGTTTCTCCCATTAACCACCAAAATCCAAAATAAAATCCCGTATCATATCCTCTAAAACCTGAATAGTCTGCTCAAATTGAACATTAGTCTGTTGATGATAGGTTGTGATTAAAATAACTTATGATCTTAGGGATTTCTAAAGACCCTTCTAGAATCACAATGTAAAACGAGGATCACTATCTGAAATGATACTCCTCAGAAGATAGTGCAACCAAACCACCTCGTGCACATAAATATTTCCCAAATCATCATCAATGAAGGTTTCCCTAATAGGTAAGAAGTGGGATACCTTAGTAATTAGATCCACAACAACCCATACAGCATCATTCTTAGGGTTCATCCTAGGTAGTCCTGTCACAAAATCCATCATGACATCATCTCATTTCCTCTCTGGAATGGGTAATGGATACAAAATCCCAGTTAGCCTCTGATGCTCGGCTTTCACCTATTGATAGGTGAAGCATCTAGACATAAAGCACCTCCTTCTTCATTCCTGACCACCAGTACTGTCTATGGAGATCACAAAACATCTTTGTTAAACCAGGATGCACTGCCCATCTAGAAGCATGAAACTCCCTATCAGCTCCTCACGCAAGCCTGTAAAAATCCATACTCATCCACGGAAAAGAAGAGAATTTTCACAACCAAGAGACCATCCTGATGGTATCTCCCCATCATATAATTTTTCTATCAAAATGGATGCCTCCAAATCAAACAACTACTTAGCCTTAATCCGGTTCAAAAGCATGGGTATAATAGATGTCAAAGTCAAAGCTACTCGCCCCTAAGATTACTGAAAATCCAGATGCATGTCTGCAAAGAGGGAAATTGTCTGCCACTCATCACAAGAATCTCATACTAACTCTATCTATGTATTTTGGATCAAAAATTCAGCAATGGGGTTTCCCTTGCCTGGTTTATAATCCAAATCAAATTTGAAAGACTGTAGATACTCAACCCACCTCCCCAGTCAAAGGATCAGGTTTTGTAGAGAAAATATGTACTTGAGGCTCTTGTAATCTATGTATACCAAAAACCTCTCACCCATGAGATAGTGTCTATAACATATCAGGGCATGTACCAATACTTATAACTCCATATCATGAGTAGGGTAATTCCTCTCATGTGGTCTCAACTTTCTAGATCCATAAGAAACCACTTGTTCCTCCTACATCAGAACTACTCTGAGTCTGAATCTGAATGCATCACAGTACACAATATATGTTATACTTGGAACGAGTAAAGTAAGGATAGGTACTGATTTCATCCTACCTTTCATATCCCAAAAAGATCTCTCACAAGTATCATACCAAACAAACTTCACCCCTTTCTTGGTCAGTCCAGACATTGGTGCTGCCAAACGGGAAAAATTTTGGATAAAACGCCAGTAATAACCTACTAATCCCAGAAAGCTCTAAATTTAGAAGACATTCATGGGTTGTTCTCAAGATATCATGGATGTTACTTTCTCTAAGTCCACTGACACTCCTACCTCTAAAATGACATGGCCCAAGAAGTGCACTACATTAATCCAGAAACTACATTTGGTTAGAGTGGTGTAAAGTCGATGCTATCTCAATGTACTCAAGATGATGTTAAGATTTTTAGCATGATCTTATACTAAATAGAAGTAAACTAAAATGTATTTGATGAAAACCACCACAAATTAATCCAAAAAGGGATTAAAGATCCTATTCTTTAAGTTCATGAATATTGCAGGCGCATTAGTCAACCCAAATGGAATCACTATGAATTCATACAGGCTATACCTGCTCCTAAAATCAGTCTGAGGTACGTTTGATAGTCTCACCCTTAACTGATGACATCCTGATATCAAGTAAATATTGGAGAAGATATTAGAACCTATCAACTAGTTTAAAAGATCATCAATTTGTGGATGAGGATACCAGTTCTTAATCATCATCTATTTCAACCTCCAATAATCCACACATAAGCACAAAGATCAATCAACCTTTTTGGTAAAGAGAACTGGAGAACCCCAAGGAGATGTACTAGGACATATGAATCCTTTAGATTCTAGATCTTCCAACTAAACTTTCAACTATCAAATCTCTATTCATGTTATTCGGTAATGAGGGATAGAAACTGGCTCTACTTCCTGGCATCAACTCAATCGTGAACTCGATCTCTCGCTTAGGTGGTAAGCCATAGAAATCATTAGGGAAAACATCTTTAAAATGGTCTACTACTAGAGGAAAATATTCCCACTACATTCCACCATTATTTAGAGCAATACCGGTGATCTAAGCTGTGAGACAATCAAATATTCACTGAATTGGTCCTGCATGACCAGCCTGAAGATCCCACTCACTCTGGTGAGAATAACTACTTTTTTCTAAAGATAGGAAGGTAAATCTCCTCTTTTAATAGTTGATATTATCCTGGTATATAAATATCCAATCCACACCAAGAATCAAGTCAATTCTAGTCATTTCTAGCATGAACGATTCCCAAAAGAAACGGTAACCACTGATCTCTAGAGAACACACCTCGCAATGTTTGATATTATCTGACCGCACTCTCAATGGTGTGTTAATGGTTAAAACACCATCTAATATTTACATATCCAATCTCAAATAATTATCAAAAATAAAATATAGAAAAGAATGTGATGCTCCTGTATCAAAAAAAATACAAGCTAAGGTAGATGATATAAGAATTGTACCTCCGACGGTAGACGGTCCTGCATCCATGTTAGTCGGAGTAGTCTGCATAACGTGAAACTAACTTGTCCCTATTCCCTAGGTTCTAGTCTAACTACCCTGAGCTAAATTAATTTCTTGGTACTATTGCTCATGCATTGGGGTACCAAGTCCCCTACCTCGGCCTGAACGGCCTGTGAAACTCCAGCTACCAATCTGCTGAGGGGTAGCTGAGCCCCTTCCTGATTCTGGTGCCTATCTTGATCCTCTTCCACTGGTCTACTATGGAAAGTTTGCACAAAACCTTTTAAGATGACCCATTATGTCACAGATGTGATGCTTGACTATGGGGTAAGGACACTGCAGTCACTTGTGGCCAAAATTTCCACACTGATAGCACTGGAACGGAACACGATCTTGAGATGGTTGTTCACTACCCTAACTGCTCTTCCCACTACTAATTTGGTAGAAACTATAATAACAGTGCTTCTTACCACTAAAAGAAGAACTCCCAGATCGCCCTACTTAAATAGTTTGGCCATTTCTTAGGGCCTCTCTCAGATTCCCTTCCGTGATGAGTGCCTGATTCATCACGTATTTAAAGCTGCTTAAAGTGAAAACAATTACCTATGACTTGATCTCATAATGAAGAGCATCTTATAAATATCTCACCCTGGAGATCTCATCAGCTGCCAAAGATGGCGCAAAGCACTGTAGGTCAGTAAAACGTCCAACATAGTCCAGTATTGACAAACCCTCATGCGTCAGATGCATGAACTCACAATTTTTTTCATCCCTTATAGTCTCAGGATAGAAATGGATTAGGAAATTTTTCTTAGAGTCCTTCCAAGATAGTTCATACTACTTCCCAACTTCCTCCATAATATCCCACCAATGCTTGGTAGGTTCACAAATCATATACGTAGAAAGCTTCACCCTCCTATCCGTGGGTGTATTGAGATGCTTGAAGATTTTCTGTACTGAATCAATCTATAACTTGGATGCATGGGGTCCCCCTTCCCCAATAAACATAGACAAATGTTGTAGCTAAAACTCTCTTGTCAGCTCAGACATCAAAGGAATTGTATGAATAGTCTCTCTTACCATGGATCGCATAACCCTCAGGAAGCTTTCACGAAGCTAAACATCCATATTCTCCTCAGGAACTACAAGAAGGTATGGTTCAGCTGTGTTAGGATCATGCTGATTTCCACTCTCTTGACACTCAAGTCAAAGACGATAGGGATAGATTTTCTCTACCAGACAAACGCACACCTTAGATAACTAGATAGCATAAATTTCAACCCCAACAGGTGACTACAAATAAGAAACACTAACTCTTGATCTCTCTAGACATGTCTTACAAGTATTTTAGCATGACACAAAAACTCATATAATTTATCCAATGAAACAGACATCTCATGTCGCAATTCTACAGGAACGTATATATCACATGAAAAATAGATATGCCCATATCATGAAAAATGCATGTTAATATATCCCTACGTGCCTATCATGATGCATATATTCTCATCTCACACCATACTAAGCCACAAGTACAAATATCAAGAAACAGTAATATCATAAAACAATAACCTCACACAACATGTGAATCACCCAAGGTGAAATAACATCAACAGTAATAAGCACACAAAAAAATAGGAATCCCATCCCTGGGCACTCTGATTTTTCCTCATATAGGGGTCAGCTACTCCCATGCACAATATCATTACCAAGTCCCGACACATCCCAATCTCCTTTCTACCTTTCCCAAATAGTGAATCAGAAGAAAAGAAAATGTTCTCTTTTGATACCACTTTGTAACGTCCCCCAATCCAACACTCTCTCACATGGACGGAAAGGGTTGGTCATGAGACCTCAGTGTACCTCCTCGTACACCAGAGGCTACCGACTAGCAATGAGGGTGTGAAATGTATAGTGGGGAGATTATACCCCCTGGTATGAAGTGTCATAGTAGTAAAAACAATTCATAATAGAATGAAAATAATGAAAGTAAAGACATGGAGGAAGACAACAACAAAATCCGACTAAATAATCCAATAAATAATAAGGAATAATGTAATAACGTGTTGGAATGTAACTAAATATCATGCTAGAACAATATAAGAAAAAACTAGCAGACTCAAATAAAAGACTCAAAGTCCCAGGTCCCGAACCCCACATTGGTCCCATCTCCAAACTCCAACCCATCCGCAAACAAGAAATCAACAGCAAGGTCCTTTTCCCTTGCTCAAACCTACATCCACAAAATCTTCTTGGGTATCAAACAGTGGTCTGAATAGGGTGTGAGTATAACTCAGTAGTTTGACGCCACCGTGTCTAAACAAAACCATTCAGATAAGAAGTATATTTAATAAAGTGATAACCTAGTGTATTAATGAATTTAAAAATTAATAAAATACAACAACAACCTTCTTTGGATCCATACTGAAATATCTCTGAGCATGTCTTACGACCATGTCAACTACAACCATATAACCAAGGTAAAATAACCTGCTTCGATTCCATTCTGTAATATCTCTGAGCATGTCTTACGAACATGCCAACCACAACCATATAACCAAGGTAAAATAACTTGCTTCGGTTCCATGCAGAAATATCTCTAAGAATGTATTATGAACATGTCAACCACAACCATATAACCAAGGTAAAATAACCTACTTCGGCACCATGATGGAATATCTATGAGCATGTCTTGCGACCATGCCAACCACAACCATATAACTATGGTATAGTCACAACAATCCGGGTCAAATCCCTATAAGCATTACATTATCCAATACAACGCCCTATAAGAATTATATCATGGGACTGGGCATAGCCTACTCTCTATAAGCATTACAACATGGGACTGGGCCAAACTCACTCGATATTAGCATTACAACATATAAGTGTGCAAGTGCCAAGGTTGATCCCGATATATAAGCATTACAGCATAGAATACAATCCCTATCATAGAGCATGGATATCACAATATCACATCACAATTATCAATGGTTAATTGTGCAAATTACCATTCTTCTTTCATATTCCACTTGCAATTTAATTTACAATTGATTAATAATTATATCAATATGAAATAAGCCACAATTTAGGGATTCTATAACAAGAAATCACCCTAGGTCACATGTCATGCTAAACATACTTTAAACTGTTTACTAATTCAATTATAATCATGGTTCACTCACCCCATGGGCAGCCATGAGCCAGTAAAAAATCCATTTGAAACCAAAAGACTTCAAGGAATAATTCCATTTGTTTATTTAATTAATTTGGGTTCACGCAATGATGTCTCAATCACAATATTGTATAGACTTGGAAATTATCAAACCATAGGGTTAAGATTTAGACCCCCCTACCTTTAACTGACGATCTAACAACGCTTCCAGCAACCAAAGCCCATGAGGAAGAAGGTGCAGATGATTACAAAGAGGTTCCTAGATCAAAATCAACAATGCAATTGGTCAAAGGATTTCACTACAATGGTTGGAGAATAAGGAAGAGAAGGAAAAAACCTAACCGAGAAGACTTACTAGGGATCTATCACACAAACGAGACATCCAGAAGGGAAGTTAGCACCCCAAAATCACCTAGAGAAAGACCTAGGGTCAATAAGAGAAGATTTACAGCCTAAAAAAATGAGAATTCATCCACACAACATGTTTAAAATAGAAGGTCAGGTATTTACATGGCATGTAATGTTATTACATGTCATGTAAATGATTTTAATGGAATATGCTGAAAAACCTATCACCTCGGATTCATTTTATTAAAACCCTAGAACAATTACATGACGTATAATCCCTTTACATGGCATGTAAATGTTCTACAGTTGATTTTTAGCCCATTTTCCTTTTAAACAAACTGAACCTATTTTAAAGTTTCTCAACTCACCAAGAACTCATGAAACGCGTAACCCATTTATATTCGGACTCCATTAATTCAAAAAAGCATACATCCCCAAACTTTAAGTCATTTTCTCTAACAAATATCTCCTCACAGATACTCTTCGGTCTTTCTCATGTTTCCTTGAAACCCAAGACTGTGTTTATTCAAATGACACACTTTCACGATGAAAACACAGCCGAAAGATAAGATTTATGAAAAAATCAGAGAGAGACGTACCTGAAAAAAAAAAGACAAGATCTTACAATTCAAATCAATCTAACCCTAATTGAATAGAATCAATCCAACTTGAAGAGGTCATTTCATTTTAATTGGATTTTCAATAATTATAAAAACATAGTCATAAAAAGGATTCAAACTTCAATAAAACAGTCTTAAAATAGTCCTAAATTTAACTCACATAGTCCTAAGATTGAAGATCGGAAATACCACATTAATACAGAAGGATGGAAATGCCCCATTTAGTTAGATTTCCATTCTGAAATTTAAGTTTTTTTTTATGAATCCATTTAATATAAGGATGTAAATTTCCCTTTAATTTAGAATTTATAGCTTGAATGGAGTCCTCTTGCTCCCTCTAGGTTGTGCTAACATTACTCCTCCAAACATGCTGAAAGTTCCACAAAAATTCAGAAATACTAGCTTGCTTGATTTTAATTTAACTCCTCGATGATATGTCAATATAATCCTTCTATCATTGAAAACATGCTTTGATGAATGTATCAGTCTTAAAGGGATGCATTTGAGAATTTCTCAGTTAAAAAAACTTTGTAAACCAAATAACCTAACCCAAAATTAACCAATTGGAATAACCCAAGATAAAGGAAATACCCTAACCAAAAATGAACTAAATAAACTAACCCAAATAAAAAAATGACCTAACCCAAAATGAACTAATTAACCTAACCAAAAAATAATAATAAAAAAATTGATCAAATGACCTAATCCAAAAAAAACTAATGACCAAACGACAAAAATGAACCAAATGATGTAACCCAAAAAAGTCATAACCCAAAAATAAGCCAAATGACCTAACCCAAAATAAACCAAATAACCTAACATAAAAAAGAGATAATCCAAAAATGAACGAAATAACCTAACCTAAAAAATGCCTAACCCAAAATGACATAACCAAAATAAACCAAATAACCTAAAAATTAAACCAATTGTTCTAACCAAAAAATGAATGAATGACCAAATGAACTAACCAAAAATTACATAACCCTGAAATTAACCAAATGACTTAACCCAAAATAAACCAAATTACGTAACTTAAATATGACATAACCCAAAGATAAAGAAAATGACCGGACCTAAAATAACCTAAACCAAAATGAACAAAATAAAATTTCCCAAAATAAACCAAATTATATAACTCAAAAATGACTTAACCTAAAGATGAAGCAAATGGATTAACCTAAATCAACCAAAATGACCTAACTTAAAACAAACCAAATGATCTATCCAAATGACCAAATGTCCAAATATTCCAAAATATCTGACCCAAAAATGAAACAAATGGAATAACTCATTAATGAAAGAAATAAAGAAGGCATACGGGCCATTCAGACATTAATGAAAGAAACACCCTCACCCAAAATGAATCAAATGACCAAACCAAAAAATATGAAAAATACTCTAACCGATTGACCAAATGACAAAATTACCAAATAACCTAACCAAAAAATGAATCAAATGACTAAATGACCAAAATAACCAAGTGACCAAGTGACCAAATAATCAAATAACGTAACACAAATAAAATTGGACTGAAATGAACACACAAGAGGAATCCATTTCATACCCATTTTTATCATGATAATTAGTATCTATTTATTATGGTATGCCACTAGTATAAAATTTCTAATTAAATTTATATTTATATTCTTCTTCATTTTATGGATTTCTTAAATAGCTAAAATTTTAATTCATTCTAGGTTGTGTTGAACTCCTATGTATCTTAAATTGGTTACTTTAAAATGAGTTGCTCACTGTATTATTAATCTAACATAGCTTCCTATTTGAGCTTGAATTTCACTTAATGACATGTAGATTCATTCCCTTTCATCTTAATATAATGTGATAATTGAATTTAATACCACATATTGAATCACCACTATAATTTAATCTAATGTGGGAAAGTTTTAACTTGATGTGAGTAGATGGTTAATCTCACATATCTTCACAATCAATTTTTTTTTCATTTTGTTTATCAATTTCAAAGAGGCATTGGGAATCGAAGGCCATGTGCCTCAAGCAAAATTATTTTGCTCGAGTGGGATGAAAATGAATGGTTGTAAATTCACAAACACAAGAAAAGATTGTAAGAATTTTTATTGATATTTCAAATTTTGATATGTAATTAATAATTAAATATTGTGTTAATATTTTCAATAGTGTTCCCTAGAGGCCCCCGATGAGAAATAATATGAAAACTTCAGTCTAAATGATCACTTGAGACAGGTATTAGGTGAGGAGCACCAGGGGATAGTTCAATGTCGGCCTGGGAAAAACATCATTCCCACTATGTATTGGCCTTCATCGGGCACCTCTCAAACCTCTCACACAACTGAGCTACAAAACACTCGTGCAGAAGCAGCTGAGGCCAAAAAAATAGTCATACGGGAGCGTGAAAGAGGTAAACTTATCGCCAAACGGTTCATAAAAGCTATGTCAATTATATGCCCATCACTTCCATCAGGGGTTGCTAATGTTTTTTATTTATGTATGGAAACAATGCGCTCTATATATGATGCACTGAGTGATTCCAATGAGGGTCCTAGTGGCGGACGATGTGATGATATTAGTGGTGGTGGTGGTGGTGGTGGTGGTGATAATGTTGGTGCTTTGGGCGCCGATGCTGGTGATGATTATGATGGAACTAATAGTGATGAGGTAGATATTGATCCCCTCTATTTTTGATTTGACAGCAAAGAGACCTGTCTAGATGATGTTTAATGAATAAAACTGATTGATAGTGTGGCTTGTATATGTATGTTATAGTATTTTAAATGGTTTGAAAATTATTGATAACTCGATGGTTAAATGCTAAATATATAATAATTGTACTGCATTAAATATGTACCATGTTTTGTAATTTATTTTCAAATTGTGTGAGAGGTGTTGGATGGTGCTGTTATTGTCCATTGGGGGTAGGACTCTATACCCACGATTCACAGAACCATTGGTATACATCAATTTTGGACAGGCCTCTATACCCACAGTTTCAGAACCATTGGTATAGATGTATGCCCGCGATTTGAAGTAAACCGTGGGTATTCAAATTTAGCAATGAGTTATACCAACGGTTTCAAAGAAATTTGTTGGTATAGCCCTATACCAACAGTTATCATCCCCACGGTTTACAAAACCATTGGTATAGGCTATACCAATGGTTCTGGGGCCTATACCAATGGTTCTGAATCGTTGGTAGAGCTTAGTTTTCCAGCAGTGTTTTATTAGGAGTAAATATTACTAATGTACCAAAATGCAAAGCATGTGTTTTCTAAGTTCAACCTAATATTTTAAACTGAACCATTTTTATTCCTTAAATACATCTTCAATGTTTTATAAATTTCTAAGTCATGTTTATCTTATAAAAATGTCATAAAAATTACAATTTTGGTATAAACAATATTTTTCGCTATTCACCTTAAAAATCAATTATTTTAGAAAAATTCCTAAAATTTACCCTAAACTAATATTTTTATTCAAAATAAAAAAATAATGTTCATTTAGTTAAGTTAAATTCTAAAATTTATAAATTTATCTTTTAAATTAAAATACAAAAAATAAAGAAAGATTGCCTTTATTGAAAAATGATGTTTTAAACATTAAGTGTTCTTATTTTTATTTCACATCAATTTACAATTTTAAATAATATTAATATATTATTTAATGTATAATAATATTTTAAAATTTATCCATTTAATTTATTCGTATAAAATATACAGCACTTAATAAAATAGTTCTTTGAAAAAAAATATTACTTTTATATTAAATACGCTTTAACAAAATACTATTAAAATTAATTATTTATATTATAAAATTTAATTTTACTAATACATTGATATTAAAATATTTATTTTAATTTTATAAATAAATCATATCATATTTTAATAATATTATTATTATTATTAGTATGTAATGCATAAATATATATATATATAATATTTTAATGTTGTATTTTTATTTCATTGTGAGTTATCTTATTCTAGATTTACTGCTAACAATACACAACTTCAGTATACCTAATGGATACATGTATATCCAACAACCATATTTATAACGGCCAGATTTTGTTCCTATATATATGTGTGTGCTACAATCATGCATTGCATTCTCACTTCTTAAGTCACATGTCTCGTTTTCATAGATTCCATTTTGGATCTCAAAATAGGATTTCTCCTTTCATGATGTTCTTCCTCATTATAGTTTTTCTTTGGCTATTGGTGATCCTCAAGGGTGAAGAGGATCCAAGAGATATCCTAGTGTTGGAGATTTTATTCTTCTCTATTTATTGTCTGCTTTTAATTTATGCACTTTTAAAGGATGTAATAATCTATGGTCAGTAACAATCCATGGTATGTAATACTTTGTTTCATGTGATTTTGTTGTAACATTTTACTATAAATGAATAAAGTGTTGTTAGTTTAATTCCTATCATGTATGACTAATTACCCAATCTATTTCAATTCCTTTGAACAAATAGAAAAAAATAGTTTAGAATTATAAACATATAGTTTATGGAATGAATATGCTTCCTAAAACCCCTGGGCATTACATTTGATACCGCCAAAAGGTTTCTAAGGTGTGGCTAATATTTAATCAAAGTAATGGAAACATTTAGAATCCATAAAACCCAAGAACATCATGCATTTAAAATTGAAATCCTGTAAATAGTAAATGAAGACACTTGTAAATGTGTACTTTAAATCGTAGAATTTCTACAATAATCTTTGACAAGATGGGATTGATGAAGATCACTGAAGGGTATCAATTGGGTTCCCCTCTCCATTACGTATCCACGGGTTGAACTGAATCATTCGTCATACGAGCAGGATTCTTCCACCCTCCATGACATGTTAATGCCTCGTGGTATAAAGGAGGCAGGTTGAGAGAGTTATGGGAAGGAAAGATTCAACCAAGGCTTGGTAAAGCTTGCATGGTCCCTATCTCATAGTGAATTCCCCTTTACATGGCCCTCAAGGATGCTCTTTGAGTGAACATGCATTAAACTATACGTTATGAATTAATGAACACAATGGTTGTAACATTCAGCTATGCCAACTCCCATCGTTGCATCATATGTAATAGATAATCAATGATAGCCTACATGTAGGAGATTCGAGTGTTAACTAATTTACACTCCACTGCCTTAGATGAATCATAGCAGTGCCAAATGAGTTATACCATACAATTCATGGAATTTTAATTCCTCCATGTCATAAAATATGACTAACCAAGGTAGCCTATATGATATCTCTTACATCATAAAATATGATATGCCCTAAAGGATTAAATATAATCTTTTTTACATATGCATGTCACACTCTACGACACATCATGTTGTATTATACGATATCACATGTCTTTAGGGGAAATTCCTTTCACCATTCACATTGCAGACTCCTGAAGGCAGCTTAGAAGAAACATATAGTTCGATACACACACGAGCAACCAAAGTCCTTGAAATTTTAAGTGTAAAGGAATTAAACCTGGTTAGATTACCCAGAAGCCTAAAGATAACTAAAAGGGAATATAATGTGAATAAATGTTAAGGGAGCCAGAAGAATCCCACATAGTCTAACTGAATCGAGGATTCAAACCCCTCATGAACAAATGGGGTCCATTTGGAGAGAAAAAGTTCAATACCAAAAAAAATCCATGATTCATGATTCTAACATCGATGGAATTCATCAGCATCCTCAAAATGAAAAAAATTGTGGAGATCGTTTAAAAGACCAATTTAAACCCTAGAAAAGTCAATAATATCCATCATCTTTTGAATCAAAACCATATTTGGCCAAAATCCCTATAAAGAACCAACAAAAGTAAATAAAAACTTTTCATATAAGATCTTAACCTCATGATCTGAACAAGTGATAGTTGAATCTCTCTTGAATCGGAATGGGGAAGTTGATGGAATCGATAAAGTGCCAACTTCTGGGATCCTCTTATCAGAATCCTATGTCACTCAACTAGAGTCAACCTTGAGAATATTTACAAAGGAATCACACTAACCCGAGTGAATAATAGTTTATGTTGTGTTTGGGATGCTTGGAGCATTCTAAAAATTCTTTACAATTCTAAGTTAAACTATAATTTGTTTAGTAAAATTAGATCACATGACGAAAAAGATTAAGTTGGTGGAAATTGACATGAGATCAATGTTAGCTGAGAAGGAAAAGTATGCACTCATGTACAATATATCTTGAGAGTGTATGATTATGCATTAAGATAATTTATAACTAAGAAATAGGATTGTGATTTATGTACACTCCATAAATTAATAAAAGTTTTTTAAAAGATTATATAATGTCCCCTAGCATGATAACCTATTTTTAACATATTTAGTATTGTAAAAAATAAAATAATTTTTCATAGATATGAATTAAATTTAAGAAAATGATTTTTCAAATTTGGAATAATGAGGTCAACACTTTCTAGGAGGTGGAATATTAAAAAAAATTGAATAGTGAAATATGTTATGAAATGATAATTAACAAAATATATAATTTTGGTATCTTTAAGCCATAATGACATTAGTCACTTGTAAAATATTATCATTTCACAAACAAGTTATTGCTTATTCACATATGAGTTCATATTGAATCACATATGAAGTTTGCTATTATAATTTTTTTGAAATTATCACATAATTTCAGAAATAAATATTTACTTTTCCACTCATTTATCTTTACTCTTAACTTTTGGATCATCGTAAGTTCTCTATTTAAATCTCTCTCATAAACTTCTCCAACGGGGAGGGGACTTTAACAAGTCAAGGGGTTTGTTTAAAAAGTTATGAAAGAGGAATCTTGGTAAAATTCTTTGTTCATTCTTCAATAATTTCTTTTAGGAAACTATTTGAATCCATTTCCATTCATAATAAAACTATTAAAAGAAAAATTGAATATTAATCATTTATCCAAAGTAAGTGGCAATAAGTTACTTTTGTGCACCAAACCGGAGAGACGTCATAGAACACTCTTTTGAGTATTAATTATCCATAAAACTCAAGACAATGTTACGTCACAATAACTCTCCACCATACATTTTCCAAACCATTAAATCTTTCTGGTACTCTTATGTCTAATGTTAAATGAATGATGTTTCATTCTTTGATTCCATTCCTTATTTAGAGATTCGTTAATCCAAAACCAAATTTCTATACCCGCACATTAGCTTGATTTGTCACATTATATGGAAAATTCAAGTTATGGTACCATGAATCTATATGCTTTGATGTGTTGCACTAATTTCTGAATAAGATATGTGATGAGTGGACTCGAAATTATAAACCTACTAATGCATTGGATAACAATTCATTTCTAGAGATACTATGAATAAGGCACTTGGTTGATCAATACATGGTTGACATGATTCATGTGACATGCGCTTATTCTTAGCCAAGGATAAAATGAACCCAATTATGCATTTACATGGGTGATTAGATCATGATAAACAGTTTATTTTTGTATATTTTAAGTATAAATTTTATTTTTAATTTATAAAAAACAATATGGTTAAAAGGGTCGTGGTAGTTTTGTCTGAATAATTTGAACATGACACGAATTAAAATATCTGATTAAATATTCAATTCATGAACTATTTAATTAATACTATTTATTCCGATATTTATAAATATTATTATTTTAAATAAATATTGGATATATGATTGAAAATAATAAATTTATGCTAAATTGATTTATGATTATAACTTAAGCAGAAAAAATATGCATGTTTTAATGTATATAAAAGGAAGCCTATAAAAGGAAGTATTAGAGGGTTCATTATGAAACTTAAATAGAAATGAGCTCCCTTCTTACAATCATCTTCCTAGATTCTTATAGCTCTTACCTTTTATTTCATGCAAGTTATTCACTCCAAAAGAAGTATTGAATAAGTTCAAAGTCCATATTTTCAATGGATAATTTCATTTTCTTTCTTACTATAAGATTTGTCCTTATTTTTTATTATTTATTTGTTCTTCATTCATTTCATTTTAGGAAGATCCTAGGTGGAATCTATTTTAGTTTACATTGTATTTGGAATGCTTAAAGAATTCCCAAAATCCTACAGAATTCCTATTTGAAATCTTGTTTAGTATAAACAAAATTATGTTGAGTGGAAGTTTAAGTTAGTCAAAATCGATGTTAGTTGAGAAGGAAAAGAAGACACTCATGCACAATAGATGTTGAGGGTGTATGTTAATGTTTAATATGATATGTATGTATGAAATGGGATAGTAATTTATATATATTTCATAAAATTAATAAAAAAAATTAAAAGATTATATATTATATCCTAGCTCGATACTTGTTTTTGACATATGTAGTATTGTAATACATGATATAATATTTCATATATATAAATTGAATTTGAAAAAAATATTTTCAAATGATTAAACAAGATGTAAAACCTTTCTAGGAGTTGAAATAGTAAATTTTTTTATTTATAGTAAAATATGGTTGTGAATGGTAGAATCTAGTATGATGTGATAATTATTAAAGAATAAAATTTAAGTATTTATAAGCTATAAAAACATTATTCTCTTATAAAATACTATTAGTTCACATACCAAGTTATTGTTTATTCGTATACTAGTTAATATTGAATATTACTAATTTATCCAAAGTGAAGTGGTAAAAATTGAATTTTGGGCACCTGAGTATCAATGTTATGTCATATCAACTCTCTACCTTACCTTCTACATGTCGTTAAATCCTTTGTGAACTCTTGTGTGTAATGTTAAATGAAGGATGTTTCATTCTTTGATTTCATTTCTTATTTAGAGATTTAGTAATTGAATACTAATTTTATACACCCACACATTAACTTGATTCATCACATTACATGGAAACTTCATGTCATGCAAACATGAATTTTTTTTTTTGGACATGTTCCACAATTTTTGAACAGGATGTGTGAGAGTGGGCTCGAAAATATAAAATTACTAATGCATGGGATAATAATTCATTTCTGAAGATACACTAAATGGGGAACTGAGTTGAGAAATAAATAGCCAAAATGATTCATGTGTCATGCTTGTATTTGATATGAAGGGAAAATGAACTTGGTTATGCATCCACGTGACTGGTTGGATCATGCCAAACATTTTATTTTCATATATTACAAGTACGAATTTGATTCGTAATTTATAACAATAAAAGTTTAAAAGGGTCACAAACGAGTTTTGCAACATACATATTTTTCTCTGAATAGCTAGAACATGACACAAATTAAAACATTTGTTTAAACATTCAATGGACGAATTCTTAATTAATAATATTTATTCTAATTTTTTTAAAATTATTATCTTAATTAAATATTGGATATATAATCAAAGATAATAAAGTTAGGTTATATTAATTTATTATATTAACTTAAGCATAAAAAATATGCATGTTATGATGTATATATATCACAATTGACATGTTATTCACAATGCCCAATTAAAATCCACCCATGTAAGTGGAGGTTCCTTGCCTAATAAATAGACAAATGGGAATTGGATGCTTTCCACTATTTTAAATGTGGATGGCCAATAAAAGGGGGGTAAAGGTAGTAATGAACCAAACCTATAAAAGTAAGTGTTTGAGGGGTCCTTATGCACCATAACTAAAAAAGATCTCTTTGCTTAGCTTCTCATTGCTCTTGTCGTTTATGTCATGCAACTTCTCCACTCCAAAAGAAGTCTCAAAGAACCAGAGAAGTTGTCCAAGGAAGCAGGTCTGTTATATCAAGTGGTGATGATCCTCTTGAGTTAGCACCAGCCTTCCCCGACAAACTCACACAACACACCCGAGAGCATAAAGGATACACCAACAAAAACAGGAAATGATCAGAATTCGCTTACAGTGTCAGGCCTCCTTTATTGAGACCCGGTTACCATTGATGAAGGTGAAGAATTTGTAGCCTCCGATGTAGCTATGTGCAGGTGATTGTCCAGCTCCAACTTCAATCGCTTCCTCTGATCTTGATCTTCACCAAAGCAGTGCTCCGGGAACAGGGGTATGGTGCGTCGAACTACAAGGGAGCAACGCAAGGCTTCAGATCCGAGCTCCTCCACTGAGCTCTTGATTTTTCTCTTTGACAAATGAGGAGTTTTCCTCTTTCGCTCGTGTTGTGGAATCGTCGGGAGTCGCAACGACAGAAATGAGAAACGAAAGAATAATGCAGAAAGAAAATAGACACGAGACACACAAATTTACGTAGTTCGAGAATAACCCTACGTCCACGGAGAGGCAAAAAATTCACTATATCGGAAGCACAAAATACAGAGTTTTTTGCAGTAGTAACCCTAGCCCGAAAATGAGTTATAAAATGGAGAAGACGATCACTGTTCCGAAAAGTAAGTCTGCATCGCTCAAATGAACGGCGGTCACCTTTGTCAAAAGTGTTACATTACTGTTGACTTCGAAGTCCACACTGCTATAGTGTCTGTCGGTGTCGGTCGGTCAGCTCTGCTACAGTGGTCAGAGCAGCTACAGTACCGAAAAAATTGGACCGGGGGCCGAAGACCCCCGGAACAGGGGCGCGTTGCCCCCTGCAACTCCCAACGAGCTCACCGCAAAGCTCGACCCGCGACAGTTGCAGGCCACAAGCATTCGGCCTAACCGAATCGGGCTACACAGCTCGTAAGAACCAAAACCAAAATGAAGCTCTCCCCAAACTAGAAGGATGAAGGGCAATCATAGCAGGCATGCGAAGTGATGGGCAAACAGGCGACCAAGCGGGATGCACGACGCATGAACGACACAGATTGAACGGGCAGTTTGAATAACCGAATGTGTAACAACTCACAAGGACACACAACGACATCCAATAAGTCGTGAGGTATAAGCGGATATTGTGAGATAGAGAAAACACACCGTAGAAACGCAACAGGCGCTGCGTCGTTGGATCAAATTGATCAATGGTGCAGACCCCAACCGAGCAACCGCTATTAAGGAAAACCGAAATATAAATATTGTGTGGAGAAATAAAAATGTAAGAGCAAAGGCATGAATGCAAGCAATGCGTAAATACTCACAAGCATTTAACACCATAAGCATTTAATGGCAACGAACAACATGCATGCACCATCAAATATCACAAACTCTAAGGATCTCTCTCATGAATCGTGATTATTGCTGGAATGAATACTATTCGAGTTCCTTGAATACAACATTTTTCCTTTAATGTCAATAGGAACATGTCTAGCTTTGAGATTTTAAATAAATGATCTACTACTTTTAATGTGTTTTCCAAGTAATTAGTTTCCAATAACCACTAATGCTATGGTTCTCGTAATTGAATAAATATAGTTATTTTTCAAAGTATAAAACAAGACTTGTTAGAATGACTTTGAAGCGTTTTATAAAACTTGTAGAATATTTTTTGAAGCGTCCTTCACTACAATATTACAAGATTCCCTGTTGATTTAGGACCCATTCAACGTTTCTAAATCCCCCAAACCGATGAATCGAACACTCAAATTTCACAATCTCCTGTGCTCCCTGACAAAGTTAGTCGTGTTGATCCGCACCACGGCCGCACATGCCTGGGCGCCGCCCAAACACAGCACAGACAACGCCAAAAACAGGGATCGCCACTGCCTGGTATTCACCAAAACCGCAACCCCTGCAGCTGCCACAGCCACGACAGCAAGACCGTCTCGGCAACCTCTCCAAGCCTTCACCGCCCTCCTGCACACCTTGCAGTGGATCACATGCCTGAAATACCGGTTCGTCATGTCCGGCAGATGCAGCGACCCAAACCCGCCCTTGGCCGGAGAAGACGCCGAAAATCCAGCAGCGAGGCCGGCGGGCGCATGCTCCACCACGGCAGGGTTGCTCGGCAGCGAAACAGTGCGGTGCCCGAAATGGTAAGGCATCCCACCGCCCACCGTGTCCGTCCACTTCCTGTACTCCTCCACCCAAGTGTCCGACGACCGCAAGTAGTGGTAGAGCTCCATGGTGGGGGCTTTCTCCCTCATGAGCACCTCGTTCTGAGATGACAGGAACCCCATGTCCTGCTCGAAAACCTTGCTTGCATTCTGGTGCATGTACCACACCGGGACGACGCTCAGGAGCCAGGACCGCCGCGTCCCCCCGAACCTCACGATGAGCATGGATCGCCCCTGCCCGGCCGGCCGGCACAAGAAGAGGCCGCTGAAGTAGTGTTTCTCCCCACTCCCGTCGACCGACTCCCGGTTGTTCTGCAGAACGCAGGGCGCTTCGAATCTCAAGAAGTTGGGCATGGACTGCTCGTCCGCCTTCCCCCAATGCCCGGCGAAGCCCCGACCAGTCCGCTCCATCACCTTGAAGAGGAGGGGCTGGGCGTCCTCCCGCCTTGCGGTCCAGTCAGTGCGGTCATGGGAGATGGGGATGTGGGCAGGGTCCATGAGGTTCTCCAGGAGTATGGAGTGGTCGTAAGGGAGCTCGTGAGTTGTGGAGATGTCTTGGAATCCAGGCCTCGCGAAGTTCTCGAACCAGGGGAGCTTGGAAGCGTCAGGAGGTGTCTCTCGAGACATCCAGACCCATGCCACTCCTTGCGAGTCCGCCACTTCGTACGACGAAACACAGGCCGACTGGGGAATTTTTGCCCCCGCTGGAAGCTGCAGCCACCAGCCACCATACCTTAACTCACACATTCATATCGCTGATGTCTCCTTCGTATAAATCTAACCAGGGCAACCAAAGAAGAGCTTGAGACAAACCTGAGGAATCCGGACGCATGCGCCATGTTCATCAAATTGCCAGCCATGATAAAGGCATTCCAGTCTGCCACCCACCAACTGGCCCTCCGATAGTTTTGCCAGCCTAAGCCACGCAAACCGAATAAAAATGTTAATATAATGAGATGCCATGCCTTCGTTTAAACCAAAACAAGTTTTGGAGAGATGCATCTCTACCGATGTACATGAGTCCGACAGGATCATGCTGTTACTTTAGGAATCAATCCATTAATATTTCTAAGGGACCCAGCTCCGACCCGTTTAAAATATCTCGGTCTAAAGTTCGACCCACTTATCAATCCGTCTTTAAAATTTTGTTATGTAAAAAGAAAAAAATATAATAAAAATGTTTTTAAAATATTAAATACATATGATTTCTTTTAGCAATAATATTATATTATATTATTATCCGACCAAAATGGTGATGGTTTCTGTGAAATATGCATTTCATAAATTTGCAATTAATTTTCTTCATTATTTGTGATCCGCCTTGATCGTCAATGGCCTTGATCGAACGGCTTGCATCGATGCAAAGTGTGCTTTCCTGCTGTGTTTCTTCGCCCTCACACATTTGACGGATCTGCATGGTATGCTTGGCACCCAATCATATGAAGCCGCATGTCCACGTGGTTGTTACAGCGCTAGCGATTCCCGAACCTTCGCACAAAGGGCCATCCATGCGTACCACCCTTGCCCGATCCTATCGCGTCGCCTGCCACCACATTGATGCTGTGTCCTTTCAGTTCGCCACCATCATTGCTTCGCCTTTTGAGTTCCCAAAGAAATCGAAGAACTCTCATTCCTTCGTTGGTGCTCCGCTGGTTTTGCCGAGACAGTTTGAGAGAGAAATTTGAGGAGAAGCTCTTTTCAAGCTCGGTATCCTCATCCACCGAGAGCTAGTCATCCCAATCTACAGTACAAGACCCCTGCAATACTGTTCGGGTGGAGATCAGAGGAGCTTTGCACCGAGTCTTAAAAGAAGGCGACCCACAACGCACAAGGATTGATCAGTGTAGAAGACCCACCATACACAACCCCACAACTTTTACTTATTTCCTGGTTCGGTCTGTTGTAATGTGATGTATTCTTTTTCTTTGAGAGCATTGAGTAGGACCGTCCAGGAAGGCATAACGTTAACTCCCCATGGCCCATTTGACAGTGTCACCTGGTTTAACGAGAACTGCCCCCCTGATAGATTTTGGGGTTCTTTCTTTGATTTTTCCCTTTCTTGTATTCTACTTGCTTTCTTTTCTGTATAAAAAATGAGATCTAGAAGGTCGTGTTTTTTACGCGCGCATAGGTCCAGCATGAGCAGCAACATGTAAATAGCTGTGCCTTTTCCTTTCTGCTTTTCTTTTTGAACCATTTCATCAACTTTCCTTTCAAATCATTGTTATAAGTCAGTGGCTCCATGTTCGTTCTTATGGAAGTAATACTGAGAGAAATGGCAAACTCCCTCCGAAATATAACGATGGGTTCTAAGAAATTCAAGATAAGTTTGATGGGGAAAATGATTTTAACACGTGGAGAATCAAAATGCATGCTATTTTTGGCCACAACGGATGTCCTCTGTGGTGCCGATATAAAGATTGCCACTCAGACCCCTAAGGGACAGAGTGTTATCTCTTCCAACAATATATCTGATTAATCAATGCCCTTCTACAACTACTGTTTTCAAAGTACCTAAAGAGTTATGGACTAGAAAACCACCAAGTTATCCACATCTTAGAGTTTTTGGTTTCACCAATTATGCACACACGAAAGATAATAAGCTAGAACCACGTGCTGTGAAATGTATTTTTTTCAATTATCCTGATTGTTTTAAAGTGTACAGATTGTGGATAGATAAGCCCGAATTTTCAAAATGCATTATAAGTCATGATGTTGTGTTTCACAAGTCTGCCTTACCTAAGAATAAATCTACTGTTCCTGAAAACCCTGGAACACGCCAACCTGTGGGTATTGAAGTGCCTCTGAAATCTAAGAATGAGTCTGAATCTGAAAAATGATTGGACCCCCTGCCCGATCGGAAAAATGATTGGACCCCCTGCCCAATTCAATCACACTGATGTGGCTGCTTATTCATTCAATATTGCTCAAGATATTAAAAGTGACGAACCACAAACCTTTAAACAGGCCATGAAGTTGAATGAATCCAAGCAGTGGCTTGTTTCTATGAAAGATGAGATAAACTCCCTTCTGAAGAATGAAACTCAGGTTGTTAATAAACTTGAAAATGTGTCATAGGTTTCAAATGGATATTAATACGGAAGGAAGATAACATTGGGGAGTCGAAAATTAAATATAAAGCTCGTTTGGTTGCTAAAGGATTCCTATTATGTGAAGGAATCGACTATAATGAAAAATTTTCCCTATTGTAAAACATTCATCCATTCGACCATTGCATTCTTTTGCTGCCCACTATGATTTTCACATTGACCAGTTGGATGTGAAAACAGCTTTTTTGCATGATAAGTTGGATGAAAAGGTATACATGAAGCCTCCCGAAAGATTTTCAAAAGATTTCAAATCAAATCAAATTTTTCTTTTACAAAAATCTGTGTATGGTTTAAAACAATCATCAAGATAGTGGTATAAATGGTTTGATTCTTTTATACTATAAAATGGTTTTAGTCGAAACAAATATGATGCACCTGTTAAGATCCAACTTAATACTGCCTTTGAAATGAAAGATATGCGTAATGCAGAACAAATCTTAGGCATCGAAATTATTAGAACTAGGGAGTAAAATCTTGTATCTGTCACAAAATGCCTATATAAAGAAGGTTTTAAAGCGGTATTTGTTTGAGCATTTGAAACCAGTCAACATACCTATGGGTCAGGACATCATATCGCCCCTTAGTCAGTCCCCTAACAATGAAACAGACAGTCTATGAAAAAGATACCTTGGGCCAGTAGAGTCAGTAAGTATGCTATGGTCTGTTCAAGGTCGGATATTTCCTTTATTGTCTGTACTCTAAGCATGTTTATGCAAAGCCGGCCCAAGGGCAAGCCCCACAAGCCCCGGGGCTAGGGAAACAACCGACATCGGGGCAACCGGCCGCCCTATTCCTCTCCCATTATCTCTGCAACCCTAGCAGCAGGTTCCAACCTTGCCTCCACCGTTGCCCCTCCCTACTGCATCCCTCGACGACCACACTTGCTCCCTCGCCTGCCTCCTCGTCTCCCTGCTTCCTCGCTCGCCTAACTCCCCGCCTCGCATCCCCTGTCAGCGCCACTCTTCGCCAGGTCTGCACACCTTCCCTCACCGTGACACATCTTCGTCTTGTGCCTCTTTGCCCAACTTTGCTTCCGACAGCTAAACACCAAATTCCATCTTCTCCAACAACATCAGCTTCTTTAATGGAGGTTAGTCTCAGCAAACACAAATTTCGTCATATTTAAGCTTGGTTCAAGGCCCCTTTGCTTTGATTACTTGTTTCTTTTATAATTGAATGTTCAATTTCTCTTATCATCAATCATATTTTTTCTAGTTAAATTCTCTTACACAAGTCATGTTTTGTCCGGCTTTAATGCATCTTACATATCAAGAATCAGTAGAACTTTTTATTGCGCATGTTGCGAGTAGATCTTACCCAACCCTTGTCTAGAAAGAATTATTTGTATACAAGGTTGTCCGGTTGAGATTTCTTCTGCTGCTGATACATGTTCCCATTTTACTTTTAGGTAAATTAAAGGAGTTTGTTTTGAATTGCAACTCCTCTAAATTCTTAACCTTGATATAAATCTGTAACTGTATAAAAAATTCCATATAAAATCAAATTAACAAGAATGAATCATTTCAAATTTGTTATATTTTATAAAGATCCTCCTTGCGGTCGGTGGCCGGTGAGAAGGTAAAGTAAATGTGTGAATGGATTTTATTTCATCTCATTTTTTGGGTTATTGATTTATATTCGGTAGAAGAATTTTTTATATGTATTTCTTTATTTTGATAGATACAAAAATTGAACACTAATTAATATTAAATTTAATTAGTTTGAATATATTAAAATATGTAGTGGACTTTTACATATGTTTTTTATATAATTATGCATATTATAAGAGCAATATTTTGAAGATTGGGCTTGGGCAACGATATTGCCTGGGCCGGCCCTGGTTTATGAGTAACCGTGGAAAACAGCATTGGCATGAATTGAAGTGGCACTTAAGGTACGTGTCATGTCTCCTGACCTGGGTATTTATTTTGGCAAAAATAGTAATTTTGATAATGATATTGTTGGGTTTGTTATTTTGATTATGCTGCAAATATTGATACACAAAAGTCAATAGCTGGTATGTGTTCTTAGCCTATGGCGGGCCTGTTTTGTAGAAATGCAACATGTAATCGGTTGTTGCATTGTCCACCATTGAGGCAAAATACAAAGCCATAACTGAATGTATTAAAGAGACTATTTGGTTAAAGGGTTTGATTAATGAGTATTCTTTATTCAGTGGTAGTGTTAAATGAGTTTCTTTATCCAATGGCAGTATTTGATGGGTTTGGGGGTGTTCATCATACGAACTTGGCAGTGGAAGAAACCCATGAAACACTAGATCTATCTTCAACCGAATCAACATGCAATAACAAAGAGCATAAATAGGCATACATTAAACAGCAACAATCTCCATCTTTCACTCTTCAATGGAGTACACTTGATAATGATCACAATAGCAGCAACCAAACGCTTCCTGCCTCTGAGGGAATTACACCGATCAATGGATCAATGATCATATTGAGAGGATCCCGAATGAACAAAGAGAGTTTCGGCTTGGCTTGCATGTGTAGAGGGTACCAACAAAAGGTGGGATCCTGTCCCTTTCATAGACTAATTTATTTAATGAAGAGTCAAAATGCATGGAGTGTCGACAGCCATCTCATGGCAATCGATGCGTTACAACCCTTTGAGTGTTTCATTCATTGAACAATTCAATGAACATTCATAACCGTTTGAAGCCTTCAAATGATTATGCATGTTTAGCCATAAATCAATAACATTGATTTATATTTGATGATAAACGAAAGGAAGAAGTGCCAATGACGTGCACCAAAGTCATAAGCTCAAGCTTCTCCTTAAGGATATATTAGCAACAACCTATCCTTAAGCCCGACATGCATCATATGCATGTCGTTGCTTATGAGACAGGGGATATCATATAATACAATATCCCCCTTTTTAGTACACATCCAAAAATCTCTCATTTTCACTAAAATCTCATAATGACTATATCAAACTTCACAACTCCTTGTTATCCATCCAAAACTTTTTTGATATGGTTTATCAAACTCACTTCATTTTGAAACAAACACTTTGTCCATAACTTAGTCTTTATCCAAAGGCCTAACTGTATGACCCTATGGGCCTTAGTAGCATTGACAACAAATATGAAATCCTAATTTCATAAATGTAAGCAAAGAGCGGTCTCTAGCAAATCATCGGTGCTACCCAAGCTACTAAGGGGTCTAGTGTGATCTCAATCAAACATACTCATATCTTCATATGAACAAATCTACCACAAAATGTATCATATGCATCATATGTATATCTATATAATCCATTTGTCCATGACATCGAGTGAACACTAAACATGAAAAATGTCAATCTAGCATAGGTCATCTCATCCATTAATGATTCTCCGAAATAAACTAACTAGGTTGATGAATAAATTGCAAGTCATTCATCTAGGAGATGAGCACATCACATGTCCATCATCCAAGTAGTTGAACGCATCATATGTGACTGAACTAAGCATGGTGATGCATTTCCTCGGTCTAATTCAATCAAGGGTCTGGATGTCTTTTCTCGTCATACGAGTGGACAAATCTCACCTTGGTTGAGCTTCGACCGACGACATGATCAGCAACATACTTAGTCATGTCTTGATTAGCTAACCTCGAGTCTTGCGTAAGAAAGGTATTAAAGTATGAAGGTTCTCGTGTTAGGTATCTCGCCAACCTCAGGAAATGAGGATTGATAATAAGCATACACCTTATGTATATCGATGATTGTATGACATTCCATGAGATATACTTTGATGGGTCAATCCAAGTAACAAGTCTCGACTTATTATCTAATGAGTCTATTCTTCGTACCTCAGATGCAACTTTTGTATCGAGTACAAGATTATACCCAAGATAACCTTAACATATCATCACACCACATAATACTTTGTAACGATCATCGATTAAAGACAATTCAAAGTCATACTTTGAGAGGATATTATCATTCCATTGTTCATGTAAAATAAATTACAGCACACATGAATGAATGATTAATGGAGATTGTCATTATTTATAAAATCTTGATTAGTCTTGTGGATTTGTTCAAAACCTTCTTCAAATCTCCGTTAATCCGGCTGATATGCTACACAAAAGTGATCATATTTCACATAAATAGATTTTATCTTTACATTGAAATAGTAAAAAATAACAGACATTGCATACCAAGCCTCGTGATTGCATTCTTCATAAGTTCGTTATGGAATGTTTTCCGCACGTTGCTAGCAATATGTCTGATGCAGTACCGATAATGTGCATTTAGTGGTCTCCATGTATCAGGATCCGCATTGATTGCCTCATTGATTGCCCAATGTCGATCAAATATCAAACAGACGCCCCAAATACCGGTGAAATGGTTGCTGATACATGTCAAAAACCAACTTCATGATTCGTAGTTTTCCTTCTCCACAATAGCAGAGGCAAGCAGAAGAGGTGAACGATTGTCATCTTGGGTTGCCGCAATCAACAATACGCCCTTGTATTTTCCATATAGAAATGTTTCATCAATCTGTATTAACTGTTTGCTGAAACAAAATGCGGAGATACAAGAGAAGAAAGCTCAAAACAACCGATGAAATTGAACACGAAATGGATCAAGTCGATTATCTTGAGACACATGTTCATTCATATGAAGATGGAAGACAGTTTGGTTATTGTGTCTCAATATGGCTAGCAATTGCGGCAACACCCGATACGAGTCATTCCAATCATCATAGACCTTCACAATTGCCTTTTGTTTTGTCATTCATGTTTTATTATAAAAAATTTTATAACCAAAAGTTTGTTGTATCCTCTCTTGCACAAGGGCTATAGGAAAATCTTGGCATGTTCTAATCATCTCCACAACAATTAATGACACAAATTCAGCATCCAAGGAGGTGTGATCTTGTGTCAAGTTTAACTGAACGCAAGTATGAGCTTTCTCAATCTTCGAGATTCTCCAATCTCCAAATGCAATGTCTGGAATCGCCCTCAAGCGGAATCCACAATCATCCTCATACTTACCAAACCGTATGAGGTATTTTTTACGGCCTAATTCTTGAACTATATATCTGCGGTACCTCTCAATGTGAAATCTCTTTAGCGTGCTTTTTAATGCATCTTTACTTGGAAAATCTCTTCTAACATATAAGGTTTTGTCCAACTCACTAAACATATCTGGTACAACTCCGGGAAACTCAGTTGCGGGTGTGAGAACATTACAATCGAATTCAGGCACACGTGTCATTGCTTCCGGCCAAGATGCGAAGAGTGGTGGATGATTTATTGTGGGTCGAGGTTGTTGTACAACTAATGAATATTATATGGTCAACCATCATTGTCAATATTAATTACACTATTAGAATCTTGATTAAAAAACATTTTTGACTTAAAGAGTCATGTTTGTCTGTGAGTATTGCTACGAGGAAGCTATTCAAACTGAGCAAGAAGCTTCTTATAGTACACAACCAACAACAGTGGTTAGTACAATTGATTGTGTAACCCTAAGTGAACTTCAAGACAAAACTCGTGTTTCCTTAAATCTGGGACCCGATCAAGAGATCAAGTCTATGAGCTATAAACATTTACATTTTCCGGCTACATTGTGGTATCTAGCATGTCCATTGGCTGCTGATGCGCAGTGGGTTCAAGCAATAAATTCATTTTCCAATGGTCAGATAGTACCATGATAGAATTATATGTTGATGTTTCTACTGTACAGCAACAACGTCCAATTGTACAAAGACGTAGACTTACAAGAGTGGTTAAAGAAGATCCACCCCAAGAAATTGAGGCTATTTCATATGATGCGGAAGATGACAACCTAGATAATCTCCCGGATATACATGTAAATCCGACTTCTGATGAGAATTTTTGAAATGATGGAACAGACGGTGACAACAGTGGTGATGAGGAAGGAGCAGCGGAAGTTGGGGAGGAAGTTTCTTGAAATCCATTAGTTATACAGCAGCCTCGACCCACGACAAATCATTCATCACTCTTTGCATCTTGGTCGGAAGCAATGACACATGTGCCTGAATTTGATTGCAATGTTGTCACACCCACAACCGAGTTTCCCGGAGTTGTACCGGATAGGTTTAGTGAGCTGAACAAAACCTTATATGTTGGAAGAGATTTTCCAAGTAAAGATGCATTAAAAAACACACTAAATAAATTTCACATTGAGAGACACTATAGATATATAGTTCAGGATTCAGGCCGTAAAAAATACCTCATACGGTGTGACAAGTATGGGGATGATTGTAGATTCCGCTTGAGGGCGATTCCGGACATTGGATTTGGAGGTTGGAGAATCTCAAAGATTGAGGCAGATTATACTTGCGTTCAGTCAAACCAGACACAAGATCATACCTCATTGGATGCTGAATTTGTGTCATCAATTGTCATCGAGATGATTAGAAGATGTCAAGATGTTCCTATAGCCCTTGTGAAAAAGAGGATACAACAAGCTTTCGGTTATAAGATTTTCTATAATAAGGCATGGATGGTGAAACAGGAGGCAGTTGTGAAGGTCTGTGATGATTGGGATAACTCGTATAGGATGTTGCCACAATTGCTAGTCATACTGAGACACAACAGTCAAGTTGTCTTCAAATCTTCATACGAACGAATTGATGAAACGTTTCTATACTGAAAATAAAAAGGCGTATTGTTGATTACAACAACTCAAGATAACAATTGTTCACCTCTTCCGCTTGCCTTTGTCATTGTGGAGAATAAAAACTACGAATCATGAAGTTGGTTTTTGGCATATATCATCAGCCATTTCACCGGCATTCGAGGTGTCTGGTTGATATCTGATCGGCATCGAGCAATCAATGGGGTAATCAATACGGACCCTGATACATGGAGACCCCCAAATGTACATCATTGGTACTGCATCAGACACATTGCTAATAATGTGCGGAAAATATTCCATAACGCACCTATGAATTACGAGGCTTGGTATGCAATGTCTGTTATTTTTTACTATTTCAACATAAAGATAAAATCAATTTATGTGAAATATGATCATTTTTGTGTACCATATGAGCCAGATTAACAGAAGTTTGAAGAACATTTTGAACAAATCCACAAGGCTAATCAAGAAGTGTATGATCATATGATGCAGATTCCAAAGGAAAAATGAACATTGGCATATGACAGGGGAAGAGGTATGGACACATAACCACAAACATTATGGAGTGCAACAATAGTGTCTTCAAGGGGCTTCGCAAGTTACCTATAACTGCCCTACTTCAGGAGACATTTTATCGGTACGTGAAGTACTTCGTTGATAGACAAAAACAAGTCTCAGAAGAGATTCAGCAGAGGCTAAGGTACGAAAGACACTTTCAACGAGAGATTAAAAAGAACATTGAAGAAGCTTCGAGTTATCATGTATGTCTTTTTCGCCGAGAAGACTCGATTTGAAATTTAAGAGCGTTCGGACCCCATCACAAATAGCATCGGTGAAAAAATGGTGGTATTACTGGAACCGAGGCAATGTCGATGTGGAAACTTCCAGGCCTTACGGTTTCCATGCGCACACGTCATCGCAGCATGTGCCTCTAAGAACATATCATGGGAAACATATGTTGATCCAGTGTACCGGCTGGACACCATCGTCATAACTATTATATTGCACCATGGAGGCCTATTGGGGAGTTTTGATATTTCTCCATGCCCGAAGGTCAACAGATAGTGATACCTGACATCAACAGGTTGATTACCATATCGTGTATACAGTTAGCTATGCATGATGTCATCTTACCATTATAGTGTAGACTTTCTGCGTCCACTATTGAAATGGTAATGTTCAAAGGTTAATTGTCGTATCAAAAGGTTATAGCAGTTCTCAGACTATAATGAGAACCTCTATATACTATGACATTAATCTTAATTATATGTTCTATGGTCTAGATAAATCTTACTAATTGGACACAGTAGATGTTTGACTATCAGGTGTTGAGGGCTTATAAGCATTGAAACTTCTCCTCATGAAGTTCGCACTTGGTGATCTCTAGTAGTGAGATCATGAGGACTGACCCGCCAATAGGAACACCACATGTTTCGGGTGTCATTGGATGTTCCTATCTACGATCATGTGTAATGGTCTCCTGACTTAAGATCATTACCAATGTATGTCATTTGATTGCATACTGCAAGGCGAAAACCATGGCAATGAAGTCGTGGTGAGGTAGTTTGTGTTGGATGCGTCATTGGTGGCATGACATTGGTTGAATGGTCAAGAAATGATTTGTCACTTCCGGGCTATGGAAATAATATATCTCATGCCATGTTGATATGGATGGTAATACCTTTATAAGACCATGGTCATGGCAGTCAAGGGTAAATCTGTCCAATTACATCAACAAACAATAAAACAAAAAAAGGGCGATGACATGAGAGTGCGTCCTGGTTTATGAGATATTACTGACAAAGAGATTATATTACACAGTGTGTGTTCATAGGTTGGTTGTCGCTGCTGTGACAATCCTTATTTCTTCAGAAACCATGATGGGTTGCTAGATCCCGCTCTTGGTCTGTGAATATTATTCACTACTGTCGAAATAAGGGCCTAGAGGGTCACACACAATAGCATATTCAAGAATCCGCCCTATTCAATTGAATAGAAGTTTTAGACATAGTGGGCCCCACTACAGGGGTCCAGGATTTGTCCAAAATTAAACGATCACCAATGCAATAAATAAATTCGTATTATTCGAGTTTAGAATAATGAGTATTGAATTTATTTATTAAATTTATTTACGAGTTTTAGTAAATACATGAAAAATATTAATTGACGAATATTAAATTATTCAAGGTTCAATTAATATTTATGGGAGAGACGAGTCGAGTTAATGACTCAATTATTATCGCGTAATATATTTTAATATATTACAAGTAAATGATAATAATATTTATGACTCAGTTTAGTAGTCATAAAATATCGTTGATAGTGCCTTAAGTATTCGGGATCGGCGAGGCGATACCGGGTATTTTAATTAACCACTATAAATATAAGAGGGGTTTTTGCCAAGTACTATTCATGGCGCTTCTCTCTCTTCTCTTCTCTCCCATAATCTAGAGAGAGGCTCTGGATCCAAGGAGCTCGGATCGAGCTCTCTCTCAGGCATCGCTAGCGAAGCGATGCAGTGATCGTTGGAGCGTCGAAGGGGACGTCGCAATTCCGCGCTAGCATCCGGATTACGACGAACGGCGCTCCCACAAATTTCTTGAAGCGTGTGTGGACGATCTAGAGGAGTTCGATGTCGGATTCTTCGAGCAGCGATCGCCAACGACGAGCAGACGTCGTGCGCGGCTTCGGAATTAAACCAGGCATTTTTTACAGTTTATTTTGTGCTTAAAATCCTTCACGCGGGATCCTCAGTTTTGACCTGGCTGCCCTTCACGGACATCGACAGGTTTATGTCGATCGTCGGTAGAAAAATTTTAAAAACTCACCTGTTTGGGGCTTCCGCTGCACGCCCGGTTCCAACAGCTATAACTATTATGTTGCACCATGGACGCCTATTGGGGAGTTTTGATATTTCTCCATGCCCGAAGGTCGGCCGATAGTGATACCTGACATCAACAGGTTGCGTAAACGAGGGAGACCGAAGTCCAACAGGATGCGGAATGAGATGGATTGAATAGGTACTACATCGAGGATTTGAATGTAAAGGATTTTATCAAGCTCGAATGAATCTAAGTAAAAGATAATTAAATGTATACACATGGTTAAATGTATACACATGGTTAAATGTATACACATGGTTTATAATTCATCAATTTCTATATATGGGAATGTGTTTCTGCGGTTATGTGACCCTTGGGTTGAGGCGAACCTTTTGAGGTCATTTTGAGGACTTTATGTCTCAAGCTCGAGACTCGGTGACATGTAATGTCCAATTTTAATAATAATAATATAATTATTATTATTTGGTGAATCTTGTATCGGACGTATCTCCTACGTCTGATGTCCAATTTACACGTCGTCAACGGCGTTGCGACCCTGAATTTAATGCGGACGTTTCAAGTCTGATTTCAGGGGCTTAAACAGAAATCGAGGAGCGGGCCCCGCAAGGCCGGTTTTGGATGTTTGCAGCGAAATGTGACTTTTTCCCCAGGTGTTTGTTGTGGACGAATGAGTAATCGAACCCGTGTATTTTTTCGAGGATCGCAATGGTGCGATGTGTTTGGTGTGTTCCGGGATCGAGGCGCGGGCCCCAAAATGACCCGTTCGGGCTCGTTGAGCCCTTTTGACCGATTATCCGTTTTGGGCAAGTAAATAGCCTATCTTGAGTGTTTTCGCGTAGAACGCGATGGTGGCCTCTGATACGGCTTGCGGGACTCCCCATGTGCCTATCTTCAGAGGTTGTTACTCCCCTAGTGGATTAGGGAGCGGGTTTCCCCGTGACGTTCATGCAGTTGGACTGCTCCCCTGCTGTGTCAGGGCGCGGGCTCTCCGAACTCGTTGGTTGGTAGGGTCGGTACTCCCCTGCCATGTTAGGGAGCGGCTCCTCTATCCTCACACTGGTGCTCCCTTACTGTGGGTGCGGGCACACGTTTCACAGAGTAGTGCTCCCCTACCGTGGGTGCGGGCCCATGTCTCTTGCGGTGGTGCTCTCCTATCGCTGGGTGCGGGCTCACATTTTCCGAGATGGTGCTCCCCTACCGTGTTAGGGTGCGGGCTCACATTTCTTAGGGTGATACTCCCCAGTCGTACCAGGGCGCAGGTGAGCCCGCACCCTAACACGGTAGGGGAGCACCATCTCGGAAAATGTGAGCCTGCACCCAGCGATAGGAGAGCAACACCGCAAGGTTCACGTTTCTTAGGGTGATACTCCCCAGTCATACCAGGGCGCAGGTTCACACCTGCAGAGTAGTGCTCCCCCGTGTTCGAGTTGGCAGCGGGGAGCGGGCCCCTCCACTTGTTACGCGTGATTCCTAGTTAGGAGTTAATGCTCCCTCAAGCGACTGAGGTTTCACGGGTTGGTTTAGGAGTTAGTACTCCCTCGACTGCAAGGAAGTGGCGAGGCACGGGACTCTCCACTTGGGTACTTTTGACCTCTGGGCCTAGTGCGTTGTTGCAGAAAGAGTCTCGAATAGAACCTGATGTCGGCGATGAGGTCGAAACCTCATGAGTCTTAGTGCCTAAGACGAGTATATCTGGTGTTCTTTCTGGGTCTCCTTGCAGTGTTGTCACTTCTAGGTTGACGCACTGTGTGGATTGATCTGACTAGTCGTGTTTAGCCGAGGATGGTCTCGAGATAGAGTTTCTCTCTCATTTGGGTTCTCTCTAACTGGGATGAGCGGACTGATACCTTTCAGTTGCTCCTTTTCTTTTAGAGGTTTTGGGGCACCTACTGAGTATCTTTATACTCACCCCTGCACGGGTTTTGCCTGCACATGTTTTGTGTTTTGTGCAAACCACAGGTCTTTCGACGAAGTCACAAGAGGACCCGAAGCAGGCGGAGCTTAGTGAGCCAAACCGACCAGGGTGTTTACCGAAAATAAATGTTATTTCCTAACACAAAAGGTTTGTGTTGTTTCTTAACAAGATATTCTGAAAAGAATATAACATCTAAGAAAATAGTGGGAGTATGTTTGAACTTAAAGTTCAAAGGATAACACCAATCCTAAGTTAAAGTGTTTGTCACTTTATCCTAAAAGAGTTTAGGAGGGTCTGTAAACGATAATGTAAGTGGTTACATTATTTCAATGAAAAGGTTTGATGGAATAAGATTATGATGATGATGATGAACTTAGAAATAATTCTAAGTAGATGACAGAAGTTGACATCGTAACATTTAGGAATATGATTCCTAAGTCTCACCATTATTCAAACTGACTTCATAGATGTTTCATTAAAGAGCTTAATGGGAGAGTTTTATCAGATAGTCACATAGAGATGTGATGAGGATTACATATGATGTAGTGTGTCACAAAAACCTAGAAAGTGTAGCAAACATAAGGTTGATCTGGCAGTTTATCATATATGATATGATAGACCGGTGCTTATGTTGGTTTTATTAAATATTCTTAAAGAGTTTAAGAATATTAAAACGTATCATATTAAAAGGCAACCTCTATATTATCATTCTTTCACATTAGCTACATAAATGTATGTATAGATATACATTTCGTGAAGTGAAATGATAATTGACTTCTCAAAGTATGACTTTGAGCTTATCCCTAACCGATATTTGTAATGGGGTATTATAGGTTATGACGAAATGTTAAGGTTAGCGTTAATATGATTCTTGTATAGAGATGCAAAATATGCTCATGAGGCACAAGACAAAGAATAGGATTTTTTGTGTGCGTTGGATAACCCACTAAGTATACCACATAGAGTTTCATACAGAGGTGTTTTTGCTATACTAGGGGTGCATGAATCATATTTGAGTCTCCACTATCTGAGGTTGGTCAAATGACTAGCATGTGAACCTTCATACTTTGATACCCTACTTACGCAAATCTACATATTGACTTAGCTAATACGGGGTGGTTGGATATGTTGTTGATCATGTCGTCGATTAAAGCTTAACCAAGATGGAATTTGTCATCTCGTATGACGAGTATGGCATCAGGGCCCTCTGAAGTTCCAAGGATCGAATAACAACTAAGAAGAGGGGGGTTGAATCAGTTGTTTAACTTTTTATAAGTTCCAAAACTTTAAGAAACTTAACCCTTGCAACCTGTTAAGATTTATTTCCTTATCAACCTTTAGCAAGAAACTCAAGCATGCAAGAAAGGTAAAGCAAGAAAGGCACACAAGATTTACAAGGTTCGGCCTCAATAAGAGAACTTACGTCCTTGTCATAGCCACTCCCGTGGGTCTATGGAAATCCACTATAATAAAGAAGTGGATACAACTTGTGTCAACTCCCGTTAAACACCTTCTATATCCCGATGGGAAAGATTATACTGACTCCCGTCAGTTTACAATGTTTTCTTAAAGAACAAATGAGTCAAACACAAGAATAAGAACTTTGTTGAAGTTGCTCCACAAATGCTCACTCCGAATCTTCAATCCGGTTTTCTTGAATCCGATTTTCTGAAACCGGTATTCTCAGCAAGATAATGATGGTTCCGATTTCCTTCTGCTAAAAACTCAAGAAAACTTCTTCAAGATAATTCTGATCTTCTTAGAAAGGTAAAATGATTCTGATTCTCTTCTTCTCAAACACTCGAGAAAACTTCTTCAAGATGGTAAAAACTTTTCACTTTGAATTCTCCAATGCTCTGCCTTTTCCGCGTGTGTGAAAGTTGCTAATGAGCGAATGATCTGAGCACATATTTATAGGCAACTCAGAAAACAAAGGCGGGAATCTTGAAAATCTTTCCCGCTTCCTCAAATCTCAAAAACTCCGCAAATCTCTCGCATTTAATCTTCAATCTTTGACTTCTTCAAATCTCCTTAAATTTCTCCGAGATTTACGCAAAGTTGGAATTCAAGTTTTCCTTCTTGAACTATTCATATCTTTCTCAGAATGATAAAGTTGGATCTTGGTTCTGATTTTCTCAGAAACGTGCTCAGAAATCAAGTTCCGAATTGTGCAGAAATCGGGTTCCGAATTATGCGAAATTGGGTTCCGAATTGTTCAGAAATCGGGTTCCGAATTGTTCAGAAATCAAGTTCCGAATTACTCAGAAATCAGGTTCCGAATTGCTCAAAAACCAGGTTCCGAATTATGCAGAAATCGGGTTCCGAATTATGCAGAAATCAGGTTCCGAATTGTTCAGAAATCAGGTTCCGAATTGCTCAGAAATCAGGTTCCGAATTGCTCAGAAATCAGGTTCCGAATTGCTCAGAAATCAGGTTCCGAATTGCTCAGAAATCAGGTTCCGAATTGTTCAGAAATCAGGTTACGAATTGTTCAGAAATCAGGTTCTGAATTGTTCAGAAATCAGGTTTCGAATTACTCATAAATCAGGTTCCGAATTACTCAGAAATCAAGTTCCGAATTACTCAGAAATCAGGTTCCGAATTACTCAGAAATCAAGTTCTGGTTTTTTAGGAATCAGGATATGGTTTTCTCAGCAATCAGGTTCAGAAATCAAGTTCTGGTTTTCAGGTTCAGAAATCAGGTTCTAGTTTTTCAGGAATCAGGTTCTGGTTTTCTCAGGAATCAGGTTCTGAAATCAGGTTCCGGTTTTTAGGTTCAGAAATCAGATTATGGTTTTCAGGTTAAGAAATCAGGTTCTGGTTTTTTCATGAATCAGGTTCCGAAATCAGGTTCTGGTTTTCAAGGATCAGGTTCAGAAAACAGGTTCCGAATTTTCTTTGAATTTTGCTTAGTGAAAAACGTCAAACATCTTCACCATTTCTTCAACAGCTTTTATCATGAAACTTTTCATGATTTGTGAGAACTTTAAGATCAGCAAAGCATCGTCTGATTTGGTTAAGGAAGTTTGAGACACTTTCTTAACTTCTGACTTCTTATTCTTCAACAACATCCTCTTTAATAAAATCTTCAGCAACCAGCAACTTCAACTTTCTGTAACTCAAAAACATTCTTCAACAAAAAAAAAGTTGTCAACAAATACAAAACTTTGTCAAAACAAAACACCACAAAGGTTCTTCACCCTCGATTGAGATAGATTGTGGGAGTGTGCAGCCGCACCTAGATATTGTATATCTATATGGACAAGGGACATGTGATGTGCTTATCCATAAGGATGAATAACGTGGTGTATTCAACGATCAGATCAGTCTACACTCAGAGTGTCGAGAACAGATGAGTTAGCTATATGGGATTGACATGTTCTGCGTGTCCCATGGACTCAATGTCTTGGACAAAGGGAAAATATGAGAATGCGCGTTTGCATATGATGCAGACTAGTAGACATAGGTACAGAGATACATATGTTTGATGGAGATCACATCAGATCCCTTTATAGCTTGAGTAGCATTCAAACTTTACTAGAGGTCGCTCTTTGCTTACATATATGGATCCGAAGATTCGTATTTATTGTCAATGCTATAAAGGCCCGTAAGGTCACACTTTGTGGTTGACTGAATGGGGGGATTGAGCTTGACTCGAAGAGCTGCTCTAAAAGTGTTTTTGAGTTAATCCAAAAGTGTTTTGAATGGGTATTCACATCCCTTTATAGCTTGAGTAGCATTCAAACTTTATTAGAGGTCGCTCTTTGCTTACATATATGGATCCGAAGATTCATATTTATTGTCAATGCTATAAAGGCCCGTAAGGTCACACTTTGTGGTTGACTGAATGGGGGGATTGAGCTTGACTCGAAGAGCTGCTCTAAAAGTGTTTTTGAGTTAATCCAAAAGTGTTTTGAATGGGTATTCACAAGGTATTGCATTTGATATGATACAAGGTGAAGTTAATAATAGGTTTCCAAAAGTGTTGAAGATATCCAAAATGAGTTGTGGATAAGATTTCACAATTTATTGTATATAATACAATATAAGGTGAAATGACACAAAGTCTATTAGGCTTTAGTGCAAGTGGGAGATTGATGGAGATATGCCCTAAAGCCATATTTATATATGATATATTTGTGGGCTATATATCAGCTTGCATGCAAATTATGATTCGCATACATTGGGTATATTATTTTGTGGGTGTTGGACACCCGAACCATTCACCCACGCAAGTTATCACTAAAAGAACGTTTAAGAAGAAACGAATGGGAGTTAAATGCATTCATGCATATGATACATGAATTAGCTGAGGCATTAATACATGCGTTATAAACGCATGAATTAATGCATACACCACCCAGGAGCGTCCTCGGGTTCAATATAAACCCTACTGTCATATGATGGTGTATGGGGTGTGGATTGAGAACCTCACGCTTGGCCAAAACTCCCCTGACCTGTGACTCTCTTTAATCTTCCTTTGTGTACGAGGTACTAGCATACCGTGGAGAAAAGGTGAATCTCATCTGAGCTTTAGATGATTCAGTGCAGCCCATGGATACACTACGGAGATGGGATGTTTTTCTTGGCCACTTTGTGATCTCTCTCAAACTCATCTGAAAGAGATCAAAAATGATTGAGTGGCTCTTCGATGTAAGGTATGTCATTTACTTACAGTATTCTTCATTTCAGTTTTATCGCAAGTTTCATATTTCTTGCATGGAGATCCTCGAGCAAGGGTATATATTGCTTCCGCTTGATCTGATAAATGTTATTAGACTCTAACAAAACCCTTCATGCAAATGGGTGGTGGGGGCTTGCTCGAATAATGTCATTGCATTATTGGAAAATAATGAGTGTTGATAAAAATGTATTTTTCTTCACTTATTAAAGGGGATAACTCTCACCTCTCAAAGTTACACATTAACTTCGAAATTTCCTTAAACCCCTGCCCAATTTGTCTCTCCTAGAAGTCCCTTGCACGACCTAAAGCCCCCGATCATCATAAGTTAGCTTAAGCCATTCATTTTTGAGACTTTTAAGAGAAAGCACAAAGTCTCAAACCTACTCTTAACCATAGTAATATGATGACCTCAGTATGACTAGTATACTAAAGTGTTATTATATTAATGGAACAACCTTTATTCATTTATTCTCATCCACTTAGAAAAACAAAAGAACGTCGATTGTGCGTTTGTGCGGACTGCCGCCTCCATAAAGCGGCGTGTTTTGTTTTCCGTCACCACCTAACATGGATAACATTAAAAAATTATTTAAGGTACAAACATGATGCTTATAACACTATTAATATTATAGAAAGATAATATTTGACATTCTATAAATAATATTAACAATAAACAATCATAGTAAACTTAACCACCTAAAATAAACGTATCGGAGTACCATTCCTAATTCGGGCTCATTTTATAAAAACCTATATAACCGTATAAATTTTATTCTAATAGACTATAAAGGACATACACCCATACAATTCTGGAGATAATGAAGTTATTCTGCAACACACCATGGTCAACATACCAAAAGAGTTGCGTAAAAATTGACTGAACCGCATCAAATAACCATCATAAACAAAAACTATATAATAAATAAATAGCACATGAGAATAAATGGTCTTTAGTAAATAAAATATAGATGAAGAAGGTTCCTAAGAAGGTATCTAATAAACTTAATTTGATTATTCAGGAAGTTAGTCTCATGCGCGGAACGAATCAAGAACAAGGTAAGGGTTTCTTGTCACAAATTTTCACCCCTTGAGACATACTTTTTATTATACACCATGTTTTTTTTAAAATGGTGTATCTATTACTCCTTTAATATTTTGTATCATGATCCTTTCATTATTCATGGTATTTAAGGTTTCATTTGAAACCACATCCTTCAAGGGGCTTTGATTCAAAAGTTTCTAACATCAAAGGGTTTCATTGACTCAATTTACAATACATTCAGTTTTTTTTACTTGAATATACTTTTCAAGCTTTCTTTGATCATGTCATCCCCCTGTTTCATATGGTATTTCCTCTTGTTCTCTGGGTTACTTCTCATCATCAATAATCACTTCTTTGATAAGATGTTTTCTAAAATAAAATTATAATGTTGGTAAGATTAACTCTCATTCTTACAAATGAATTTTTTCTTCCAAATCCATATTTTCCTTCCCGTCAAAGTTTTCCCCTCTTTTTGGGAACTCTAATATGGATTATTTTCTATGATCCTCATAATTCCCTTTATCTATTTTCAAAAGGAAAATCTAATACATTTTTTACGACGTGGGTTTACAACAAGGGTATTTCAAAATATTTAAAAGGGTTTTTCATCATTTCAAAATCAAATGTTTTAACTTTCACTTCATGTTTTCTCTATAAAACCTTTGTCTTTCAAGACTCCATTATTGGAGATTTCTTAAAAAGTAATGTTTTAATATATCTCAAAAGTTTTCTTTCCAACCTTTTTGAAATTGACTTTTCAAAATAAACCGGTGACTTTGTCTCTTAGACTCTCTTTATAAAAATAAGAAAAGAAACTTCTTTTTAAAATATTCTCACAAGAACAGATTTCCCATTATTTTGAATCATCTTTCCCATGATTCATCATGATACAAAGTAAATTATTTTTCCATTATTCTATGAGTTTTATTTAACAGGTTGTTCATGGAAAAGGATCATTTTTATCATGTTTTTCAAAGTAAAATTTGACTATTCTTCTAAAAGTATTCTTCATCAACCGGTTGATTCTGTACCTATGAGCAACGTTGAATCTCTATAATAGAAATGATTCATCACTAACTTTGTCTTACCTAATCGTTTTCGGTGTATAACCATAATTCTTCTTTCAATGTCTTTCCTTTGTGAATAGCCTATTTTTTATTCCTTTGATTGGCAGGTGTTCACCTACATCATAACATCAATTGATTGGGAAAATTGTTGACTTAAATGTATAGTCTTCATCTATAAGGTGTAAATACTATATGCTCTATTATCATGATACAATGGTATTTACTTAGAAAGTTACTAAATATCTTTAGATGCCCGTTTATTTTCCACGAGTATATCATGTTACGATTATTGATGGAATTATGAATGCTTTCCTTATGTGATTTCAATTGAAAAGGATATGAAACTCATTTTATTTTCATGGGTTCTTTATGATATAATGATGATTTATTTTATGTGGCACACATATGTATGGATGATGACGGACGGAGTCCTATATCGCCCATCAATGCATTGGTTTAAGTTCATATCTCATACGATAGTCAAGCGTTGACATAATGAGTTTGTTCACACAGGCGTAGGTATAATGAGTTTGCTCACATTTTCATACGTGGACATAATAAATTTGTTCGCATGGGCGTGGGCATAATGAGTTTTCTCACAAAGATTTTCCTATGCTTATGGTTGTGTCATATCTCCAAATTTTTCATATTATCCCGCCTTTCTAAGTCGTCTTTCTCTTCAGGTTATGTTACATTCCATGTTTATGCCTCTTTTCTAAGATATTCCGCAATTTTATGTTATTTCAGGACTTATGTCATTATTTGTGATTTATGCTTTTATAACTTTATGCATCTTGATTATACATATATACTCATCTTATACTCACTTATAATCATTGATGTTTATCGCTTTTATTTACCTTTAATGAGCATTTGAGTTCACCCCTTTCTTATATTTCCATTTTCTCAGGTAATGAAGAAAAGTAGCACATAAGATATGTCTATAAAAGTACCGTGTGTGGAGAATTTATGAGAGATGTTAAAAACTTATTATAGATTAAGCAGTTGATTATATAGTAGGAAAAATGTCTGTTGGTTGAAAAAGACATAGGTTTTGCTAGTTTATGTTTTATCCTGATTCTCTAAAACTCTAAACCTAAAAGGTTTTGGGAATGTATTGTAATGCAATATTTTCTTTAAGTCATGTAATTGAGACGATTACGTCCTTAGAGCATCAAAGTGGGTGAGTGGCCAGCGATTACATAACCGTTGCCCACTCTCCATCCTAGAATTGTTTCTCTCTTTTATTTGGAAAATGAGATTTAAAATTAAAATATCTATTATTATCATTTTGAAAACCCCCTTTGCCTTTGCTAATAAAGTGTCAAATCTCTGTCGAAATTTCCCCACAATTTCCAAGAGTTCAAATTCTGATTTGTCCGCAAACATTGCGTTTGAAGGCATTCTTGGATTTGAGGTGTCGCTATCCAAGAAAGGTGATCTGTTTTATTCTGGGATACAATTGATCACGACCTTGGGTGTCGTAGAGGGAGCAAATTTGTTATAAGGAAACAACGTGGGTTCGTTGGGCTTGGATTTTTAATTCGTTTCTTTGTTCATCGCTTTTCTGCTTTATCCCCTTCTCGCCTTGTGCACTTCGTGTATAGATTGAATCAGACTACTTAATCAAAGTCTATTGTATTGTGTATACAGATTACTTTATTAATTCTACTGAGAAGGATCCTACTTTATTTCGTATACAAACTAGTCTAACCTTTCTCTGCTGTATTTATACTGACTAAGAAAAAGGACCCTACCGTATTAATATACCAAATGGCCAGCACTTCCTCTATTGTTTCCACAAACTAGGAAGAGACCCTACCGCACTTTGTGTGTAGACTGGTCGTTGAAATTATAACTTTATTTTGTATAAAGGGATTGCATCTCCAACAATCTTAAGACAAATTTTGTATTTCACATAAAACCATATTGATTTCAATTTCTGTTTGTGTCACAGAAATGTCGACATCAAATCTGGTAATGTCACTCGCCACAGTGCAACAAGATAAACACTCGAGGAGAGAAGCCAAAGAAATTTAATGGCAATGATTTGTCTGCCATGGTTTCTGAGTGCAATCTCATCGAAAACCCGAAGAAGTGGTAGGTTGACACCGGAGCCACTCGTCATGTTTGTTCCAACAAGTGGATGTTCTCATCATATTCATCAGTGGGAAGTAATGACAAACTCTTGGGAACTCATCAGCTTCCGAAATGGAAAGCACAGGCAAGATACTTCTGAAAATGACCTCAGGCAAGATCGTGACACTAAACAGCGTACTCTATGTACCCGATATTCACAAGAATTTAGTGTCGGGCTCTCTTTTGGTCAAGAACGACTTCAAGCTAGTGTTTGTGTCGGGCTCTCTTTTGGTCAAGAACGACTTCAAGCTAGTGTTTGTTTCTGACAAAGTGGTACTCTCCAAGAGTGATGTGTATGTTGGTAAGAGTTATCTAAGTGATGGATTAATCAAATTCAATGTAACAATTGTTGTAACCAAAGATTTAAAGATGAATGAAAGCAATGTTCCTTTGGTTTATATGGTTGAGTGTGTTGATTTGTGGCATGCAAGATTGAACCATGTTAATTATAAATCTTTAAAGAAATTAATTAACATTGATTTACTGCCAACATTTGATTGTCAGGCAACAAATGTCAAGTGTGCGTTGAATCAAAATTTTGTAAATTGCCCTTTCATTCTGTTGAAAGGAGTAATGAGCCATTGGATTTTATCACCTTGTTAAATGATTGTACTAGGTTTTGTTATGTTTATTTACTTAATAGTAAAGATGAAGCTATTGATATATTTAAACATTACAAAAATGAAGTTGAAAATCAGCTCAACAAGAGAATTAAAGGCATAAGAAGTGATCGGGGAGGTGAATATGAGTCACCTTTCCAAAATGTATGGAGCGAGTTTAGAATAATTCACAAAACTACAACTCCTTACTCCACAATCAAATGGAGTTGTTGAAAGGAAATATCGGACCTTAAAAGAAATGATGGATGATACGCTAAATAGCGTCCACGAAACATGTGGGGGGAAGCTTTTTTAACTGCAAATCGCTTATTAAATAGAGTACCTCATAAGAAGATAAAAAGTATCCCAACCTTTAAATATCTTAAAGTGCCCACCTTTAAATATCTTAAAAGGTGGGGGTGTTTGGCCAAAGTTGCAGTTCCTAAACCTAAAAGGGTAGGACTAAGAAAAAAATTGTTGATTGCGTATTAATTGGTTATGCACTTAACAGTAGTGAATGTCGATTTCTTGTTAATAAGTCAGAGATCATGAAAATGCAAAACAATACAGTCATTGAATCGAGGGAAGCTTCATTCTTTAAAAATATATTTTCATATCATCTCACAAATGAAGTGAATGAGAACAATAAAATGCCTACTGAGGAAAGAGATTCAATGGAGTTAAAACCTCAAAGAAGCAAAATACAATTGATCTCTAAGTCTTTTAGACCATACTTTCAAGCATATTAGAAAATGAACCTCAAAACCACCCCAAAAGATTCGTTTTGGACAAAAGGAGTCAATAGTAAAATCGATTCCATCTTGTTCGACCATACTTTGGAATTGGTTGATTTTCCTCCTAGAAACGAAGCCACTTGGATGCAAGTGGGTCTTTAAAAATAAATTGAAGGTTAATGGAACAATTGACAAATAAAGGGCTAGACTTGTAGTGAAGGGGTATAAACAAAAGGAGGAACTTGATTATTTCAACACTTATTCACCTATTACAAGGATTACGTCCATAAGGATGTTAATCTCTTTAGCACCACTGATTGGGCTAGAAATAAATCAAATGGATGTTAAGACTGTCTTCTTAAACGGTAATTTGGAAGAAAAGATTTACATGGAACACCCTAAAGGTTTCACTATTCCTGGACAAGAAAAGAAAGTTTTTCAATTGGTGAAATCTCTTTATGGGTTAAACCAAGCTCCCAGGCAATGGCATTTGAAGTTTGATCATGTAATGTTATCAAAGGGATCAAGATCAATGAGTGTGATAAAATGTATATATTAGAAACACTCAAGAGGGATGTGTCATTGTATGCTTGTATGTTAATGATATGCTCATATTTGGAAGCAATATGGATATCATCAAAGCTACCAAACGTGTTTTCACCGGTCAATTTGAAATGAAAGATTTGGGAGTAGCAGATGTCATATTAGGAATTCAAATACATAAAACATCTGATTGGTTGGCATTATCACGGTCTAATTATCACAATCATGATATAAAACTAGTAAAGACTCTAATGGATGTAAACTGATGTCTTTCAAAGAACACTAGTGAAAGCAAAGCTCAATTAGAGTATGCTCATATTCTAGGCAGTTTGATGTATGTCATGAATTGCACTAGACCGGACATAGCTTTTGCTATATAAGGAAGCTAAGTCAATTTACTATCAATCCAAATAATCTTCATTAAATGGCTATGAAATGAGTTTTAGGATATTTAGAATATACTAAAAACTTTGCATTAAACTATACAAAGCATCATGCGGTACTTGAAGGTTATAGTGATGCAAATTGGATAACTGGCTTAAAAGACACAAAATCTACTAGTGGTTATGTGTGTGGTGGATCTATATCTTAGAAGTCATCCAAACACACATGCATTGCACAATCCACAATGGAGGCAGAGTTTATTGCCTTAGACAAGGCCGAAGAAAAGGTTGAATGGCTTCGAAACTTCTTGAAAGACATTCCAAGTTGGCCAATACCTATGTCTACTATCTGTATTCATTATGATAGTCAAACGTTAGTAAGAAGGGAAAAGAATGCCACGTGCAATGGAAAATCTCGACATGCACGTCGACAACATGACTCGGTCAGACAACTACTCTCTAGTGGGACTATTACGAAAGACTGTCAACTCAAAAAGCAATATTGCAAATACCTTTACGAAAGAGTTAACTAGAAAGTTCGTAGAGAAATCATCAAAAGGAATGGGTTTAAGGCCTATTAAATAAATTCCTCATAGCGGTAACCCTACCTAGTTGACTGGAGATCCTAAGATCTAGGTTCAAAGGGAAAACTAAGTCCTGGCGAAGGATGAAGTACTCTTTTATTCGTATTCTTAAGATGATAAAGTACTTCAAGAAGAGGTTAAGCATGTACTTTTAATGATTTTCAAAATGAAATGATGTTTCAAAAATCACCTATGTGAGTATGAAGTGGGGCCGCTTCAAGGAGAATTGTCTGGCCATATTCTCTGAAATGCTCATGAAACCAAGAGGTGTTCAGGGCCAAAATGAACACAAAAGTAAGAACCAACTACATATAAGAGATAACCGTGTGACTTCTATTGTTAAACTTACATGAAAGGTTGATCGTTCAAAGATATCATGTATACTGATTAACGGAGCAAGTGCAATAGAACTCATTAGGGAAAGTTCAAAGTTGAAAAATCGCTTATTTTAAGGCAATCAAACACTTTTGTACTTTGATGTTTACTTCCCATTTATGTGGGGGTTGTTGGAAATAAATGGAAAGTTGGGGGGAATCGTGGGTGAGTGGTCAGCGGTTACATAACTGTTGCCCACTCTCCATCCTACTATTTTTTCTCCTTTTAATTTGGAAAATGGGATTTAAAATTAAAATATCTATTATTATTATTTTGAAAACCCCCTTTGCCTTTTCTAATAAATAGAAGGTGCCCCCCTCTAGTTTGAAAGAGTTTTTTCTTCCTCATCAAAGTGCTGAACCTCTATCGAAATTTCCCCACAATTTCCAAGAGTTCAAAGTGTGTTTTGTCCGCACACGTTACGTTCGAAGGCGTTCATGGATTTGATGTGCCGCTATCCAAGAAAAGTGATCCATTCTATCCCAGGAGACAATTGATCACAACCCTGGGCATCGTAGAAAGAGCATATTTGTCTTAAGGAAAAAACGTGAGTTCATTGGGCTTGAATTTTTCATTTGCTTATTTGTTCCTCGCTTTACTTCTCTATCCCCTTCTTGCCTTCTGCTCAATTGTATTTATACAAACTAGGAAGGGCCCTACTGTATTAATATACAGATTGGTCAAAACTTCCTCTGTTGTTTTCAGACCAGGAATAGACCCTGCTGCACTTTGTGTGGAGATTGGTGGTTGAAATTGCAACTCTATTTGTATACAGGGATTGCCTCTCCAACACTTCCATGTAGCACTGCATCCCTTCTCTCCAATCTTATTTACAGATAACCTATCCTCCTTGACTTCGCCTCATCAAATTAATCTCATGCAGTCCATCTAGGATAACTTCTATCGTTCTACCGGTCACAAAGTCTATAAATCTAAAACTCGTATTTTCTCCTGTAAAACATGAGAGTATGCATGAAATGAAAAAAGGAAACTGCGTTGCGTGTGTACCTGTGAGGGCATCGATCTTCGAAGCATCTCAGTCGGCCGGCGCCGTCGCGGAACAACACGATCCGCTGGTCGAACACGGAGAGGCCCAACGGGGCGTCTTCGGGCACGTCTCGAGTGAGGTACAGAGGGTACCACTCCTGCCTCCAGTCATACTCCGCCGCACCCGCTGGCGATTCCCGGCCGGGGGCCGGACCAGCATCCAGCACCCCCTCCCTGCCGCCGCCGCCCCCTCCACCTTCCCCCGCTGCTCGGAGCTTCTGCGACCGGATCCGCCCCCTCCCCTCCGCCACCGCCGCCGCCCGCCAGAAGCGATCGAAGCATCGGATCACGGGCTTCTTGGAGGCTGGAGACAGAGGGAACGAACCTACGATGGGCGATTCGGTCTTGGCCTGGGATAGGGGCTGAGGCTCCCAAGAGGATTTAGGGGAATAGGAGGGGAATGGATGCAGCAGCGCCATGGGTAGGCAGCAGGGAGAAAAGGAAACGACGGAGGATGAGCGGGTAAAGGAAGATGGGGCAGTCCTCCATAGCCACACACGTCATTCTGGGATCGGGACCCCCACTCCTCACCGACAATACTTCATGCCATCGTCAGCAGGCAGCACGGTCCGTTGGTTGTGGTGTGTCCTTTCTGTTTTTGTTTTTGTTTTCATTATCATTCCAAACATAATAACATAGGTGGCCATTAAAAATAATCAAACAACCCTAAAGACCCTTGCGCAAAAATAACGTATATACACTGAAATCTTTTTCAACAGATACACTATCTTTCACGTTTCAAATATGACGTTGGACTGTGCAGCAACACTATTTTAGCGTTGGGTTGGAGAAGATTGGCTACTGCATTTTAACGATTTTAGCGTGGGTTGGAGATGGTCTAATAATCACAAAAGCATGTCAAACAGTGAGTCACTTGATTTTCTCAATTGACAAATGAAAACGTACGAGCGGAGAAGTCGTCAAATAAGAATCAAATCTTCATCATGATATGTTTGGAAATATAGTTAAAAACATAAAATCAATGAGATTCAACAATTACTTTATCTCACCCCACTCTGGATTCTAAAGTCACAACATCATGGGTGCTAACCTTGAGAAAACCTTCTCGGGAAGAGACCATCAAGAGATTCCACATGCTCATCAAAAGAAAATGCTTTGTTCAATGCCCAAGAATTCAACCAATCCAATGTCCACTCATACCAAATGTGATCCCAAGTAGACTTCTGTTGGAAAACTCACTCATTGCGTCTTGTTCAAACCAACCTAACAATGGTACAAATCAGTCCCACCATCTGTCACCGTTTTTTTAGCATTAAAAAAACAATATTTATCAACGTATTTTTTATCACTGATAAAGGTTCATTCTATCAGTACTTTTTTAACATTGATAAAAACGATATTCATAAAAAAATTATATAATATTAAAAATTATATTTTAATATAAAAATATATTTATTGATATATATATATATATATATATATATAATATTTGCTTAAATATGATTTATACAATAGTAAATATGCATTTACATTTAATATATTATATATTTAGTGGGAAATGGTTTATAAAATAATTAAAAATTAATATTAATTAACAATTTGCTATTTAGTATCGAATAATAGACATTTAGCTACAATTCCATGATAGAAGTAATTAATTAATTAATTAATATTTTAGGATAAGTTGAAAACGAAACTTAAACTTCAAACTGTCATAATTTTTAATTCAGGTGTCCGTTTAAGTTTCATGTGATGTCAAATCGAAGCTTGAGAAGAGATCTACGTCGTCTAAATTTAGGGGGGCCCTGATACCTATTTTTTCTTGGTCAACATAGGTCCAGAAGGACTCTAAAATTAAGTTCTTATTTGGGATGTCGTAATTTTTTAAGATTCGATGGAATTTCATATCTGTTTAAGAGGATCTTTTCTTTTTTCAATGGAGACTTAATTTATTCACTAGGCTTACATTCATATTGATGTTATGATGTTGAAATTTTAACTTTTTTTTTTCATATTATAGTGTTATTTATAGATTAAAATATAAATATACATACATATTTGGATATATTTACATATAATGTAAAGACCCGGAATTTCCATGTATTTTTTTTAAATATATGAGAATTTTACGAGTCCGCGAAAACTGACGGCGCATAATTCCGAGGCCCGGAGTGCCCGTAATGAATTTCTGAACTTTTGTTCGGGTACGTTCAGTAAACGTGCAAGTAGGTTTTTCTAACTTTTGAACCAGTGCTCAGAATTGAAATCCGAGGACACCGTTGAACTCGCAACGTCGGTATTCACTTAAGGAGACTTTCACCTCGACAACAGTTGGACGAGGGTGAAAGTTAATTTTTGGGTTTTTCGTGGAAATAATAAAATAAAATAATCACGCATTTTATTTTATTTGTTGTAACCACCCTTGTGGATATTTATGGTGGTGGGAACCACCCGAGGTTTGAAACCTCTTGAACTCCCTATTAAGTGGGGAGAAACATCTTGAGCTCTCCACTTAATTATGTCAACCCTCCCCATAATTTATTATGTGACCCATCAATTAATTAATTAAACCATTTTGAAACTATGCCAACATAATTTAATTTGAAAACTTAAATTAAGTGGTTGGCTATATTTTCATTTTGGTGGAATTGGGGAAAAGGGTTGGAAAATGGGAGAGCTTTGGATAATTGGGGAAAAGCTCTTCAACAAAGAACGTCGACGCACAACTTCGACTTTCTTCCTCGGGACATCCTCCAGCGTGGGATGTTTTCAATCGATGATCGTATTTCTCTCCCCAACGACGTCGTCTCCTTCCTTGCAATCTCCATCAACGAACAAATCCAAGGTAGGGGTTTAATTTGTGTATGATTATATTCTCACGTTCTTCCCTTTTTAAAACAAGGAACGTGAATGATTTCTTTTTCGAAATTGGGAATAAATCGTTGCGGGAGGTTGTAAAGCTTGACGTTATTCTTCAAGTTCTTGTCAAGTCATATGCTACCACCCTAACGCAGAGAGTACGAGCCAAACAAACATGGCCCGACCCCTCTGCAAATCTTGTGATGATTTGTGGTGTTGAACGCGACGAAGACGACGACGCAACGACACCGCTATGCGACACCCACGACCACCCGTGCCCTGCGGCTCCGCCACCCACGGTCCCGCCGCGCCGCCCATGACTGTCGTCGTCCGGGCCGAGCCGCCGCCGCCGACCGGGCCGAGCCGCCGCCGCCGTCCGTCGACCGGGCCGCACCGCCGCCGCCGTCCGCCAAGCCGCCGTCGCCTGCGACCTTTCGAGCCGCCCCGACCGCGACCCCGAGCCGCTCCGGCCGAGCCCCCCCGCGGCCCTGAGCCGCTCCGGCCGAGCCGCCCCGCGGCCTCCGCCCTCTTGGCCGAGCCGCCCCGGCTGAGTCACCCTGCGGCCTCGCACTATCCGCGGCCGAACCTCGCGACCCCTCGTGGCCTGCCGAGCCGGACCCAACGGGCCGGGTCGGGTCGGTCCGACTGGGTTAGACCGGACCCGGGCCCACTACGACCCATTTACACTCTTTTTAGGAACCTCGGAGGACGATCCAGTATCTGTATTTTCTCTTTCTTCAGTTGTTTTGTATTTCAGTTGTACTTGTACCTTTACTGTTGGGCTTGTATTCCGGCCCCTTTACTTTCAGCACTGTTTTGGTTATACAATTTGCCTGTGTTCGTATCTTTCTGTGTGCTTGGTTACATGAGGTTACAGGTTATAAAGACAATGTCTTCCCAGTTTTAGGGAAAACCCCTTTTGGTGCTAGTCGTCAGCCCCTGGCCTATAGAAGGCGGGCCTGAGGTAGTCACGACACGGGTCCCGGGGGACGGGTAATGATAAATTGGTATCAGAGGATTCGATTCTACCGAAGAACTATGACTCTGATCTTTTTTATGAAGCAATAGTGTTAAGGGTAATGAGTGTGGTTTTTAGTTCAGGGAGTCCAGTGTTGGTGCGACGGCTGATGTATCCATAAACCATGACCCTGACTTCTGATTTCTGACTCAGTGCACGAAAACACTGATTGTGTGTGTGTTTCCAAGAGTTTTCTTTGCTATCTCTTGAGTCAGCTCACCAGGTATAACTTATTAACCGTGGCGCACCTGCTTCTTTTCAGGATACCTCCACGCAGACAACCAGCTAGGGTTCCGAGAGTTGTATGCACTGATAGCCCATTGAGCGACAAGGCTTCGGTGCAAGACCCTTTTCCAGTAAAGGCACTAGCGGAGGCACCAACGGTACCATTACCCATTGGGTCACCGATGCCACCAGCCCCAGCAGTAGAGAGTGCACGCCGCTTGAGTGCGTTGCACGAGTTCCAGCGCCAGAGGCCACCCAGGTTTAGGGGAGAGACGGACCCACAGACGGCTGAAGATTGGCTGGAGGCTGTTGTGGGAGTCTTTCGACTCGTAGGGACACCGACCGATCTCATGGTGATCCTTGCTGCCAGCCTTCTACAGGCAGCAGCGGGCAGATGGTGAAGCTTAATGCTCGAGGTTCACGATGAGGTGATGCTTCTATGGGTAAACTTCGAGAGCCTATTTCGGGCAGAGTTTGTTCCAGCGACTCTTCGCGCAGTACACATACAAGAGCTTCCTCATCTGCAATAGGGAAACATGACTGTAGCTCAGTATTCAGTGAGGTTCACAGACCTCTCACGCTACTCCATGGATATGGTACGAGACCCATTCTTCAGGGCCCGAACCTTTGAGTAGGGGCTCAGGCGGGAGATCAGAGCTTCGATGATCTCACTCAGCATCCCGACGCATGCGGGAGTGTTAGAGAGAGCCTTCTTAGTGGAGAGTTTCCTTGCTGAGCAATCACCAGCAGCGAGACCCACCACCAGTCATCACGTAGCGGAGTCTTCTGCAGCTGGCAGCAGACAGACGTCACAGAGGTCAAAGAGGTCCAGACCTACAGGTGGATGACCGCAGGACTCAAGATCGGTTGTGCGGGGCACCCAAGGCGGAACCAGTAGGCAAGGATCATGCAGTGTTACTCATGCGACGGGCAGGGTCACATGGCTTGTGACTGTCCGACCCGTCATACAGATGATCAACAGACGGTTGAAGGACCGCCCTGGCAGAGACATAGGTTTGACCAAGGAGGTCTGCAGGGAGCATCTGATCACTCATCAGTTGGCTAGCATTACCCTCAGAGTTGTTGATGTAGAAAGTTCGAGCTATCCTGTAGTGGTGGACCAGTACGCGGATGTATTCCCTGACGATGTTTCGGGTCTACCTCCTCGCATAGAGATAGACTTTTACATTGACTTGTACCCTGGGATGACACCGATATCTACACCAGCATATCAGATGGCTCCCACGGAGCTTCGTGAGCTGCCAGTACAGCTGGAGGACTTACAGGGGAAAAGATTCATTTGGCCTAGTGTTTCTCCTTGGGCAGCCCCGATATTGTTCACCAAGAAGGTGAATGGGAGCTTGAGACTTTGTGCTGACTATCGGCGCCTCAACCAGGTGACTGTGAAGAACAAGTACCCACTCCTGAGGATTGATGACCTCTTTGATCAGCTGAAGGGAGCACGGTGGTTTTCAAAGATAAATCTCAGATCAAGCTATCACCAGCTTAGAGTGTGAGACGAGGATGTGCAGAAGATGACCTTCAGATGTCGGTATGACCATTACGAGTTCTTGGTTATGCCATTTGGCGTAACCAACACTCCAACAGTGTTCATGGGACTCATGAACATGATCTTTCAGCCACATCTTGATCACTTTGTAGTAGTCTTCATCGATGACATTTTGATCTACTCGACTGCTGAGGAGGAGCATGCCTATCATTTACAAGTAGTACTGGACACACTCTGAGAGCACTATCTTTATGGTAAACTCTTGAAGTGACAGTTTTGGATCCGAGAGGTTTACTTTTTGGGACATGTCATATCAAAGGCTGGAGTTGCAGTGGATCCAATGAAGATTGAGACAATACTTTCTTGGGAGCCACCCAGAAGTGTGACGGAGGTACGAAGTTTCCTGGGTTTGGCTGGATATTACTGGAGGTTTGTGCTAGACTTCTCTAGAGTTGCAACACCACTATCAAAATTGACGAAGAAGGGGAAACCCTTCGTTTGGTCAGAGAAATTCCAGTGGAGTTTTCAGGAGCTGAGGCAGAGGCTGACTAGTGTCCCCATCTTGAGGCTTCTAGAGGAGGGTGTAGGATACGTAGTTTACTGCGACACATCAGGGACCAGACTCGGATGTATCCTAATGCAGGAGCGATCAGTGATCGCATATGGTTCTCAACAGCTAAGACAACACGAGCAGAACTACGCTACCCATGACTTGGAGTTAGCAGCAGTAGTCTTCGTCTTGAAGATGTGACAACACTATCTGATGGGAGAGCGCTTTATAGTGTACTCTGATCACAAGAGTCTTAGGTATATCTTCTCTCAGAAGGATCTGAACCTGATACAGTGACGTTGGCTTGAGTTTCTTCAGGACTATGACTTCGAGATAGTCTATACTCATGGGAAGGGGAACGTTGTTGCAGATGCACTCAGCAGGAGATCTGGTATACAACTTCTAGGCGAGGCGACGGAGCAGCTGACCGCTTTGTAGATATCCTTTGTGGATCGAGATAGAGCAGATTTTCTTCAGTCTCTTATAGTCACTCCCCCACTTCTTCAGCGAGTTAGGGAGACGCAACGTGAGGATGCTGACTGTGAGACACGACGTGCTCAGATATCTACAAGATATGCACTTAATGGATTTTTTGAAGGTGGGGAGCACATCATCCTCTTCAGAGGATGTACCATGGTACCAGTGTCACTTCAGGAGGAAGTGTTGAAGGGGTTCCACACTTCCCCTCTAGCAGTACATCCAGGAGTGGCGAAGATGTACCAGAATCTTCGACGACAACACTGGTGGTTGGGAATGAAGAAAGTAGTAGTAGAGTTTGTCTCTCAATGCCCCACTTGTCAGCAAGTGAAGGCGGAGCATCAGGTACCAGCAGGCTTGGTTCAGCCTTTAGAGGTCCCAGAGTGGAAGTGGGATGAGATATCCATGGACTTCATGACAGTAATTCCATGTACATCTAGGGGTCATGACTCAATTTGGGTGATCGTCGACTGACTCACCAAGTCAGCCCACTTCCTACCGATCAGAGAGTAGGGTTCAGTAGAGATATTGAAATGCCTCTATGTGCAGGATATTGTACGACTACATGGAGTACCCTCGACGATTATCTCCGATCATGATGCACGTTTTACTTCCCGGATATAGAAGGGGTTGTAGGAGGCTTTCAGTATGCAACTTTGTTTGAGAACCACCTTCCATCCTCAGACGGATGACCAGACTGAGTGGACCATTCAGACCCTTGAGGACATGCTACATGCTTGTGTCCTCGACTTTGGTCACAATTGGGAGGATTACTTGCCTTTGGTGGAGTTTTCATACAACAACAACTATCACTCCATCATAGGGATGACACCTTTTGAGGCGTTGTACGAGCGATCTTGCAGATCACCTTTGTGATGGATTGACCTAGGGGAGTCAACACTCGTGGGACCAGAGATGGTACGGGATACTACAGAGAAGGTACAGATCATCTAGGAGCAGATGAAGTCTGCACAGAGTAGGCATAAGTCATATGTCGACAGGAGATGAAGACCTCTAGAGTTTGAGGATGGCGACCACGTCTTTCTATGAGTCTCACCCCAATGAGGTTTACGGAGATTTGGCCGAGACGAAAAGTTATCTCCAAGATTCATCAGACCTTTTCAGGTCTTTAGTAGAGTTGGTGAGGTGGAATACCAATTAGCTCTTCCACCTCAGTTTCACCAGGTGAACGATGTCTTCCGCGTATCCCAGCTAAGGAGATACGTGCATGCCCCTTCTCACATCATCAACCATAGAGAGCTGGACGTCGACGATGAAGCGAATTTTATAGAGGTTCTAGTAGAGATTGAGGATCAATAGTATTAGGTCCTTTATAGATAGTCGATACCTCTAGTGCGTGTTCGCTGGCAGCACGAGAACCTCTAGGAGAGTACATGAGAGCGGGAGGCTCAGATGTCTGCTCAGTACCCCCACTTGTTCCCTTAGTTTGAGTTGTAGATTACGGGGACATAAAGCCCTAAGGTGGGGAGAATGTAAAGACCTTAAATTTCTATGTATTTTTTTTCTTTAAATATATGGGAATTTTATGAGTCTGTGAAAATTGACGGCGCATAATTCTGAGGCCCGGAGTGCTCGGAATGAATTTCTGAACTTTTGTTCGGGTACGTTGATTAGACACTAAATGAGGCTAATATTCATTGTTAATATATATAATATTCATGCGATTTATTATTCATAAAAACCATTTTAGTGCATTTTACACTTTGAACATCATTCCACATTATGATTGTAATACCTTCTTAAAATGCACTATTATGTGGTACATTTTTGAACATCATTTAAAGTACCCAATGATTCATCTGATTTTAAGGAATGTAATTATGCATATTTTAATTTTATATTTTGGTAAATTGATTTACACTTCAATATGAACATGTTTCATTCAGGGATCAATGGAGAATTCATGGAAGAAGATGGGGATATTTTGTGATGAAAGGAAGCAATTTTAGAGAAGGCAGATTGGCACCAGCCCACTGATTCGAATGTGTGGCCCACCATATAGTCCCAATTAATACCAAATTTCATATTATTCTAGAATACATATATAGGAACATATAATTCTTCAGGATCCAGTGCTAATTCTGCCTCCATTGTGGTCATTTAGGCGTCCCAAGTTAGAGATAAAATTCTGGGCCAGATTCTGCGGCCCATAAAAACATCCCACTAATATAGTCATATCTCCGAATATAAAACTCCAAATGGGCCCAAATTTTACAGAAGGTTATAAGAAATCTGGAGATCCATTTTCTTCTTCTATTACCCACTCTGATTCAGCCATATAGAAGGTCTTACAAGCACGTCTGTTCGGTGGATGAAAGCTGGCTTCCACCTCATGTCAAGGGTGGAAAATCAACTCTCCCTCAACTTTCCACCCACCTATGGCCTACCACAATTAATTGAGAAAACTTGAACTATTGGAGGCTCGACCCAAGGATTCAAAAATTCATATTTAAGGCAGTGGTGTTGGAGGAGTTGATGATCTTTGGGGCTTTGTTCAATTGTAATGTTATGCTGCAATTTTGTTGTCTCAAATTTGACTTTTACATGTAAGTTGTCCAATTCACTTTAGTTTCTTAATAAAAGTTATTATTCTCATATTATTATGTTTTTCTACATCTCACTTTGATACCGTTGCCTCAAGGTATGAATTTATTCACACCAAATCTTGTGAAATTATTCACACAATGGTGGAGTGATCATTTTATTTTTGTTGTTTTCTTTACTTCTCCATTTCCTCCCTCATGAGTCTACTTTCCACTTCCATTGAAACCATGGGATCAATGGAGGGATAAACTACTTATGGGTTGATACAAGGGAGTAGAAAGAGGATATATTGGATGTTATTTCTCACTCCATTAATGTCTAATCACTTCTTTTAAATGAGATTTTTATTTGATTATTTTTAAACTCCATCATCCTTGTTGAATTTAAGGCTACATACTTCAAGTGATAATACAAACCTTTACCTTGAAGTGCTTAAAACATTGATCCTTTCAGTGTATAGGTGATTAGTATTAAAATGTGAAGGCATTAAACCAGTAAGTTATGATGTTGTTTTATCTCCTTAAATGAACCCATCTCAAATATAAGAAATTGAAATCATTGAAAAGGAAATACGTCCAATCCACACCGAGCGATAACCTAGGATCAACTCATTCTTTTAAATTGAATTCACTTAAATCTGTTAGTTATCCTTTAAAACCATATAAAATCAACCCAATTTGGACACTTCATATCCAAAAATAGTCCATAGAATGTACGTGTCTATAGGTTTCTTCTTAGGTCTCTGAGGATTCGATAACCCAAGCTAAACTACAAGGACCATTCTACCTTCATCTCTTGGGTAAATTTGAGCGAGAATCAAATTTTGGCGCCATTGTTGGGGACCTAAGTAAGTTATATTAGACACTATCATCCTTTTTTTCATCCCTCTTCTATATTCTCGCCGCCTCACTCCTATGGAAATCAATTTTGAACACGCCCAAACATGGAGAACCTCTCCCTACATTGATCACCCCACACAAAGTGTGATGTAAAATGACCATCCTAGTTTCTACTGGTGGGATAACCAACAACCAATTGAGACACAATGTTTTAACTCCTATTCTCCACAAAAAATTCCAAAATATAATGAGTTTCAATCCCCACATATCCAATTTGAACATCTTCCTATGGAATTCCAACAACATAGTTATCCTCCTAGAATAGACCATCTATCTCAACCCCTTATCCATCCTAATCCACATGCATTACTTAAAAAATTGTGTCAACAAATGGAGATAATGAATTTTGAGGTTTCATCATTGAGGTTAGAACTACAAAGCATTAAAAATTGTGAGGAAACCATCCCTACACAAACTATCCCTTCCACAACCTTATGTGAAGTGTCTAGTTTCCCACAAACCACTCATGAATTTATTGAAGAGAAAACCTTTGGATTTGGGGAAGATGAAGAGGATAAAGGAATTGTTGATGGGTGTTTAAATCAAGAGGAAACTGATTTTTTGTATTCACAAGAGGAAAATTTGACATCATGGATTGAGTCTCATCAATATAACTACATTGATGATTTTTCAAAAACAAAAATCACTGAACCATTAAAAGAAATAACAAACTTTGAGTCCATACCCATTCCTGAAACTGATCTTTCCAATTTGGTGGTTGAATCTTCTATTCAAAAGGAACCAATTCTGTTGAGAAATTTTGAAAATGAAACTGAGTTCAATTCAAAGTCCCAACCTATGTTTGAAAGTTTTAGCCTACCTAAACTTGAACGAAAGGACTTTTCATCCACCCTTAAGTTTCCATTAATTGGGGATATCCAAAAACTTCCATTCTTCATAATTTATTATCTTGAAACCAATAAAGAGGTAATGATTCTTAATGTCTTTTGAAAGACTAAAAAAGAAATTGAATCCCCCATTTCAGATATTCCTTGGATTTACCCACTCATTTTAGAACATAGGTTTGTTAATGAAACAAATTATAAACATAAAATCAATCTCAAACTAGTTGAATTGGTGAAACATGTGGTCCTTAAAATGCTGAAAGTTGGTATTGGGTAAGTTGGGGGGTTCAAGTCGAGCTAGCGACATTAAACCAAGCGCTGCACAGGAGGCAACCCGTGGTTTTCATCTTTGCGAATCATTTTTTCTTCTTCAAATAGGATTAATTAATCATTTTTATATTTAAAAATAAAAAAATAGACTATTTACCTATTCTTCTATTATGAGTATGGATGGGTATGAAAGGGGAGCACCATATTCATCTGTGTCACGTGGTGTGATCCTTGAGTAATCCCTTACCCAGAAATTTAAAAAGAAGACAATGTATCATAAATTTGTTTTATTTTAATGTTTTTGTAGGTTAAAATAAAAATACAAAAAGATAATAATATAATAATAATAATAATAATAATAAGGGACGTGTCGTGGGTCGTGGGTCAAACCCCGTCACAGCTGGCGAAGCCGCGAGGATTCGAACCCGAGACCGAAGGGAGGCAGGGGCACGTGCTTACCACTAACCTACGAGAACTCTACAAGTGACATGGATATCAAAGGATTAAAAGGGAGCAACACGAATTTCAACTTCAACCACCAGGTGACTTAATTCCTTGATCCTCATTTTCAATTTCCTTTTTGAACTTTCATTCTCTACCTCTACCCACTTCTAAATTTTATTTTCTTTAAACACTGGGGACAATGTTATTTTAAGTGGGGGGGAGATAAAATAAAAAATTATTTTTTGTCAAAAAATGAATGATTTGAAAAAAAATGTGTAAATGGAAGGAAAAATTCCTTTAACTTTGAACATGGTAATACACATTGCACACTTTGAAACTGAATATCAAATAATTTAGCATGCCCTGATTCTGATTTTAATCCTTGTATAATTTCATGAGCATAGATTTTGGAAAGTGTGGCTGTCCAATGTGATATTTCATCATTTATATTTTCATTCAATAAAAAAAAGATCACAATGCACATCCTTTGGATAGTGGGGTATTAGTTTGAGTTCATGGGGTCCCCCAAATAAATAACATAGGTTTGATGATCATTTTAGTTTTAATATGAGTATTCAATAAAAAAAATAAAAAAAATAATAATAAATTTGCACGTAGAGAAATGAAATTACCTAATGCGTGGCTTTCGACACTTGGGGATCATGACTCCATAGTTGTCTGGCCCAGAGTTAGTAATTTTATCTCTATTTTTGGTAATTTGAATTTTTTTTTGACTGAGTTAACTCGAGATGATGCCCGAGTATGTGGTATTCACTTGGTGCCCTAAGGTCTTTGAGCTTGAGAGTCATCGGCAAAGTCTCGCTACAGGGGTTGACTCTTTTGAGTGCAATTTCAATTACCATAGAAAAATTGCTAAAAAAAAAATTGAATACTCATCTTAATATTGAAATGTGATTCCACCTAGCGCTTCCGTAATTTCCCCCTTGAATAATGATGAACCCCCATGTCTATTGTGATGCACAACACATCCTCATACTTAATTGATATTGGATGAAATATGGAAATGAATTTGAACAAAGGAATGAGCTTGAGATTGAGATATGATTATGAAACTATCTTGTATTAAATTATTTTGATGGGTTTCAGGATTGTTTGGTATAAGGGTTTTTGGTTATCATTGTGTATTAAAATGTTTTTGGAAAAGGGAATTCGAATTTCATATTGTTGAGATATATTTTGTTCGGGACTAGCAAAACTCAAGTTGGGGGGTGTGATTAGCCACTAAATGAGGCTAATATTCATTGTTAATATATATAATATTCATGTGATTTATTATTCATAAACACTATTTTAGTTCATTTTACACTTTGAACATCATTCCACATTATGATTGTAATACCTTCTTAAAATGCACTATTATGTGGTACATTTTTGAACATCATTTAAAGTACCTAATGATTCATCTGATTTTAAGGAATGTAATTATCCATATTTTAATTTTATATTTTGGTAAATTTATCTGCACTTCAATATGAACATGTTTCATTCAGGGATCAATGGAGAATTCATGGAAGAAGATGAGGATATTTTGTGATTAAAAGAAGCAATTTTAGAGAAGGAAGATTGGACACCAGCCCAATGATTCAAATGTGGGGCCCACCATATAGTCCCAATGAATACAAAATTTCGTAGGATGATATAAGACATATATAGAAACATATAATTCTTCAGGATCTAGTACTAATTTGGCCTCCATTGTGGTCATTTAGGCAGCCCAAGTTAGAGATAAAATTCTGGGCCAGATTCTGCAGCCCAGAAAAACATCCTACTAATATAATCATATCTCCGAATATATAACTCCAAATGGGCCAAAATTTTACTGTCTATTATAAGACATCTGGGGATCTATTTTATTCTTCTATGGCCCACTCTGATTCGGCCATATAGAAGGTCTTCCAAGCATGTCTGTTCGGTGGATGAAATCTGGATGCCACCTCGGGTCAAGGGTGGAAAATCAACTCTCCCTCAACTTTCCACCCACCTATGGCCTACCAAAATTAATTGAGAAGACTTGGACTATTGGAGTCTCGACATAAGGCTTTAAAAATGCCTATTTAAGGCAGTGGTGGTGGAGTATTTGATGATCTTTGGTGCTTTGTTCAATTGTAATGTTATGCTGCAATTTTGTTGTCTCAAATTTGTCTTTCACATGTAAGTTGTTCAATTCACTTTAGTTTCTTAATAAAAGTTCTTATTATCCTCTTATTTTGTTGTTCTACATCTCACTTTGATACCGTTGCCTCAAGGTGTGAATTTATTCACACCAAATCTTGTGAAATTATTCACACAATGATGGAGTGATCATTTTATTTTTGTTGTTTTATTTACTTCTCCATTTACTCCCTCATGAGTCTACTTTCCGCTTCCATTGAAACCATGGGATCAATGGAGGGATAACCCAATTATGGGTTGATCCAAGGGAGTAGCAAGGGGTTGGATTGGATGTTATTTCTCACTCCATTAATGTCTAATCACTTCTTTTAAATGAGTTTTTTATTTGATGATTTTTAAACTCTATCATCCTTGTTGAATTTAAGGCCACATACTTCAAGTGCTAATACGAACCTTTACCTTGAAGTGCTCAAAACATTGATCCTTCAAGTGTATAGGTGATTAGTATTAAAGGGTGAAGGCATTAAACCAGTAAATGATGATGTTGTTTTATCTCCTTAAATAAACCCATATCAAATATAAGAAATTGAAACCATTGAAAAGGAAATACGTCCAATCCACCCTGAATGATAACCTAGGATCAACTCATTCTTTTAAATTGAATTCATTTAAATCTGTTAGTTATCCTTTAAAACCATATAAAATCAACCCAGGTTTTCCACTTTATAGCAAAAAACAGTCCATAGAATGTACGTGTCTATAGGTTTCTTCTTAGGTCTCTGAGGATTCGATAACCCAAGCTAAACTAAAAGGACCATTCTACCTTCATCTCTTGGGTAAATTTGAGTGAGAATCATACGTTCAGTAAACGTGCGAGCAGGTTTTTCTAACTTTTTGAACCGGTGCTCGAAATTGAAATCCGAGGACACCGTTGAACTCACAACGCCAGTATTCACTTAAGGAGACTTTCACCTCGATGGTAGTTGGATGAGGGTGAAAGTTAATTTTTTGGGTTTTTCGTGGAAATAATAAAATAAAATAATCACACATTTTATTTTATTTGTTGTAACCACCCTTGTGGATATTTAACAGGTGGGGACCACCTGAACTAAAACCTCCCATGAGAGGTTATAAAGGTGGGGACCACCGATCCTAACCTCCCATGAGAGGTTATGGTGGTGGGGACCACCCGAGGTTTGAAACCTCTTGAACTCCCTATTAAGTGGGGAGAAACCTCTTGATCTCCCCACTTAATTATGCCAACCCTCCCCATAATTTATTATTCCACCCATAAATTAATTAATTAAACCATTTTGAAATTGTTCCAACATAATTTAATTTGAAAACTTAAATTAAGAGGTTGGCTATATTTTCATTTTGGTGGAATTGGGGAAAAGGGTTGGCAAAGGGGAGAGATTTGGAGAATTGGGGGAAAGCTGTCCAATGAAGAACGCCAACGCACGACTTCGACTTTCTTCCTCGGGACATCCTTCAGCGTGGGATGTCTTTAATCGATGACCATCTTTACCTCCCCAATGAAGTCGTCTCCTCCCTCGCGATCTCCGTAAACGAACAAATCTAAGGTAGGGGTTTAATTTGTGTATGATTATATCCCCATGTTCTTCCCTATTTAAAATAAGGAATGTGGATGATTTCTTTTTCAAGATTGGGAATAAATCATTACGGGAGGTTGTAAAGCTTGACGTTCTTCTTCAAGTTTTTGTTGATCCATATGCTACCACCCTAATGTAGAGGGTACATGTCAAACAAACATGGGTCGACCCCTCCGCAAATCTTGTGATGATTTGTGGTGTTGAGCGCGACGAAGGCGATGACGCAACGACACTGCTCTGCGACACCCAAGAACACCGCGCCCCACGACTCTACCACCCGCGACCCCACTGCGCCACCCACGACCACCACTGTTTGGGCCGAGCCGCCGTCTGCCGAGCTGCCCCTGCCGTTCGTCGAGCCGTTGCCGCTGTCCGCCGAGCCGCCGCCCGGCCGTGCCGCCCGCGGCCTTCCGAGCCGCCCCAACCGCGCCAAGCCGCGGCCTTACGAGCTACCCCGACCGCAACGCCCGTGACCCCGAGCCGCTACAGCCGAGCAGCCCCGCATCCCTAAGCTACTCCGGCCGAGCCGCCCCGTGGCCTCCGCCCTCCTGGCCGAGCCGCCCCGACTGAGTCGCCTTGCGGCCTCGCGTCATCCGCGACCGAACCCCGTGGCCCCTCATGGACTACCAGGCCTGACCTACCGGGCCGGGACGAACCCAATGGGCCGGGCTGGGTCGGTCAGATCGGGCGGATTGGACCCGGGCCCACTACGACCCATTTACACTCTTTTGGCCATAACTTTGGCACCAGACGTTCGTTTGACGAACCGTCAGCGGCGCTGGAAATCTTAGAGCGAGATGGTCCCTTTGAGTATACCACACTGGAGTTTTGGATTAATATTGGGAATAGTCAGGTTGGATCGAGCACGAATCCAACCGGGCCCCCAGGACTAAAAGGCTAATAACTCATAGACCGGGCGTCCGATTGATGCGCCGTCTGTTGCGTTGAGACCCCTATGATGTGGAAGACCTTTGAGATGATTATTTGTGGGAATTATTAGTAGTTGGAGTATCAACTAGTAGCTTGTGAAGTGGATCCTCCTGAAGACGAGCGAGCATAGTGTGAGAATCTAGTAGCTGGCTGAGACTTGACGACTGCTGACCTTTTCGACTTGGAGTGACTTGACAGGTTCAGTGGGGAGCGCCTCTGTGTGACACAACAGACCCATGGTGGGGAGCGTCTCTATGTGATGCGACAAACCCAAGGTACATGATGGGAGGAGTACCTCAGCAGACCATGGTGGGGATCGCCTTTGTGTGACGCGACAGACCCACGGTACTTGACAGGAGGAGTACCTCAGCAAGTCACGAGGGGGAGAGCCTCTGTCTGACATGGTAGACCCACAGTGGGGAGAGCCACTGTGTGATGCAGAAGTCCCACGATACTCGACAGGAGGAGTACCTCAGCAGTCCAAGATTAGTGGGAAACGCCTATGTGTGACGCGACAAGCCCACTATACTCGATAGAGGAGGGGATCTCTAGCAGCCGAGGTGTTCGATGATGTGACTTAGGATGTTACTTGTTACTACCCCTAGAATAAATCACGGTGTGAGCTGAGTCAATATCTCTGTGTTTTCCTCATGATTGAGATGGATTACTTGATAACTTATATATATGTATGGGCATATACCTAAGTAGAGTTATCTGTTAATTTCATACTTTGTGGTCTATACTTGGTGGTTTTTGTGATACCTTGAGGGTATCAGGGTCTCTACTGAGTATTGTTATACTCACCCCTGCACGGGATATGTCCGCACTTTGTTGTATTGGATACAGACGACGAACAACGCTGACTGAGTCTGAGAGTACCAGGACTGGACGATGCCCGAAGGTGGACCATACGACGTGTCGGTACGTAGAGGAGATTGGTGGACGTGGAGTGCTGAAGAGGCAATCTGCACCTACCCTTCAGTTAGGAACCTCGGAGGAAGATCCAATAGCTGTCTTTTCTCTTTCTTCAGTTGTTTTGTATTTCAGTTGTACTTGTACCTTTACTGTTGGGCTTGTATTCCGACCCCTTTACTTTCAGCACTGTTTTGGTTATACAGTTTTCTTATGTTCGTATCTTACTGTGTTCTTGGTTACGTAAGGTTACTGGTTATAAAGGCAATTCCTTCCCAATTTTAGGAAAAATGTCTTTCAGTGCTAGTCGCCAGCCCCTGACCTATGGAAGGCGGGCCTGGGGTAGTCATGACACAGGCCCTGGGGGACGGGTCGTGACATATAAGAATTTAGTTGTATAAATATATATTTAAACATATCTACATGAAACACATATTTTTAAATATATAAACCATATGTAAATTATAATTTATAATCGATTTTATTTAAAATATAAATTTATCCATTTTATTTACCGTATAAAAACTTTTGAATATATATATATATATATACCTATACAAATGTGTGTATAATATGTTTATATATAACTATATGTGTGTGTATTAATAAGTAGATATATATTTATATATATGTTCTAATATATGTAAATGAATGTTAATATATAACATATTTAAATAAATATAAATATATATTACATATACATACACATAGATATGTGTATGTGTGTGTATAAATATAAACACACACACAAACATATATTTTATAAATGTATTTAAAAATAATTATATAAATAAATATAAATGTAAGTATAAAAAAATATGTATGTAAATATATATAAATAAATATAAATATTATACAATATGAAATAAAACAAGATAAAGTAGTGGTAAGGGTGTTCTCTTTGTGCATTGTGTCCTCAAAATTGAAAATCTATGTAAATCACTTTGATTACTGAAATTCCACTTTATCATCTCTTTTTAATTTCACTATGAAATATTGAAATTCCTTTCAAAATTTATTGGGGTGTTTTTATTTGAAATAAATAATGTCATGTGTTTATTATCTATCATTTTTTATTTAAGTGCATGTGATTATCAAAAAGGAAGAGATTGTTACACCTCACTCTCTTGATATGTTTTAATGATCACAAACACCATTTGGGTATCTAACATTTTCAATTCATGTATTTCCAATTTTTATGTTTGAGTATGTTCCTAGGGAATCGTCTGACCATTCAAAGGGATCAAGAGGAGCATGTAAGGACATTATTGGGCTACAATAATGACTAGCTAGAGGGAAACCATTGACCAACCAGTGGGGCTTTTAATAGCGGGTTGTACTACTTGGAGCCTACTAGACAGCTGATAGATCCTAGATAAAAAGCCACACTGGCTGTTTTTACATGTTCCCCTCGATCTCTCTCACCTCCCAATGGATCTAAAGGACTCTCAAGTCATCCACATACATCAAGGGACCCTTAGAGGCTATAAATACACCCCTTAAAGGCTTATACTTTACATGCTACCAAGTTTCTATCATTTGGACTTCTCTTGAGCTCTTTTGTGCTTCTATTGTTAAACTCAATTTCTTTGTCATTTCCTTTTCTCTCTCTCTATGATTTACTTCTCTATCTTGTTGAGAGAATTGAGAGTGCTTTCCTTTTTCTTCTTAGGTGCTCACTATTGTAAAAGTGAGGGACTTGGGTTCTCACTACCACGAAAGTGAGGGACTTGGGTGATCACTACCATTAAAGTGATGGGGGTGTGGGTTTCTTGTTACAGTCACTAAAAAATAAGGGTTTTTGGGTTTCATGCTCTAACCATTAAAAATTAAGTGTTTTTGGGTTTCTTGCTACAACCATTGAAAAAAATTATATTCTTTCTTCTCGGGTATCTTGGTTATCGTTAAAGTTAAGGGAGTAATCTAAAACCACTAGATCCTTGAGGGGAGGAGATGTAGGGACCCATTTTGGGTTTTATCCAAACTACTTTATCAAAGTGTTGTGCCTTGCCTTTTATTTTAAATTTTCACTGCACTTGTTTAATTTTATTTTATCACTTAATTAAATAAGTGTATTGTATTATTTAGTTTTAACTTTTAAAAGGCAATTCACCCCATCTCCTTATCCTTACATGAACCAACACATAGTGGTCCCAGGTTTGAATCTAGGAGCACACGGGTAAGAAGGGAGGGGGGTCGCGGTCAAGTGCTAACAAACGGTGGGGGTGAGCACTAACAGGGGGACTAGTGGGTGTCACGTGTGAGTAGAAGCAGGGGTTGGAGGGTGAGTGTTGATAGGGGGAAGTGCTGACAAAGGGGGTGGGGAGCACTGATAGGGGGCATGCGAAGAATACTTAAATATTTTTAAAAAATATTTTTCTAGTTTTATCAGTGATTTTTAGCACTAATAAACATTCCCTTAATCAGTGTTAAATAATCATTGATAAAAGGGTGTTTATCATTATTTTTGTAGCACTAACAATGCGGGTTTTTATGATCTCTTTTTTAGTGCTGATAAAAGTGATTGAATTTTAAGGGCGCTTAGCACGCCAAATCTTTTATAGCATTGCAAAAATCCCATTTTAAAAATTGATAAAGGTATATTCTGTAGTAGTATCATCATTTATGACTAACTCCATGATCATTCATGAAATCGAATAATCATTGATTCCACATGAAACTGCCATCCAACATGCAACCAACTATAAGAAAATATATATTAGATCAAACCCATAATTGACATGATAAATGGATGTTATGAAATAAAATAATACATATAATGGAAAAAAATTCAACATAACTCAAATGAAACTCAAGAATATTGAACGTTCATCAAAGAAAAAATCAATGAAAACTTATATTGAACATCCATTCCAGTCTCTTCACAGAAAATATCCAAGGTGCCAATTGACTAACAACATCACCAAAATGGAGTATGCTTGGACCAATAAAAAACATTTGTAGGGCTATAAAAATGGGTGATTATACTATTCATTATGGTTTTTTCAACTACCAAAACAATGTAGTAGATAAAATAATACACGAAATGGTAACTACCAAGTGATATAAACATCAAGTACCTCATCACAAAACCCATTCTAGATTCCAAAACAACTAAACCTATCATGTCCCGACCCATCAGGGTCTGCATGGCTGGTAAAAAGCTAAGTGTGCTAACCCCAAGCCCTCCATCAATAGGCTAGGGGCTGATGACAAGTTCCGAGAAGGCATAAACTGGAATGAGAGGCCTTAACCTAATGTACCTATATGAATGCACACAACCATCTCCATGAAAAAGTGAAGAGGAATAATAAAAGACTCCAATATTTATAGTATAACCATGCATGCAATAACCTCTAGGGAATACATAAATCAAAGTACAATAGTATAATACAAATGATAAAGGGGAAAAATACACACCCAACTAGAAATACAGAGGGGGGAACCTAAACTGACATCAACTATAAAGAGCAGAGTTAGGAAAATCTCGACTCCAGATCTCAAAATATGACCACTGAACAAGGTTAGCACCACCACCTACCAATAAGATCCACTGAAACTAGGTCCACCATAGTCATTGCTAATTTTTCTACCATCTGCATAAGACATGACACATGCATACAAATCCCATGCGGGGGTGATTATAAACATATCTAGTAGGACACCTCCAAAATCACCAACCACAAAGCATCAAGAGAGAGTAGCCAAATCATCACAATGAAGACATTTCAATCAAAATATGAGACAAAAACCATAATAATAACCCATATATGCTAAAAAAGAAGCCCAAACAAAGAGACAAAGCAGATCTCCATCTTCATAGCCCAACTAAGAATGATGAATCAACCTGTAGCTCTAAAGGTCAATATTTTATGCCCAGTATCATGTGAAACCGTACAAGAATATGTGTGAAGGGGTTTTTACCTCGCTACCACACTCCAAAATTGAGAGATCTCTATCTCTAAACCATGCATCCCGTGTAACCTAACCAGAATTTGTGTGGAGGGGCTTACACCTCGCTGTTGCGCTCCATAGTCGAGGGAGCCACAACTCCAATGGAGGACCCACTCCCCGCTGGAGCTCGAATACAGGGGAGTATCACTCTATAGATATAGAACCCACACCTTGCTGTAGTATGGGGGAGTACTGATTATACCTGTGTAAAGAGTATGGGGGACTTGTGTCTTGGTGTGACATGGAGTACCAACCCCGACATCTCTATGATGATCCTTCCTGATTACTGTCATCAGTCAAGTAATGCCTGAAGAAGTGTCACTCAAAACACCTCATATCATATCTCACATTCCAAAATGAAGGTTATCATCACGTTCTATGCAGAAAACTGCTCATGATAGGTTACTTGTAGTCCCAAATCTGAATTTGGAAAAAGACTGATGAACGCATGAGGCTCGTCATCAATTTGATGGGCTAAAATGAAAATCCACTAATATGTCACTGTAAATAGACATTAATGGATAAAAAATCATGCCATTGTGATACTCATGAAAAAACACCCAGTATAGGCTACTTAATTTCCCAAAATGAAAACACGATGAAAAAACGCATTTCGTCATATCATGTACGAAGGACACTTCATGGGGGGAATTCAGACCCAAGACACGAGTCAAAATTAAATATCAAATATTGGTCTTGAATCATCTGTCTCAAAGTTAGAGTCATGATGACGCAAACTGTTCATCAATCTGACACCGTATGAAAAAGTTACATTAGAAACAAGGTTTAATAATAATAATAATAATAATAATAATATTATATATAAATTGATAAAGGGGAGTTTTTTTAATAATGTTTTTTTAAAAATATTTTATAAAAAAATAATAGGTTAATTTTTTTTAAAATGCGCTCTAAAGGCGGCACCGCAGGTGTCGCCTTTAGGCTTCGGGTGAAAGGCGGCAGCAGCGCTGCCGCATTTCAGGTTAATTTGAAAGGCGACAAACCTGTTACCGCCTTTCTTCTAAAAAAATTTATTCTTCTTAAAAAAAAATTATTTTTATTTTTATTTTGTTTTGTTTTGTTTTGTTTATATATATATATATGTGTGTGTGTGTGTGTGTATGTATAAACAAAAAAACAAAAATTTTCAGCAGAATTTATTTGTTATTTAAAATCCAGCAGTACTGCCATTACAATAGTTTGGATTATGATAAAAGCTCTTTCCCATGACCCCCTTTTATAAGAGAATTTACCCTAAAAATCATTCTGTATTTCTGATGTGTGATTTTGGTTCTCCTATTCCTACGCAGAAGATTCTGCATTTCCGATGTGGGATTCTATTTCAAGCACGTGACTTTGAGAGACTATAAAATATAAACTATAAGACCAATATAAATGAAACTTAAAACATGGATTAAACATATAAGAAATAGTTGAAAGAAAAATGAACTTCATAAAAAATAAATATAAAAAATAATTTACAAGCTTTCAAAACCACCTACTTAAAACTTAAAAATGTTTCAAATATGTGAATTTTGAAGCCTATAAAATATAAATTACAAGACCAACATAAATGAAACTTAATACATGGATTAAACATATAAAAAATAGTGAAAAAAAATAATTTTATAAAAAATGTTGATGGAAAATAATTTATAAGTATTCAAAGACACCTACATGAAACTTAAAAATGTTTCAAGCACATGACTTTTAAAGCCTATAAAATATAAATTATAAAACCAATATAAATTAAACTTAAAACATAGATTAAACATATAAAAAATAGTTGAAAACAAAAGGAATTTCATAAAAAATTTCCATGAAAAATAATTTATAAGCTTTCAAAACCAGCTACTTGAAACTTAAAAACGATTCATGTGGCTTTGAAAGACTATAAAATATAAACTATAAAACAGATATAATTTAAAGATAAAACATAAATTAAACATATAATAAATTATTTAATTATTTAATTAATAATTAATTATATAATAATTAATTAGTTAATTAGTGAATATTAATAATTAATTATATAATAATTAATTAATTAATTAGTAATATAATTATTAAGTATATAATAGTTAATTATTTAATTAGTAATATAATTATAAATTATATTTATTCATTATAATTAGTAATTAGTAATTATTAAAAATTATTATATAATAATTAATTAGTTAATTGGTAATATAATTATTAATTATATAATAGTTAATTTGTTAATTAGTAATATAATTATAAATTATAATTATTCATTATAATTATTAATTATAATTATTCATTATAATTATTAATTATTAATTATTAATTATTACTTATTACTTATTAATTATTAATTATTAATATAATTATTAATTATATAACTATTATTTGTATAATAATTAGTTAGTTAATTAGTAATCATTAATAATTAATTAGTTAATTAGTAATATAATTATTAATTATATAATTAGTAATTAGTTAATTAGTAATTAGTTAATTAGTAATTATTAATCATTAATTATATAATAACTAATTAGTTAATAATTAATTATTATATAATTAACCATTAATAATTACTAATTAACTAACTAATTATTATACAATTAATGGTTATATAATTAATAATTATATTAGTAATTAATAATTAATAATTAATAATTATAATGAATAATTATAATGAATAAATATAATGAATAATTATAAAGAATAATTATATTACTAATTAATAATTATAATGAATAATTATATTACCAATGAACTAATTAACTATTATATAATCAATAATTATATTACTAATTAACTAATTAGTTACTATATAATTAATGATTGATAATTACTAATTAACTAATTACAAATTATATAATTAATAATTATATTACTAATTAACTAATTAATTATTATATAATTAATAATTATATTAATAAGTAACTAATTAATCATTAAATAATTAATAATTATATTACTAATTAACTAATTATATTACTAATTAACTAATTATATTACTAATTAACTAATTAATTATTAACTAATTAATTATTAATAATTACTAATTAACTAATTAATTATTATACAATTAATAGTTATATAATTAATAATTAATAATTAATAATTAATAATATATAATTATAATTAATAATTATAATGAATAATTATAATTAGTGATTATAATGAATAATTATAATTTATAATTATATTACTAATTAACTAATTAACTAATTAACTTCTATCTAATTTATAATTATATTACCAATTAACTAATTAATAATTATATAATTTTTTTGAATAATTACTAATTATTAATTATAATGAATAAATATAATTTATAATTATATTACTAATTAACTATTATATACTAAATTATTATATTAATAATTAATTGGTTAATTATTATATAATTAATTATTAATAATTTCTAATTAACTAATTAATTATTATACAATTAATTATTAATAATATTAATTTAATAATTAAATAATTTATTATATGTTTAATCCACGTTTTAACTTTAAATTATATCTGTCTTATAGTTTATATTTTATAGTCTTTCAAAACCACATACTTGAATCATTTTTAAGTTTCAAGTAGGTGGTTTTAAAAGCTTATAAATTATTTTTCATGAACATTTTTAACAAAATTCTTTTTATTTTCAACTATTTTTTATATGTTTAATCCATGTTTTAAGTTTAATTTATATCAATCTTATAGTTTATATTTTATAGACTTTCAAAGTCACGTGCTTGAAACATTTTTAAGTTTCATGTAGGTGTCTTTGAAAACTTATAAATTATTTTCCATCAACATTTTTTACATTTTTTTTTATTTTAAACTATTTGTTATATGTTTAATCCATGTATTAAGTTTCATTTATATTGGTCTTATAAAAAATTCTAAAAAAATATATTTTTTTGGTTTAAGGGAAAGGCGGCATCACGGATGCCGCCTTTGTGGAGTATTTTTTAAAAAAGTTTTAACCCAGCATGTTTTACAAAAATATTTTTTTTAAAACTTATAAAAAAAATCCCTCTTTTGCGCCCTAATTCCCTCTCTCCTCAATAAAATCTTAATTATTAATATTTAAAATAAAAATTCAAATATACACTTCATATTATTCTTACCCATGATTTGCACTTATTTCACACTGGAAACTTGCTGTAATCGTGCCCGTTGCGTTGACCATGATCGAACACCTCACTAGAGTTCCTAATTTAGACACTGCTCATCCAATTGAAGAACCCCATCACGATCCCATTGTCATGTGCACTACCATTCGTAAATCACCTCATTCTGGTTATCCCATCGAGTTCAACTAATGCCTGGTTTCATCCTCCTGAAAATCACTCACCCATCCTAGCCTTCGGTCGATAGACTCATCCACATAGGACCACCATCCCATGCCATTATTTGCTATCCTATGTCGATCCTCACTAGAAAGGCATCATCAACCTCCCCCTTTCACCACACTTTCATCCTTGCTCCACTTCCCCGGTCCACATCATCCCTTTTCTATCATTCACTACCTCTCTATCACTACAATACCTGGCCACTGCCCTTGGTTTCTACCAACAGTCATGGCTAGGTCAGTGGCCATTTGCCCATGGAAGAAGGGCACCACACTAGAGAGAGAGAGAGAGAGAGAGAGGGTAGAGGAAAGATAAAATAAAGGTGAAAGGAAGTATGAGGAAATTCATAATCCACCAAGTTCTAATTATTTTCAAAATAAAAGGATAATCAATAAAATTATGGATGAATAATTAACTACACTTCTTTGAAAAAAAGAATATATATTAAACCCATATGGAAAAACATGAAAAACAAATCACAATTTGAAATAATGATCCCTACATCGATATTGGATCAATCATTGATGAAGACCACATTCACTAGCGACCATGGTGAAGATCTCACTACGTTCGTCATTCGTCTCACAACTATCCATGATCGCCTATTGTTGATCCATGTCCCCAAGTTTCCAATGTATACAAATATATCCTCCCCTAAAAACTACCAAGGTTATGCAACTAACCCTAGAAATTCATCATAGTGAAATATTTATAGAGGAGGGTTAGGGTTATTGAATGAATGAATTAAAATAATTAATTAATTCACCTAACGCTCCTGCCAATGGTTGCCATCAATCGAACGCCCGATGCCAACCAAATTTATGTTGTGCCTAGGATAAACCTCATATTTTAGAAACAACCATGGTCTCATATTTCCCATCTAAGGTCATGATCAATGGGAACACCATTTATTCTGAAAATACGCGCACACATACTTTAATATATTTAATATTTTTACTATATTCACAACAAGGCTCTCCGACCCCCAGAATCCTACGCCGACTCAATGCGCAACTTAAAAAATATTCCTTAAAATATACAAAGTCTTATAAGGTGAAAATAGATCCATTATAAAACCAATCCCAAATATCATCATATAATAACAATTTGGATGAGTTAGAAGAGTCTACACCATAATGGGTCCCAACAAATGACTTTATCAAGCCCAGATGGTGAAAAATAAAATCACTATGTCCACGATCATATAGGATTAAGATGGATGATCAAATAACTCTTAAGCATAATGAAAATAATAAAATGAATTACCTGTAGAAGATTGATCAAAATATTAAAAAAAACTTGAATTGAAAATTGAAGTTCCCAATGAATTGTGTGTGTTGAATTTGTTGTCAATAAGAGATGAAAAACTTGAGAAGCTAGTAAAGTCAATATAGTGTGTATTTGAATGAATTAAACAACATTTGGGGAATTAAAGGAAAGTATATTGAATATATATATTGTTGGAGATCCATTCATAAGCGGACAAAAGAGAATGAGAGGCTTCCATGAAGAGATGAAGCTGTTGTCGCTTGAAGTTTTGGGAAATGCATATTCATGGAAATAATTACTTAATGAAAAGTGAAATTGGATGGATAAATCATTTTTAAATACATGATCTTGTTGATTTTGGAAAGTTTCTTGTGATGTTGGTTGTGATTGAAGAAGATTAAAGGTTGTTGGAAGAGTGAGTAACCATCATTTTGTCACCTAGAATAAAGTTTAATGCATATGTTAATTAACATAGATGCATAATGTTAGGAATGAAAAATAGGTAGATCGGGCCTAAATGTGTAAGAACATATAGGCCTGGTCTTGTTTAGGTTTTACTTGTTTTGGCCCGTTTATATAAGGTCTAAAATTTTCAAGCACAATCCAATTTTTATATGGACCGAGCAAGCTTATAAACCACTATGTTTTAATATTATTTTTCACATATTCAAATATATATATATGATCATCCTAGAGGGATTCATTAATTCCCTATGGTTCTATGCAAAAACAAAATTTATAAAAACTCAACCATACTACTTAATTAATTAAAATGAGTATTAGCAGTAGGTTGAGATTGATCCATAGCGACTGTGATTTAGTTTTATTAGGTTTTAAAAAGATTTAATTTTATGAAATTGAATAAATATCTGAAGAAAATATTTGTTTAATTTATTTAAAGAAAAAAAAAATGAAAATGAAGCAGATTTATTGATTAGTTTGTAAAAAAAATTGAAAATTTTTCCAGGGTTTTTGTAATTTTGGGGTTCAGGTGCAATTAGATTTAATAAAATAGGTTGATTAATTCATGATTGGTGTCAGAGTCGAGATGAGGAAGATCCAATAGTCATGTTATTCCCTCCTTGATGTGACAATCCCCTATTTCACTTGGTCTGGTAATTTAGGGTTGTGCCGAATCAAGTTTGTCTCGATACCATATTTAAACCCGATTTCCCCTAAAGTTGAAAATGTTCATGCCTTCTTTAGGGTTGTTAGTTGCGCAATTTTAAAGTTCCTTTTTGATTCAAATATCAATGGTCACGATAAAAGAAAAAGAAAGGGATTGTAAGTTGAATATTAAATTGGGGCAAACCAAATACATGAATAAAATAAAATGAAATAAATCCAACGCACCTCCCCCCTCGTCCCAGTGATGAGAGAATATGAGGGAAGGAGAAAATAAAATGAAAGCATAAAGAAAAAAATAAAGAACTCGGGGAGGGCCCTATAGCTTCTTGCTCTATGATTTGGTCTTCGGAGGATCTGGATCTAAATTTCTTCTAACAAAAACAACCTATCCCTCCTTTTATAGGCTCTATATGGGCTCTTATATTAAATAATATCATACATATTTGGTCCATAAGTAGTTTGGGGTGGGTCCCCTGTAATAGATTCTGTAAAAAATCAAAGATACATCAAATATGGGTGTTGAAATCCCATCCTGCAAATTTACACGATGTGTAATAGATTTTCACGTCATTTAATCCACATTAGTAATGGATTTTTAGGATCTTTCCATCTTATTCATGATGTGTATTTGATTACACGACATGTAACTGACTTTCACAATGTGTATCTTTTATGACAGTTCCTAGTGGCACTACTTCTCTTGATGAAGTCCCAGTGAATAAATGAATTAAACATTTTGTAATCATTCTGCTCCAATTTTCCAGCTCTGCTTTGGCTTCAAAAATTTAGTATCATGACGCTTTGATTCGCTCACGTACTGAAATTTCTTTTAGCTCCAAATTTTGCCTATTTTCCTTCCTTTTCCAAATATTAATTTTTTCCTTCCATAAATCATAAAACAAGTCAATCTATTACAAAATTGGAAAGATTATTTAAGTAAATATATAAATTTAATACATAAAAATACCCCAAAATATATACATGAAATATACTTATCAATATATATATATATATATATTTATTTAAATGGTTGGAGGACCCTTATTTTTATTTAAGAGTTTTTAGAGGGGATGCATGCATAATACAAGAGTAAAGAATATACCATTAAGGGATTTCATCAAACTTTTAGAGGGAAAATTTCATTATGATTTGAACTAGTGAGGCTGAAAATTATTTTTCTTTTGGTACAGTAATAATTGCGATATATAAATAAAGTGAAAATTACAGAAATAAATGGACATCAAATGTAATGTTGAAAAAATCCATAAAATGAAAGGAGTAAAATATAGGCACACATTCTCTCACTATTATAATTAAATTTCCCTTGAAATTATTTCTCTTGAATAATGGAGAATAAAACTCACAAAATACCACTCAAACAAACACTCAAAAAGTTAATTAATCAGTGTTTGAAGTAGATGAGAAAACTAGGGTAAGCCTCTACATTTTATAGGCCATTTTTAGCCCTACTTAGACCCTATCTTACTGCTCTCAATTGTTGGTGGAGTTTTCCACCCACCAAACCTACCACCACCTTCCCCTCTTTGACAAAGAAGGGGCAATGTCATCTAGGGAAAACAAAAGGGTTTTTGTTTACATGTATCCTACGTATAGAGACTCCATCCACTGGGTAGGTTCATCAGCGAGAATCCAAAGTGACATTCACTATAAAAAAATAAATCTTAGTGGTAGTTTATTAGTGGTGGTTCTAATAACCGCCACTAAATAAATCATATTAAAAAAATATAATATAGTGGCGGTTTAATATAGTCACGACTATGTTTTTTTTAATTTTAACATTTAGTGACAGTTTTATTTAAACTACCACTAAATATTTTAAAAACCCCTAATTTTGATCCCCTACCCTATCTCCTTCACCCTCCCCCTCTCACTCCTCTTAGCGACCCCCCTATTCCCAATGACGACCTTCGTGACCCCAACGCCCCTAGCTCCTGACGATGACTATCATGACCCTGACTCCCCCTGCCATTGACTTCCGTGACACCAAATCCCCTACCGACTACTATCATGACCCCAACCCCCCTTCTCCCTTCGGGTAACTTCCGCGACCCCGACCCCCTTCTGGAGACCACCGTGACCCATACCCGACTTTCAGCAACCTCCATGACCCCTACCCTTCCTACCGACTGCTATCGTGACCCCAACCCCCCATAATGGTGATTGTTATGACCTCTAACCCCATGTTAGTGACTTCCTTGACCCCAACCCTCCTGTAATCCACTACCATGACCCTGACCCCCCTGTTGGTCACCATCGTGACCCCAACCCCTCCTATCAGTGACCTTAATGACCCTAACTGTAAAGACCCCAACCCCAGTTGCTCAGAGCCGGTGCCTCACTTTAGTACATTGGTATAATAAACAATTAAGTTGTATCCTGAAGGAATAAATATTTTAGTAGTTTTGGAAAACCAAATACAAACATAAGTTTTATATTACAACTTGAAATGAAAAACAACATAGAAACTCCATTGGAAACATCCATAACTCTTAGATTATCCTTGCATGTCATTCATAATATACATCTTCGCATCCAGAGGAAAAATAAAATATAAGAGAAGGGGTGATCTCAGATTCTCAGTAAGGGTTAGTAATACAGTAGAAGATAATACAAACAATAAGGCATGGTGAATGACTAAAAACACTTTCCATTAGAACATAATCTTGAGCATAATATGGAAAGAATAAAATATAAAAAAATAATGCCATATAAATAATCACATGAGAATGAATCTTAACCATGAATATTCTACTAATAGAATAATTACATGGATTATCAATTACTAATATCATAATGAGGTAATTCATAATGTCGTACATCATAAACATACCTTCAAGGCCTCGACCAAGACATCTGAAAATAAATGGTTAAGGCCTCAACCACAATCCCTTTCTGTTTTGTCTCATGAGACCTACCGATGCATAGAGGGGATATAGAGGGACCTAACCATCACTTAATAAGTCCAATTAATTCATAATATGAATGGGTTTAAACATAATCAATATATACATATGAAATTTAAATAACTTTCCCCAATCTCTAAACATAATCACTAATCATTCTGAGTAGTATGGTGAATGGTATCAAGATAACACATCCATAGTCAAACTGATCATAAACTATTTAATAAAATATGGTAGATGATAATAATAATATATCAATATCAATAAATCATAATATTCAATAGAGGTTTTGAAATATATGAAAATAGTCTAATAAAATCATCAAGGAATTCTTGAGAGAAATACTATTTTTACTTTGCAAAGAATAGTTCTTTTGAAAAAATAATTTGTATTGGTCATAATTGTTTGTATAAAACTAAAAACGAACAAATATAGATTTTCATGAAAAAATTAGAAATTTAATAAAAATAATGGAATCTTAAAACAGATTATGGATAATACTTGAAAATGGGTAAGAAATCGAGAATTTCCCTTTAATTGGGCTTGCTTATCAGGAGGAATTGAAATGGAAAACTTATAACACATGTATTTTCCCATCAGATAAATATGAAATAATCTATATATATTAGTTTGGAACATATAAAAAGAATGTAGAATAATTATATAAAAGTAATTAAGAATTAAATTGGTGTAAATAGGGAGAAAACATAACCCGAATGAAAATGAAGGTTCGAGAAGAAACCCTTACCTTATGTCCGAAAGTGTTATTCATTTGTACTTAATATCCTAGATAATAAAATAAAATAAATAAATTAATTAATTAATAACCTTTAATACATGTATTTGATTTATTATAATGTTATTAAGTTCATTTATGGTCTTTTGATTAGTTATAATATTTAATTCTGTCATTCGGAAGTGTTCTTTTCCTTGGTTTTCATGATTGGTTTACTTGTATAAGAGTATGGAGGTTCATATAAAATGAGAATAATTATCTAGAACTAAAATTATATGTTATTAATGATCATATAGTAGATAAAATTTTTATATAAGTCTTTTGGTTATATGAGGTGAGGATGAATCATATGATAAGACAATAGTGATAATCATATAGATTATTTTTACGGTTCTTTGATCATCACAAACTAGTTTTGTTTAATTAATTAATATCATATATATATACTAGTTACAGAACACTAAATGACCTATAATATGTATAATAAAATCTTATTTAACCATAATGATGGTTTTACGACCATCCTTGAATGAGTTAGTGAAAAATGAAAAAGCATTGTCCATAGTGGCGGTAAATCGACACACCACGGATGATATTTTCATTTTTAGAATAAAAGGTAAAGGGAAGAGATTAGAAGATGAATTATTCCATTAAAATAATAAAATTAAAGTATATAAAAGATAATAGAGTTATCATTCCTCTTGGATAGGTGGAGGTTAGTATGGGATAAGAAAAGAAATGAAATTGAAAAGAAAATAAAAGAAATGAAAAAGGATTTTACCTCTTGAATTTCTCCTCCTTGAGAACCTCCATAGGAAAAAAGGTTTGGAATTTTGATGATACCAAGGGATCCTGGACATGGGGGATAGTATAGGGAATAGTATTGGTCAGAAAATGGATAATCTTTAAGGCTTAATATGTTTAAGGAGAAGAGGTGGTATTTATAGTGGAAGAGAGGAGTGTTTTTTGAATATTTTATTCATTTGTTTATTATTTGGGATCTAGACTATGAATATTTTGATAATTATCACCAAATATATTAAAATAATTAAGGATAGTTTGATAATATGGGATTTAATCATCCGTACATCACCTATGACTCCATAATTCATGTATTTCTTAAATATGGTAAATTACCATATTTCGTTATTCACAAAAAAATCAAGTATTTTAGAAAAATCTCAAAAAAATCATCCTAAATTTTTTTCGACATGTATAATTTAAAAATGAACTCAATTTTATGAAAATAATTTTCTAAATATGATAATTTTAATTTTTAAATAAAATTATCATTTACTAAAAAAATACTGATTTTAAAATTATAACTGCTTTTATAACACTTTGAAATTTTTATTAAGGTCTTATAAAATTATCTTAAAATCATAAGACAAAAAAATATTGAATTATGAATATATTTTATGAAAATAAATTTTCTTTTAAATCATTACATTAATTATAAAATTTTAATTAAATATTTATGACTTAGCAAAATACAAACACTTAATTTATTATTTTAAAACATTTAGTTACTTATATAAAGATATAGATATATCATATTTTCATTTATAAGATACCCAAATTTTATTTATACTTTCACAAGTTAATTTACTATTCTATTGGTCATATTACTATTCTTAATGGTCACATTACCATTCCAAAGGTCAAGTTATTATTCCATTGGTATATGTTCCTTAACTTTTAGAAATACCTCTTATTTCATTCATTCTTCATTTATAAAGATTATATTGAATTATCTAAGTGTTTTTATGTGATTTATACTATATAAAATTACTATTAGAATGGAAATTCTATTGATAGAATTCTATGTAATTACACCAACCCCCTGATGGTGACCACCGTGACCCCGACCCCCCTGCTCCTCGACAGTGACCCCCAAAGGCCTCTCTTCCCATTTTTCTGGTGACCGAAACCCCTGACATAATTGAAGGCATGATTGATTAAAATTTTCTAAGGTTTTTTATTAAATTATATAAAGTTCCATGTAATTTAGTGTCTTTATGTTTTTAATTTTGAATTGAATTATTTTTATGTTGAATTTGTGTTATGTCGAATCAAGACCCTACCTTGGTCAATGATGAAGTTGGGTGATGTTTAATTTTGATTATACTTGTTTTATTAAATATTTATATCTTTATATATGAATGTATTGGGTGAAGAGTAAAAATACAATACATATGGATAAAATTTTGATTAATTTACCTCAAAACACACCTCATTATGCCAAGAGTTTGGAATAATTTTTAGATTATACTAATGCAAACCGATCAGTGGATGGTAGAATAAAATTTTCATGTCCTGATTATAAATTCAAGTGATGGTTAAATAGAAACTAAGTATATTATAATTTTATATTGAAATATTTTCCTTTTTGATATGTATTTTGGACTTATCATGGTGAATCAAATGTTATGAAAAGTCAAAAAATGACAATACTGTCAACGAAACAAAAAGTGAACCTCCAGAGGAGAATTTAGTTTGAAATTTTATAAATGAAACATTTGGATTTTCAGGATATAATATACAATATTTTCATAGATCAATATAACCTTTAGTTTATCTTGATCAGGTTAATCTTACTCAGAACTTCAGTGAATAAAAAAAATGTTTTTTTTATGAATTATTTGAAGACGGACAATAAGAACTGTATGAAAGGGTGCCAAGTATTAGAAGTTGTATTTTCTAATTAATTTGTATCATATCAAGTTTCTCTGTGTTATTACCTAAAAATCAATGTCCATTATTTTATAGTTGCTTCATGATACATTTATTAATGCTAATATCCCTGCATCATCCTATGAGTTGAGGAAAGTCATCAATAAACCGACACTTGATTATACAAAGATACATGAATGACCTAATGATTACATGATTTACTGGGGAGAAGAGTCTGATAAAGAATAATGCATAAGACTTCATACAAGAATATGGAAGTTAATGAACAATAATGAAAGTATAAATCAATTCAACCCCATGAAGAAATAGAAGAAGAAAACTCCTTCAAAGGTATTGCGTTACTTTCCTCTGAAAAAACACTTGAAAAGATTATTCATGTCATTTAAGACTACATACAACATGAAGTGTCATGATCAAGATAGTTGATTCTCGCTCAAATTTACCCAATAGATGAAGGTAGAACGGTCCTTGTAGTTTAGCTTGGGTTATCGAATCCTCAAAGACCTAAGAAGTACCTACAGACACGTACATTCTATGGATTGTTTTTGGCTATGAAGTGGCCAAATTGGGTTGATTTTATATGGGTTTAAAGGAACTCTAAGATACTTAAGTGAATTCAATTTAAAATAATGAGTTGATCCTAGGTTATCGCTCGGGGTGGATTGGACGGATTTCCTTTTCAATGATTTCAATTTCTTATATTTGAGATGGGTTCATTTAAGGAGATAAAACAACATCATCACTTAATGGTTTAATAATCACACCCTTCAATACTAATCACCTATACACTTGAAGGATCAATGTTTTGATCACTTCAAGTTAAAGGTTCATATTATCACTTGAAGTGTGTGGCCTTAAATTCAACAAGGATAATGGAGTTTAAAAATCATCAAATAAAAATCTCAATTAAAGAAGTGATTATACATTAATGGGGTGATAAATAACATAAAATCCAGCCCCTTTATACTCCCTTGGATAAAACCATAAGTGGGTTATCCCTCCATTGATCCCATGGTTTCAATGGAAGCGGAAAGTAGACTCATGAGGGGGGAAATGGATAAGTAAAGAAAAAAAAAATGATCACTCCACCGTTGTGTGAATAATTTCACAAGGTTTGGTGTGAATAAATTCACACCTTAATCCAACGGTATCAAATTGATATGAATAACAACAGAATAAGAGTATAATAAGAACTTTTATTAAGAAACTAAAGTGAATTGAACAACTTACATGTGAAAGACAAATTTGAGACAACAAAATTGCAGCATAACATTACAATTGAACAAAGCACCAAAGATTTCCCAAAATCCTCCAACAACACTGACTTAAATAGGAAAATTTGAGCCCTTGGGTCGATCCTCCAATAGTCCAAGTCTTCTCAATTAATTTTGGTAGGCCATAGGTGTGTGGAAAGTAAGGGAGAGTTGATTTTTCCACCCTTGACCCGAGGTGGCATCCATCTTTCCTTCACCGAACGAAAGTGCTTGTAAGACCTTATAGATGGAAGAATCAGAGTAGGACATAGAAGAAGAAAATATAGCTTAGGATTTCTTATAACGTCCTGTAAAATTTGGGCCCATTTTGAGGTGTGGATTCCGATATATGATCAAATTAGTGTTCTATTTTTATGGGCCACAGAATCTGGACCAGAATTTTATCTCTAACTTGGGCCGCCTTAATGACCATTATAGAAGCCTAAGTAGCATTATCTCCTGAAGAGTGATTTATTTTTCAACATTTATTATATCATCCCACAAAATTTGGGATTCATTGGGCCTGTATGTAGGGCCCCACAATCTCATAAGTGGGCTGGTGTCCAATCTGCCTTCTCTAGAATTAATTCCATTCATCTCCAAATATCTCCATCATGGTTTATGAATCATCCATTGATCCATGAATGAAAAATGTTAAAATTTAAGTTTAGATATAGCTCCCAAAATATCAAATTAAAATATTAATAATTACATTCCTTAGAATCAGATGACTCATTGGGCCTAAATTGGTGTATATTAGGCATGAAGTGCACAAATGATGAGAATGGATGTTCATAATGAAAATGCACTAACTCAGGCCCATAAGATCAAAAATTAACATTTAATAACATTAAAATGTAATTAAAATATATGTTTTTATTGGATAATCACACCCCCAACTTGAGATTTGCTAGTCCCGAGCAAATAATTCAATGATTTTATTTGAATTCCTTTCTTCAAACACATTATATAAAACAGTGCTTGCAATGTAAACTGCACACAAATATATTTTTATAACCTATCAAGATAATTTAAAACAAGATGAATTTAAAATAAGATCCCAATCCCAATCCCATTCCTTTGATCAAATCCATCATCATACTTCATCCAACTCAATTAGGTGTAATGATGTGTTGTGAATCACAATAGATATGGGGGTTCATTTTCATTCAAGGGGGAAATCATGGAAGTGCTAGGTGGAATCACATTTAATCCTAATATGAGTATTCTTCATTCCTCTTTTTTTTGGATTTTTTTTTCAATATTGCTATAGTAATTGAGATTGCAGTTAATCAAATTAACCCATGTAGCAAGACTTTGCTGATGACTCCCAGAATAAAAGGCCTTAGGGAACCAAGTGAAGCCCACATACTCAGGCATCATCTCAAGTTAACTTAATAAAAAACAAAGTCATATTACCATAAATAGAGATATATTGAAAAACTCAGGGCTAGACAACTCTGGAGTCACGATCCCCAAGTGCCGAAAGCCTCGCATTTTATCAATCCATTGCTCTACATGCAAATTTTATTTATTTATTTATTTTTTTGAATACTCATATTATTCATAAAAATAAAACCAGCCTATGATATTTATTATGGGACCCTAAAAATTCAAATTATTACCCCACAGTCTAGAGGACGTGCATTGTGGCATTTTGATTTAATGGATGAAAATAAAAATGATGAAAATTTTCATTGGACAACCAAACTTCCAAAATCAATTCTTTTAAACTTAATCATGAATTAAATTAAGATTAAAGGAAATAAAAGTTATTTTATATGTAGTTTTAATGTGAGAAAAGATGTTATTATATGAATGATAAAGGAATTTTAATTCTTTTTTTTATCATTGTTTTTTTAAACAAACATTTTATTTCCACACCCTCCAACTTAGAATGAAACTATCCCTAGTTTCGTAAAAATAAAATTTAGAATGGGGTAGAGGAATAAAAGGGGAGTTAAATAAGGAAATTGAAATATGAGGATCATGGAATGAATTCACCTGGTGGTTGAAGTTTGAGGTTCTTGTCACTCTAATTTAGTCCTTTGATATCCATGTCACTTGCAAAGTTCCCTAGTGGAAAAAGGAAAATAAAAAAACAAAACAAAACAATATATATATATATATATATATAGAAGTAAAATATAAGTATATATATAAAAATTATAGAATAAGTAAGCACATTAAGCTGTAGGTCAGTCGTAAGCGCGCGCCCCTGTCTCCCTTCAGTCCTGGGTTCGAGTCCCCGCGACTTTGCCGGTTGTGACAGGGTTTTCCCCATGGCCTATGACGTGTCCCCCTTTTAATTATTATTATATTATTATTATTTTTTATTATTTTTATCTTAACCTATAAAATAATAAAAATAAAACAAAATAAACTGATGATACATTGTCTTCTTTTTAAATTTCTTGGTAAGGTATTACTTAAGGATCACACCACGTGACACGGATGAATATGATGCTCCCCTTTCGTACCCATCCATACTCATAATATAAGAACATGTCAAAAGTCTATTTTTTTTTATTTTTAAATATAAAAATGATTAATTAATATTATTTGAAAAATAAATATGATTCAGAAAGATTAGAAACATAAAAACCACGGGTTGCCTCCCGTGAAGCGCTTTGTTTAACGTCGTTAGCCCGACATAGATCCTAAATTTATCAATTTTTTCCTGGTTCATAGATTGGCTCAATTAACTCAACATCTATTTCCTATTTATTGAATGATTCAATGAATGTTTTTAACCTTTGACCATTGACCTTGAAAATGTGACCACTAGTGGGATCTTGAATCTCTACTACCCCATGGGGGTATACATGATGCACTATGAAAGGACCTGACCATATAGACCTTAAATTTCCCGGGTGTAAATGAAGTTTTGAACTATACAAGAGCACAAGTTTTCCCGGTTCAAAATATTTGACCTTGATATTCTTATATTGGTAGGCTTGAACTCTAACTTTATTGATCCTTGAATTTTCACATGCCTCTATCCTTAGTTCCTCCAGTTCATTGAGATCTAATTTCCTTTTTGTTCCGGCCAATGAGAGATCATAATTCATTTTCTTAATTGCCCAAAAGGCCTTATGTTCAATCTCCACTGGCAAATGACATGCTTTACCATAAACCAACCTATACGGGGACATTCCTAAAATGGTTTTATATGCGGTTCTATAGGCCCAAAGAGCATCTAAGAGTTTCTCAGACCAATATTTCCTAGAGGGGTTGATAGTTTTTTCAAGAATTTGCTTAATCTTCCTATTCTCTAACTCAGCTTGACCATTGGTTTGAGGATGGTATGCAGTGGACACTTTATGAGAAATACCATACTTAGACATGAGTGAAGAGAATGGTCAGTTGTAGAAATGGGTTCCTCGATCACTGATTATGTCCCTAGGAATTCCAAATCTTGAAAATATATTCTCTTTCAGAAATCGAATCACAACTTGATGATCATTGGACTTAGTGGGAATGGCCTTAACCCATTTTGAGACATAATAAACAGCTAAGAGTATATAGAGGTATCCTCAAGAGTTTGGGAAGGGACCCATGAAATCAATTCCCCAACAGTCAAAAATTTCAACCACTAAGATGGGAGTGAGTGGAATTTGATTCCTTTTTGTGATGGACCCTACTTGTTGACACCTAGGACAACTTTGACAAAATGTGTAGGAGTCCCTTGAGAGGGTGGGCCAGAAGAGACCACATTTAAGAATCTTAGCAGATGTTTTCTTAGAGGAAAAGTGACCTCCACATGCCTCACTATGACAGAATTTAAGGATGGACTCTTGTTCAGATTCTGGAACACACCTCCTAATGACTTGGTCAGGGCAGAACTTATAGAGGTATGGATCATCAAACACATAGTGTCTAACATCAGAAAGAAATTTCCTTCGAGCTTGAGTCCCTGAGAATTTTGGAATGACTCCTGTAACTAAGAAATTGGCTATGTCGGCATACCAAGGGCAGTCACTCACAGAGTATAAGTGTTCATCAGGAAATGAATCAGACACAGAAAGGTGATTTGAGTTGTCTTTGAATTCCATCCTAGAGAGGTGACCAGCTACAACATTTTCAACTCCTTTTTTATCCTTGATTTTGAGGTCAAATTCTTGTAAGACAAGGACCCACCTAATCAGTCTAGCCTTAGAATCTTGTTTTTGGAAGAGGTATTTTAGTGCAGAATGGTCAGTGAACACAGTGATGGGGGATCCTAAGAGGTAGGACCTAAACTTCTCTAAGGAAAACACAATAGCAAGTAACTCCTTTTAAGTGGTGGTGTAGTTGATTTGGGCATCATTTAAGGATTTGCTTGTATAAGCAATGACATAAGTATTTTTATCACAACGTTTTCCTAACACAGATCCTACAGTAAAGTCACTGGAATCAAACATAAGTTCAAAAGGAAGGTTCCAATTTGGAGATTTCATAATGGGAGGAGAGGTGAGAGAGGATTTGAGGGCTGAGAATGAACCCTCACAACATTCTGTCCAAATAAATGGAGCATCCTTTACTAGGAGAGCAAAAAGGGGACGAGATATTGAACTAAAGTCCTTGATGAATCTTCTATAGAAACCAACATGTCCTAATAAAGACCTCACTTCCTTGATAGTTTTGGGTGATAGAAGGTGACGAATGATGTCAACCTTGGCTTTATCAACTTCAATCCCCCTACCTGAGACTAGATGGCCTAAAACTAGTCCCTCTTTAAACATGAAATGGCATTTTTCCTAGTTTAGGACCAGATTATTTTCTTCACATCTTGACAAGACTCTCTCCACATTCTGCAGACATCCCTCAAATGTATCCCCAAACACAGAGAAGTCATCCATGAAGACCTCTAGAAAATTCCCTACCATGTCTGAGAAGATTCCCATCATGCACCGCTGGAAGGTTCCAGGGGCATTGCATAACCCAAAGGGCATGCGTTTGAAAGCAAAGGTTCTGAATGGACATGTGAATGTAGTCTTCCCTTGATCCTCTAGGGAGACCTCAATTTGATTGTACCCTGAGTACCCATATAAGAAACAGTAGAAGGCATGACCTGCCACTATCTCAAGGACTTGGTCAATGAATGGTAAGGGGAAATGGTTCTTATTGGTGAATGAGTTTAGCTTCCTATAGTCAATGCATACCCTCCATCCACTACTCACCCTTGTTGGAAGAATATCTCCATCCTTATTGTTTATCACTGTGATTCTGGCCTTTTTTGGAACCACTTGGATTGGGCTCACCCACTCACTCTCAGCTATGGGATATATGATACCAGCTTTTAACAATTTCAGAAGTTCCTTCCTTACTACCTCCATGAGATTAGGATTGAGTCACCGTTGAGGTTGACGACATGGCTTTGAATCAGATTCTAGAACAATCCTATGAGTCCCAACAAGTGGGCTAATCCCGAGAATATCATATAGGGTCAAACCAATGGATTTCTTATGTTTCCTAAGGACATATAGAAGCATCCTCTCATGATTGGATTCAAGAGAAGAAGAAATGGCAATAGGACGTGTTTGATTGTCCCCTAGAAAGGCATACTTTAGTGTAGTAGGAAGTTCCTTCAATTCAAGATCAGGTTGGTTCAGAATTTCATTAGAAGATTGGGACATTGGATCAAGATCAATTTTATTTCCTAAAGTTTTAGATAGGATTGATTCCCCACATATAGAAGTTTCAGCTACTAGATTGGCTTGATCAGATTTAGGGAAGGAAGTTTGATCGGTCTCCATGAATGTGGTTTGCTGAAAGGTTTCACTGATTATTGGACCTAAGACTTCATCATAAGAGAAATTTGAAAATGATTCAATCCAAGGAGATAAACTTCCTTCATATGAACAAAGGAAATCAATCTCATCCTGACTTAAACATCCATCAAATATTCCTTGATGTTCTATGGTTTCATTATCAATGCTTCCTATCATGTTTACTTTATGAATGTCCTCGTCATCCCCTATTTGTGAGCTTTCATTATAGATGTTCAAGTCTAGACTCATGTTCCCAAAGGTGATGGTCATGTTCCCATTTTAGACTTGGATAATAGAGTTGATTGTTGCAAGAAAAGGATGACCAAGGATGATTGGGGTTTGTTACTTATTTCCTAAGTTTGGATGGTTGTCAAGGACAATGAAGTCAGAAGGGTAGATGAAGTTTTCAACCTTTACTAAAACATCCTTTAAAATCCCCTTTGGAACCCTAATGCTATGATCAGCAAGTTGAAGTGTGACAGATGTGGGTTGGAGTTCTTCTAGGCCTAACTGGCAGTACACGGCATAGGGGATGAGATTGACACTAGCACCTAGATCACACAAGGCCTTGACAACTTTGCTTTCTCCTAGTTCAACATTGATGTAAGGGCAACCTGGGTCTTTCAACTTAGGAGGAATGGTCCCTTGAATGGTGGTACTCACATTAGCAGCCAAAAGGACTTGGTTTTTATGTGAAAATTTTCTTTTAAAAGTGCACAAGTCCTTAAGTACTTTGAGTAGGCAGGTATGGTTTGGATTTCATTGAGAAGGGGTATGTTCAACTTGACTTGTGAAAAGATTTCCCTCAATGTTTCACTCAGTTCAGGATTGGGTTTCCCCCTCATGCATTGAGGAAATGGTGCAGGTTGTGGGGTTGTTTGTTGAAGAGTTGTTTCCTTGACAATGTTATCAGTTTCCTCCATTTGATCTTGTGGTTCATTTGAATTTTCATCCAAGTTTTAATCTTTAGGTGGGTTCTGAATTATTTTTTCAGGTTTCTCAATTGATTTCCCACTTCTTAAAACATTCACAACCTTTAGTTGTTCATGAGTTGTTTGAGTGTAACTTGACTCTCCCCTTGAAGTTGAGGATGGCACCGCCTGAGTAGGCATGTGTGCCTTTCCAGTTTTTATAGTTTGAAGTTCTTGTTTAAGGGAAGAGACTTCTGAGTTCATCCTTTCCATTTGTTTTCATAGTTGTTCTAGTAGGATTTGTGGAACAGTTTGGGTGGGTGCTTGAGTAGGTTGGTTTATCCCAGGGGGATATTTTGGAGGTGGGATGGTTTGTTGAAAATGGACCGGTGACTGTTGGTATTGGATAGGTTGGGTTTTGAACTAGTTATGGGTTTGGTAGTTATGATGGGGGTAAGGATTTTTTCCCTGTGGTTGGCTAGGTTATTGGTTATCTTTCCAGCAGAAGCCTGGGTGGTCATTATACCTTGGGTTGAAGTTGTTTTTGTATTGAGGCTTTTGAAAGTTCAAAGCATTTAATTCCACTGTAGGTCCTCCTAAAAGAACATCCTTGATGGATGGAATAGTTGGTCAGTTGTCTGTATTATGGTCATGTTTGTCACAAATTGTGCAAACAAGGTCTATAGTTTTTATTTCATGGACTTTCCTAAGGTCTATCTCTTCAACCTTCCTAGAGAGTGCTGCGAGTTTAGCCCTAAGTATTTCATCTTCTTTAAGTGTATGAATTCTAGTAGTTCTTTGTGGCTTTTAAGAATAAGGTGAAGTTCCCCATGTTTGGTTTTGTTTAGAAAGACTTTCTAGATACTCGTAAGCATCATTTGGGGCTTTGTTTTTAAAGGTTCCATTACACATCATGTCAATGAATTGTTTGTTCCCTGGACCCAACCCTTCATAGAAAATTCTCACTTGTTCAGGAATTAAAAAACCATGGTGTGGAACCATGTTTAGAGTGTCTTTGAACCTCTCCCATGTTTCATAGAATGACTCTTTCTCTTTTTCAAAAAAGTTTTGGATGCTCTTTTTAAGTGCAATTGTTTTGTGGTGGGGAAAGTATTTTTTTGTAGAATTCTCTTTGTAGTTGGTCCCAAGAGTTGATGGATGATGGTCTCAAATTTTTTAGCCAATTTTTAGCTCGATCCTTTAAATAAAAAGGAAATAGCCTCATCTTAGCTGATTCTAGTTGATGTGGGGGACACATGGTTTCTACAATGTTATTGAACTCCTTAATGTGCAGGTATGGCATCTCAGAATCCATTCTATGGAATGTGGGAAGGTGGTTTAGGACATGGGGTTTAAAGATGTAGTTGGAATATCCTAGGGAATTGTGTCTAAGTCATGAGTGGGCATTGGTCCAGGAAGGTGTGAGGTATTCATTCATAGTTTGATCCATCGCATTCCCCAAGTTTGGGGCTGCCTCATTTGGGTTTCCATTTTGGTTCCCACCCGGGTTTATGAGTTGGTTTCTTTGAAGAAATTCCATTGAAATTGGCTCAATTTTGGACTCTAGAGTATTAGGAAGATTAGGATCTAATGGAATGAGTTACCTTTGTGTACTTGACTCCCCAACCCCAGGACTATCCACCCTAACTAGACAGTTTGATTGATCGCGGGTGTAGGCGGACATGCGCCAAAATAAAAAAAAACAAGAAAGGGACAAGATAAGAGAATTTGGATGAGAAAAGAAGAAATGGGGGAGAATAGAATGGGTGTTTATATGACTTACTTGGGTCCTTAGAAATAGTGCCAAAATTTTATTCTCACTCAAATTTACCCAAGAGATGAAGGTAGAACGGTCCTTGTAGTTTAGCTTGGGTTATCGAATCCTCAGAGACCTAAGAAGTACCTACAGACACGTACATTCTATGGATTGTTTTTGGCTATGAAGTGTCCAACTTGGGTTGATTTTAGATGGGTTTAAAGGAACTCTAATATACTTAAGTGAATTCAATTTAAAATAATGATTTGATCCTAGGTTATCGCTCGGGGTGGATTGGACGAATTTCCTTTTCAATGATTTCAATTTCTTATATTTGAGATGGGTTCATTTAAGGAGATAAAACAGCATCATCACTTACTGGTTTAATTAATACACCCTTTAATACTAATCCCCTATACACTTGAAGGATCAATGTTTTGATTACTTCAAGGTAAAGGTTCGTATTAGCACTTGAAGTGTGTGACCTTAAATTCAACAAGGATGATGGAGTTTAAAAATCATCAAATAAAAATCTCAATTAAAGAAGTGATTATAAATTAATGGGGTGATAAATAACATCCAATCCAGCCCCTTCTTACTCCATTGGATCAAACCATAAGTGGGTTATCCCTCCATTGATCTCATGGTTTCAATGGAAGCGGAAAGTAGACTCATGAGGGAGGAAATGGAGAAGTAAAGAAAACAACAAAAATAAAATGATTACTCCACCATTGTGTGAATAATTTCACAAGGTTTGGTGTGAATAAATTCACACCTTAATCCAACGATATCAAAGTGATATTAATAAAAACAGAATAAGAGTATAATGAGAACTTTTATTAAGAAACTAAAGTGAATTGAACAACTTACATGTGAAAGACAAATTTGAGACAACAAAATTGCAGCATAACATTACAATTGAACAAAGCACCAAAGATTTTCCAAAATACTCCAACACCACTGCCTTAAATAGGAATTTTTGAGCCCTTGGGTCGAGAATCCAATATTTCAAGTCTTCTCAATTAATTTTGGTAGGCCATAGGTGGGTGGAAAGTAAGGGAGAGTTGATTTTTCCACCCTTGACCCGAGGTGGCAACCATATTTCCTTCACCGAGAAGAAGCGCTTGTAATACCTTCTATATGGCCGAATAAGAGTGGTCCATAGAAGAGTAAAATGGTTAATAGGATGTATTCTAACCTCCTGTAAAATTTTGTCCCATTTGGAGTTGTGGATTCCGAGATATGATCAAATTAGTGGGCTGTTTTTATGGGCCGCAGAATCTGGCCCAGAATTTTATCTCTAACTTGGGCCATCTTAATGACCACCATAGAGTCCGAATTAGAATTATATCCTGAATAGTGGTTTGTTCCTAAACATTTCTTCTATAATCCCACAAAATTTTGGATTCATTGGGCCTATATGTTGGGCCCCACAGTCTCATAAGGGGGCTGGTGTCCAATCTGCCTTCTCTAGAATTGCTTCCATTCATCTCCAAATATCTCCATAATCGTTTATGAATAATCCATTGATTCCTGAATAAAAAATGTTCACATTTAAGTGTAGATATAGTTCCCAAAATATCAAATTAAAATATTTATAATTACATTCCTTATAATTATATGACTCATTGGGCCTAAATTGGTGTATATTAGGCATGAAGTGCCAAATGATGAGAATGGATGTTCATAATGAAAATGCACTAACTCAGGCCCATAAGATCAAAAATGAACATTTAATACCATTAAAATGTAATTAAAATATATATTTTTATTCTATAATCAATAGTAATTATAGATTTATGATAAATATAAAAGATTCAACATCAAGGAAGATGTTTGATTCATTATATCCATATTTTTCTTAGGATCCTAGGAATATATGTTTGGAATTTGATTATGATGGTTTTAACCTTTTCGGTACTTTAAATACTAATTACAACATTTGGATAGTTATTTTGATCCCCTATAATCTACCTCTATGGATGTGTATGAAGAGGACTTATTTCACTATTTCGATGATTATTCCTAGAAAGAAAATGTATGTAAATGACATTGATGTATACCTTCAACCTCTAATAAAATAATTTTGAGAATTACAGGATGATGACATGGAAACATATGATTCTTAAATGAGAAAACTATTCAAAATGAATGCTTCTTTAATGTGGACAATTAGTGACTTTCCTGTACTGGGAATTTTATCCAGTTGGAACAATCATATAGTTTTTCTTGTCCACTTTGTGATTTTGATTTTGAACTTCATCAATTACCTCATAAAATAAAATGATGTTTTATGTGTCATTGTCGATTTATTGACACTTCTCATAAATTCAGGTTTAACAAGACATAATTAAATAGATATATTGAATTGATAAATCCACTGAAGGTGTTATCTAGTTTAGAAATCTTGGAAAAATTAATGAATATCACTAAACAATTTGGAAAATGTAATCAGTTTAAAGAAGGTGGAAATGGTTCAAGGTAGAATATCCAAAGAAACTGGAATAAAAATAGTATATTTTTGAAACTTCTTTATTGGGAGTTTAATTTGATACATCATAATATTAGCGTAATTCACATTGAGAAGAACATATGTGACAATGTAATTATTACATTGCTTAATGATTAGGGTAAATCAAAGTATCACCTCAATGCTTGTAAGTATTTGGAGTCATTAAATATAAAGCTTGGTTTGTGGGAAAATGAGAATAGAAAGTATCATTTATCTATTTTTACAATGAAAAATAATAATAAAGACACATTCCTTCAAAATTTAAAAAATGTAAAAGTACCAGATGGATATTCAAGTAACATATCAAGGTGCATTGACTTAAAACATTGGAAGTTACATGGATCGAAAATTCATGACTCAAATATTATGATAGATTAGTTGTTTTCATTGGCATTTTATAATACATTACTTGAAAAAGTAACTATGGTTATAGTTTAGTTTTGTACCTTTTCAGAGATCTTTGTAGAAAAACTCTAAATCTAACTGAGATTGATAAACTTCATGAAAGAATTGTTTTGACACTTTTTCATTTGGAGATATCATTTTTCACAAACCAAGTCGAGATTCCATCTAATTCGACATCCAACCTAGCATGATACATGTCCTGAAGGGTGTTCCTGATTCCCAAAGGTTGAAAACTAGTGCCTGAGTATCAACAATACACTTTGGGAATGATTTTGACCATATATATAATTATAAACAACTAACAAGAATAAGCATCACAATAATTGATAACCATAACCAAATGAGGCACAAAAATTTTCAGATTCAAAGTTTTAAAACTTTAACAAAAAAAAGTACTAAAATAGAATAGGAACAACAAAAACTATCCCAAAAACCTCAATACAATAAGAGGGACATCACCCTCAAGCCACCACTATCAACACCTACAAGAAGTGGAACACTAGAAATCAGATCCACCATCACCACCACAATACATCTTGCCTTTACCTGGGTCATACATAATAAAGTCTATATACACCCAAAGGCGTATATAGGGTGTGAAACAAAGACCAATAGGATGCCACCCAAAAGAAAGATTCCATGCTATAGAATTAGAAGAAAAATCAACATGCACATTTCTATAATAATATTTGAAAAAATTATTAAGGAAAACTTTCTCAAGGAACACTTTTTAAGGAAAATCTTTTTCACAAACAAGATTGCTTGAAATAAAAATGTACACAATGTGTACCATATGATAATGATAGGAACCACATAACATGAGAATCATGTCACAAGAGAGCTCTATGGGTAATAACTATAGGTAACTAGCACAATTGGGACCCTATGAACCTCATACCTCAATGATCAAAATCCTCCAACTAAACTACCAACAACATTCCCGTGCATGAGCCACTAGAGGGGAACATATCCCAAGGTCTAGTGGTCTCCATATCATAATCCAAAACCAATAGTGTTACCATGAATGACCCACTAGAGAGAATTAAATCCAAAGTTCTAGTGGTCTTCAATAATATCACATGTTTAGTTAGTGTTGTAGCATCAATCCTACTAGAAGAATCTGGGCCACGACCACTTCTGAATCAACTAGCATACTAGTTCTAGTTCTCCTACCTTGATACCCATGATTCCATTTGTTCTCAAATTCCAATTCACATATCACACAAACCATCACTTTCTCATACACATTCCAAGCATCATGAACACACAAGGAAACCACTACTTTCACAATCCACATTGATACAATGATCAAATCTCACATGGAAAACGACCATTTTCCATAAACAAATACACTTTTTATTTCATACACACACCAAAACTATTTGGAAACACATTTTTCACTATTTTAATAATTCATAAAACTCATTTGGAAAACACAATAATAAGTTTACATGATAAATCCAACCATTTCTATGGGTGAATCCCCTTTCAAATCCATATACACACCAAATCCATTTTTACAACACGCTTCACAACAATTTCACAATTCACAAGACATATTTAAGGTGCACAACAAATAATCCAACACGCTACAAAATCCATTTCAATTTTAAAACCAACCTTCAACACATTCTCACCTCAAGTTCCCTTTGAAAACATCTTTTGCACCTTTCATACAAATCATAGAACATATTCAAGAATCACCACAATGAAGCACACAAGAAATATAACCAATTTCTTTTCAAAAACCAACTTCCACCACACATGCATCTCAAAACCTTTGTAAAACATATTTAACACCACACAAATAATCTATAGAACACATTTAAGCCACCCAAGTAAGCAAGTAAAAACCATATAATAATGTAAAATCATGGAACCACCTACCTTGCACTTGGAAACTTCCAGAAACTGGTGGAAAACCACAACTACACCACCAAAAGACCATATAAAGGAAATATTGAACAATAACCATCACGATTTCACCCAAAATCTTAGTATAGGACCCTCATTAGGTCAAATAACCCATTGGAAAAGAATCACTCAAGAAGGAGGGAAGGGAAACCCTAGAAGAAGGGATAAATCAAGAAAAAAGAGACTTACTTGATGATTAATTGAAGTTAAAAGGATAAAAATACCAAAATATTGATTATCAAAGGCTCTAAGAAGGCTTGGAGGAAGTTCCCATGGATAAATATCCTATATGGGGTTGATGGGAGGTGATTTAGGGTTAAAATCGAAGAGGTACTAAGGGTAAATTTTCACTTTTTAATGACATGGATAAGTCACACAGTTTGCCTGCACAGTTTTCCAAATCGTGTGGCAATCGTGCGTCCCTCACTATCTAATAGGAACATGTTTCTTGGTTAGCCTACATATTTTTCCAAATCATGCAAAACCATGTAGTCGCCACTGTCCAAAATGAACATTTGTAGCATGATTTTATGGGCGAGGGTGCATATTTTCTCCAAACCGTGCGCCACCTACTGTCAAGACCAAGATCTCTATTTTCACCAAAAACTCAAGGGAAACCTAAGGTATAAATACTAGACCAAAAATAAACAAAGGAATACCTCAAAAAAAAAAATCACACATATGAAATTATTTCCCCCTTTATTCTTCACAGTTATGATTCATTTAACTGTTCATTTGGTTGAAGAAGCTAAAATTAGTGGACCGATACACTATTGATGGATGTATCCAATTGAGAGGTATTTAGATATTATTTTTCTTTTTCATTAGTGAATTAAATTTTATCAAGTCATTGTGTATTTTTTAATACATTTCTTATTTTTTTTCATCAGGTACTTAGGTAATTTGAAATCATATGTGAGGATTAAATCTCAACCAAAAGGATCTATTACTGAAGGTTACATAGTAGAAGAGTGATTGAACTTTTGTTATAGGTATTTGGATGGGATTTAAACTAGATTCAATCATGTTGGACATTTTAATAACATCTACACTAATTATCATTCTGAAAACTATTCATTGGTGTTTCCAACTATTGGATGACCAATTCAAAAGGGGTAAAATTTTACACTAATTGAATTGGAGTTTCTATAAGCACATATATATGTGCTACTCAATAGTATTATTGTAGATCCATTTATTGAATAATTTTGATTGCAAACAAAGAGGAGACTAAGGGGTTGATCTTGAAATGAGCCTGAATTAACAAAATTTGTTAATAAGAAGATTTTAAAATGGTTTCCCCATTATGTAATTATATACTCATATTCATATTATTTACATGTAGTTATTTTATCTGTGTTAAAAGTAACATCATATATCTTTTTGTATAGATAATGAATTTAGAAAATCGAACTAAAATATAAAATGATTTAAAGTTTTTGGCTCTAGATCCTCTAAGGTAGGCTAAGAGATTCGATGCCTACAATATTCATGACTTCAAGATTCATAAAATTTATCATAAAAATGACTTGAAAACTCAAAATAGTGGTATATTTATACCTTTAGAAGTGGGATACTACGGAAAACTAAATGATATAACTGAATTAAACTATCAAATTTAGTTTTTAGTTTTCTTATTCAAATGCAAGTGGGCCAAAATTGATAGGGGTATAAAAAAAGAGTCATTACATTTTACTTATATCAATTTCTATCTCTTGATCCATATAGGTGAGAGTGCAAAACATGATCCATTTATCTTAGCTTCACAAGAGAAGGTGGTTTATTATAAGAATGATGAAATAAATGAAGCTTTGAGTATTATTGTATTCTTAAAGTAGAGAGACTTATATGATATGTGTGATGAAGATCAATTGGTAATTTTTGATAGCAAACCTCATCAACCACAAAAAATTGAACAATTTTTTTCCTAGAAATATCGAAATAGTAGAACTTGCAAGAGAGGGTGAAAATGAAGCACTCATCATAGTGGAGGTTTATAATAATGAAGACAGTGAATATAATGAAAATTTAATGTATAAATTGGTAATTAAAATATATTATAAATTTTCATTAATAAGTGTTATATATATATATATATATACATTTTTCTAGTTTCTATTTTTTTTCTGTAAACTTTTTTTTAGTTTTTATTTTTTATACATTTAATATATCTGAACCATTTGAATTATAGGAATGACTAGAACAAAAAAAATCAAGATCCTAGTTGATAAACATCTTGAGGCACGCCACAACTACCATCAACTTTAGTGGATCCAAGTGATTTAGTTATACCCAAGACAAATAAAAAGCCAACTATTTCCCCAGATATTGTTGGTAACCCACTGTCTGATTCACCTCCGACGATGGAGAAATTGGTCATCCCTCCATCCAGGGGAAATTGAAAAGTTACCATTTTTGAGATGTATATCATTATACAAAAAACTATATATTTTATTAATTATTTAATGATTTTTTCAAATAGATAAATATAAAAATAGAAGATATATAAATATGAATATGAAAGATGTATGAGACATGAATGACTTAAAGATTTTCATTCCATTTGATGAGTTTAGGGTGCCTACTGGTGATGCTGTCAGAATCTATGGGTAGATTCTTGGGTATCTTTCTTGCATGATGGTGAGATTTCCCATTAATTATAAAGATTTAAGTCATATTCCTACAACTTGAAAAAATGAGGTCTTTGATACTCAAGTAAAGGTAATATTAATTTAATATTTATTTATAACTAATTTTAAATACATGAGTAAAATTTTGTAATATACTTATAAAGTGTTATGTTTTTTATTTATAGATGTTTTTCATTTTGATGTCCCTAACTCCATTTCACACCCATAGACTCTAAAAAATTTGGGCAATAAATGAAGAGATTTTAAATGGAGACTATGGCATGAGTTTAATGACACATCTCTAAGATCACAACAGATGTATGAGAAAGTTCCTGAAGGTATTTATCATGAGCAATGGAAGTTTTTTGTCGATATTAACATATATGCATCTCATGAGTTAATTGAATATTTTATAGTATCTTAATTACATAAACACAGTAAAAGTATAATTTTTATTAATGTTTATATTTTCTATAGAAATTATATAAAAAAACACTATGAATCATGAGAAATAAGTCATTCCTTATATCATTGGGTCTTAGAGTTTTTTGAGAAAAAGAACAATTTTGGTTTGTATTTTATTCATTATTATTTATATCATTTTATTATATGTCAAGGTTTTTTCTAACTTTTTTTTATATTTTTTTTATAAATGATAATGAATTAGGTCACTCTATTGGATGAACATAGGTTTTGTTTAAAGTGCATAGGAAACCTGATGACAATTTTTTAAATGAACCTACCAAAGATGTTAGATTAAGTACTTTTCATTACTATTTAATGTAATTTCATTACTATAAAAACATAACAATGAAAAATATATTATAAAAAAAATCCTTAAACCTAATTAAATTAGGCTGACTATATGGATAAAATGATGCCAATTTGGCGTTATTTAATACATCTATCCGACCTTAATTAATTGGGATTAAGGATTGTTTGTTGTTATAATATTTTTTTCATATTATGTTTTCATAGTAATTAAATAATAATAAATAGTAATGAAAAATTTATTAATTAGATAATATTAAAAATTTCAGATAATTTAAAAAATCATTGTAAATATTTTTTTTATTAACTGGTTAAAATTCAATAAGTTTAGGATGTGAACCCCTTACAATCATCATTGGTTTTCAAAAATGATGCAGTTGTAATCATTTTAGGGAAGGATAATATTAGATGTGTATGGGGGATGGGTTATAGGCCTACTCCATTAGCTATCTTTGGTAGGGTGATGCCATCAATTACTACTACACCCAGTGGGGGTTTGAGTAGTTCCATTGATTAGGAATCACAAATATAAATTAAAATGTTTAAATAAAAAGTGTGAGAATAAGACTCTTATAGGAAAACACAAGAGTAGTGATAGTTAGTAATGGAAAATAATTTAGTTTTTATATTTTAATAGATGACCAACACGGTCCCTGATGAAATTTCTAGCCTTATAGATCATCCCACCAAGGTAAATTCTAAATTCCATATATCATTCACACATTTTCAAATAACGCATACAACTTCCATAAATAAAACTAAAAAAGACACTTTTATATAGAAAACATGCACTTTGAGTCATACCAACCACATCTTATGCCGAATTGATGTGTGGTTGATTCCTATATGTCATAAATGAATTATAGATCATTATCCTTAAGTTTGAAAATAGTCTGAGTTGGTTTGCTCAGTTTTGACTTGGTAAACTGTTTGTAAAGGTATCCAAGCCTTTAGAAATGTGTGTTGGGGGGGGGGGGGTCAAAACTAGGAAAATGATGCTATATTGACATGAAATCATAGGAAAATGATCTTAGATTGATTTTTTAAATATAGGAACTGATGACATCTCATTCTAAATGAAATTTTTCTCAGGATGCCCATAAACATGTTTTTGGTGTTTTAAAACACTAAAACATGCATGTATAAGTAAAAAACATATAAAATGATCTAATATTGATGTTAAATAATGGGGAAACAACCATTAAATTATTATTTACGTGTATGCATAGAAAACACATCAATAAAACTTACTATGTGGTTGGAATGAATCGATAAACATTTTTAAAGGTACTACAACCTTTAAAAATGTGTGTCGGCGGGGGGGGGGGGGGGTCAAAACTAGGAAAAAAATTCCATATTTTCATGAAATCATAGGATTGTGACTATAGATTGATTTTTGAAATGTAGAAACCAATGACATGTCATTTAGAGTCACGGTCTTCCTAGAATACCCATAAATGTGTTTTTAGTGTTTTAAAAGAGTAAAACGTGCGTGTAATAGTCAAAATCATAAAAGAAGACCTCATAATGATGTAAAATCATGATAAAAACACCATTGAGTTATTTTTTATGTGTAGTCATAGACAACATGTCAATTTGATGTGTAGTGTAGTTAGAATGATTGATAAGTAGTTTGTAAAGGTATCAAAGCCTTTAAAAATGTATGTGGGGGGGGGGACTAGAAAAATGATGTCGGATTGTCATGAAATTAGAGTAAAACTATAATATATTGATTTTTAAAATGTAGTAACTGACAACATGTCATTCTGAGTTACAAATTTCCCAAGATGACCATAAACACGTTTTTGGGTGAAATCATGGTAAAACCACTTTTGAGATATTTTTGATGTGTATGTGAAGAAAATGAACTCATATTGAGGTTAAATCATGGTAAAACCACTTTTTATATATTTTTGATGTGTATGTTAAGACAACATGTCAATCTGACTCATGGTGTGGTTGGAATGCCTCAGTAAATAGTTTTTAAAGGTACCAAATCCTTTAAAAACATGTGTCAAAGGTAAAAACTAGGAAAACGATATAGTATTTACATGAAATCAGAGGAAAATGACCATAAATTTATTTTTAAAATGTAAGAACTGAAAAAATTTTATATGGAGTTATGGTTTTTCCAAGATTCCCATAAATGTGTTTTTAGTGTTTTAAAATACTAAAACTTGTTTGTAATGGTAAAATCCATATAAAATGAACTTATATTGTTGTGAAATCATGTTAAAACCAATTTTGAGTTATTTTATACATTTATGCGAAGACAACACATCAATCCGATATGTAGTGTGGTCGGAATGACTCGGTAATCAGTTTTTAAAGGTATTAAAGCCTTTAAAAACGTGTTTTGGGGGCGTCAAAACTAGGAAAATGACATAGTATTGCCATTAAATCATAGGAAAATGACCATATATTTATTTTTTAAATATATTAACTGATGACATGTCATTCTGAGTTATGGTTTTCCAGGGATGTTGGTAAACACATTTTTAGTGTTTCAAAACACTAAAACATGGGTATAATGGTCAAAAACATATAAAACTACCTCAGATTGATGTGAAGTCATGGGAAAATCACTTTTGAGTTATTTTTTATGTGTATTCATAGACAAAACATCAATCCGATGTGTGGTGTGGTCGTAATGACTCAGTAAACCGTTTTAAAGGTACCAAAGTCTTTAAAAACGTGTGTCAGGGGGTCAAAACTAGAAAAATGATGTTGGATTTCCATGAAATTAGATAAAAATGACCATGGATTGATTTTTTGAATTTAGGAATCAACTACATGTCATTAATAGTTATAGTTTTCCCAGGATTTTTGTAAACACGTTTTTAGTGTTTTAAAACATTAAAACATGCGTGTAACTATCAAAACCATAGAAAATGACCCCAGATTGATGTTAAATCACGGGAAAACCACCATTGAGTTATTGTTTAAATATATTACATGACTTAATATCAAAGTATTTAATTTTTTTTATTATGTTAATTTCAAGCACACTGAACGTCGATTTAAAAATTAATTAGAATGTTATATACTTATCCCTTTTTAGTTTCAAGTGTTGAATCATATCATAAATAAGTAAGTTGATGTTTTCAAAGTGTTTTTCATGATATATTATTTTTTTATGTTAAAATTTATTCTATTTGATTAAAAAAATAACAAAATTTATGTGCAACATTCTGAATATATTATGTATATTTTCTATTTCACATTTCTTTTCTTAAATGTAGTGTTTTTATTATAGGTGACATATACAGACAGTAGGTTGAAGGTTGACCATTATGATCTATGACATTTTTCAGAAGGTAGTAATAATGGTTCTTAGTTTTCATGGTATGTTTAAATTTTATCAATGATTTTACTGTAATTATGATTTATTATGCTTTGTTTTAATTTCTATCTTTATTTTTGTTACAATTAAAGAGATGATGTGGTCAGTTTCAGTTGATGTGAAGATGTGGAGGTAGAAAGATGCAACAGATATTGTGTGGTGGACGTATATTGGTCATGGGTTTTTGTTGGACATATTTTATATGTATATATTGATAATTTAGGTATGGGTTGACTGAGGTTATCTGTTGATTGAGGTTATGGTGACTGAGGTTTTGTTAACTAAGGTTATGATGACCGTGGATGTATGTATATATGACTATGTATATATGATGTATGATGTTTGTACGATGATTTTATTATGTATTTATGTTTTAGTTTATTACATGTCAGAGTTTTTATATTTATATTTTTTATTAAATATTTTTAAAAAATTAAGAGAAATATTGAGCAGTGGTTTTTAAAAACCACTATTGAATAAATTACTAAAAATATTATTTAGAAATGATTTTTATTAATAGCCTCTAAACATAACTACTGCTACATATATCAGCGGCGGTTAGGTTTATCTTATCTATTTTATTTTTAGGTTAATTTTTTTTAAAACCACCACTAAATAAAATCGAAACCGCCGCTAAATGTTTTAAAAATGACACAGATATAAATTGTCACTAAAATAAAAAAATCACCACTAAATGAATTCCAACCGTGAAATAAATGGTAGTTTTTGTAACCATCACTAAATAATTAAATGAGAATTTAAAATTCCTCCAATAGCAGAAAAAATTACCACTAATGCATGATTTTTTTGTAGTGGTTAGAGGTGATGGCTGGCATGGAGGGTTTACAAGAATTTTATCTCGATGTTGTAGGGGATCACTCATGTGTTAGTTTCGTCAATGAGAATCTACAGACATGGAAGAGTATTGAACAAGAGGAGGGTTCGTCGAATGGAATCCAGAGGGGAGGTGCATGTTAGTGTGAATTTATAGTGAGAAGGGTTTCGTCAGTGGGAGATGCAGGTTAGGGACCCCGTATTTAATTACCCGTTTAGACCTATTTTCCAAATGGAAGAAAAACCAAAGCTCACAAAGCCTATGACTTCACCCATCTGAGGCGTGGAAAATTAAAATTTATTATTCCCTTATAATCTAACTAACTAGGTATCCATTGGATGTCGGGGTCGATATCACAGGGGAAAAAAAGAAGCAATGATCAAAATGGGTCAGTGAGGCTCAACCGATTATTCATACAAAATGAACGAAGGGAAAAAAGATGAAAAAAGTGAAACAATTTGAAAAAATTTAATTAAAGAAAAAGAATAAGTAGAATAATCAGAAAAAAAATGTGCCAGGTTTGAAATTTTATTAGGGTTTATTGCAATGGTAATTATTTAGTATTTAAATTATTAATGAACTTGTTTACCATAGGGATTTAATTAAGTTGTTGTTTCTTGGTCTAATAACATACAACTATGCAATTAAAAGGTTAAATCCTTAGTTCGGTGATTAACTACTTAAAACACATTTTGAGTTCTTTACACCAAAAACAATGGCAACAGGCTCACCCACTGGTCATGGAATCACCCATTATAACTCCTTTACTTGTCACCATTAGTGTTATTCTTGGTCCAATATGACACTAATAGTGATTTTGGAATTAAATTCATTAAAGTAATTATAAGACAAAGATCATAATAAAAGAAATACACCATAATTGAAATTAAAAAAAAACCCCGTAATCTTTATTACAACCCCAACACAAGAAGCCTAGCCCCTTATAACCATGGTCACAGTGGGCAAGTTAAGCAGAAACTCAACCCCTACCATGGATATGAGAGGATATAAATTAGAAAGGGAAAAATATACTAAAATAGAAATAAAAAAAGAAAGAGAACTCAAATTTTGAACTCAGGGGAGACTAATTGTCAAAGTGACAACACCTCCCCCTTGGATGTCCAACCTTGAACTCAGATGTCTGCCTATCTATTTATAGAAAAATAGACTAAACAGTGTTTACCCAAAAGTATACGTAGTGTACTTGGGTCAAATGACTTTGGACTTTTTTTCTCTTCCGGTTGGTGATCTATTGCACTGCCCATTGAATTTGAAGCATTGAGGCTCGATTGGTGAGAGTACACGGCGTGTGGTATCGATATACATAGTTTGTAGAATCTCTATCAGCCACCAACCACTTATAGAAGGTCATACATGATGTGTAAATAGTGAGTACATGACGTGTTATCTCTGGCCGACTACATGGGCATGTAATCAGGTTGGTTGAATCATTTCGGGGAAATGGTACACGACATGTGTTTATAAAGTACACTTAGTATATATTTCATTTTTCATTATGATCACTCCTGGTTTGTGATTTTGGATGGAATCTCCTGAAAAATCACTAATAACACTGAAATAAATCATTTTATCCACAAAACAACATGTATCTAGTGAAAACATGTTTTTATACTCAATAAAATGTATGAAAAGGTAAGAAAAAACCAGGCACATCAAACTCCCCCACACTTAGTCATTTTCTTTCCCTCAAGAAAAATATCTACATCTAATCAAAAGAATCCATACTCTAATAAGGGAAACATTCAAATAATTATACTTATAAATATTATAGTCATAATAGATGATTTTAAAAGGCAACAAAACATATTTCAATTTCAAATAAATCCTAATCATACCTCATATATAATTAAATCAAATTATTTCATCCTTTTATAGTTAAATTTTTCAACCTTTCATAAATACGCATGCCACTTGATGATTTACCTCACCAAAAAATAACACACTCATCACTCAAGATCATTTAATCAGAGTTATGCTCAATATTAAGTATATGAACTCTATCCATAGGCTCACAACTATTCTTATTCTCTATTTAGAAATTAAATCACAAAAATCATGAGGTATTTCAATAAGGTTCAAATGTTTCTGAGGCTAAGGGTAGGTAGGAAATGATGTGAAAAAATAATGTGAGAGGCTTAAAAAAGGAGGCTGAATTCTTAAACAAAAAAACATGTTATTCAAAAACAAAGCTCAATGAAAATGAATCCCCAATATGACCTCTCAAAGGTCACCATCACCATGATATTTCATTACCAACATGGGTTTATAAACCATCAATAAGTATAATGAATGAATTTGGTTCTCTCTTATATTTTTTTAAAAAAAAATTAAATGGGACCACTTAGTAATACAATGAATAGTGGTTTTGGAACCCTTCTACCAAAATGAAAAAGAGGAACTCTCCCCCACACTTAATTTCATGTTTTCTCACCAAAATATACCATGAATCGCCAAAATCCTTACTCAAGTGAATAATCATGCAAAATTATCAAAGAATTAGGGTATGAAGGATAAATAGGCTTGTAATGTGGCTTCCTATCAAGGCAGTTCATGGTTTCTATGGGTTTTCACAGAGGTAAAATTTAGGGTGGGTCTCAAGGTCAAAGGGGATGAAAATATCAATCAAATGCCTCAATCATTTTAATGTGATTTGAAATCTTCATGTTTTTAAGAGAAAAAATCACAAGTTCTAGTTGTCATGCATATCCTAAGAATCTCTCAAGAAATATGGAATAATAATGAATATGTCAAAGGGCTCGGAATACCTATCAAGATTGAGGATAATATTGGGTCAATCGGGTCATGACATAAGTAAAAATGACCCATCTAATTAATGAAAATGGCCAAGAAATTTAATAAAAAATCAAACTATATCAGTAATAATTTTAAAATATTTTTAAAATTAAAATAATAATGTAACTTTTAAAATTATCATATATTTATTTATTATTTATAATTATAATTGATCAAAAAAATTCACATTTTAAAATATTTCATCTATTAATGATGTCTCCTAGATTAGTTTAAGGGAAAATCACTACTAGAAATAAGATATATACCAAAGGTTTTGGGCAAACCGTTGGTATAGTTCACTTATATAGACCTATACCAATAGTTTGGCCAAAACCGTTGGTATAGGTCACTAATTTGGACCTATACCAACGGTTTGGTGAAAACCATTGGTATAGGTCCATAATAAAGACCCTATACCAACGGTTTTCCCCAAACCATTGGTATAGGTCTGAAAACCAATGAATCTATACCAATGGTTCTCAAAACCATTGGTATAGGTCTATACCAATGGTTTTGAGAACTGTTGGTATAGTTACATGTATTTTTTATGGAATCTTCTTACAAAGAACATTAAATAAATCAAAATTTAAAATATTTATGATAATACACATATATTTATTTATGAAATTATGTTAAAAAAGTGAAGTTAGGTTAGTGTTTAGGTCGTTCAATCATAAACTAGAGGTACTGGGATCAAAACCAACCAAGTGATTCTTTTTTGAAATACATATACCAACGGTTTTATAGAACTATTGGTATAGTTTTTTCATATTAATTATACCAATGGTTTTCCCAAAACTATTGGTATAGACCTATCCCCATGGGTTACTTGGAAACGGTTCCCAAAACCATTGGTATAGGATATACCAATGGTTTGGAGGCCTATACCAACGGTTTCAAACCATTGGTATAGGGTATTTTTCTAGCAGTGAAGACCAATGTAGCCAAGAGACTCTCCCCCACACTTAATATCACACATGGTCCTCGAGGTGCAACACTAAGGTAGAGAAGATGATGTGGAAAAACAAAATAAGTCCAGGAAGAGGTATAGTAATGAAAGAAGTAATCCAAAGAAAATTAAGGAAAATAAACACTAAAATAATACTCCCCTTGTGGTGATATTTAGAAGGTGTAAATAAGTCAAAATGAGATTCTCATGACATGCCAAAATACTCATGACTGTTTATGAAATGGGAAAAGAAGTTTTCATGCATAAAAACCATCACATCATAAGAATAACACAAAAGATATATATATATATACATATATAATAAAATAAGTGTGAAAAAATAGTCATTGTGTCACCTCAGAAAAGGTACTGTCTGAAACAGGGGATCCGTTAGAGTGGGGGTAGTGGTAGTGGAAGCTGTAGGCATTGGGTCCTCACTCCATGGGGTGGGTGAAACTGGAATATCATTATCCATAGTAGTAGAAGCGGTGTTTGGGACAACAGTATATAGGAACACAGAATCTATGGCCAGATCTGTGAATGGGGTCGATGATGTTGATGGATGAGGATCTAGATGAGGATCAGGCACTGGGGTGAATTGAATGCCTAGATGCTGAAGAATGATTCCCAACATCCCCTCCATCTGCTCGAGGCACCAATCCATTGTTGGGTCGTAGAGGATGGTAAGAGGGGGGGTGAATTGCCTTTTCAAAAATAATTAACAATTTAAAACAATTATCAATGCAGCGGAAATAAAAAAGGCAAGACACAATTTGATAACGAGGTTCGGCTTAATTCCCAAGCCTACGTCTCCGCTCCCAACAAGAACCGTTGAGAGATTTATACGTCAGCTTGCTTTTTAATGGTTGTAGCAAGAAACCCACTAGCCATTTTAAGGTAGGCTAGAACACCTTCGTACAACTTGCTTTTTTATTATGGTTGTAGCAAGAAACCCAATTGAAAGAAAGAATGGAAATGAGAGGTTTGTTTTAATCCAAACCCAATGAAGAACTAAACAAATAAAATAATACAAACACACGGAAGCCTTGAGCGCCAAAAGTGTGAGAGCAGCTTATGGAGAGGGAGATCAAGCTTTAAGGATGGAAATGGATCACAAGAGGCCTTGGAGATTTGTCGTTAGAGCGTCAAGATATCAAAATATATTTCAGGTTTGTTCCTGGCATCCATGGTTTGTTATTTATAGGAGAAATACCCATAAACACTTCAATATGGCCGTTGGAGGGCTTCCGGAGCCGTTGGGGGTCAAAAGTACAAGTCTGGTCAAAGCCCAACGGCTAGTTTGACTGGGCACTCCGGCTGGCCGGTGGTGTCTCACCAGCTGGCCGGTGGTCCACCGGCTGGCCGGTGCTGAGCTCCCGGATGGCCAGTGGTCCAGACAGAGCATGCTTTCTATCTGGGTTCCACCGGCTGGCCGGTGGTCATTCACCGGTTGGACGGTGGCACCAGGCAGTGGGCAAGCCTACTGCCTGGGTCCTCCAACTCCTGGGCAACCTTTTTCCTAGCATCAAAACACTTGAAAACAAGTTAGAACACGATGAGAGTGATTGTGATCATTAAAATCCAAGAGAGAGGGGTACAACAATCTCCCCCTATTTTGATGATCACAATCACAAAAGAGAAATCTTTAAAAAGGATATGCCAATTGAAAACTTAAATAAACAATTTGGACATGAAAATATATTAGAGATCATTTAAAAAAAATTTGAAGAGATGTACCATGTATTGAAAATGATCTTAATCTAAAGAGAATGAGTCATTTTGAAATTGTAACCATCGGTCATCAATTTTTTTTTATTTTTAAAAGGAACAAAATCAATAGCTTACCGGTTTAAAATTTTTTTGAACTTTTAAAAAGAGCACTTTAATCAATTGAAATATGAAACTAGTAAACAGAGAAATTTCTCCCCCTTTGGGATTATCAAAATAGGAGGGAAAAAAATGATAGATAAGACAACTTGAAATTTATAAAAGATGAAGCGTTACATAGAGAGTTCAAAACACAAAGACAAAGACAAGTCAAAAACAGAAAAGGCTCTATTCACTCCTAGAGGGCCGAGAGTGACGACGACGCCTGAAGGTCGAAGGAGATGGAGGAGCCTGGACCGCCTCGAAGCGACGATCAAGAGAGTCGATCCGAGAATGGAGCTGATCAAACTGAGAGCTGAAGAAGGAAAACTGCAAGTCGAGCCGGGTCTCAATTTGATCCTAGAAGCGTAGGAATTGATCATCCGTCACCGACAAGCCACCAGCATCAGCGGGAGGGGGCACAGCCTCAGCAGGCTCAGGTGCATCATCATCCGCTCCAGCTTCCTCACCAGCATCAGCCTCAGCATCACTTTCGCTGTCACCACTCCCTTCCTCTTCATCGTCATCACTATCCTCACTGTCTGAAAGAGGATAAGCAGCGGCAATAGTAGGAGGCATGGCATGGGATGGAGGATGTGAATGAGTCTGAGGAGAGTAAGCCTTGAGAAGGCCATCCTTGTCAGTGATCCACTCCTGACGCCAAGGGTGCCAACAGATGTTCATCTGTTGCACCATCATAAAATTGACGATGCTATCCTTCTTTGGCTGCTCAAAGGAAGTAGCATGGAGAGGCACATCATGGAGGGTGAAGATTTTGGTCAAAAGGCGACCGAAAGGTAGAGTTTTGGATCAGCGCGGGTGCTCAGCCACATAAGTCATGGCCCGGAACAGGAACCAGACCAAATTGAAATTAATCCCTCTGGTAATATAAGAGAGAAGATAAATATCAATGAATTTCACCATATCGTGATCACCGATACGGGGCGCAAGAGAGGTATGAATAAGGCGCTCAATGATTCGATGGTTAGGGGTGAGCTGGGGGAGATTGACAATTGGATTGTTGGGTTGTCCTGTGAGATGCTCAAGAGCGACAGCTAAATCAAAATCAGGGTCCCGAGGAAACTCCCCCTGAGCAAATGCATGAGGCCCGACATGAGGAACTCCTAGCATTCTGGAAACCTCCACAGATGTGAAAGTGATAGGTTGCCCAAGAGCGGTGGTGGAAATGGTATCGGTGTCATCAGAAACCGACCACGTCAAGTGAGCATAAAACTCTTTGACAAGTAAAGGATAAATAAAATCCTTCTCAGGAGGTTCAAAAAAGGAATGCCAGTGTTGATATTCAATAATGGATAAAAGCTCGAGACGAGCAGAAGAAAGCCAAGAATAGTCAATCACTCTACCTGGCAGAATGACCTTGTCATGCCATATGTCCGGAAGTTGAGGAATTTAAGGAGGAGGAGGTGCTTCTTGAGCGATACCCTTTCCTTTGCGAGAAGAGCGAGGACCCATGAAGGAAAAAGGAGATAAAAGAAGAGCGATTGAGAGAAGAATGGAGTTTGAGAGGGCAAGGATGAAGAAGGGAGGCTAGGGCTTTGGAGGAGCTGCGGTTTTGGAGGGGCCGCACGAGAGAGAGAGAGAAGAAAGGGAGGGGAAGGGTTTAATTTTAATTTTAACCCTTCCTCCGGCCGGCCCAAAAAAGAAAGGCCCGACACCACCGGTTAACCGGTGATTTACCACCAGTTGACCGGTGGTATTAATATTCATAAAATATAAATAAAATAAAAAAAATTGAATTAAAATAAAAAAGAGTTAAATATTTAATAGTGCTCATTGACGAATCATTCCTAACTCCACCTTAATAAAATCAAAACGTTCAACCGGGAGCGGTTTCGTAAAAATATCAGCTAATTGGAAATCAGTAGAAATGAAGTCCAAAGTGATATCCCCTTTTTGAAAATGGTCACAAAGGAAATGATGCCTTAAGTCTATATGCTTTGTTCTAGAGTGTTGTATTGGATTCTTATAAATACTAATGGCACTAGTGTTGTCACACCGAATAGGGACATGATCGTAGGAAAGGCCATAATCCAAGAGAGTGTGTTGCATCCAAATAATTTGGGCACAACAATTCCCAGCAGCTACGTACTCGGCCTCGGTAGTAGAAAGAGCAACACAGTTTTGCTTCTTGCTACTCCATGATACAAGGGACTTTCCTAGCAGATGACAGGTTCCACTAGTACTATTTCGATCTAAATGACATCCGCCAAAATCAGCATCCGAATATGAAGAAAGTTCTAAAGAAGTATTAGAAGGATAAAATAAACCAATGTTTTTGGATCCTCTTAAATACCTAAAAATCCTTTTGACTGATTTAAAATGAGATTCTTTGGGATTGGCTTGAAAACGAGCACAAAGGCAAACACTGAACATGATGTCAGGACGGGTCGCAGTTAGGTAAAGTAGACTCCCGATCATACTCCTATAAAGCTTGTTATCAACCGGTTTCCCGACATCATCTAACGTAAGCTTAAAGGAAGTAATCATGGGGGTACTAATTTCCTTTACTTGATCCATACCAAAACGACTTAATAGCTCGTTTGTGTATTTGCCTTGGCTTATAAAAATACCTTTTGAATTTTGAAAGATTTGAAAACCGAGAAAAAATTTCAATTTCCCCATAAAGCTCATTTCAAATTCTTTTCTCATTAAATCTGAAAAAACAGTACAAAGTGATTCTTTGGTAGAACCAAAGATAACGTCATCGACGTAGATTTGGACGATTAAAAGATCTTTTGAAGTGTGTTTTAAAAAGAGGGTACAATCAGCTTGACCCATTTTAAAATCATTTTCTAAAAGGAATTTTGTTAACCGCTCATACCAAGCCCGAGGGGCTTGCTTTAAGCCATATAGAGCCTTGGTTAATTTAAAAACATGATTTGGAAATTTTGGATCTTCAAAACCGAGAGGTTGTTCAACAAAGATTTTTTCTGAAATAAAACCATTTAAAAAGGCGCTTTTAACATCCATTTGAAAAAGTTTGAAATTTAAGTGGGCGGCGAAAGCCAACAAGATCCTAATGGATTCCAATCTAGCAACGAGCGCAAAGGTTTCACCATAATCAATTCCTTCTTCTTGATTATAGCCCTTAGCTACTAGGCGAGCCTTGTTCCGGGTTATATTTCCTTGATCATCAAGTTTGTTCCTAAAAACCCATTTAGTGCCAATAATTGGATGATCATTGGGTCTTTCAACAAGAGTCCAAACATCATTTCTAGAGAATTGATTTAGTTCATCTTGCATTGCAAGAACCCAATTCTCATCATTAATGGCATCATTAATGGTTTGAGGCTCTAGTTGAGAAATGAAGGCTTGATGTTCAACCTCGTTGAGGATTGATCTTCTAGTTCGAGTACCGGCTTGAAGATCACCTATAACATTTTCTAAAGGATGGTCTTTAGAAGGTTTCCAAACCTTAGGCAAGGTGGAAGGAAAAGAAGGTGAAGAAGTTTCATGATCATCATCCTCCTTGAGAGGAGAAGAGGAATCATTTAATTCAAGTTTATCAAGCTTGTCTTCAACATCTTCAATGACCGGATGGGGTTTTGGAAGATTTTCATCAAACTTGACATGAGATGATTCTTCGATGGTTTTTGAACGTTTGTTGAAGACACGATAGGCTTTGCTTGAGTTGGAGTACCCAAGAAAAATACCTTCATCGGATTTGACATCGAATTTCCCAAGGTTATCTTTTGTGTTAAGGATAAAGCATTTACAACCAAACAATTTAAAATAACCAACTTTGGGCAATTTGTCTTTCCAAAGTTCATAGGGGGTTTTCTTAAGAAGGGGTCTTACAAGGACTATATTGATAGTATAAAAAGCAGTGTTAACTGCCTCGGCCCAGAAAAAAAGAGGGAGGTTGAATTCACTAAGGAGGGTTCGAGCAATTTCTTGTAGAGTTCGGTTTCTCCTTTCAACCACTCCATTTTGTTGTGGAGTCCTAGGGGCAGAGAAGGTGTGATTGTATCCTTGAGAGGAACACAATTCATCGAATTCTTTGTTCTCGAATTCACCTCCATGGTCACTACGGAGCGATATAATTTTATATCCTTTTTCGTTTTCTACTTTCCTAGAGAATTTCAAAAAGGTTCTACAAGAATCATTTTTATGAGCTAAAAAGAAAACCCAAGTGAAATGAGAAAAGTCATCTACTAGGACAAAGGTATAGGATTTTCCACCTAGACTTGCTACAGGGGTAGGACCAAAAAGATCAAGATGTAGGAGCTCAAGAGATTTTGAAGTGGACACTTCCTTCTTAGATTTAAAAGAAGACTTGTGTTGCTTGCCAAGTTGGCATGGCTCACAAATCAAATCTTTCTTAAACTTAAGTTTAGGAAGGTCACGGATGAGCTTGTTCTTATTAAGCTTTAGAAGTGAATGAGAGCTACAATGACCCAACCTTCTATGCCAAAGCCAAGACTCATTGTCAAGAGCACTTAAACATTTAACATTTTGGATAGCTAAAGACTTTAAATCAATAATGTAAACATTTTGAAAACGGGAAGCAGAAAATATCAATTTGTTTTGAAAATCAAACACATTGCATAAATCATTTTGAAAATTCACCGAAAAACCACCATCACAAAGTTGACTAATGCTAATTAGATTATGTTTTAAACCTTTAACAAATAAAACATCTTTAATTAAAGAGGTGCTACCAAATCCAATGGTACCTATTCCGACGATATTTCTTTTTGAATTGTCACCGAAGGTGACGTATCCTCCATCGAATTCTTCAAGGGAGTTGAACTCGGAGGGATCGCCACACATGTGCCTCGAGCATCCGCTGTCGAGATACCACGAGCCTTTCGTAGTCCTACTTCTTTGGCGTTTATCCTACAAAATCAAGAGAGAATAGATTTTGGTACCCATATAAGTTTGGGTCCGGAAAGATTAGCTAAAATAGAATTTTGAACCCATATTTTTCTAGAGGGTTGCCATCTAAAATACTCATCCGAGTAGGTAATGGTTTGGGGGCTTCCATACCTTTCATTTTTACAATCACATTCATAAATCATGTGCCCAGTCTTTTTACAATAATTAAAAAATTTATATTGAGAGCTCCCCCTTACAAAAGTAGTGGGTGCTCTAGAAGAAGTGGCTTGTTTGTTAAAGCCAAGTCCATGTTTTGTTCTAGCCGAACGTTGAGAACCTAGTAATTTGGTCAAATTTTGTTCACCTTGGGTGAACTTGGCAAGAGAATCCCTTAGATATTTAATGGTTGAATTCAAAGAATCAACATTTGGAATATCTTGGATCTTAAGGGTAAGTTCCTCATTCTTTTTGAGAAGTTGTTCTTTTTCAGAAATGAGAATTTTATTTTTCTTTTTCAAAGCCATAAATTTAGAGGTAAGTTCGTGAAAACCTTCCTCTAATTGATCTCTCGCATTTTGGAGATCTTCATAGGACATGTCATTATTGAAAGATGAAGATGAGGAAGAGGAGTCAGAAGAAGATACCTCATCAAATGCCATTAGGCATTTTCCACCTTCATCGCTTGAGTCGCTTGAAGACATGGAGTCATCACTTGCACTCCATGTGGATGCTTTGAAAGCCTTCTTGTTTTTCTTTTCTTTTACCCTTTTCTTGAAAATGGAGCACTCCGGTTTGATGTGGCCTTTCTTTCCACATTCAAAGCATGTAACTTCATTCTCCGCTTTGGGCTCTTCCTTTCGTGCCCTTCGAAAGTTCTTCTTTTTCTTCATGAATTTGCTCATTTTTCTTGCTAGTTGAACAATCTCGGATTCGCTATCAGCGGAGGAGCTTTCTTCCTTTGCTTTGAAAGCAATGTTCTTTTTCTCCTTGAAGGTTTTACCTTCTTTATCGGCTTGCCTCTTCATGGTGATCTCGTAGGTCATGAGTGATCCAATGAGCTCTTCAACTGGCATTTTCTTGACATCTTTTGCTTCTTGAATTGCGGTCACCTTTGGTGCCCATGAGCTTGGTAGGACCCAAAGAATCTTCTTGACCATCATTTCTGCAGAAACATCCTCACCAAGAGATTTTCTTCCCTTGAAAACGTCAGTAAAACGAGTAAACATTTCAGTAATTGATTCGTGTGGGTGCATGGTGAAACTTTAAAAATCTTGGCGATACATGTCTAATCTAGTGTCTTTGACTTTGTTAGTTCCCTCATGGGTTACTTCTAAAAGTTTCCAAATTTCATAAGAAGAGGAGCAAGTAGAAACACGGTTGAATTCATTACGGTCTAGCCCACAATGAAGAGCATTCATGGCTTTGCCATCAAGCTCCAAATTGGCAATGTCTTCGGGGGTCCATTTGGACTCATCCTTGTTAGATAAAGTATAGCCTTGCATTACAATCCTATAGATAGGATAACCAATGCTTCTAAGAAAAGTAATCATGCGAGTTTTCCAATAAGTGTAATCGGTTCCATCAAAGAATGGAGCCCGAGTCATAGAATACCCTTCGGGAGCATGCGAGGAATTAGCCATCACTAAGGATATTAAGTTTGTAACCAGTTAAGGTATTACACAAACACTCCCTCTGATACCAAATGTTGGGTCATAGAGGATGTCAAGAGGGGGGGTGAATTGCCTTTTCAAAAATAATTAACAATTTAAAACAATTATCAATGCATCGAAAATAAAAAAGGCAAGACACAATTTGATAACGAAGTTCGGCTTAATTCCCAAGCCTACGTCTCCGCTCCCAAAAAGAACCGTTGAGAGATTTATACGTCAGCTTGCTTTTTAATGGTTGTAGCAAGAAACCCACTAGCCGTTTTAAGGTAGTCTAGAACACCTTCGTATAGCTTGATTTTTTATTATGGTTGTAGCAAGAAACCCAATTGAAAGAAAGAATGGAAATGATAGGTTTGTTTTAATCCAAACCCAATGAAGAACTAAACAAATAAAATAATACAAACACATGGAAGCCTTGAGCGCCAAAAGTGTGAGAGCAGCTGATGGAGAGGGAGATCAAGCTTTAAGGATGGCAATGGATCACAAGAGGCCTTGGAGATTTGTCGTTAGAGCGTCAAGATATCAAAATATATTTCAGGTGTGTTTCCGGCATCCATGGTTTCTTATTTATAGGAGAAATACCCATAAACACTTCAATATGGCCGTTGGAGGGATTCCGGAGCTGTTGGGGGTCAAAAGTACAAGTCTGGTCAAAGCCCAAAGGCTAGTTTGACTGGGCACACCGGCTGGCCGGTGGTCCAGACAGAGCAGGCTTTCTGTCTGGGTTCCACCGGCTGGCCGGTGGTCATTCACCAGTTGGCCGGTGGCACCAGGCAGTGGGCAAGCCTATTGCCTGGGTCCTCCGGCTGGCCGGTGGGCAAGAACCGGTTGGCCGGTGGGAATCCACCGGTTGGCCGGTGGACTCAGAGAGTCCACTATCATCCCTCTTGGGCCAACTCCTGGGCAACCTTTTTCCTAGCATCAAAACACTTGAAAATAAGTTAGAACACGATGAGAGTGATTGTGATCATTAAAATCAAAGAGAGAGGGGTACAACATCCATGACATCCTGACAATGCTAAATAATGTCCTAGAGGTGGTCCAAGGTGTCCAGGTAGAGGGATATGGGGAGATCAACCAAAGGTGTGGGTAGAGGTAGGGCTGTGGATGGCCTAGAAGAAGATGGAATGGAAGAAGAAGATATAAGAGAGTAAGAATTGGGAAGAGGTGGAGAAAGAATGTCTACTAGTGGATGGGTCGTGATTAGAGCAGTAGAACCATCAGGGGTAGGTGGGTCATCTCTCACTGTAGGTGGTGTTGGAGCATCCTACACGAGAAAAAAGGTGTATCCCCACCTATCGACCATCCTCATGTGAATAATCATGATAAATTTCATTTAATGGGGAGAACCTAAGTGATCACGAGGGAGATATGGTTCAAACATTACCAGGTGTTATACTAACCAGATGGAATAAAATCCTCCGTCCATGTTTCCCTGATGTCCAGTGACCATGGAGAAGAAATAGGAGGCAGTGATGTAGGGGAGGTCAAAGTAATTGTGTTAGACGATGTAGGTAAGGAGCTCCATATCACATCTGGACACAACACCCATGTCCTCATGGCGGGGAAAAAGGATGACACTGAAGTAATGATGGATGAAATAGAAGGTAGGGGAAATGATGAGGGTGCTCTTCTATGAGGTGGGGGTGTACTTGTGGCCATAGCTAGCAAGATCCCACCACACAGGGACAAGATCAAAACGATCAGTGTGGGTGAGGGTCGTAACAAGGGGTGGGGTGATTGTATGGGGGGTAGAATCCACACCCTTGACCAAAATCTACCATGGTGAGAGAAAAATGTCATCCCCCAGCTTGAATCTGATGGGATTCACTATATCGTTGGGAATCTCTCACTATATAGGTCCGTCAAACTCAAAAGTAGCATAAAATTCCAAAAATAAATCTCTAAATGTATGAGTGCTAAACTGAAGTGTTTCAATCATATTTGTGTACCTGAGAAGCTCATCTATCTCCTCCTAGACACCCATATGTTGAGGAACACTGACACTACAATAAAAACCGGGTTTAGCGGTGGTTTTGTGGCGGCGGTTCACAAAACCGCCGCTAAATGTTTTCATTGAAAGGTTTCACGGTAGTTTTTAATAAACCGCCACGAAACCCATATTTTTTTTTAAAAAAACACGACCCTTCCCTACCCCCACCCCACGTTTCCCCCAAACCCTCGATCGTGACCCTGTCTTCCCGTAACCCCCCGGCTCCGGACCCCCAACCGTCCAGCGACCCCTACGCCCTCCCTTCTTCCCCTAACCCCCCCGACCCCGACAACCCCCAACCGTCCGGCGACCCTGTGACCATCTTGGGTGAGATTAATTTTTAATCTATATATGTACTTTTTCACATTGATATTGAATGGATTCAAATTGAGTTATTAGGGTATGAGTGACTTTATGATTCTTATCCTTATGTTTAGATCTAATATGAATGGATTTTTCATAAATAATGAATTTATAATGATACCGGGGAGGGAAATATTAAGGACCAATATGGGAGGAATTTAATTAGATATCTCGATCATATCCTAGACAGATTAGAAAATACGTATTGACTCAAACAAGTTGAGGGACTACATCAAGTCAAGGTGGTGCACTTAAGGTAGATATGTCCTCTTCTGAATAACATTATTTCTTAGAATGTTCCCTCAATGAAATTAAATATTAATTCTCTAATGGTTTTTTTCCTCTTACATTAAATTTGTGATTTTTTTCATTTATAGAGGTTGTCTTAATAGGTTCTGAAAAAGAGGGGTAATGGATATAATGATGTATTTTCCCTTATCAGCAACACATAGAGTTGGCGGTAGTGGTATTTTTGGAAGTTTCCAAAGCACTTTATCTTGAATTTTTTCATGGGTGTGTATACCATATTAGCATGACTTGGTCCATGTAGCATCTTCTAATCTTGTGTGTTCTCCTCTTGATTCATTATTAATATCATGTTTTTAGGTACTAGAATACCCCTTAATAATAAAACATATTAAACAAATCACCAAGAGACCCATTTAATCATTAAAATTTATAAAATATAAAAATTACCATGCTTTTACAATTATCACATATGTGGTCATCACAAACTACAATCATGGAAAATATTTCTAAAATGCGCTTGATGATTGTAAGAGTTTATGATTATTAGAGATTAATGATTCCCATTAAGAAGAAAATAAATAAAGTTAGAGTTATGATATGATATCAATTGAGACATGAAAAATATAACATTGGTCATACATAGAGATTTTTAATAATATTATAGACATGATTCTATCATATGGTGTTCTGTTTTGATAACTTTCACATTGTAGGCATGCTTCGACTTGTTTCTTAAGATACTCCATTGATGATCCTTGGGAATTTTCTCAGGTTGTATTTATTGAAAATTGGATCTTGGATGATTGTGATTATATTTAGAGATCATTTTAATACAATGGAATTAATAAGTTATAAGAAATAAATTTTAATTCTATGATAACTATGAAAAAAATTCTATTTTGGTAGTGAAAATGAAATATGGGGGTTTCAAGGTGAAATGACCATTTTAGTAGGAATTTCAACATTGATGTTTTTCACTGTGACATAGATTATGGTTAAAATACCATGGTAGAGGGAGTTAACACATAAGGTTCTGGCGGTAATCCATAGGGATCCCAAAATGGTTATTTCAATGGTTTCTGCATACCATGGCGGGAATGTGAAATGGATAGGACTGGATTTCAATGTTTTCTAGGCATCCACCATAAGGATTGAAAAAACATTGTAAATTTTACCATAGTAATAATACATTAACACTGGAATAATGAAACAATTTTTTATAATAAATAAATATATAATTAAAATATATTGAAGAAAAATGGATACTGGTGACACTACAATAAAAACCGGGTTTAGCGGCGGTTTTGTGGCGGCGGTTCACAAAACCGCTGCTAAACGTTTTTGTCGAAATGTTTCGCAGTAGTTTTTAATAAACCGCCGAAAAACCCATATTTTTTTAAAAAAACACGACCCTTCCCTACCCCCCACCTCGTGAAACCCATATTTTTTTAACACCCTTGTTTATCGCTTTATTGCATACACTATATGCTCAGACTAGACATGTTCAGACACCATTGGTGGTGGAATACTGAGTTATACTCACCCTATTTTGGCCACTATTTGGTACCTTAGAAGATTTCATGGATGCTGAACGATATATTTAGTAAGAAAATTTTATTTATCACCATGGGATTCTCAAACATGTTAGAAAATATCTTCATAAGTTCTGAACTAGTGTCACTTACTAAATATTTTAAATTTATTATGATTGTATTAAGTATAATAGTTTGTGTTAAAGTTGTAAATTCATTTCTAAATAATTACTTCAAATTAACTGAGCTTAGGACTTGAAATATACATAAATGTTTGAAGTAAAAATTGGACATGTCCTTTGTATTATATGAAATCCAAATTTTATGGTTTGCATTATTTTTTTAATATGAGTTGTTTGAAATATTGAAGATAATTTTTTATAGTACTAAACACAAAACATATTTAAGTGAAAATAACATACATCATTCATTAGTTTTTAAAAGAGATTTTAATGAGAAACCCACTATGGAAATCCAAGTGGATGAATTAAAATTGCACAACCTAATGATATAATTAATAACAAAGGTCTCTCCAAATTCAAGGAAATAAGAAACACTATCAAATTCAAAGAGAGAGGTAAATTCAAATAGATAGTGAAAAGATTGAAAAACATAAAGAGTGATGAAACATGACCAATTTTCATGAACTGGCCTAGGCTACCCATAATCTTTGTACCCAAGCTAGCCTGCAATAAGTCTCAAAGGGTGTCATATAAGGGATAAATATTTCTAGTAATGTCGTTGTACTAATTGTATGAAAATCGTGCATCTTTGGTGTGTTCAATGACATTACTTTCAATGGGGTGTTGTTTGAGGCAACATAAATGTGTGATTGACAGTGTTATGATAAGTGTGTAACCTGATATTCTTACTGCTCCTCAATGAGGTGTTGATGCTGTCTCCTAGGGACCAGACTTGTTCGATTTGTATGGGCATGCTAAGTAAGTGGTAAATGTGGTCAATGTATCATCTTTATTATATTATGCATACTTTATGATCAATGGATAATATTTATTATATTATGTTTCTATAATCTTAAACTATCGTATATATGAAACTCTTTCTCTATTTAGTAGTAACTATGTGTTTTAATTTTTTTTATTATTGTGTAGGCACATTGTGATATACATGGATAAAAGCTGGATCACATTACTGAGAAACATACCTCAATATGTTAAGGGTTTGAATGAGTTTTTAGATTTTGAAATTTCTAATCAATCCGTTTAAGGGAGAATAAGATGTCCATGTCCTAAATGTAAATTTAGAACATTGTTGAAGAGAGATGAAGTTTATGAACATTTAATACTGAAGAAATTCCCTGATCAATATTTGTGTTGGATTTGGCATGGAGAATCGAACAATATAGAAAGATTGAGGACTGATGTTAATCCACAGAATGAGGTCCCAAGTTTGTCGACAATGGAAAATGAAATGCAAAACCTCATAAATGATGCATTCAACACTGCAAGACACCACTATGAGCATCAAAACATATCAGAACAACCAGAAGAGGGTGCTATAAATTGCAACGTGACAAGTGATGTTTTTAAGACTATAACACAAGAAGATCAAGATTGTAACATATCATTGGATCCTCCTCTTGATTCTATGGAGCTAAATGTAAGGGAAAACTTCAGTGAGGAAAATGTGTTTCATGATTTAGTTGACGATGGAAATAAAGAGTTGTATAGAGGGTGTTTGAAATATTCAAAGCTTTCATTTCTGCTGTAGTTGTACCATATCAAATGTCTATGTGGAATTACAAATAAGGAAATGTCCATGTTATTGGAATTGATTTGTGATGCATTTCTTGAAGCAAAAATCCCAGAATATTTTTATGATATGAAAAAAGTTGTTAACAAGCTTGGTCTGAATTATACAAAAATACATGAGTGTCCCAATGATTGTATGATTTATTGGGGAGAGGATTCAAGTAGACAGAATTGTAAGAAATGTTCTTCTTCTAGATGGCAGTCAAAGGGTGATGTTAGAAGTCTGACTGAACATAATTTCATGGAGAAGAAGAAAAGGAACACACCTGCAAAAGTTTTGCATTAATTTCCTTTGAAGCCTCGATTTCAAAGACTATTCATGTCATCAAAAACCACCGAACACATGAAGTGGAATTCTGTAGATAATAACAATGATAGGTTAATGAAACGTCAACGAGATTCCCAATCATGGAAGACATTTGATTCATTACATCCAAATTTATCAGCTGATCCTAGGAATGTTTGATTGGGATTGGCTGCCGATGGATTCAACCCATTTGAGACTTTGAGTACCAGTTATAGCATTTGGCCAGTTGTTTTGATCCCTTATAATATGCTTCCGTGGATATGTATGCAACAAAAATCTTTTATCATTTCTATGATTATTCCTGGAAAACAAATGCCTGGAAATGATATTGATGTATACCTGCAGCCTTTGATTGAAGAATTGCAGGAGTTATGGAGTAACGGTGTTGAGACATTTGATGTTTCTTCTAAAACAATGTTCAAAATGTATGCTGCTTTAATGTGGATCATTAGTGACTTCACTGGGCTTGGGAATTTATCTGGTTAGAATAATTATACGCGTTTGTCTTGTCCCATTTGTAACTTTTATTTCGAGCCCAAACGGCTACCTCACAGTAGAAAATGGTGCTTCTTGTGCCATCGAAGATTTCTTGATGCATCTCATAGATTTCTGCTGAACAAATCAAAATTTAATGGTTCCATTGATCTTAGACCACCTTCAAAGTTGTTAACCAATTCTGAAATATTGAAACAACTTGAAAATGTTAAAACAGAATTTGGGAAGGTTCATCATTTGAATGATAACGGAAAATGAGTGCGAAGTGCATCGTCAAGTGAAATCAGAACACAAAAAATGGAAGAAAAAAAGTATATTCTTCAAACTTCCGTATTGGGAATTTAATTTGTTGCGCCACAATCTTGATGTGATGCATATTGAGAAGAATGTATGTGATAATTTGATTTCCACATTACTTAATGAGCATGGAAAGTCGAAGGATCATCTCAATGCTCTCAAAGGCTTACAAGTAATGAACATAAAACGTGATATTTGTCCAGATGAGAATGAAAAGTATGCTCCGGCCATTTTTTCAATGAAAAATAGGGATAAAGATACCTTCCTTCGAATTTTAAAGAATGTGATGGTATCTGATGGGTATTCGAGTAACATCTCGAGGTGTGTTGACTTGAATAATCATAAGTTATATGGATTGAAAAGTCACGATTCACATATTTTGTTACAACAGTTACTACCATTGGCATTGCGTACATTATTACCTGAAAAAGTTACTGCTGTTGTACTCTAATTCTGTACATTTTTCAGGCAATTATATGAGAAATCTCTACATCCATTTCAACTTGACAACCTCCAGGATAGGTTTATACTAACCCTTTGTGCAATGGAGATGATCTTTCCTCCATCATTTTTTACTGTCATGATGCATTTAACTGTGCATTTGGTTGAAGAAGCTAAATTAGGAGGCCCCGTTCATTATCGATGGATGTATCCAATTGAGAGGTATTTTATTTATATATTTCCAGTTAATTAAATAATTTTTGGCATTTAAATAAATTCATAATATTATTATTTTATTTCACAGATATCTTGGTCATTTGAAAGCATACGTGAGAAATAAAGCTTAACCATAAGGATCTATTGCTGAAGGCTATTTGGCCGATGAGTGTCTCACCTTTTTTTCCAGATATTTGGATGATATTGAGACAATATTTAATCGATTTTGACGTGTTGAAGATACATCAACTTAATCTCAAATGCATCAGAAATCAAAAATATTTCCTGCTATTGGCCGATCAGTTGGGAGGACCTCATATGTGACACCGACAGAATTGAAATTATTACAGGCACATAGATATGTGCTGCTGAATAGTGAAATTGTAGATCCATTTATTGAAGAGTTGAGGATACAAACAAAGATATGAATGAGAGGCCGAACATGAAATGAGAAAGATATAATGAAAGCTGTGAATAAAGAGCTGGTAAAATGGTTTGCATGACGTGTAAGTTTATAAATATTGCAATAAATACTAATATTAGTTTGACACATAAAATTTGTAAATCTATTAAATTATATTTATTTTTTAAGATCATGAATACTAATAATCGAGCAGACTTGTCAGAAGATTTTAAGTTTCTTTCTAGAGGTCCTATAAAACAAGGTAGAAAGTTCAACTCTTATAATGTGAATGGATTTAGATTTCGTACAGTCGATCGAGAAGTGGGTTTGAAAACACAGAATAGTGGTATATTTACATTTTTTGAAGTGGGATTATATGAAAAGATTCATGATATTATTGAATTAAACTACCATGGGAATTTTTCTGTTGTTTTATTCAAATGCAAATGGGTCGATATTATCAAAGGTGTTAAAAGTGATTCCTTGCAATTTACTTCTGTAAACTTCTCTCGTTTGATGGATGTTGGTGATCGTGAACTGCATGATCCATATATCTTAGCATCACAATAAAAAGTGGTATATTATGTGAATGATGTTGTAGATGAAGGGTGGAGTGTAGTTACTCACGTAATACAAAAAGATTTGTATGATATGGGTGATGAAGTGGAAGATTTGACCTCTGCAATTGAATTTCATCAAAAATAGGAAGCATAATTATTTGTCCATCATGATATTGAAAATATTAGTCTAGAAAGGATGCATGAAGTGGATGAAGCAATGAAGTAGGAAACCGACATGATTGAAGGGGAAAATTATTGTATGTACAATTATTTATTCATTCAGCAACCACTTTTTTCATTTCTGCAGTCATTCATTATCATTGTTATATATATTTTGTTTGTTAGTACTGGGCATCTATTATCATTTTTAATTTTTTTTCTGCATAATTTTTTTTGAAATATATATTCTGAACTTAATTTTATTTGATTAAATGATAGGAATGCCAAGGAAGAAGCGGTACACTATTTCATCTAGTTCTGCGACAGATGACGATCCATCTGTCCCCACGGCATCTGAGGCACCAGCTGCCTACACCCCTGCACCATCTCCCTCTGAACCATCTCTGACACCATCTGTGGATGTCTCATTAGAGGATGAGTCATCAAATCCCCCTACAGGAGCCTCAGCAGTGGGGCAGCGACACACCCCTTCCAGTTCATCACAGACATTCTGGAGGGTCACAGTCATAGGTACAAATTTTAATTAAATAAATTTATTGCATTTTGTTTATACTAATTGTTTGATCATTGCAGATGAAAAAAATGAAACTGTGGAAAAACACATAAAAAGTTTAGATGTTTGGAACATGAATGAAAAAAAGATATTCATGCCATTTGATTCTTATGGGGTCCCGATGGATGATGCCGCAGGGTTACTTGGCCAGATTATAGGTCAGCTGGCAGCGTAGCCCATTTCCCTGCCTATTTCATATGATGATTGGAGGAATATGCCTCCAAACTGGAAAAATGAAGTTTTTGATTCTCAAATAAAGGTAATTTTATTACTTTATTGTTTAATTTAATGTCATGTTACTAATATGTTAAAAATGAATTTCTGTATACAGATGTTCTTCCACTTTACCATTGCTGATGTGATAGCACAGAAGTGGACATTGAAAAATCTTGGTAAAAAATGGAAAGATTTAAAATGGAGGTTGTGGTGTGATGTCAACGATACTTCTTTGACCTTGAAATAAATATATGAGAATCTACCCAGTGGGGTACCAAAATAACAGTGAAAAGTTTTTGTCGATAGACATCATGATGAGAAGAGGATGTTATTGAAATATATATTATTATATTATACTCATTTTAAATTTAAACATGTATATGAAGAGGTGATGATATTGAATACATTACTGTTAAATTGAATTTTATTTATTTCAGGATCTCTCAAGATAGAATGCATCAAACCGGGCAAAGCAAGTCATCCCGCACACTACGGGCTCAAAAAACTTTTCTAGAAGCGGAATGTCATTGGTAATATGTTAATTAGTTTAAATATTTATAAGACAATATTATCTATTTAACATATTAAATTATTGATTTATCTTTGTTTAATGCAGTCACAGAGTTTAGGGCATGAAGCATCCCAAACTGAACTGTGGCTGGATGTTCATAAAAAAATAGATGGAAGTTTTGTTAATGAGCCTGCCAAAGAAGTTGGGGTATGCAGTCAATTTTTTATTATAATAACTTATTATCAGTTTTTAATGTGTTTATATATATTTATATTTTATTTATAGGTAAAAATTAAAGAAATATGGGATGCCAATCCTGGGCAATCCTACTCAGTCTCCCAGGATGACCCGGTTGCTAAAGTCCTTGGGAAGGAGCATCCTGGTAGAGTGCGCGGGATGGGTTTGGGACCCATACCATCTGAGGTCTTTGGCAGGCCACTAGGGATTCCAACTGCATCTACTCCTGGTTATAGTCATTTCATACCTGAAGATGCTCAGAGGGAGATATCTTCTCTACGAAACATAGTTCACCAGCAGGGGGATCAGATATCCGCTTTGCAAAAAGAGTTGCTTGAAATACGTCAGCATAAGAGAAGATATGCCCCCGGTGGTAGTGCATCGACTAGTGGTGAGAAAGTAAATCACAAAACATAAAAATCATTTATTTTGCAAACTTTTATTGGTTTTAAGTTTAATTATAAATATGCAACAATATTTAATTTTCAATATAATGTTCTTACAGGTGGTACAAGGTAGTGGAGATGGAGGTGGAGAGGGTGACGATGCATCATCAGACCATGAGTAGTAGTATTGTTGATTTGTTGAAAAAATATGAGAACGGTTGGTTTGTATATGTAACATGTATGGCACATAGTTTCCACCAAACATTTCCATGTCCTAACATTTTCTTGATTTCTCATGTTTCCTTCTATGATTTTTTTTGATTTATGATGTTTCATTTTATGAATTGATTTCTCGAGTGTGGTATACATCATTCCATTTTGTCCTATGTTTGAATTGGTAGTCGAGATTTTGGATGAATAAAGAGTGATCCTTTTGTTATTTTGTTATAGTTATATAAATTGGAACCTAGTAGGCAGTATAGAGACCAAACATAAGAGGATGATGGGAATGTGGTTTAGCCTAATCATGTGATATGAATCATATACTCACCAATAAAAGTAGTTGGAAACAAAAATGGTGAACCTAACATGGAACCTTAAACAAAATTCATGTGTCACCCACATGTTAGGATCCTTTTTCTCTCTCAAAATATTAAATGTGGACAAACATGGATCCGATACAAATGATTATACATGTGTTTATTTATTGATATGCTGATTTCATGAGGATTTCTTGTAAATGTTTCTCATAAGTATTCTAGCACTTTCAACTAGAACCCGCTTTGATCCAAATGACATTTTACTATTTTAAGAACACATATGCTTCGACTACTGCACAAGTTGGATCCTCATTTAAAACTAGGGCTCTATTATCAACCTTGAACCCTCAACATTGGGTCTCAAATTCACTGGTTTGGGAGTCACACCTAAATGGTACCTTTCCATCTTCAGAGGAAGTTAAAAAATCCATTCATCTCAAAAATACCTACTAGATGTCTACTCGACAATGACTAGTGGAACATAATTTATTGTAAATAGTTTTCATCTCAAACCATTTCATGGTCATATCCATGGAAGGAAATAACATGTTCCTCCCTTATCTTGGGAGGTTGATCAAGAGGTCACTGATGGACTCATCTAGATAGAATAAGGGATCCTCCAAAGGGATCCTTCTAGCATTCACCATCACCAATGCTACAAAGCAATAAAACCTCTATATGATGTGTGTGTTTACCTCGGGAGTCTGACCTAAGTCTCCCAAACCTAGGTAGTCAAGAAAACCCATTGAGTGTAGTGAACAATAAACCAAGAACATGGCCCTAAATATATACCCTCCAAATAATCCCACTAACTAAATATGGTGGCAAACTATGATCAAGAGGACACATTTTCCCACATTTACTAAGCTTGTCGGTATAATTTGGTATTATTCAAAGAAATCACCAAGAATATTTTGGTAAAAAATATAGGGAATACCCATATCCTTTCCCACTGACTTGATTAACATTGGTATATACCTATATGAAATGGAGGAAAAGATCAGGCCCATACACATTCTCCAACAATAGAATAAGAAAATATGCATGTTCTGGTCACTAAAGTCACCTAGAATATTCTAAAAATGGTTAAAGGGAAGACACACAACTATTATACCATAATTTGGGTGACTCATTAACACAGTATGAGGAGATTTAGAGAAGATACACATCTTTTCTCCCAACATACGGTGTATCTAGTTGAATGTAGAGGTAATAGGAGTTTGGGTCATATCTTGCACATCTTCAAAACTTTTCCACCAGTTCCTCCTAGGGAGATAAGATCTTTACATATTCCACATTATTATGTGGGTCCTCTTAATTTTTAGTAGGGATGTAGCTATAATACCACATACTGCTGAGGCCAAGGTGGTAGTCGACATAGTTGATACTAGACTCAGGAATTAATGTGCATGAAATGTGATCCCACTCAGAATAGTTAGGTTGTAGCATAGAGTCATGTTATGGGAAAACTAAATGACGTTAAACATATGATAGGGAGCATAATTCAAATTTATCTATTGTTTGAAGTACTAATCTAGTAACCTCTACTATAGATTCTACATTATTTGACACAAGTGCATCATACAATGTTATATTTGATACATTTCTAGAGATTTTGGTCTTTGATATAGTGTATTTATGTGTCATTAAGAATCTGTAAACCTCATTGGTTATTCGATCAATGATTGTTCACTGATGGAATTATTTTCCCCATCAGATAGGAAAATGTTTTTTTATATATAATTCATTATTTCCCAATATGTAACTGTATGATGTAATTATTGGAATGGATTTCATGCTTCCCTATAGATCCATTATTGATTATTATCACTATAGAATTATGGTCGATTGTTTGTATTATGTCTCCTGTTTCATCATGTTGGGGATACCAAGTTAGAAATAACATTTTATTTGTTTGTATGATGTCTCCTGTTCCATTTTATGGTTTGATTTGTTTTTCACGGCAGTGGGGTAGTAGAAGCAAAACCGCATTTTTTTTCTGGTCAGCATTTCGCGGCAGTTTTAACCGCCAGTAATGCTTTACTGGTCAGCATTAGTGGCGGTTATAACCACTGATAATTATTTACTTGTAAACCATTAGTGGCGGTTAAAACCACCGCGAAATGTAATCAGTTTATATTTAGCGGTGATTTTCACCGCCGCGACAGAGGCACATCAAACGCCTGAATATCGCGGCAGTTAAAACCACCGCAAATAAAAAAATATCCGGCACACATCAAACTGCTGCTAAAGTCACGAAAACCACCGTGAAATGAGGCATCTACGACGCTTCCCTTAAACTGCCGCGAAATAGAGAAAACTGCCGCTAATAGATTGTCTATGCCCAGTTTAGCATCGGTTTCTATAAACCGCCTCCATATGAAAAAAAACGCCGGTAATGGCCGATTTTGTTGTAGTGTGATGTCAAAGAATTGGCTGCTCAGCAATATCATGTGCCATGAAACTCAATGCAGTTGGTCTATCGCAGGATGTCTCACATTGAAGATTAGGCAGGGGAGTGGATGGGGTCAGGCTTTTGTCAATGTTGACTATGTTGGAGTATCATCAACTGATGTAGAAGGCCTGAATTTCATGGTAGCAGGTAGATCAACTACAATCATAGATGGTTCTGAAGTCATGGAATCTATAGAAGGTGGCGAAGTCGCACTAGATGGTGTTGAAATGGTAGTAGAATCTATTATATTGGACCCCTCAACAACTATGTAAGTTGGAGCAGATATAGGTAGTGTTGTGAGTATCTCTAAGTCCGGCAACTGAGAGAAGAGGGTGTCATTCGCTGAAGGTTCCCTTGTTGTCCTGAATCGGATCAGATGAAGTGTGGGCTACTCCCCATCAGTAGTGGCCATAGACCGCTTCCCACTAGCACGATATCCATCTTCCATGTTCTAAAATGGAAAGAACATAAGTTAATAAAAGAAAAAAAAAGAAATAAAAATAGTTAGAAAATAGAAAAATAAAAGTACACAACGTGTAGTGTACTAGTAATGTAAACCTGTGTGCTCTAGATACACACGTCGAGTAGGCATGTGTGTGGGAAAAAATAAGTACACAATGTGTGAAACCTATACACTCCATGTGTGAATACATGAGAACCTAGTTGTGTAGCACTAGGACATGACCTCTGCCAAGAAGGGGTAGGAAACATAGTACACGGTGTGTTGTGAGGGAACACATGCCATGTGCGAGAACATGGTTAGTGAGGTCGTGTATGTGTCCTGACACATCCAAGTATTTATGGATATGGGGCACACAATGTGTACCGAACACACATTTAATGTGTTGGATATGGTAAGTATGGTCATGTAGTTGTGTGAACATGGGTTCAATTAAGTTCAGGTGGAAGCATCTATACATAGTGTGTGCCGAACGCACACACTGTGTGTTTTCAAATTTTGAATAGAAAAATAGGTGGTCACATATGTGATGTACATGATGTGTGTTCTTCGTTTCAACCTGTGTACGGTGGGTTTCATCCGAATGCCTCACCTGATCTATAAATTTCCTATAACACATCAAATAACTTGAAATAGGGAGCGATGAACAACATACCTGGATCAAAGATGGTAATGAGGAAGAGATTGCGGCTTGAAATGAAGTGGGATGAAGGATTGAAGCAAGGGAGCCTGAGTGGTGTACAGAGGAAGCCAAACGAGGAGGGGGGATTGACACAGGGTGTGGTCGGTTAGGATTCCCCAACTTCTATAGTAGAAATACATGTCATGTATAGTGGTGAACACACTGTGTAAGTGTTTTTTATATATATAGCCATATTATTTTTAATATTTAAAATGTGGATATTATTATGAACTATTTATTAATTATTATTTAAAATTAAAAGAAATGAATATATACACATGAAAATAAAACTATACAAATAGTGTATTAGAGAAATACACATCATGTTTTTTAAAATTTGAAAAAGAGAACTATAACCTTTGGTCCGATGCTCAGGGAATGATTTGAACCTATGAACGGGCTGATCCAAATGCGTGCCCTCAACCACTAGAGTGAAGGTTATAGTTCTGCAAAGTTTTATTATCTTTTTATACTTAAAACATAGTTGTATAATTACATAGTGAAAAGAAGAACACATGACGTGTGGTTTTAATTATTAATTATTGGGATGATGTAGAGAGATTAGCTGAGTTCAAACCCGAGTCTTTTAAACCCTAGGTTGCGACTCTACCAATCAACCCACACCACTCATGGGTGATTTCTTATTTTTAAAAACATTTTAAATTATTATTGAACATGTGACATGCAATTTTTATCGAAATATACACCATGTGGTTTTATTTTAGTGAAAAAGGGTGGAACTAAACTGGATAGAAGGACTCAAACTTGGGTCTTTTGGATAAGTGGGCTATGACCCTTCCAACTAATTAAGCCCCACCATCAGTTTTCTTTTATTTTGAAATAGTTTTATTTACTTTTGAAAACATCACACATGTAATTTACTAAAAACAATAGATGAAAATGAATGAATCATTTACTTAAGGCGAGTGCAGAGCAATTAAAACTAGAGGTGGCTCAAATACACTCCAACGATCTTTCCATAGATACATGATTTATTCCTGTTTATTTACTTAATCAATATTTCTTTATACAAAAATTTCTATTATAATATACACTAAACAGATAAGTACACACCATGTAGAAAGGTATAAACGACATGCAACCTAATTTTATTCTTATTCAAATAGTTTATAGAAGAAATATTATTACAAGACATGTGGAAAGTAATTATATGTAATTTATTTATTAAAAATAGAAAAGAAAGAGAGAGAAGAGTGGTTGGGTTGCCTCCCAGCAAGCACCTTTGTTTTAGGTCTTTGGCTCAACCCAAGGCTGAACACTTACCCATAATTAGAAGGTGGATGTGGATTCCGTTGTATGAACCACCACATATGTCTGACACCCTCATCTTTTAACCATGTTTCTTGACCTTTAGGTGGTCTGGGTAGTGGCTTGAAGTATCCATACTATGTGCATAGTAGATGCCAAAACTGGGCCTATGACTTAGTTAGATCATGTTCATCCTCTATCTCCTGAGGTTCCTGTGTTCCTATGATTAAAAACTGAAAATAATCAAAGGTATCCCCTAGAGAAGGTAAATAATCAACCGAGGTTTTTTTGGTAGGGAATTGATTAAACTGATTATTAGCATGACAAGATGTGTTCCCATATTCAAATTTTGAGTTATGAAACTCATTTTTAGAAATCACTAGTGAATTATAGGTGGGGACCACATCATAACATGCCTCATCAGTTGAAAAATAATTAGAGAACCTATCCTAAAACTCAACCAGAGTATCCACATTAGAGATTATATATGAAAGATTCTATACCATGGTACAAATTTTTCCCACCCTTTCAGCTTGGTCCAACTAGCATGTGGTAAAGGTTTCCATCATCGATAGTAATCTTTAAGTATTACCTGAAGATGGTTCTAGTGGAGAAAAAAATGGACAGAGTGAAGGATATACATGGGTATTCCTCATATTTTAACCTATCATCCATGTAAGGATAATACTCTTTTGGATATGAGTACAATAGCACTAGATCATTAAAATAAAAATCCTCTTTGGGTGGATCGTACCAATTTCCAATCGAATAATAATCCATAAGAATGTGGGGTAGAGGGTCCCAAGAAAAGAATCAATAAATAAAATGGAAAATTCTAGGTAAACCAACCCCAACTTAGACAAACACTGCTTCTTTCCATTTCCTAGGAAACAACACCATAATTTAACCATTCCTATCACGAGGTGTGATAAATTAAAAGTTATTGTTCCCTTCTAATCTGAATAACTAGGTAGATAGTGACACTCAAGGTTGATCCCATAAGGAAAATAGAGAATCAACAATTAACACGGGTTGATGAGTCTTAAACAATTATCCAAAAAAAATGAACGAAGAGAAAAAATATGAAAAAAGTGAAATAATTTTTGAAAATTTAATTAAAGTAAAAGAAGAAGTAGAACAATCAGTAAAAAAATGCATTGGGGTTACAATTTAATTAGGGTTTATTACAATGATCATTATTTAGTATTAAAATTATCAATGAACTTGTTTATCATGAGGATTCAATTAAGTTTTTTTTCATGATATGATAACATACAACTATGTAATTAAATGGTTAACAACTTAGTTTGGTGATTAATAGCTTAAAACATGTTCTGAGTTATTTACCCCTAAAAAATTGGCAACGGGCGCACCCAATGGTCATGGAATCTCCCATTGGAACTCCTTTAGTTGTTTCCATCATTGTTGTTATTGGTATGATAAGACACCAATAATGATTGTGGAATTAAATTCATTATAGGAATTGTAAGATAAAGATCATAATAAAAGAAACAAACTAGAATTAAAATTACAACAAACCCATAATCTTTATTATAACCCCAATATAGGAAACCTATCGCCATATAACCATGGTCACGGTGTGTAGATTGAGAAGAAACTCAACCACTACCATGGATATGAGAGGAGAGAAAGGGGAAAGGAAAAAATACACTAAAATTAAAATGGAAATAGAAAGAAAACTCAAATTTTGAATTTAGGAGAGATCGAATGGCAGAGTGAAAGCACCTCCCCCTTGTATTTACAACCTTGAAATTAGATGCTTGCCCCATTATTTATAGAAAAATAGACTACATGTCCTGTACCCAAAAGCACACACCGTGTACTTGGGTTAACTAACTCTGGACTTGTTTTCTCTATCGGTAGGTGATCCGCTGCGCCAATATTGAATTTGAAGCATCATAGGTCAGTTGGTGAGGGTACACAGTGTGTGGCACCAACATACATGGTGTGTAGAAGCTCTATCAACCACCAAATTCTTCTAGAAGGTCATACATGACATGTGAATAGTGAGTACATGGCATGTTGTCTATGACCGACTATAAGGGTGTGTACTCAGGCTGGCCAAACCGTGTCTAGGAAAAGGTACACAACATGTGTTTATAAAGTACACACCATATATATTTCAATTTTCATTCCGATCACTCCCGATTTGTGACTTTGGCTAGAATCTCCTAAAAAATCACCAAGAACACCAAAATAAATCATTTTATCCACAAAACAACATGTATCCAGTGAAATTTTTTTATATTCAATAAAATCTTTGAAAAAGTAAGCAAAAATCAGGCACATCATCCCGTACTTATAATATTATTTTGACATGCCTAGATCATAATAAGAGAATCCCAAGTTTGAAGATAAAAAAGGTGCTATATTTATTGGTAATCAATTAATCATAATTATTGAGGACATTTGATACAAAATAAAGAGGAGATAATTGAGTTAGTTGAAGATACATGGAAATACTCATAAGAATATTTATATGTTGCATGTGCTATGGGAATTTTGCTAAAGAGATTTGTGAAGGATTGATAAATTCCTAAATTAATTTGAGTTGTTTTGAGATCAGATAGAGTGGGTGGAGATACTATAACACTAAAAAAATAAATATATTAATGGCATTTATTTAGAAGAGGTTACTCACTAAAATATTTTTTCATATAAATTAACATTGATTATTTGAAAACCACTACTAAATATTAATTTATCACAAATTTTGGGACAATCACTGCTAAATATATAACCAATTTATTAAAATAAAAATTAGAGGGTGCTTAAACCGCCACTAATATTTATATTAGTGATAGTTTAAAATTCCTCTACTTTTTTTAATAAATTGGTTATATTTTAACCACCATTAATCTCTTATATTAGAAGCAGTTTAAACCCATTTTTTTAATTTTTAATAATATATAAATATATGTATATTATAAAACCCTATTACTTTTATGGGTTGTTAATTCCTAAGGGAATTTGAATTTTGAATTTGGCGAGGGGTCTGTTTTGATAATTGGAACTTTGATATGGATTCTGAGTGTTTTAACATCTCAAACAAGTGTTTTTGGATGTGATTTGAGTCTCAATGGGTGCCCTTGGTGTTTGGGTGGACATCAAGTAGTGGTCAGGTGGTTGGGATGCTGATTTTTTTAGCCACATACTAGTCATAATGTGACAAGTGGCATTCACACCATGAATGACCTTCACGTTGTCCTTCCAAGCCGTGAATGGGGTTGGCCAAGGGAGAGAACCTTTTCCTTGAGGATTTCATGACATGAACCACAGTTCAAACCTTGAATGGAGTTTAGCTAATAGGGGATCCTTTTTCCATGAATATCTCATGACATGAACCTTTTAATCATATCATGAATGGTGTTCTAGGTGGTGTTTTTTAGATAAGGGAAATTCCATCTTTTTATTCTCGGGAATTTATGGGTTTTGGGGGCTTCAAGTAGCCAGTCCCCTTCCCCCTTCACTCTCTTGGTTCCCATCCATTTGGGAAAATTCCAAATGTGTTTGGAAGGTGATATAAGGTATGATCCACCATTATGTCTTCATTCTTGTTTCTTCTTGCTATCCCTTGATTTTGGTTTGGTTTCGGGCAAGGTCTTGGTGATGATTTCAACAGATAATGGTAAAATCATCCAAGATTTGATGGGGATTTTGTATGGCATAGCTATATGACATCCTGAGATGATGTTTGTGCATCGTTTCATGCCCTTTAGACTAAGGCACATCACTATAATGATTTTATTTAGGGATTTTGATAAAATTGGATGAATTTAGTCATTCAATCGGGTGTAAGGGTTTGGGATTTCTTATGGCTTAGGTTCAGGTGTGTGTTGGGAGTGGACTGTACCCCATTGCTCGAGGTTTTAGTGAGTGAATGATGCCAATAATTTTTCGAGCATTCTTCCTAATTGGATTAAATTTAAAATGAATTATAAATATTAAAATTGAATTGAATAATTAATTATAAGTTGTTATAATTAATTATTAGGTGTTATGGCTTGAGATAAGTGCTCAAATAATATTGTGAGCATGGATGATACTTGGATGAGCATGGGAAGTGATGGTCAGGTTGTTTATTGAAGGTAATAGCTCTGTTCCTGAGGTAGTGGTCCCTATGAATTTCCCCTTAATATTATTCATTTTATATATGCCTATGATATTTGGTGTCACCACTTCTAGGTGACTGATCTTTTTAAATTAAGTAATCTATTTAATTAAAATGAATGCCATGAATGAAATGAATAAGTGCCAATGTTATGAGGGACCGTGTGCACTGGCTTGAAGCCTCAACCATTGATGGGAAATGCCTTGATTATAATTGTGTGCCTTGTGATTCATGGACCCAGTAGGGTGAGAACCAAAACAAATTAAGTGAACATAGTGGACTTTAGTATATGTGCCATGGTGACCTTTGAGTGGAAGGTTATGACTAGACGGGAGTGATTGGCCCTAGCAGGCCTTAGTAAACCTTAGGACTCCTTAGAATTGTTAGGTTAATACGATGTGCATGTGGTGAGTGTTTCTTCCCCTTGAGACATCACTATGATAAAAACTCTATTTAACTACGATTTAAACGGTCGTTAAACGATTTCATGATGGTTTTCTAAAAGCACCGTGAAATGATTTCATGACGGTTTTCAATATCTCTGATGATGATTTAGGGACAATTTTTTTATTTTTTAAATATTATTTATTATTTATTATTTATTTACTTATTTATATATTTATATATTTACATATTATTTATTTATTATGCTATTTGAACATCTTACCTCGTTACTATTCCCTAAAGACTTTACCACTCCAACAAACTCTTCATATTATGACTAAACATACTTTAATATATATATATATATACACAGAAAAATATATGTAAATGCATATGCATACACATATCTATTTATTAATTATTAATTATTATTTACTATTTATTATTTATTATACGCACATATATATGCTTATTTTCAGCAATAAATAATAAATAACAAATAATAAATAATAATTAATAATTAAATGACAAATAAATAATAAATAAATAATAAATAATAAATAATAAATAAATGATAAAAAATTATAAATAAATAATAAATAAATAAATAATAAGTAATAAATAAATAATAACTAAATAAATAATAAATAATAAATAATAAATAATAAAAAATAAAAAATAAAAAATAAAAAATAAAAAATAAATAATGAATAATAAATAATAAATAAGAAATAATGAATTAGAAATAAGAAATAAGAAATAAGAAATAAGAAATAACTGACACATAAGAAACAAAAAATAATAAATAATAAATAATAAATAATAAATAATAAATAATAAATAATAAATAATAAATAATAAATAATAAATAATAAATAATAAATAATAAATAATAAATAATAAATAATAAATAATAAATAATAAATAATAAATAATAAATAATAAAAATAAATAAATAATAAATAAATAAATAATAAATAAATAATAAATAACAAATAAATAAAAATAAATAATAGATAAATAGTAAGTAATAAATAAATAATAATCAATAAATAATAAATAATAAATAATAAAAAATAATAAAAAATAATAAACAATAAATAATAATAAATAATAAACAATAAATAATAATAAATAATAAACAATAAACAAACAATAAATAAATGACAAATAAACAATAAATAAATGATAAATAAATGATATGTAAATAACAAATAAAAAATAAAAAATAAAAAACATGATAAAAAATTGATAAATAAATGATAAATAATTGATAAATAAACAATAAGAAAAATATATAATAAATAACAAATAAAAAAAAAATAAATAAATAAATAACAAATAATAAATAACAAATGAAATAATAAATAATAATAAAAAATAAAAAATAAAAAATAATAAATAAATAATAAATAATTGATAATAAAAAATGAATAATAAATAAATAAATAAATAAACACACACACACACATATATATTAATATATATAAATATTTATAAATACGCAAAAATATACTTAAATAATTATAAATAGTTATAAATATATACAATTATATACAATTATAAATAAATATACATAAATACACACATATATAAAATAAAAAATAAATAATAAATCACCAAAAGGGGGAATACCACTTCAATTACAACACAATCATATCGATATGAATATAAAATCATATAATAAAATCACAAACCACCCAACAATCATAAGAATATTGTCTTAAATGAATTTGAAATTCCATCGAATGTTCAAAAATTAGGATAACCCAACTAAAAACTAAGCCTTAGAGTCCATTTGGGTATTTTTTGACTGAGAAAAAACAAGTATTGGGGTATCCCCAGGTCTAGATGATATAGAGATCCACAAATCCAAACAGATACTCAGATTAAAAGTTATGGTTTTTTGAAGTTGAAGTTCAATTTTTAACTTCTCTTAGAGCAGTAATAATTTTTTTTATTAATTATTACCAAATTATTTTTCTAATTTCATTATATTTATTTTTATAAGCTTCAATTTGATAGGTCGTGAAGCATAAATGGACACTCAGATCAAAACTCATGGTTATTTGATGTCAGGGTCCGGTTTTAAATTTCTCTTAGAACTAAATTAATTTAGAGGAAGTTTATTAAAAAACACCATGAATTAGTGAAGTTTTTTAAAATTCCACAGCTAAAATTAAATAAATAATTTTAAAGTGTAAAAATTTAAATTTATCATTGGTTTTCTAAAACCACTTCTAAAAAAATAAAAATGAAACCTTTAGAAGTGGTTTTGGAAACCACCACTAAAAAACCGCTATTAGATGATTTTTCCTTATAGTGTGTAGACACCAGAGTAGGCATGCCTTGGGTAAGTTTTGTATGGGTTGGGTGTATGAGGATCTACCTAGTGATAACTTGGTATGTGAGATGAGATTTAGGACATTTTCATAGAGTGGTGCCAGTGTGACCTTGCTTAGAAGGCTAATAAGGTCTAGAGATGATCATGTCTATGCTAAGGGATGTGATTCCCTCTGAGTGATGTGCTTGGACCTAGGATATTTGAAATAGGTAAAGGAACTAGTGTGGGGTTTTCATGTTATATTGGGACCTAGGGTATCCCAGTGGGTTCCCTAGTGATATATTGACCACTAAGGGGGAACATGCATAGTTGGGTAGTGGTGATTGCGGGTGTCTCCTTAGTACAAAATCGATGATGGGGTCAGTACTATATAGATTTCTTAGTTTCATCCCCTTAGGAATCAACTAATTACTTTTGATTTAGATTGATTAAGGTCACCCCTAGGAGTTAGAAATTATGCCTGATGTTTATGATTTCATAGGGTCACCCCATAGGGATCTCTAATTATTCCTGATGTTATGGATCAATTAAGATTACCTCACAAGAGTCAAAAATGATGACTAATGATTATTTATTTCTTAGGATTACATCATAGGGTTCATAAATTATTCCTGATGATTATGACTACCTAGGGTCACCTCCTAGGGGTCGACTATTATGCTTGACATTAATGATTTCCTAAGATTACCTCATAGGGGTTGGTTTGCGCCTAATGACTACTGGATCGCCTAGGCTTACCTCTCAAGGGATAGCTTTATGACTGATGAATATTGACCACTCAAGATTACCTCCTGAGGGTTGGAATTATTGCCTTATATTGGTTGGCATAATTATACGACGTGCTTAGAGATACTCTGGCACTGGCAGAAGTTGGTGTAGTCGATCCCGAGTGTCATGTTAGATCCTGAGGATCAATAGTGGTTATTTTATTTATGATTTTTAATTAAAATTATTCATTTACCTGATCATATCACATGTGTATACACTACTTTATTGGGTATGTATGATACCATGTTGGTAGTTCCTTGTGAAGTTATTCTCACACCCTACTCTTGTGACCATGACACTTGGGCACCTAATCATATCTCACTGTTCATAGGTTCAAGTTGGGTAGAGGATTGAGATTTGATTGTTCATTCAGATAGATTGGATGAGATTGGATATTGGGATTAGGTATAACTCATAGATAACAATAAATACTTACTATTCTTTTTATTTATTTCATATGTGATTGGCCTAATGGGTGATCAACTATTTTTTGCAGCATAACCGTGAGTCTGTGTGACTGCTTGCTTCCACATTTTCATTTGATATAGCATGTTATATTTTATTTATTCCTTGTATTATGATGATTATATTATGATGTTTATTTTTTCTTATTTATATATTATTTCACACTCTAATATGGGGGGTATAATGTTCCTATTTTAACACCCTAGACCCCCACTACTAGTCAACAACCTTTGGTGTATGGGGAGGCATGCCTAAGGTCACATGGTGATCCAGCCTAGTTACTGTTCAGAGTGAATCAATATAGAACATTAAAAAGTGATATTAGAGCTTTTATGTGATTGATATCACACAGTGTATCAAAGTTTTATTTTTCTTACTATTTAAGGTGATAATAGACATGTAATATAGGAATGTTTCAGAACTTGTGATGGATTTCAGACTGGAGCATCACATACACCTTTTCTAGTATGAAGTTCAAGTTACCAGGGATATGAAATTTCTATTCTTAGTTTATGATTTTACGACTGTATGATTTCACCTAGCTTGACGCACATGAGTTTTGAGATTTATTATTTATGGGGTTTTTGGATCTTGACCCATTAGAAAGAGGCTAAGTATATGCATCATTTTTGGAATATAGGACTCACATGACATATGCCTGCTTATGGGTGATTGATATAATTGAAGATGATAGTTCAAAAATTTAAATAGTTAATAACAACAACTTATATGGTGTTTTCCCATTTAACTTGTTGGTTTAATTCTACTCAGCTAAAAAATATTTTTTTCTCTCTGATGACAGGTAATGTGGATTTTACAAAGGGATTATCTCTAGTGATGTCTATGCAGTTCCTCATATAAGGGATTAATAGTGAACCTAGTAGGTCAATACAAGAACTAGTCACATTATACATATACCCCTAGTGGGTGATTGGGAAATATGTTCAATTATTGAAAGTATTAAAAACAACCTATATGGTGTTTTCCCATATAGATTACTAGTGAAATTCTACATAACTGAACCCGATGACTATGATTACCTGACATGAATCATCTCGAGATAATGTGATTATATCTATAGAGATGATAATGCGATCCTCAAGGGGGTGGATACTGTATGGGGAGGCCTGATGAGGATTATCCTGAGCTCATGACTCTCAATGGTCAATCTCATATGCAAATTCTTGGCGAGGATCAGTGATCTGGTGGGTAGATGGTTTGGAATGTAATTCATACACATGAGAACCTAGAGTGGGTAGTTTGGCATTTGAGTTATCATGTGATAGTGGGAATAGTAAAATAGAGGTGTTTCCTATGATTCATGATTTTATTTTATATGAACTATGGTTTAGGTGGGAGAACCTAGTGCTTTGATATGTAACTCAGGGTATTGGTGATCCAAGTGATGCTTATGAGGGAAACTTGATAAAAAGGTTATCCTGAGCTTGCGAGTTCTTTAGAGATGAGAAGCGTGGGTAGATGCTTCAAGTTGTGATATTGGTGCACGAGAGGTGTTACCAGGTATGTGATACATGCATGTGAGATTTCTTATACTTCTCTGACATAAATCACTTGTGATTATTTTGGTATCAATGAGTATTTTAAAGGGAAGTATTGGAAAAATTCCTAGCCTTGGTGATTTAAGGTGTGGTTTATATTGAGGATAAAGATCATGGTACTAGATATTTGGATCTAGGATGGGTGCAACATGGTAGATGTTTACGGGAGTTTGTACAATAGACCATGGCATTGGTGAAATGCCTAATTTTGGAGAGGATCATCGAGGGTGCTTCTCGATAGATGAGATTAATATATTGTGAGCATGATTAGTCATTTAGGCATGTGATCCTAGAAATAATAGTATGAAACTCATGGTACTATTAGTCAAATTTTTCAATTGAGATGTATTGAAGCATTCACATGATGGATCCATATGAATTTAGATAGATTTATGAGTGGTCATGTATGGGTTGAGGACTGATGGTTTTGATGAAATGATTAATATCTTAGTTTCCTAGGGTTTTTAGGTGAATGAGATGTGTTTAATTTATGATGAATATGACATTATGAATGATGTGGTGTTTGGTATTGAAAATATGGATAATCATGGATCGAGAGGAGTGAAACGTGTGTGGATTTTCGAGGATGACGTTCTTATGAGTTGGGAGTAATTAGTGATTGATGTTTTGTGTTGGAACTCTGATATGATACTTTATTGGCGTGCGGTATTAGTTGGTGAAAATGAGGAAACACAAGGGATGAAATGAGAGAAATTGATAACAAAATAAATGTGAATTAAAGGAAAAAGGGGGATGATCAATTATGACCCCAAGGAGACTTTCCCCTTAAAACTCTAATTATAAAGTGCCACAAATATTGATCACTCCTTTGATAATTCTTACTTGAATTCATTAAAGAACATAAGAAACACAAACATAATAATTCTAGAAAACACTCAAATTCATAATTAAACTTCAAGGGGTACAAATAGGTGGCTATTTATAGCTAAATGAGAGGGATACAAGTCAAAATACCTAGCCTAAAAAAGTCTAAAGCCTATCCCATGATTTTTACTTTGTTTACACATGTCTATGGATTTAGGGGACAAGATATTCACCAAGAAGAATTTTTGGTACCAACCCAAAGACTTTGAAGATCCCCACCATGACTTTGGAGATAAGGTCCCCACCACTTTTTACCTTGGAGATTTTATTCATGCAAGTGGATTTAAATTCATAGGATCATTTGGGTGGGCCATTTAAGTTCACTTTTGGGATTTAATAAGAGTGATTAAAATCCAATTTTCTCCTCCCATGAATGCATGTTGGTCCTAAAATTATAGATTTAATATAAATCCATGTAAATCCTCTTTAATTCTTCTTATTCTTCTACTTTTCATTAGGATACCAATCCCATGCAATGGGTATTTTCCATTTATGCACCTTCCAACCTTCGTGTCATGATCTCTCTTGAATCCTTGATGCATATGAATGCCATGATTCTCATAATTCCCTCCCTCTTCAAAAGGATTCATCCTCGAATATACATATTCAAAGAGAATGAGATTAGTAACAGTAAAGGTAAGACTCACATTTCCATACCCGTCACATAATCTAGTCTTGTATGAATTTTCATGTATCTTATTTAAAACATGAAAAGGGATATCTCCTCGGTGGAAGGTATTTGACTTTATTTTGTCCAAAAACCTTTCTTTTAGTAGGTATTTCCATACCAAACCACCTGTATCAAATGGAACTTGCTTCCAACACTTCCTTTCAAAATCACCATATTTCTGAAATAAATACACAACACCAGAGGGAAAATAAAGGTGAAGTTATTTAGTTTCAAGTTAATCATATTTACTAATGAGTAAGAACACTTTTTCACTCAATAAATCTCTTTTCACATCACTTTTTTCAGAAAATAAACTCACATTTCACTCGACACTCTTATTTTCAACTCTTTTATTTCTCACTCATTTTTACCTTTCCCATGTTCTCTTTCACTCTTTTCTTTTCACTTTTTATATTCTTACTCTATCCTCACTTTATCTTCTATTGATGGTATGAGATTTAGTGGAGTCAAAACAATATTTCTACCATCTAAAACAAAGGATAAAAAGTTAGCATGACCATCGTATATAATAATCCTATCAAATTTCCATGGCCTCCCAAGAAGAAAATGTCTCGCATTCATAGGAGCAACATAACAAACCGCCTCATCTTGAAATTTGTCAATGGAAAAATAAAATATAGCTTGTTTTGTGTCTCTTACTTATCCACTATCATTCGACCACTTCTATTTGATGTGACATATCATATGAAAAATGTGTGCACACTGCTCCTCATCATTATCATCTTTCTATTGAATGTTTAAACCACTTATTTCTGCTAATTCATCTCCATGTACTGGTTCTTCAACTTCTACATTCAAAAAATCCTCCAAAGGTGGAATTTCATCCTCACTAGAGCTCTCACTAAGTATGTCTCCATTATCTTTTGAATTAGTATATAAGAACTTGTTTTTGGCCTCTTCTCTTTGTTTTGGAACAAATTTTGAATCCTTTTGTTTTGTTTCATTCTACTTAGACGTTAATTTAGGATCTTTCTATCTATCCTTCTAAAAATTATGGGAACTTACTCGTCTACTTTGAGAATGTAGTTGCTTTTCTACCTTCACAACCTTATATTGAAATTACTCCATGTCAATATAGGTTTTAAGATCCACCACATATCGAATCACTGAATTTAATCCATTGATGAATCTTACCATTAAAGCTTCTCAATAATCCTTAAAATTGGATCAAATATTTGATATCTCCATTTAATTATAGTACTCTTCCATACAAATGGATCCTTACACAATTCTTTGTAACTTAAAATGAAAATTTATAAAGTAATGAAAATAAATGTAACTTTTTACATTACTATCTTCATTTATTCCCAAGTCTGAATTGGCCTTTCACCATTTCATCATTGACTCACTTGTAACTAGTCCCACCAAACAATTTAATAGTCATTAAACTCAAGCACCACCAACTTTACCTTCTTTTACTCTCGGTAGTTGCAAATTACAAACATGTGTTCAACCTTATTATCCCACTCCAAATAAAGTTCTGGGTCACTCTTCCCTTGAAAGTATGGAAGTGTCATTTTTATGCTTCCCAAGTCACTTTCTATCTAATTAGCACATTGTACTCACCATCTCCTAGGAAATGGTTCTTCGAAATCAGAGTACTCATCATAACCTTCATTAATTTCATGCCTTTATGGAGCCTTTGCAGTTGAGTAACTTTGAAAATCATACAATCTATCATTCAATCTTTTAAATTGGTTAGTGATAGCTTTCATGAATAATTTGAAGTTGATCTCACTTCTTTCTCCCTCACTAGCTATTTTTTTTAAATCCTCACACACTCTTTATCTATTTTATTTTTAATCTCTCAAAAGGTTACCCACACTTTATAAAACAAAAAAATTGGTTCCTACAAGTGTTCTTAAATATAATCAAGAAGATAATTAATAAGAAGAAATAAATTCATGAAAAAAATTTAAAAATCATAAATTTTAAAAGGGTTTGAATCAATGGTGTCCAGGAAATATGAGAGGTAAAGTAAAATGGGAGAAATGGTTATGGTTTAAGGTTGTATATGGATGAAGAAAATAATATTAAAGAGAAAAATTGGAGTGGAAATTCACTAAATTTTTGCTAAAGGGCCAACATAATGTGAAATAACTTTCATTAGCCTTTTTTTTGTTTTTTTACTTTTTTTTGCTTCTATTTTTAAAAAAAATCCAACCAAGAGAGAGTGCATAATGATTTGATGTTAGTATGCTACGTACAAAAATATAAAATTATAAAAAAGAAAAAATCCAATCAAAATGATTCCAAAATGATGAGGAATGTAATTTCTATAATTTATATAAGAAAGTATCCTTCAAATAAAATCTTCAAACTCAATTGTAATTTCATCTCGGAGATTGTTAGATTTCACAATCTGTAGCCTGAATTGATTTGGCTATATCTCCAAATTTATGTGTCAAATTTTAGTGTTTCCAAAATGAGAAGAAATATGAGATTCCAAACTATGAAAATGACATATCATATGTCCATAAATTCAAAGGAACAACCATTGAAATAGTAGAAGAAATTTATGGATAGAATTGGTCATGGCCAATCAAAATGGAAGAAAAATAAGAAAAATGATGAGAGAAATAGAAAAATAAAGAACCTAGTTTCTATTATTGAGCTCTGATACTAAATAATATGATACCGAATTGGTGTATGGTATTAATTAGAGAAAATTTAGAAACAAAAGGGATGAAATGGGAGAAATTGATAAAAAATAAATACAAATTAAATGG